>CM048745.1:112924898-113524898 GCA_026315105.1 Locusta migratoria
AGTTACAGACGAAAACACAGTTAGTGAAACACCCTGTATATATGCTTCAGATGTCTTATGTATGTCTGAACATCTAGACACATACGTAAGTAGTTGTTAAGATCATTACTGTAATATTATAATACGACATACCACTGTTTTAATGTTACCCATTTAAAACGCAGGTCATTTGACAGTGGCAGTATTAGCCGAAACGGATCTGTAGTGGTGAAAATAAAAAATACTCAATAGCACGATTGGTTTAATTATAATAATATATTACCCCACATTAATTCTTATTTCGTTCCAGATTTTCAAAACATTTTTCGCCTGGCTTGCCTTCTGCAGCATTCCACGTTGAAATAAGGTGTCGTTAATAACTTCCCTTGTTGTCATACTGGAACAAATATCGTTTAGTACGTGAAATTTCAGTACAAAGACGAAAGTGACAACAGAATATTGCAACAAAAATGCGCCTGGGTCAGTTGCCACAAAAACATTGCACGTCAAAACTTTCGTTGTTGCCGCGCTGAAATAAGTACAGAATGTTTGCAAAGAACACAGACATATACAAGTGCAGCTGGGTACCATACTCGGAAGCAGACACGGACGAGTCAAGACAGATAGTCAGCTACTATGGGAAGGCTTCTGCATCACGAGGCAACGCGGGGATTTTAAGTTGTCTGGATGGCGGGAATCGCCAACGCTTCTTTTCATTCATTTAGTAATAACTCATCGTTTCATATAGCTCCAACATTTAAATAATTGCGGTCACGTTCGATTAAATTAAATACAATGTTATTAATATTGGAAGGTTCAATTTAGTACAGATTATTTAAAGGTATAAAAACCTAGAAAGTTAGTGGCTATGAATCAGCCAATCGCGCGGCAGTTATTAAAATTCAGGCGCCAGGCAAGTGAATGGGTGGAGTACTTGGTCGGCGGTGGGCCCAGTGGACGGCTAACACGTATTACGTTGTCGCGGGTTTATCTACATCTGCATCTACATGGGATACTCTGCAAATCACATTTCAGTGCCTGGCAGAGGGTTCATCGAACCACCATTATACTATTTATCTGCCATTCCATTCTCGAATAGACCGCGGGAAGACAAAACACTTGAATCTCTCCGTTCGAGCTCTGATTTCTCGTATTTTATTCTGATTATCATTTCTACCTATGTAAGTGGTAGTCAACAATATATTTTCGCATTCGGAACAGGGAATGTTGGCGATTGGAGTTTTGGAAGTAGCCCACGCCGCAGCGATGTAATTGTAATAATTCCCATCCCAGATCCTGTATCATTTCCGTAACGCTGCCTTCCCTGTATCGTGACAATACGAAACGAGTTGCCATTCTTTGGACTCTTTCTATGTCCTCCGTCAAACACACCTGATAAGGATCCCACACTGGGCAGAAATACTCCAAAAATGGATGGACAAGCGGTGTGTATGCAGTTTCTTTTGTAGTTCTGTTGGATGTTTTAAGGGTTCTGCCAATGAAACGCAACCTCTGATTCGCCTTTCCCACGACATTATTGCGTGTTCTTTCCAATTCCAGTCTGAAGTAATAATAATTCCTAGATATTTTGTGGAGTTTACGGCCTTCACTTTTGACTGATTTATCCTGTAAACAAAGTTTAACGGATTTCTTTTCGTACTCATGTGGACAACTTCACACTTCTCATTATTTAGAGTCAATTGCCAATTTTTACACGATACTGACATCTTATTCAGATCGTTCTGCAGTTGGTTCTGATCTTCAGATGATTTTACTAGACGGTAAATGACGGCGTCATCTGCAAACAACCGAAGAGAGCTACTTAGATTTTCTCCTAAATCGTTTATGTAAATAAGGAACAGTGGAGGGCCAATAACACCACCCTGTGGAACGCCCGATACCACTTCTGTTTTATTCGATGCCTTACCGTCGATTACTATGAACTGTGTCCTCTCTGACAGGAAATCCCCTACCCAATCGCAAATTTGGGGCGATATACCATAACCACGCAATTTTGTGTAAGCGGCAGCGGCAGTGGTGGACTAAGAGAGGGGGGTGGAGGTCGTAAGGGGCAGTCCCCGGACCTCTCGTCTTGGGTGGCCACCAAATACCACGAAAGAATTATTATTATTATTACTTTTTTTTTTGCCTCCAAATCTCAGAAGCTTTAACTTAGAGTGTCCCGTTACTCTCGTCATGGGGGGCCTCCAAATCTCTAAAGATAATTTTTGTATAGTAATACATTTTGTTCTGCCGCCGCCCCGGGCCTCTGAGAACCTTAGTACGAGACTTGTTAGCGGCTTGTGCTATTTCGTGCTATTTCGCTGGAGGGCTAAGTCGCCCACGGAGGCATGTGGAGGCATCTCTTGCCATCGTTTTGCGACCCACGCGAGGTGTAGCTCTGGAAATAGCCTGTGATATCGACGTGTTACGGTGTGCAGCTAATATTCAGCTAATATTCAGAATTACTAGTTAGAGAAGGTGCTCATTGGGATATTTTCTTTATTAACGGGGTTTATTTGTTTTTATCTGTGCATCTAAAATTCAGGCTCCAGGCAAGTGAGTGGGTTCGGTACCCGGTGTAGTGGGACGGATTATTGTCTCCGCTACATGTCTCATGTCAGCTCAGTTTGTGCAGGATAACTTGCTTACATTTGTGTTCTAAAATGATTTTTATGCAAATGTTTAATGTTATATGATTCTAAAAGAAGTTTTTTTGTATATTTTTTATGTTTCATGTGCTGTGAGGCGATTCCACCTACGAGGGCAACATCTTCTACGCCGATGTTGATCTCTGCGGTTGTCGTCGCAAGAGTTTGACATTATTATCGAAGTTTTATGTTAAAAGAACAAATTTTAAAAGTCAGTTCCCTTTTGTCTGTCAATGGCTACATATGTAAAGTCATAGAAAGCAATAAATGTCATTGTGTTTAAACTTGACGAAAGTGTCAGAGTACATCATTTATGAAGAATTATTTTACGATAAATAATATAGTAATGAAACGAGCAGATGATTTATTTTAAATATTCTTCAATCTGAAGGAAGATTTTTTGTGAATTTTTATTGATGGGAAAGTGACGTCAAGAAGACTTCGATAAATTATTTTTTTTTTTTTTTTTTTTTTTTTTTTTTTAGAACTTTGGTTAATCGATCATACACGTGGATCGATAATCATTGAAGAAATATTATTTTTTATCTGTGACTATAGCAACGACCACAAACTGAAGAATTGCTTTTCTATGAGAGAACTTAGAAATATTTAACAAGAGTGACTGTTAAAGACTTCTTCTCTGGGCACAAGAATCTGATTTTGAAATATTGCAACGTATAAAGATTTTACATGAACATATATATATATATCATACAAGACGAGTGCTTTTGAAGATTAGTTTTAGTACACGTTCCGCCGCACGAAGAGGTCGTTCCGCCGCACCAGTCGGCGGTTACAACGCTGATAACAATAAAGAACAGTTATTTGGAGAGCCGTTTTCATTACAAACAGGCAGCGACATTTTCCTGTACTATCAAATTTTCCAGCAACACGCATCGCGGTCTACATACTGGAAGAGTTTGCGGCCTGAGGAGAGGAGGCATCCAGTGCGACCAAATATTTCGACATCATGCAGGAAATCCTGAACAGTTGTGGCTGGAGGAGGCAGGAGAGGGCACAAGCCATCGCGTAGAAGGAACTTTTGTTGTGAGCGCGTTTGTCCGCGTGTAATGCTCATGTGGTGAACTAATTAAGTAGTGCTATTTAGGGTAGACATAGCTTGAAAGACAGCTGTCGCCGTCTTCGCTAGGTTTGTTTTTACTTTATAATTTATCTATGTTCACTAGACGGGCTTTTTTTGCTAAACGAGAACCCTTTTCATTCGGAGGCATGAGGAATAGCATTTCATTTCATGTTTTTAAATGTTGGTTTCTGTAATACTGTGTTAATATTTCTGGAATTTTATTGTGCTAATAATTTATCATTGTGTCTATGAATGTGGCAATATGAACGGTTTCTCCGTGACGCCACTGTCCCTGTGAGAATGTGTACTTCCTTTATTCTGTATGTGCATGTATGAGCATCTTCTAGCATGGCAGTCAGAGCGTATGTATGAGAATTTTCGTCATCGGCTGCTGGCTGCTCGGTTTGCATGTCTCTCTGGCTTCGTGTCGATAGGTAGTCGTTATCAAATTCTGCTTTTGACGCTACCGAAGAGATTCCTCCACCTTTTGGTTACAAGTTGGGTTGGCAATGCCCGATAGCGAACCAAGGTAGAACATGCAAGTCTCGGCTCTCCCCACCACCTCGATTTTCTGGGTTTTTACAGAATTCCGGTGGTGGCGGGGGACTCCCTGGCGGTCTGATCACTCTGTCGCTGCGCTTTGACCTGGTAAGATGTTTTGATTTTCTTTCCTCTCTTGAGATGGTAGCGATTCGTTTGGGTTGTTCAAGTTATACTTCACAACTTAGGTTCATTTTTCGGAATAAGTTTCTTCGATCATGTACGAAAACGTATTCAACTTCATTTCGTTGATTTTGCATAGGTAAATGCAGTGAATATGCGACTAATTCGGTTTGATAACGGCTGGGAATCGGTAACCTATGTGAGATTAGCTGGCGGCGTATGAACTCTGTTTAATTTCTTTCTAGCTTTGTGGAACGCGACTAATATGCGGGAATATTTTTATTCTGTGTGGTGCATGTGAAATATTCCTTTTCGTTCTTTCTTCCACGAATGATATATACTCTACGTGGTGTGTTCTTAGAACAAAGCCTTCAGCTACCCCTGTGTCTGTTTCTGTGCCCTTCAGGCAAGAAATTATACATGTATCCATCTCCTCTCCGTCTATTTTAAATTGCTGTTTCGTTTCCGAACTTGTACTTTGCATTCAGACTCATAAGTATATTCTCTTCTAGCCTTGTACTATCTCCTTTATTAGCTTGCTTATGAAATATTACATATTTTTAGGGGCTGCATGCCGTATTTCTTAGTTGGTTTACTCCGACTTTGGATTTATTCCATTTCTTTCTGATTTTTGAAGACTGGACTTCGTCCATCCGTGTAAATGCTTCCAATCGCATCTGGCTGTATTTCTTTAGTTTCCTTATGATATCCTACGCATTTCTAAGGGTTGCATGCCGTAGGTAATGTTCTTTATTTTTCGGAAATAGAATTTTTGTATATTTACTGGTTTTCGGAACCACGTGGTTCCACCTCAGAATTCAAGATTTTATAGCTAGTCACTTGAGTTCTCGCCACTGCTCGCATACTGCTCGCATACTGCACACATACTTACTATTGTGTATTATTGCTTCGTAATCTATGATTTCGTTGATTTTTGTTGCAATGAATACGATCTTAAGCACTTCGCCTTCAGTGGGGTGCGAATATGCAATGTAGCAGAAACGTGCCGTGTATCGCCGTCAGTCTGTATGCTCACGGTTTGATTTAAACTGAAATTAATCTCGCTGTTATCGCTGGTACTTGTCTCAGCTCAGATCAGTGTCATTTGTGTGTGTAAACAACGAAATTCAGAGTACTTGAACTGAGGGTGAGGTACATAAAACTGTTTCTTAGAATATATGACAAAATAGCATTCGGATTGAAAAAATTGCAATAAAAGTTGTTCCCTCTTGTCAGAGGGGTGGCAGTTCGTGGTATAACACAAAAATCACCTAGTAAAACAGATGCCATACCTTGCGTTGCCGAAGATGTCATAGGTCTCCAGCTGTTACCGATCTATGTAAATGATTTAGGATAACCTAAGCACATCCCTGCCTTGTGAGGAATCATACATTGGTCAAACGTTTCGCACTGTTATAGATACGATGTACCCAGACGTCACACCAGAATAATCAGTCAGATAAGTCTATTATTGCTGAAGACTGTCTTGCCATGGGCAACGTGTATCGTTGAGGCACTCCACTCCACCTCGGCAATGTCTATCGTTCATTCGTGATATATTAATATTGATGTTGTGATTGCATGGTTTCCGAAGAAAATAGTTCGTTAACTGTTGTTGCCTGTCTCAAGCCCGGATAGAGGATGAGGTTTGACGTCACGAAGGGCAACCGGCCAGAAACAAAATACTGCCAAAACCAAAACAATGATGGATACTTCTCAAAGTAAATGTTCCGGAGTAATAGTCTCCCAATCGGATCCCCGGTGGAGACGTTTTGTGAAGAATCCAGGGAAAGACGAGGGTGCGAAAGGAGGAATGAGGTGCAAAATCAGAGTCGGAACTCTAAACATTGGGACTCTGAAGGGAAAGAGTCGAGAGTTTCTACACACGATACAAAGAAGGAAGTTAAATATCCTGTGCTTGCAAGAGACCAGGTGGAAGGGCGACAAAGAGAAACTGTTGGCAGAAGGATACAAGTTCTATTATAGTAGTGCAAACAAAGAGACCAGAAATGGAGTAGAGATTGAAGTGGATCAAGATCTAAAATAGGAAGTCTGCGGAGTGAACAGAATCAATGGAAGAATCATAACCATAAAATTTACTATCGAAGGAGGCGTCATCACAGTTCTAAGTGTGTACGCACCCCGGACAGGGTGTTCGGAGGAAGAGAAGGACTAATTTTGGAGAAGCCTAGATGGAGCAACAATAGAAATACCAGACAACGAAAGAGTGATAATAGCGGGAGATTTAAATGGACATGTTGGTGAGAGGAGGAGAGGAAGATAGAATTCATGCTGGATGGAATTATGAAGAAAGAAATGCAGCAGGGCGCAAGATTGCAGAATACGCTGTATCTTTTGACCTAATGATCGCCTATACGTACTTTAAGAATACATGCTGTAATGATGTAGCCGACATGTTGAAGTGACAGGCTCATACGCAATATACGCATTGGAAGGCTAGCATGAATTATATCTTCGATTCTTAAAGGGTCTGAAGAAGAGAATAGTGTATTCAAGAAACTAGTCAAATAAATCCGAAACTAAGGCTGAAGTTTTTTCATTTATAACAATAACAGAACGCCGTCGTCCAACATCCATCTAATCAAGATGGATACAGAAAGGAAGAATGAAGTGGTGAAAACTAAAAGAAGAGGTGTTGCGAGAAAAATTTATAGAAACAATATTAAGTGAAAAAAAGGAGGGAACTTAACGGGAAGCCTACAAGACTACAAAAAAGATGACAAAAAGAGCAGTGTCGAAAGGAAAGACTGAGGCCATAGAAAAGGGGTATGAAAGGCTGGATAGAAGACAGGACGGCAGGCAACGCCTACGGATTGCTAAGGCAAGAGATAAAACGGTCAACAACATAACATCAGTGAGGCAGGTAAACGATGAATCAGGTGTAATATTACATAGCCTTCAGAAAATCCTGAATAAGTGGTGGGTTGTGGGAGTACTCTGAAAGGCTATTGAATGAGGAAATTGTAAAAGAGAAGTATGAGGATGGAGATATAAACGAAGGAATGACCCAAAGTAAGGAAGAAGTCGAACATTCGATGAAGAAAATGAAGCATGGGAAAGTCTGGGAGAAAAGGGAACACATATTCTCTGGGATTTAATGCAGAACATCTGGAAAGGAGAAATAATGCCGCAGTAGACTGGTTCTCATATATAAGGGGAAAGAGTATATTCAAAAAAATTACATGTTTCGAGAATACATGAGTCTCATCTTCAGACCCTTATAAGATCCATGCAGTAATGTGAAACTAGCCATCCATTATAATACTGCATTACACCCTATCACACCAAGATGTAGCCGACAACCACATCTCGGTGTGAGAGGGTGTAATGTAGTATTATAATGGATGCGTAGTTTCGCATTACTGCATGGATCTTATAAGGGTCTGAAGATGAGAAGAATGTATTTTCGAAACATTAAAATTCCAAAAAATAGCGGTTGAAGGTTTTTCAATCGTCAAATTAATACATTGCCGTCGTCCCATCATCCGTCTAAACAAGATGGATATACGGAGTTTGGGTTTATTCCGGGAAGAGGAACCACCGACGCAATATTTGCACTGAGGCAACTGACCGAGAGGCACAGAGAAGTACAAGTTGAAATTCATGTGGCCTTTATCGATCTTGAGAAGAGTGTCGAGGCAAGAGATATGGAGATGTCTGAGAAGTAAATACGTGCCAGAAAAATATATCATGGTGGTAGGAGACATGTCCAATGACACAAGTCAGAAGCAGTGCAGGAGCAACAAAGGCATTTTCGGTGAGAGTAGGACTACATCAGGGTTCTGATCTCAGCCCATAACACTTTGACCTGGTCATGAATATAGTAGTCAAAGATGTGAAAAAGAGGAACCTTGGAGCATGATGTTTGTCGATGATGTTGTAATCTATGAACTCACCCAGGAGGCACTTCAAGACAAGCTTGAACACTGGAGAAAAGCACTAGAGGAAAGGTGTGTGAGTATTAGCAGGGTGAATACAAAATGTAAAATGGATGCCAATGATCTATAGGTTAACCTGCAAGAAGAACAACTGACGCTGGTCAAGAAATTTAGATACCTAGGCTCTTACATACAAAGTGATTGGAAGACTGGAGGCCTAAATACAGCACAGGATAAATAGTGCATGGAAGAACTGGATGAAACTGAACGGAGTACTGTGTGAGAAGAAGGTTGGCTTCAGAATGAAAGGAAAGCTTTACAAGTCTGTGGTGAGATCTGGAATGCTGTATAGTGCAAAAACTTGGCCAATTAGAAAGCCCAAGAGAAAAAAATGGAAGCAGTAGAAATGAGAATGTTAAGGTGGTTGAGTGGGGGAATACGAAAGGATAGACTAAGGAATGAGTACATCAGTTCAACAGTGAAAGTGGGACCTATGAGGAAGAAGATCTAAGAAAGTAGGCTAAAACAGTATGGACATGTGCAGAGAAGAGGGGAATACTATGTGGGGAGAAGAGTTGAAGACCTGGAACTCGAAGGATCAAGAAGAGGAAGACCGAAACTAGCGCCATTTTTAATACATCTTTTTCTCTTTGTACTGACTGTAGTTTTCAAAGCCATCCCAATGACAATATTATCACGTCTATCACAACATAGTTTCAGTACATTTTAGCAATCATAACAACACTATCACCATCATCATCTCAGTCTTTCCCCACGTCATGTGGGGTCGGCGTTGCTTTGCTGTATCCTTCTCTTCCTCAAATGTCCATCCAGTGTTTCTTCTCTGAGCCATCCTTTCTCCTGTTGCTCCCCTGCTTGTATTTCCATCTCAGTTTTGGTCTCCCTCTTCTCTTTAGTGTGAAAATTACAGAACTATCAGTTTAATAAATCATGGTTGCAAAATACTAACACGAATTATTTACAGACGAATGGAAAAACTTGTGGAATCCGACCTCGGGGAAGATCAGTTTGGATTCAGGAGAAATGTTGGAACACGGGAAGCAATACTCATATTACAACTTATCTTAGACGATAGGCTACGGAAAGGCGAACCTACGTTTTTAGCGTTTGTCGATTTGGAGAAAGCTTTTGACAATGTCGACTGCAATACACTCTTCGAAATTCTGAAGGTGGCAGGGGTATAAAATAGGGAGCGAAGAGTTATATTCAACTTATACAAAAACCAGACAGTGGTTATTAGAGTCGAAGGGCAAGAAAGGGACGCAGAGATTAGGACGAGAGTAAGACAGGGTTCTAGCCTTTCCCCAATGTTGTTCAACCTGTACATTGAGCAGGCAGTGAAGGAATGGAAGGAGAAGGAGGTTGCGTTTGTACTACATGGAGGTCGAGATATTTTAAGTGTTTTAATTTATTTTAAGCATTGATAATGACCACACAGTGGTCGAAATCCGGATTTGCTAACAAATAAAGAATTTATATTTATGACGACTGATTGCTGAATAATTACCACAAATCAAATACAGTCGTGGAGCACCCATTCCAATATGGAATCAAGCCTGATTAACAAAAGTAAAACTAAGGTAATGGAATGCAATGTCAGAAAATCAGGCGATGCTGAAGGAATTAGATTACACATAGTTGTGACATAAAGTTACGGAGAAGGCAGGCGACCATGATTAATAGTAAATGAAGTCTGCAATAGTCTGTATAGGTCGCTGTATTGATTAAAGTCATAAAGTGGATAAAATATGACTTTATTTGACGCGTTTCGGCCTGGGCCATCATCAGAATACTGCATACATAGATTGCAAATATGTCAGTACAAATGGATACATGTTGTTCTTGTAACATTATGGAGCAGACTAATCTTACAAGAACAACATGTATCCATTTGTACTGATATACTTGCAATCTATGTATGCAGGATTATGATGATGAAACGCGCCAAATAAAGTCACATTTTATCCACTTTATAACTTTAATCAATACAGCGAACTATACAGCCTATTTGAGACTTCATTTACTTGGAATTAGATTAGGTAATGAGACAATAAAAGCAGTAGAGAAAGTTTGTTGTTTGGGTAGGAAGATAACTTCTGACGGCCGAAGTAAAGAAGACATAAAATGCAAAATGGCTTTGGGAAGAAAAGCATTTCTAAAGAAGCGAAACTTGTTAACATCCTGTGGTGTCGCACAAGGCCAAAGTGCGCGCCACCTACATTCGCAGCGCGCCGCCATGCACGCACGGCGCGTTGTTCTTACGTCAGCCACGAGCGCAGCGCCCTCTGCTACAACTCCGCTCGTGGCCACCACTGAACGACATCGTTCACTTGGGACTGAGATAGGCACCAGTGAAGACTTGGCTATCGGATAGGCACTAGGCAGGCCTCTAGCTCAACTATGTATCAGCAGTCTGCAGTACTGGGCTATGTAAAAGTTAAGTATTGTATAAATTCTATGCAATATATATCTCGTTCTAATTTACTCTAGTGTTTCTAGTTTCTGCTGTCCCACTGGCTACTCACCTCCGTACCTGCTCAAGCCTGCATCCTTATTCCTGTGTCGGTCTTTCTACTCGGCCACCGACACCTACGACGGAAACGAGACACAAAATCGGCGACGAGGCTGGGACACAAAACATCCAATATTAATTTAAATGTTAGGAAGTCCTTTCTGAAAGCATTTGTATGGAGTGTAGCATTGTATGGGAGTAAAACGTGGACGATAAGGTGTTCAGATAAAAAAAATGATAGAAGCTTTTGAAATGTGGTGCTACAGACGAATGATGAAAATTCTATGGGTAGATCACGTAACTAATGAGGAGGTGCTTAACCGAATCGGGGAGAAAAGGAGTTTCTGGCATATCCTGACTAAGAGAAGGGGTACACTGGTTGGACACATTCTGAGACATCAAGGAATTGTCAACTTCGCATTAGAAAAAAGCGTATGGGGTAAAAATCGTAGAGGGAGCCCGAGGGACGAATACAGTAAGCATTTTCAAAAGGATGTAGGTTGCCGAACGTATTCTCAGATGAAGAGACTTGCGCAGAACAGGGTAGCGTGGAGAGCTGCATCAAACCAGTCTGCGGACTGAAGACCACAACAACAAAACCAAGGTGGATGAGTGGGGGAACACGAAATGATAGACAACGGAATGAGTACATCAGGGGAACAGTGAAAGTGGAGCTAATAAGGAAGAAGATCCAAGAAAGTAGACTAAAATGGTATGGACATGTGCAGAGAAGAGGGGAGTAATATGCGGGGAGAATAGTTGAAGACCTAGAAATCAACGGATCAAAGAGAAGAGGAAGACTATATCTGAGACGGAAAGACAAGGTAGCAGAGGACCTATGGGAGAAAGGGTGGCTCTGAGAAGAAGCACTGGATAGACATTTGAGGAAGCAACGCCGACCCCACATGACGTGGGAAAAGGCTGATATGATGATGATAATGATGGTGGTGATGTTATGATTGCTAAAATGTACTGAAATACGCTGTGATAGACGTGATAATATTGTCAATGGCATGGCTTTGAAAACTAGCGCCAGTTTTAATCCATTTTTTTATTCTTTGTAGAGTCTCATCTGAACAGTTGTTACATCTTATGTCAGGTATGAGACGTGTAATTTTCTGTATGCTTATAACAGCTACTAAAGGAATTTCACTAGTGCATTTTCTGATTGGTGCCGACATATGACTTCTGATTCAGAGAAAGTTATAATTTGGCAAAATATTGTAAGGTTCCTGTATTTAATGTATTATAATAAATTCTACATAAGATGCCTTTTGTAAACATTGTTCTTGATTTGAAATTTCACTGAGAAAGTCGATGTTTATTAGAAATGGATGTAACAAGTATGCAGTAAGATCTGTGAGCAGCTATGCTGCGTGTAATGGTATCTCTGGCGCTGCGCCGCCAGTGGTAATACCTGCAGTAGTGGTAGCAGAGAGAGTTGTTGAGCTGCCGCCAATTTTTAAAGTGGAAGGTAGGAAGTCATGCATAGCACAGTTTTATAGTATGTTTTGTGAATTAGGAAGGTCGTTTGTAAAGAAATTTTGTAATTCATTTCTGTAAGTTACGTCCAACAATGAATCAATATAGAAATTTAAACCTTATGCCATTTGTTCTGCCTCTATTTTATTAACATTTATTACCATAGTTAGAAGTTTCCTCCCAGAATCTCAGGGCCAATACTAGTTATTGTAGGGTTTTGGCATTGTCAGAGTAAATGAAGTTCAATCAGAATATTCGCAGGTATGAAATCTCATCTGTTCCTTTTCCCATAATGAATATTAATTTTAAGCATGCGTGGCTCTGCGACGGCTAATTGAATCACTTTCGAGAAAGGCGTTATCCAAGAGGTAAGTGCTAAAGGTTACAGGGCCAATGCAGTTATTATTCGTCGACAATCAATGTTTCTCTGTGACACCAAAGTTCGTTTGCTGCAAATTGGTAAAAGGCAGGATTCATTCTTGGTATTAGGAAAGTGCTTTATTAAAAAAAAAAAAAAAAAGGATACAGAGTAATGTTTTAACGGCTTTTTTTTTTTTTTTTTTTGGCGTGTCGTCCTTACGTATATACAGTGTGTGTGAAGTCAGGTGTTACAACCGTGAGCATTCTAATTTACATGATGCAAAAGTGTGAAGACAACGAGTAAGCATAGGATTTGTTTATTCACACATATAGTTTAGTTGTGTCTTACAGACGGGAACCTTACAATATGCTGTAATAATAACGATCGTATTTCTGCAAGAATACGAGCTATCCGAAGAAATCTTGAAAGAAAGATGAAACAGGAGCGTGTGTGCCGGTAAGTCAGAGAGGGCGCTACGTACTCAGTGGACGTGGAGAGGGACTTGGGGAGGGTTCAGGGACGGACAAAATGCTGTCTGCGCTACAGACGGGGAAAGCCGTGGTACTCCGGCAGCCATGTTGGGTCCATTAATCAGGCTGGTGCAAATATCTCTGGGCAAATCTGCCGCTGCGGACAGCTCAATGTAAACTGCATACTACAGTTAACACGTTCGCACCTAATTAATTTAATCCAGTACTCCACAGGAGCAGCAAGAATCTCAGCAGCTGCCATTAATACGGACATCAACACAGCGCGCTGAAATGCATTTTTCATCCCACTAATAAACCTTATTCAATCAGTCGCCAAATTATTTCCAAAAATTGTAGAAGCTGTTGGAGTAAAAGAAATTAATTCTGAAAAAAAAAAAAAAAAAAAAAAATGCACTGACGTGTTTTACGGCCCACTTTAGATTTGTAGTTTCATAAGTTTTTGCAAACATTTTGCACCAAAATAATAATCTAAATAATAAACAAGTTAATTAATAAGAGTGTCAGTCCTTGTAGAAAAAAAAATTGGGTACTGGTTGGTTCCGAACCACTAACCTTCAGCGTCGCCGTCCAACACATTGCCCACTACGCTACAGCGGACAGTTACGAAATGCGTTATTTAATGTCATAGTATTGATGGCCGTTGTAAACTGATGCTTATATGGCATTTTTAGACACTAGTTTATCATTTATTGTACGAAGAACGACGTCTTTTTGTTAATTCTTCAGTGTGCCATTGCTTTGAAATGGCAACGTGTAAGTTACAATAAGAAAATCATCAAATACGCAGCACAAGATGGCGTATGCCAGAGACAGGTCTGGGCGAGGATGTCACGTGACATCTGCGAACGGCTGGTTTTCACTCATTTAATGGAGGGTGTCAAAACTCCGTTATTTCTGCAAATATCTAACGATACGGGATATGAAAAAAAAAAAAAAAAAAAAAAAAAAAAAAAAAAAAAAAAAAAAAAAAAACCATAAGGGAACAAAGTTGAAGGGAATTCGTTTATTCAATTATCGCGTCAGATGAACGGTTTATTTGCAATTAAAATTACATTACAAACGGCTTTTTTAGTGTTATTAATGTATTTCTTGTCCGAAATATTTCAAAAAGCGAGGTTCTGGTCTCTGGTATCCAACTATTATGTTTCTACAACTTGGTGCCGATCGGTTGAACGGTTCGACCTAAGAAGTGGGAACACGTTACAGCCAGACAGACATCGTCAAATCGCCGTTATTTTTGCAAATATCTCTGCAACGATGCTAGATATGAAAAAAAGTAATAGAGCTAAGTTGGAGAGAATATTCCCCTCTACCAATCAGGTTATCTACCAATTAGGTTATTCAATTTTCGTGTCAGATGAACTGTTCGTATGCAATTACAATTATTTTACAAACGGCTTTTTTTTAATTACTACCACATTTTTTGTACGAAAAATTTGAAAATGGAAGGTTCTGGTCTGTGACGGCCTACAATTGTGTGTGAAAAATTTGGTGCTGATCGGTTGAACGGTTCGTCTTAAAAACCCGTTACTGACGGACAGACAGACGGACAGACAGACAGACATACATCCCAAAATCACCGTTATTTTTGCAAATGTCTCTGAAACGATACGAGACATAAAAAAAAAAAAAAAAAAAAAAACCACCATAAGAGAGCAAAGTTGTAGAGAATTTTCTCCTGGCCGACCGCGGTGGCCGAGGGGATTGAGGCGCTCCAGTCACGGTCTGCACGGCCACTACGGTCGGGGGTTCGAATCCCCCCTCGGGCCTGGATATTTGTGCCGTCCTTAGTCTTAGCAAGTTCATAAGTAGTTTGTAAGCATAGGGACTGAATACCCCGTTACCCTGTAGTTAAGTCCCATAAGTTCTACAAACATTTGAATTTTCTCCTCCACAAATTCGGTTATTCAATTTTCGTGTCAGATACATGGTTAAGCCGTTATTTTCATTTAAATTTCTACTGCAGTATACACGTTCCGCTATGATGACAAATCACCTGAAATGACTTCGTAATTTAACATTTTCCCATCGGAGCTTTTTTTTATTTTACTTAAGAAAAACTCTTGTTTGTAACTTTGAAAGTTTTTGGCAAATATCGCCATATTGGCTCCAGTTTAATTAAATAGAATATTTAAAAATTAATTTCCTAGAGGCTCAATTTTTCAGGTAATAATTGTTGCACGTACTTCTCCCTAATGCTTGCAACAGAGGCGCTGACTTTTGAAAATCAGTGTGGGTGCTCTACATCACGTTTCACAAATGTTCGAAACCAACCCTCCTGAAAATCATGTTCATGCATTTTTGAATGAGCAATACTTGATAAAAGTAAATTGGCAGTGGTCTGGCCTTTTAAAGATCGAAGGATGAAGGAGGAAGAAAAGGAAAGCATGGCTGCATTAGGACACTACAATAAAGTGATCTAATTGGCCGAAGTGGTTATTTCGATATACTTCAAAACTTCTACACGACCAATGAAATAATTTTTCACTGTATACTAATCTAATACATTTTGTGCGAAGCTATAGTTTCTGACAAAAGCATTTGGTAGAAAACCGTCACCAAGGTTTAAAGAAATCGTTGAAATATTTTGAGATTTTGAAGTCCGACATCAAATTTTTTTTGGTCAGTTCCAAGCAAGATCTGTGTACTTCATCGAAACTTTCATCACTTCGAGATAACTTCATGACATCTCTGACAGTATCAGGAGGCGAGGTACTGGCGGAAGTAAAGTTGTGAGGCGGCATCGTGAGTCGTGTCGGGATAGCACAGTCGGTAGTGCGCTTGCCCGCGAAAGGCAAAGGTCCCAAGTTCGAGTCCCGGTTCCGGCACACAATTTTAATCTGCCAGGAAGTTTCAGTATCAATATAGTCCACGGTTTTTTAAGCCTGAGAGAAAAGCTTTACAAATTTTTACTGAATCTATTATTTTAATAACGAGGGAAGTGACAAAGTTAAATGAAAAACGATTAACTTTAGCATCAGCATCAGATTCTTCAAGCTATATTCCTGAAAGAACACAATCGAATGTTCATAAATACGTACACCTGAAAAGTCAAAAGGACCGACGTGCTTCAGGATGAATAAAGCCAGCATAGTGGGTAAGACACGGATACTCGTTACTACTCGCTTGGGGACCCGCGTACAAAACTGATCATTTCTTTCACGTATGAAATATCATCTCTCGCTATGGTCACGTTTTGTATTGCCTCTTAAGTCATAAGGTAGGTTTTGATTTTTCCCGATTTTTCAAAATTTATACAATTTTATTTTCCTCCTCAATTTTATGTCGGTGCTCAGCATCACAATTTTTTTTTTTTTTTTTTTTTTTTTTTGGGGGGGGGGGGCACGAATCCCGGAGCATCCACGGAGTCGGCGACCCTGGCTTGTACTACTACTGTTGTGGCGTATAGTCAGCCCCAGACGTGAGACACACGAGACCGATCGTGGAGAAGGCAGCGGTCGACCGAAAGCCAACAGCAAGAAGATGCCGCGCATCATGGAGGGAGTAACCGAACATGCGCGCTCTCTACAAGCGGCTATATCTAGGCCGACATACGTCTGGACGGACGTCAGTCACTATTGAGGAATACGACACTTAACAGTGAGCTACGAAGGCAGTTACTAGGCAGATACGACGACGAAGTAAGAACGCGGCTACGAACTTAGCAGTAACTAGGCCTCAGCGCAGCTAGTATCATACGGACGACGTCACGAGAAGCAAGAAGAAAGAAGAAAAAGACGTATGTTATTAAGTTGAGTACTATCAGTTTCAGTCAATAAATATCTTATAATAGTAACTATATCAATGTTTTAGAAGTCAAAGGATCCTGCACCAGTCCAACAACTAGACCGAGACGAGTAAACAACAAAAGACGTCGAGGTCACAACCACTACGCTACGCCAGTCAGCCGTGTAAATCGTCTCCTCTATACCTAATACTGAGTGCTGAATATATATTTATCGTGAATGTAAATAAGACAGCGACCACTTGCAGGGTCATAGTTTTTATTTTCGACCGAATTCGAATAAGTATAAATGTGTCCTATACGTTCGATATGAATATCATGTTAATAGTAACAACCGTTTCTGACATGTACAAAATAATTGTGCATATTATAATGTTTTAATAGCTTTTAAGTAATTCCGGTTCATTCTACCACTTTCAAACATAATACTCATCTTTTCAACATTGAGATGTATGGGGGTTCTGATCGCTGCATCATTATTCTTCTGGGGCATAGTGGTAGAAATAAATACTCGTAGGTACAATTTTACACTTCTTCTTTAATTTGAAATCAAACTCCTTCTCTGCCAAAACATTACAAATTCAAAACAATGCAAAGCATCAGAACGATAGTACTTCCATTTCAAAACATAGACTGACATAGCTTCCAGTGCACTTTAGAAAAGCCAAAACTCGAACTCCCCCACGCAAGGTGGTGAGGCAAATATATAACATCGGCAATAATGACCTTACATTATGCATTGTTCATAAAAATTGAATATACTAATTTACAATTAACAAACACACACGTAAAATATTTCATGTACACAAAAATAATCGCAATATAAAATGAAAACTATACATACAATAATTTTAGATCGTACCTATCTTTTTATGTTTTAATCACGCTACTTTTTGTTTGACAACAAACCAAAATGTTACATGTCAATTAATTAGTTAACGAGTACATCATAAATGTTCGTAACATATATTGAACTATCAATTATCTTCGCAAATCTCAAACTAGATTCTAAATCTCACGTCAGTCAATATATACAAAGAATTATCATATTCAAATCTAGACTATTAAATTAATTAATACAATTAGCTGGTCTACACAACTTGTTTATGAGCCTAACATACATACAATGCTATTAATTTTCATTTTATTTTGTTTTTTTTTTTTACAAAAGATTTTACAATTCGTCTGTTTAAGTCCTGAAATAACATACAATGACGGAACTATTGTTTATAGAACTGTCTGGAAACATCTTATACAAATCTCTTAATTAATGAAATCTATCACTTGTTTTGATCACAGTATCACCGAGACACTGTCCTACAGTGATTCCTAGGCTGGCTATATCGTTGTTAACTAACTTCACACGCAACTTTTATCACTATTGAACCACACGATTCCGGATCCGACGCAGACGGTATCGTAGGATGACATTGAGATGAGAGGACCAGGCAGACGGTATCGTACGATAACATTGAGATGAGTGGGCCAGCAGTATCGTCACAATATGTTGCTATCTGGCATGTAATTACAACTAATCCTATCAAGAGAAATGCGTTTTTATGGGTCTACAAGTATCCCGTTGCCTTGAAACGGCAAAGTTTCATAATACAAAAATTCTTTAACCACCAATAAGACCTTTCCAGTTATTTTATTACAACAAATAGTACCTATAACGACTGGTTTTCTAGAGATTCTCAGTTGACTCACTTGCACTGCCTTGCTTTGAAATGGCGTGTGTTCATAATACCTTCTTCTCCTAACATCCAACGTAGGTGGCGTTCTCCCATCTCTTTGGCGAATGTTCAGATGCACGTTGAGAATATGTCACATGCTTGATATTGCTCTGCACGTTCTGAAAGACTCCCTAGCGTGTGGATGCCACATTCTGACGTCAGAGACTCGGTACGCCGGGCGTAGCCCATCAGATACAAGCTCCGTGTGCCAGCGACTTTAGCAGCTGTAGCGCATTGTACGAATTCGCAATGAATATTGGTATCTTGCAGCTATGTCAAATCTATGTCAATATTCTTCAGACGCTAAATCGATCGAAATACCGTTCTGTATCTTCACTTTTGAAGTACTCCGCATTTTCCGAAACACTCGCCGGATACAAGATTTATTCCTATCTTAAAAATATGGTTCAGATTGTTGTTATTCAGGATTATTATAGCATTCAGATAGCATTTTGGCCATATATTCTCACAAAACACCTGTAATTTTTATGTACTTAAACTTTAAAATTCGTTAAGTTTCAAAATCATGTCTCTTTATGGAAAACGCGTTTCACTTTTAAATGAATGCTTATTAGCAGCGTGCATGAAAAGAAAATCATCATCATCATCCTTAGAGACTGATTATCCCTTCAGCGTTCAGTCTGGAGCATAGAACCTCTAATAAAGTTCCTCCATGATCCCCTATTCAATGCTAACATTGATGCCTCGGCTGATGTTATGCCTTTTACTTCAAAATCATTCTGCACCGAATCTAAGTACTTTCTTTTTGGTCTACCTCGACTCCTCTTACCCCCCGCTGCCGAGCTCATGAGTCTCTTAGGTAACCTCGCTTCTCCCATGCGTGTGTCATGACCCCACTATCTCAGTCTGTTCGCTCTAACTGCTTCGTCTATGGTGTTCATTCCAAGTTTTTATTTGATTTCCTCATTATGGACGCCCTCCTGCCATTGTTCCCATCTGTTAGTTCCTTCAATCATTCTTGCTACTTTCATATCTGTAACCTCTACCTTATGAATAAGGTAACCTGTATCCACCCAACTTTCACTCCCATACAACAAAGTTGGTCGAAAGATAGAGCGGTGCACTGCTAACTTAGTCTTGGTACTTACTTACTTCTTGCAGAAGAGAGTAGAACTTAGCTGAGCACTGACTGCATTAGCTTTGCTGCACTTTCATTCCAGTTCTTTCACTATGTTGCCATCCTGTGAGAAAATACATCCCAGGTACTTGAAACTGTCTACCTGTTCTATCTTTGTTCCTCCTATTTGGCACTCAATCCGTTTAAATCTCTTTCCCACAGACATTACTTTTGTTTTGGAGATGCTGATCTTCATATCATAATCCTTGCACCTCTTATCGAGCTCTGAAATATTAGTTTGCAACCGTTCAATCGAATCGGCCAGTACAACTAAGTTATCCGCATATGCGAAACTGCTTATTTTGTTTTCACCTATTTTAATCCCACCCTGCCAGTCTACCGTTTTCAACACATGATCCATGAATAGTATGAACAAAAGTGGTGACAGGTTACAGCCTTGTCTTACCCCTAAAACTACCCTGAACCATGAGCTTAATTTGCCATCTACTCTAACTGCTGCCTGACAGTCTACGTAAAGCCCTCTAATTGCCTGCAGAAGTTTGCCTCCTATACCATAATCTTGTAGAACTGACAGTAGCTTCCTCCTAGGAACACGGTCATAAGCCTTTTCTAGATCTATGAAACATAGATACAATTTCCTGTTCCACTCATAGCACTTAAAGAATGGTAAGTGCGCGTCTGTATAGATAGAGTTCGGATTAAAATTAATTAACCTGTAAATTAATCATGCACCTAGTCACTTTCAACATATCATTATGCATTTTATTTCTTATGGTTGCAAAGAAAAATCAGTTTGATTTGCAACTTTGAAGGCTAAAGAGGTGTGAAAATAAGAAGAGAGCTATTTTGGCTATTTTTACTTTTCATAAGAAAAATGACGGTTGATGTTGGGAAGAAGCTTTATCTGCCCGAACTACTGATAGCGGACTTACTTCGTAGCACATATGTTACCACGTAAGCTCCCCATTTCGTGTTCCGGGTTCAAATGCAACCCTATGTATGTTACCATGTTAGCTCCCCAATTTCCTGTTCCCTGTTCAAATCCAACCCTATGTTTGTTTTCTCAATTAATTTTATTTTTATTTATTTTTGTTTTCGCGGAAGAAAGTGATACAGTGAAACACAATTGAAATTTTGATGAAATAAGTAAGCATAGGGTAAGGTGGTACAATTGCGATCATTTCGGACACTTGTTATTGTAACTGGAAATTTATTGAGAAAAGAAATAATTTTAACTATGGCAAAGAGGTTACAGAATTCAGAAGAATCGATCGAAAATGTACCACACTAGGTACAATTGTGATCACTTCCTGGTACAATTTTGATCACTTGCATCTTCCACATATAAAGCACTTTTCCCTCGGACACCAACTCATACTTCGTGGTACCAAACATTGCATTTTGGCAGCGAATCCAGTCACCTTTAGCTACTGATTCTGCACTGTAATAATTCAATAAACAAAATCCACAATTATTTTCGTTGTTTTCTGGCTAATTGAAGTTTGCTAAACTTCTTTCATCATTACTCACAGACGTACATTTCCGTTTATTGTTCTTGTTGCGTTTGTTCATTGTTTTCCTTGTGCCCTGGTGAAAAAGTTTCCTCTTGCTGCGGAGGTTATCCAGGTTTTCATCTGAAGTGAGCCTAGCTGATGTCTGTGTTTTCTTCTTCCGAGACGATAATTTTTTCTCTGGACTTGGCAAAATGTCCCTGACAGCATCGTGCTGAGAAATTGTACTGGTCCCTGGCGTTAGGGATTTGCGATGTTCTTCAGTTACATCTTTTGACGATGAGGGTTCTTCTCCCATAATGCTGTTAGTAGCTTTACTGGTGGAGATTGAAGGAGCAGGAGCCTCGAATAAGGTGCAAATTTCTCGTCGGGAACAATGTCTTTGCAAAAGGGCCTTATTCCTGTACATTGGAATCCTTTGACTGCGCACCCAATGGACGCAGCTTTGCCCCAGGCATCACAGAAACTAATACAGAATCGTTGTTTTGTAAAGTTTTCATCGGGATTGCGATGAATCCAGTTTGTTGCACTCCTGTGATATTGAGCCTTTAGGTACTTGAAGAAAGTTCTACCTAATGGTTGCAGTACATGTGTACTGTGCGGAGGCAATCACAAAAGTTCTATCCCATTTTCCCGACAATATTCTATAGCATCTTAGCTGGTGTGGCTGACATGGTTGTCAACAATAAGAACTGTACTAGGGCAACCCATTGTTTTGTATTTGTTGAAGTGTCCCAGCTGGACTCCATTTATTGTAGATTTTCTTTTCTGTTCGTTTTCGTGGCATCTAGAAAATAAGAGGTGTCTTTAAAAATCGCGTAAGAAAATCTTTAAATATACAGAATTTATTTGTAATAATTGTGTATAATGTGTCTATGGTAACCAATCGTGACGGACTAAACTGAAAAACTGCATTGATCGAAATTGTACTAGGGTATCGAAATTGTACCATTTTTCTGATCGAAAATGTACTTCTGGCGTGAGTGAATTCACGAATTCTGCCAAGAAATGGCAGCACATGTCACAGAGGCTTTCTCTGTAGGTGACTCAGAACACGCCCGAATGGAAAACAAGTTTCTAACCTCACTAATATAGAATTTGTAAGCGCGTGGAAACTAGAAAATTTATAAGAGCGCGTTAGACTAAGTAGCTTCACTTATCTCTTAACAGGAAAAAATTTATATCTCCGTAGTACAAAGTGGTGTATTCTTGGAAAACACAGGAGGAGCTGTAGAAACCTGCTACACTACGACGCCACACAAAGGCAAGTACTACCAACACTACGAGACTGACAAATGGAGCGAAACCTTATGTTGATCGGAATTGTACCTATATCGAATTTGTACCACCTTACCCTATCACATTTTAGTAAAATGAGTTGTAAACTTAAGATTCTCTCAAAAGGCATTTTTGTGTTAAATAGTTACTGTATCTGTCATATATTGAAGTACTGCATCAGTGACGTAAATATTAAAACTGACAACTAAAATAGTTCTTTCACCAACTGCATTAGAAAACGACTTTATTTATAAAACGTTGGCATGGTATATCGTGAACAGATATTAGCAAAAATGTAAACGTCAGCTCACTATCCAGAATGAAACTTTCACTCTGCAGCGGAGTGTGCGTTTATATGAAACTTCCTAGCAGATTAAAATTGTGTGCCGGAAACGGAACTCGAACCTGGAACCTTTGTCTTTCGCGGGCAAGCGCTCTACTACTTAGCTATCCCGACACGACTCACAGTCCGTCCTCACAAGTAGGAGGCGAGGTACTGGCAGAAGTGAAATTCTGAGGGCAGATCGTGAGTCGCGTCGGGATAGCTCAGTGGCAGAGCGCTTGCCATCGAAAGGCAAAGGTCCCATTTTCAAGTCCCGGTTCCGGCACACAATTTTAATCTGCCACGAAGTTTCATATCAACTCACTACTCTATACTTGGTAATCCTACACACCTTTCTAGTTTCGAAGCTTCAATAATAATAATTATTACATGAAGTGTTTACCATTGTATCGTTTGGGTCTCTCCGACCGAGGTTCAACTGCACTTTAATCATCTTCTCATAGCTTGAAACTTGAAAAAATAATCCCTAGAGTTGTTACAGCTGTATTTGTACAGTGAGTAGTCCCTTTTACGAAATCTAAGTACATCACTGAGTGAACGTTACGACAGCAGGTGTAGCATTGTGTTGGTTGACACCACTCAAATAGATATTTTAATAGGCTTTCAATATTTTCATTTTAATTTCCGATTTTTAAAAGAAAATCAAATGTTTGTATAACCCATGGGTCTTAACTACGGGGTTATCAGTCCCTAAACTTACAAACTACTTATCAACTAGCTAATACTAAGGACGGCACAAATATCCATACCCAAGGGGGGATTCGAACCCCCGACAGTAGTGGCAGTGCAGACCGTGACTGGAGCGCCTCAGTCCCCTCGGCCACCGCGCCCGGCCGATTTTTTAATTCTGAAATTCATTACAATAGAAAAACATTTCAGAGCAAAAGATAAATAGTCAAATACATTATACGCCCAGCTTGTTCCGAGGTAAAAGTATTCGTCCTACTTCATATCGTCTCATAGTAGTGCTTTTGCATATTTAAACGACATGTGCCAGAAGCTAATAACTTACGGGCTACCGACTAATAATGGATTATTTCTTGCAGAAATTAATACCGTGCAGTCAATATCCATAAAAGTAATCAATGTCGTATGTTTCTGCCCCATATGTACTTATTTGCCGGCCGCGGTGGCCGAGGGGACTGAGGCGCTTCAGTCACGGTCTGCACGGCCACTACGGTCGGGGGTTCGAATCCCCCCTAGGGCATGGATATTTGTGCCGTCCTTAGTTGTAGGTAGTTCATAAGTAGTTTGTAAGTTTAGGGACTGATGACCCCGTAGTTAAGTCCCATAACCTCTAAAAACATTTGAACATTTGAGTCAAGTCTCTTAAGCTTAACAAACATTTCATTTCATATACTTATGTTTTGTTTTAAGATGTATGAAGAATATCTAACCTACGTAACCCATTAATATAACAGGATGGAGTGAAGGACAGAGGTGGTTATAAAATGAAGCAGGTGTTCTTTATCCGGCGTTATCAGCGAGGTTTTCGATCGACAAGAGGCATTACATGTGAAACACTTGATGCGTGGTGATTAAGGTGTGCAGAGAGCGTGCATGCCCCTTCGAAAGTGTATTTCAGTCAATACCTGGCCATTAAAATTGCTACACCAAGAAGAAATGTAGATGATAAACCGATATTCATTGGACAAATACATTATACTAGAACTGAGATGTGATTACATTTTCACGCAATTTGGGTGCATAGATATTGAGAAATTAGTACCCAGAACAACCACCTATGGCCGTATTAACGGCTTTGAGTCAAACAGAGCTTGCATGACGTGTACAGGTACAGATGCCCATGCAGCTTCAACACGATACCACAGTTCATGAAGAGTAGTGACTGGCGTATTGTGACTAGCCAGTTGCTCGGCCACCATTGACCAGACGTTTTCACTTGGTAATAGATCTGGAGAATGTGCTGGCCAGGGCAGCAGTCGAACATTTCCCGTATCCAGAAAGGCCTGTACAGGACCTGCAACATGCGGTCGTGCATTATCCTGCTGAAATGTAGGGTTTCGCAGGGATCGAATGAAGGGTAGAGCCACGAGTCGTAACACAACTGAAATGTAACGGTCAGTGCCGTCAATGCAACGAGAGGGGACGTGTAACCAAAGGCATCCCATACCATCACGCCGGGTGATGCGCCAGTATGGCGATGACGAATACACGCTTCCAATGTGCGTTCACCGCGATGTCACCAAACACGGATGCGACCATCATGATGTGGTAAACAGAACCTGGATTCATCTGAAAAAAGTGACGTTTTGCCATTCGTGCACCCAGGTTCGACGTTGCGTACACTATAGCAGGCGCTCATGTCTGCGATACAGCATGAAGGGTAACCGCAGCCATGGTCTCAGAGCTGATAGTCCATGCTGCTGCAAACGTCGTCTAGCAGTTCGTGCAGATGGTTTTTGTCTTGCAAACGTCCCCATCTGTTGACTCAGGGATCGAGACGTGGTTGCGCGATCCGTTACAGCCATGCAGATAAGATGCCTGTCATCTCGACTGCTAGTGATACGAGGCAGTTGAGATCCAGCAAGGCGTTCCATATTGCCCTCCTGAAACCACCGATTCCATATTCTGCTAAGAGTCATTGGATGTTGACCAACGTGAACAGCAATGTCGCGATACGATGAACCGCAATCGCGATAGGCTACAATCTGACCTTTATCAAAGTCGGAAACGTGATGGTACGCATTTCTCCTCCTTACACGAGGCATCACAACGTTTCACCAGGCAACGCCGGTCAACTGCTGTTCGTGTATGATAAATCGGTTGGAATCTTTCCCCATGTCACCATATTGTAGGTGTCGCCACCGGCGCCAACCTTGTGTGAATGCTCTGAAAAGCTTATCATTTACATATCACAGCATTTTCTTCTTGTCGGTTAAATTTCGCGTCTGTAGCACGTCATCTTCGTGGTGTAGCAATTTAATGGCCAATGAGTATAATAGCTGTATACCTAAAACTATTCTTATGGTCTTCCCGGATAATTAGATAACAGCACTGATATCTGATTTGTTTGCATGCGTGAATGCCAATCGTGAGTCGGGACAACGACAGCGTACCCCAGACTGTTCCAGCCCGACCTGCTCCGCAGAGCGTGGTCGCTCGCTGTAAATCGTCAAATTGACCGCTTAAATTGCGGGGGCGAAACATTGAGCATTATGTCAGCTAAAGATCTTCTAAAGAAGGCAACATTTTCCAACGACTTTGCGTAATTGAAATCTCATTATCCATTTTTGGTCCTGTTTTTTGCTGTAGTAGAAGGAGGTGGTCCTTTGATTAGCATGTATGTGCATAAGGTCTGCAACTGAAAGAAGTGATTAGTCCTCTAAGGATTTATTCAGAGAATAAATCAATACTTCGGTGCGTTTGTGTTGCTGCAAACGTCTTTTACGAGCCGCGTTTTTTAAGTAAGTTCCCTCTGAACAGAAGTACACAACCAAAGGTTATTTCAAAAAAGTAAATTTACTCTATTTTTCTACATAGTTTCCAAGTTCGTTCAAACATTTATCATGCCTCTCAACCAATTTTAAAATACCCTCTTCATACAATCTTGCCGCCTGTTTCGATAACCAAGAATTCAATGTCCTATTGTAAAGCACTGATCTCGACATGTCAGGAAATTCGTTTGAGAGACCTGTTATTGTGAAGCTCCTGTTCTCTAGAATCCTCGCTTCAGCTGAAACCTCCAATTCGTCTGTAATCGAAGATGGGCGACCGAGGCGATCCTCATCATGGACGTTGTCATAGTCATCTTTGCATTCTCGTACCCACTTACGCACTTTGCCTTCACTCATAACAGTATCACCGCACACTTTGCAAATCTGTCGATGAATTTCTGTAGCAGACAGGTTCCTTGGTGACAAAAACCATACCACTAAGCGAACCTCACACGCGGCGAGCGAGTTGATAGTCTTAAACATTTTAAATGCATAGAAAAGAACCGTGCAGGTTAGCTACAGAGCTGAAACTGAGCACAGTTATTCCCGAGGCATTCCGGTATATGACGCACGCGCCCGTTGCGGTATGTGCGCGAACTTCTAGTGTATACAACAAAATGGAACATATTTAAAAAATGGGGGTAAGGTCGGCTGAATCGGGTAAAAATTTCTTAAAATCGAAATAAAAGACAAATTTACACACGAACAAATTTTCATTGTATATCCATAAAAACTATGTTCTTTAGTTTAGAAATACAAATATATAACACCTTGTAAATATTTTTCATAGTTTCAAAAAAAAAAAAATCTGAAAGCTGAGCTGCATGACCCTACTTGCCTTCTTCAAGTAAGGGGAATCGGGTCATCCATTCGACGAATAGGGTCAGTACAAAAATGTATGCATCACTTCAAAATAGCAACACATTTTCCACAAATAAATCTCTTCTTCCCTACTGCACCAACACAATTCTCGTGGTACCATTCCCTGCCATTATCTTGACATTGAGTCCAGTCACCGAGTTTCATTCAACGGAAAAACGCCAGTTGAACGAATCCACTTTCTGCAATCGCTGGTGTTGCCGCTCTCATCCATGCAACCTTGAAAATGTTTCCAAATGTGAGCTTGTTGATCTTTCTTGTTCCTTCTGTGTTACGTATGAAGTTTATACATTTATTGTCATAATATGATTTTAGTGGCTGCAGACAGTGAGTTGTGTGACTTGGTAAGCATATCAAACTTATCTTATTTTCTTCACAAAACCGTAGCGCTTCTAACGTTTTGTGAGATGCATGACCATCCACAACTAAAATGCAGTGCCCAGGAACCCGGCCTGACTGAGAATGTTTCAGCCATTTTAGAAATGCTTCTTCATTAATCCGTCCGAAATCTGTCATTGTTACCATGGCACCGTTTGGAAATCCGTCGCAAAATTCAGGTAAAAATCTTTTACTTTTAAATATGGCCATAGGAGGGATAAAATTCCCCGTAGCATTATCACAAGATACAATTGTGACAAGCTCTCCTTTTTCTGCATAAACAGCTTTGCTCCCTTACTCAGCAAAAACTTTTCTTGTTTGCTTGTTATTAATTTGACAACCTGATTCATCAGCATTATAAATTAACTGAGGCTTTATGAGTAAATCAAGAACAACCACAGTTTTTCTTAACAAGGATAAGAAGTGCCCCATCCTCTTTATTCAAACCACTGCATCTGGCTCTAGAAAGCCCTTCCACTTTTCTCAAAGACAAATTTTGGTTTCGTTCCATGAACCCTTTTAGCCACTCCTTACCTGCCATTTTTTGGCGTCATAAAATTGATGCTTTATTCTGTTGCATTCTGCGAAATCGTAGGCAGACCTTCTGACAGTATCTGAATCCAACGGGAAGCTACATGCACATGACCTCAGGATTCTCGAAACAAGTTCTCTTTCTTGTTCCTTATTAAATATTGTTTGACCACATTTTACCTTTGCTGGATAATCTATTTCACTGTGCAGTCGCTATTGTAGACAGAAATGCGGTACCCCAAACAATTCCGCTGCATAGGGCTGACTTCTACCCTCCCGGTAAGCTTTAATTGCATTTTGCATGTCATCTTCGCCCCACAAAGTAAAGGTTTTTCTTTTATATTTCCCCATATGCAATAAAAAACGAAACGAAACAATATAATAACTGCAATGAATCGAAATAAAAGTATTGACCCTTTTCACTCGGATTGCGTTGACCCGATTCGGCGGAAATGCAAATTATTTTTTTCCTACGTTGGCAGTCCTGCATAAGCATATCTACCCTCCGGTAACACCATAACCTTTTGTCCATTATATAAACTTACTTCTAAACGAATACTTAACAAATTACGAAACGAATTACCAGAGATATATGAATTTGAACGAAAAGCTGTTTTACAAAGGAGAATATTTTAAGAACTTTCCGCAAACAGCGCTGTCTTTCACAAATTTTTACAGAACAACAAACACGCCTGACAATGTCTATCACTTTCCAACTCGGACACAGATTTACAACAGTCACAGCTGTGTGGCAGCACTTCCTATACTATTTCGTACAAGGCGATTAACCGGGAATTTCTAAAATTGACCCGATTCATCTCCCGACCCGATTCGACCGACCTTACCCTAGTTCTGCTACACAATAGAAAACTGTGCCGGCGTGTGCATAGACAGAACGCTGGCTCTTCTATGAGAACTGTAGTATTCCTGGGGCTGCCTCGTACTCTCCCTTACTGACTGTCGGTGCTGTGGTGCGCTGGCATATCTAGCTGAGTCTCCTTCTTACTGTTGGCTGGTGCGTGAAGCAGGCAAAGAAGTACCGAGACTGCAGGCGCCCCCGGCAGCCGAAGTATTGTGGAAACACTTATCGCGTCTTCTTGAAGTGGAGGGGCGACGTGTGTAGACCGACGCCATTGTAGCGAATGATGATGCCATAACAGGTCCCTAATATTAAAGCTCTACGGTTTTCAGTGAAACCAGTCTACACACAACTGCGATTGATAGGTGACAGAAAAAAAAAATCACCGTGGTCCCAGTTTTTATTGGTGTAAATGTGTGTGAAAAACTGAAAACAGTGCTAAATAAAAATAAAAATGTCTGATCACTCTCTGCACAGTGAGTGAGTGTAATTATGGACACAAACAATATAAAAATGTGTATTTTTGTCAATCTATTTATCTTTCAGGGCAATAAAATAAGATTATGAGATTTTGGTCGCCTATTTTCTGATTTTTATAACCTACTAGGTGCAAAACCCGCTATTGCCACAGTATATCTGCATATTTCAAACAGTAAAACAAAGAAATATGCATAAAGTACACAATTATAAGTGCAGTATCCAAAGAAAGAAAATAGTAATAAAATACGAATGATGTATAACGTTAATTCTAAACTTGGCTATAAACAATACTTAGTCCATCTCGTCCTTCCATTTCTATCCATCGGCGTCTACCTTGCAATCTGTACATTTAAGTTTCGTTTTCATGCAGCTCAATACTTATGACATCGTATATTCCTGACTATGTGTCCTACAATAAGATAATTTTCCAGATTTGTAGAGTTTAATATTCGTAAACTTTCTGCGAGGAATAAATAGTAGATGAATGAAGTCTCGTATATAACGAGTCGCGTGATGGAAAAGCTTTTGTCACTCATTGTTTGCGACGTCATAACTCCTGAAATTTGTGCCGTAGGTAGTTTTTAACCTCACAGTGACTGTTGCCTAACAGTAAGCAATACGTGTAGGCCTATCAAGTTTAATTGAAATCAGTCCATTATTTTAGGAGATGTGTAAAAAAAAGCGTATCATACAGCAGTTGTTCAGAAATTTCATTGTTTATGAGGTCATATCTCCTGAAATACATGTCGTACTATGATATAAATTTGAAGGTACATTCAATCGTATATTTGTGTAATGTCTGCAAGATATTTCGTGAACTGTGTTAGCAGTAAAGACGTAATAAATCGAAACCCCCGTGCGTGATGATAAGGTGATTGTGACTTCATATCTCATGAACTACATATCTAACTGTGATATAGTATCGAAGGAACATTCAGTAATATGTATATGTTCCGTCTGTGAATTGTCTCTCGAATATAGTTTACAATGTAGAAGTAATAGCCAAATGCCGTAGGTATACTGGATGATCAAAAAGTCATTTGAAAACTCAATAAATCACGGATTAATGTAGATAGAGAGGTAAAAATTGACAGACATGCTTGGGGTTTTATTAGAAAAAAAAGGTACTAAAATATCCGACAGATGGCGCAGGACAGCAACACATCAGTGACTGCTACCGTGACGGGTGAGAGGTACGCCGATATGTTACAGAATCGCATCATCCACAGCCTGGCTGATAAACACCTGCTGGAACGTACGATTTTTATGCATGATGGCGCTCCACCCCATATTGCTAGACGCGTGAAAGATCCCTTGAGCGCGTAGTTTGGTGATGATCGTGTTCTCAGCCGCCACTTTCGTCATTCTTGGCCTCCCAGGTTCCCAGATCTCAGTTCGTGCGATTATTGGCTTTGGGCTTACCTGAAGTCACAAGGGTGTCGTGATCGACCGACATCTCTAGGGGTGCTGAAAGACAACATCCGACGACAATTCCTCACCATAACTCCGGACATGCTTTACAGTGCAGTTCACAACATTATTCCTCGACTACAGCTGTTTCTGAGGAATGATGGTGAACATATTGCGCATTTCCTGCTAAGAACATCGTCTTTGCTTTGTCTTAATTTGTTATGCTAATTATTGCTTTTCTCATCAGATGAAGCGCCATCTGTCAGACATTTTTTAAACTTTTATTTTCTTAATAAAACTCCATGTCGTTCCAAGCATGTGTGTCTATTTTTACCTCTCTATCTACATTATTCAGTGATTAATTAAATTTTCAAATTTATACTGACTTACTGATCACCTGGTTCATCATGAACATCGTAAAATTAGTAGCGACAAAAATTTTTCCTTTCATCGTCTTGTTGGGGTTGTCAGCGAGAAAAAGTTTCGTAAATATTTGAAATTATGATCAAAGTTTATTGCAAGTCGCTAAGTGCTTTCATTGTCAAATAGTTGACGAATAAAATCAGCTACCACGCGCCGCAAGATGGGGCAGTTTTCATTCTTTATGACGTGCTATCGTATGAACCATGTACCGTATGTGGTGTTTTTTCCACCGTAGCAAATAATTCCTGACTTTAAAGAATATTTGTACCAGATTTGCTTGAAATTGGCCTACTAGTTTAGGAGGAGATGTAGTAAGGCGGCCAATTTTTCCAAAACTCAATGCGGGACATTTCGAGGATGAGGAGCAGGACTAAGATCACGTGACTCATTGTGCAGTTATTCTGAAACTAGGAAAGAAATTTGGGCGAGCAGAGTAGGCCTACTCATTTACTTTTAAAGTAACATATCTGACATGAGTGATATTTTATTTTTAATTTTTAATCTTCATTTAAAGTACATAAATATTTTCTCATGCTCCTATTTTGAATTTTAGAGTCTGAAAATGTATACGTATTCTTTCTCCGTTACGTTTTTCCGATCACGTTTGTTGTCCGTACTGCTTTTATCTGTTCAAGCTCTTAGAGCATCGTGCTCCACACATTTTAAAAAGTAGCTTACTCCACGCAATGAATTATGTTTTACAATAACCTCGAATTAAATTTGATAAGAACTACTTTTTCAAACCATTTAAAGTTGCATTTTCCGAATTTTACCACCTTTTTATTCCTGAAGGAAGTAAGATGAATGCTGATATTGTATTTCCAAGTCAGATTTTAATATATTTATACAGACTGTGATAATATTACATCAGGTTTGCCACCTTGAGCACCGAAAAATATTCGTACTTAAGAACTCACAGAAAATATGTCAAAAACAGATTTTTTTAAATAAGTCATCCTATCACCAATGCAGTACCTTCTTAAAATAAAAACAACTTCCACTGCTGGCGAATTTGACATTTTTAAATAGTCAGATGATGTGTTTTTTTTTATTTCTTTTGTATTTAATGTAAGAAAACTGTAATTTATTCGTTGATGATGCATTGTGAAGTTGACATGCAAGCAGTATGACATAGCATGCCGCGGTCATATAGTTTCCGCTTGTGCTCTTAGACCAACAATTTTAAAATTACTGGGATGCAGGGCGCTTTTTAAATTTTGCGGGACGTTTTCAGTAACGATCCCAATGCGAGACAACGAGTCCAAATGAGGGACCGTCCCGCAGAATTGGGGACGGTTTTCTGCCTTAAGATGTAGAATATTATCGAATGATAATGAAATTGCGTGCTTATGGAATATCTACCCAATTGTGCGATTGGATTCACGATTTCCTATCAGAAAGGACACAGTTCGTAAACGGTAAGTCTTCGAGTAAAACAGAAGTGATATCTGACGTTCCACAGGGATGCGTTATAGGTCCCCTGCTCTTCCTCGTGTTTATAAATGATTTAGGAGACAATCTGAATAGCTCCCTTAGACTGTTCGCGGATGATGCTGTCGTTTGTCGGTTAGTCAAGTTGAAAGAGGATCAAAAGCAACTGCAAAATTTCTACTTGGTGCGAAAATTGGCAAGTGACACTAAATAAAGAAAAGTGCGAAGTAATACACATGACCACTAAAAGAAATCCGCTGAACTTCAATTACGCGATAAATCCGTCAAACCTTAAGGTCGTAAATTCTACCAAATACCTAGGAGTTACAATTACGATCAACTTTAACTGGAGAGAACACACAGAAAATATTGTGGGGAAGGCGAATCAAAGGTTACGTTTCATTGGCAGAACGCTTCGAAGATGCACCAGCTCCACCAAAGAGACTGCCTACATCACACTTGTGCGTCCTCTCCTGGAGTACTGTTGCTCGTTGTGGGACCCTCACCAGGTGGGACTGACGGAAGATATCGAGAAGGTTCAGAGAAGGGCAGCTCGTTATGTTTTATCACGTTACGGGGGGGATAGCGTCACGGAAATGTTGCACGAATTGGGGTGGAAATCATTAAAACAAAGACGTTATTCATTGCGGCGTGATCTGTTTGCGAAGTTTCAATCACCGACTTTTACTTCTGAATGTGAAAATATTTTGCTAGCACCCACCTACTTAGGGAGACATGACCATCCCAATAAAATAAGAGAAATCAGATCGAAAACGGAACGATTTAGGTGTTCTTTGTTCCCGCGCGCTATTAGAGAATGGAACGGTAGAGAAAAGTTATGAAAGTGGTTAATGAACCCTATGCCAGGCACTTATATGTGATTTGCAGAGTATCTATGTAGATGTAGATGATGCGACGTCTTTTCACGAATGTCACAGTTTATGCCGTCATATCTCCCGAGGTGTGTGTCATAGGTAGTTCTTACCGCGACAGAAATTTCTTCCTGATAGTAAGGAACACGTGTACCCTAAAAGTCGGAGGTCTAGTGATTAGTAGATGTTCCTGGAGTAGTAAAACAACTTAAGTCACTAAACAAAAATAAATCTTCCGGGCCAGATTCTACACCAACTAGATTCCTCTCAGAGTATGTTGATGCAATAGCTCCGTACTTAGCTATAATTTACAACCGATCACTCAGCGAAAGATCCGTACCCAAAGACTGGAAAGTTGCCCAAGTTACTCCAATATTCAAGAAAGGCAATAGGAGTGATCCCCAAAATTACAGGCCTATCTCATTGACGTCGACTTGCAGTAGGATTTTGGAACATATACTTTGTTAGAATATCATGAACTACTTCGAAGAGAACGACCTATTAACCAGTAGTCAACACGGATTCAGAAAGTATCACTCTTGCGAAACACAGCTTGCCCTTTATTCACATGAAGTGTTAAGTGCCATCGACAAAGGATCTCAAATCGATTCCATATTTCTGGATTTCAGGAAGGCTTTTGACACTGTACCCCACAAGCGGCTTCTTATGAAATTGCGTGCTTATGGAATATCTCCCGAATTCTGCGATTGGATTCAGGATTTCCTATCAGAAAGAACACAGTTCTTTGTAATTGACGGTAAGTCATCGAGTAAAACAGAAGTGATATCTGGCGTTCCACAGGGAAGCGTTATAGGTCCATTACTCTTCCTCGTGTTTATGACGTCATATCTCCTGAAGTGTGTGGCATTGGTGGTTCTTACCGCGACAGAAATTTCTTCCTGATAGTAAGAAACACGTGTACCCTAAAAGTTGCAGGTCTAGTGACTAGCCGACGGCCGAATTGCGGCTGGACGCTACCGCAAACAGACGACTGCCACCAGGTGCACGGGATGAAGTTGCAGCGAGATTGAAGCAGGCCGGTCGCAAAAAGCGTGCGCCACGACCGGCGCAGACCGCATCGACCGCCGGATGCAGCGGTAGAACTGCTACTTAGTAGCGAGCGTGAAATTGCCGCCCAGACCGCAGCAAGAAGCGTCTGCTGCGCCGAGCCGCGGCGGCAATCAGGCAGGCGGAAGGTCTGCGGGCGTGCATTCCACACAGCCGCACCTGTGCGTTACAGCGGCCGCTTCTCCGCAACCACAATAATGGCCTGCAAGGTTACTAGCGTCCTGTAGCCAGAGGCTGCATGCTGATCAAATATACAGCAGTGGAACAGGCAAGCAGTTGTTTTGCAACGTAATGATACATCACCAGTATGCCAGTACGGCATTTTGCGCTCCCATACTATTCTACCTGCTATCAACCCATTCCGACTATGACTATTGCCTCTTCTTGCCTATATTTATATAATCCCGATGAAACAAAAGTAACCGAGGTCACTGACCTAAAGTGGTGCCATGTTGTTGGATCCAGATGGATACTGAAGGAAGTCAGGAAGCTCACAGGGGACGTGGATACGTACGTGGAGGAGGGGTGACGTCGCAGCGTGGAATTCCACGTTTCAAAAAAATGTTCAAATGTTTGTATAGCTTATGGGACTTAACTACGGGGTCATCAGTCCCTAAACTTACCAACTACTTACGAACTAGGACGGCACCAATATCCATGCCCGAGGGGGGATTCGAACTCCCGACCGTAGTGGCCGTACAGACCGTGACTGGAGCGCCTCAGTCCCCTCGGCCACCGCGGCCGGCTTCCACGTTTCACTGCCCTGCGAAGCGTGGAATATACGATCTGCCATGTTAGATTTTTGCTTCGTGGAGTGGAACGTGGCCAATGAGAAGCGACCTGGTTTTTCCGTGACAAACAGACCTTTTGAGCCGCCATATTGCAAACAAAACTCCGTATTTCGTGCCTTCTTTGGTTGTATCTGCGATGGTAGGGATTTTGAGGAAGTGGTAATGTACTGAGGCCTAATTAACTACCATTGAATATATACAACTTATTACAACAATTTTTTCTAAAATTGATTTAAACAACACATATATAAACAAATTTATTAACAACAACGAACTGTCAAAAACTTGTTAGTAACCATATTGTCCAAAACTTCAGTTAAAATACGTAAACTTATAGGCAATAGTGCTTCATTAATAACAATGTAGGAATTAACAGAATTACTCAATCAAATAACTGTAACATTTGGTTAAACTAATCAGCACTTCATGCAAGTCTGTAAAGTATTTAAATCTGTAAAGTTTATTTATTTATTTACTTTTTAACTTAACCAATTAAATATAACAATGCACAGCAAATAACGCTTGGACACAACATCTGAAACAAAGGATCCGTTACCACTAGCAACTCTCATACATAATGTTAACCACACTTATAGGCAAATTACAATGGAAACACCGGATAATAAAACGTGATATAGCAGGTTAACGTCACTGTGCGTACTCGGTGGTGGCTGTACACAGGGTTCAAATTATGTTTGTACCCGCTGTGCGTGGACAGTATAGTAGCCACTATCATAGACGTACTCATCGAAACTTCCGTGACGATCCACTACAAAATGAGTAATGAATTGCAAATGCTCCCGTCTCCAGCCAAATTTTTGCACACAACACTGTTTGGTGAGCGCTGGCTACAGCCTTCAAGCCACGTATGCCCCCGACACACACGTTCCATCGGTACGTACTTTCACGCAGATCACAACTCTCCACATATCATTATTGATAAATCTGAAGCATTGAATTAAGATTTGTGGTGCGGCCGGGAATCGAACCCGGACCTCTATGCTTACTAGGCAGACGTCTTAACCGTTAGACTATCACACCACTAACGATTAAGGCGCCTTGGAATAGTCTATGTACGATTTCCCTCCACATCACAAACTTTAATTCAGCTTCTGTGTTCCAAAGATAATTGCCACTACTGCCAAGGCTCTCCATGCAGCGTAATAGCACATCGGCAATGGACGTGGTGGAACAATCCTGATAAGGTGATATAAATATCAATTAATAGAAATAAACAATCCCAGAGATGGATTTACGTCTCAAATTTGTCAAAGACATTATAGATAAATCTGAAGCATTGAATTAATTCTATTAATTTATATTTATATCACCTTATCAGGATTGTTCCACCATGTCCATTGCCGAGGTGCTATTCCGCTGCATGGAGAGCTTTGGCAGTAGTGGCAATTATCTTTGGAACACAGAAGCTGAATTAAAGTTTGTGATGTGGAGGGAAATCGTACATAGACTATTCCAAGGCGCCTTAATCGTTAGTGGTGTGATAGTCTAACGGTTAAGACGTCTGCCTAGTAAGCATAGAGGTCCGGGTTCGATTCCCGGCCGCACCACAAATCTTAATTCAATGCTTCAGATTTATCAATAATGTCTTTGACAAATTTGAGACGTAAATCCGTCTCTGGGATTGTTTATCCCCACATATCGTTAGCCGAGCCCTCCAGATCTCTCGGCGCAGCCACACACCACCACTGTCTCGCCACCAGCTCTCTCAGCCCCGTCCAAACACCACGCCGCTCTTGACGCCCTCTGGCGATAAGGTCGAATTCACTCTCGATCCGACCAGAGATATACAAGTCAAGCAATTACGCTTCGTAACTATGCCGGCAAGAAAGACCCGTCACGGCACAGTATCGTATGGTATAGGAATATAATCTTTTCTAGACTGCCAGAAAATTAATGAACTTTTGAAAACGTGTCATTATAGATACGATTTGTTACAACAAATTACCGGAAACTACATTTTCATAGTTTTAAAGGTTATCATATTTAATTTGTGTCAGTATTATAATTTGTGTACCGTGAAAGAATATCGTTCCTTTGCTCCGCTGCAACTCCATTCAACCGAAGGAGCCTCTCTGTAATGGTATGCTATACGTAAGTATTACAACATGTTGTACATGAGTAGCCTCCAGAAAAAATGGGTTATGAGAGAAATGCACAAATAGCTTAATTTGAAGCGTCGCAGACTGCGGTTTGAAAGTTGCAAGTGGGCACGGTTCTTGTCAGTATACGTCTCAAAGCTGAAAACCCGGCGCTACCCGGGTATTTGTCATGAACTACGTGTCGTACTGTGATTCAATTTAGAAGACACATTCAACTATATGTGTGTATACAGTCTGTAAAATTTCCTGTCGCTACAATTTGTAGTGATCAAATTATAAATTGTAACGTCATACCGAGAGCCGTAGTTTTACTCCATAAAAGTAGTAAACGAGAAACGTTTTTCCTTTAATCATTTTACTATGGTTGCCAGCGAGAAAAAGTTTAATAAGGGTTTGAAATTATGTTTAAAGTTTGTTGCAAGTCGCTAAGTACTGTCATTCTCATACAGTGTATTTCGAAAGTCTCGCCGCATTATATGGCATTTTTTGCGATTTTTATTGGTTATGACGTAATATCTTTCAACCATGTGCCGTATGTGATTCTTAAGCATGCAGCAATCGTTACCTCACGGTAAGGATTGTGTGTACCAAATTTGGTTGAAATCGGTCCAACGGTTTGGAAGAAAATGAGCAGCATTATCGCAAAATGCACCAGTTTTTCGTGCATCTCATTGTTTATGACGTCATATCTCGTGAACTATATATCGTATGTGATTCTTACACTTATGGCGACCGTCCTCATGGATTGAAGCTTACGTGTATCAAATTTCATAAAGATTGGAACAAAACTGTAGATTTGTATGCAACACTTACAAACATACGGACACTCTGATTTATATATTAGATATATATAGTTTTTGTTTCCTTGATGTTTCCTTCTTCCTAATACAATATCCGATATTCATTGTTATTTCTTTTCAAGACGACATATTAGCGTGGTGGTTAGCGTCACGAGCAGTGGAAGAAAAGAGATTTCAATAAAAGGTTTGCATCTACACTCTCCCAGATATTTTTAACGATTTGATTTAATTGTGGTTTATGTAACTTATTTGTTAATTTAATATAATTATTACATCTGGTATTCGACGTTATTTATTAGAAACAAGAATTAAATTTGTTCGCGAGTGAATTAGTTGAGTCTTTCGTGCTAGGACATAGGAACCAATAAATTTGAAGACAGTACCACAAGTCACTTGGTTTTCCTCATAGTTTTTCGATTCTGATGCAGTTCAGTACAGTGTCGAAACAGTTCAGTTTCACAGTGCAAAAAGCACATGACTAGCACGTGGTTATGGAAGCAGCTGCAGTGAAGTAGATGCAGTGAAGGAGGAACAGTGTTTACGTACGATACTAAAAGCAAAAATTATCACAACGAACACTGTCGAGCAGAGGCGTTGTCCCGCGTGTATGAACAAGTAAAATGTATTGGTCAGAACTTATTATCTCCGAATGAATGCTAAACATTTCTATACGCAGAATATACACAACGCAGAAAATGGGAATATAGGCGCAAGAAAAGTGAAACTGGTGGAGATGATGGATTTCAATGCTGTCAATTTTTTAACGATTTTTTTTACCAAAATTGAATTGGTCGTACATTTTTTTTATAATTCTCAATACTTTCATATAAATGTACCGGCTGTGTTTCATCCAGTAATTCGACGTTATTTATTAGAAACAAGTACTAACTTTGTCCGCGAGTTAATTTGTTGAGTTTTTGTGCTAGGTCATAGAAACCAATAAATTGGTTTTCCACATAGTTTATCGATTCTGTTGCAGTTCAGTACAGTGTCGAATATGGATAGCACGTGGTTATGGAAGCAGCTGCAGTTAAGCAGATGCAGTGAAGGAGGAACAGTGTTTACGTACGATACTAAAAGCAAAAATTATCACAACGAACATTGTCGAGCAGAGGCGTAATCCCGCGTGTATGAAAAAGTAATATATATGGGGCAGAACCTATTATCTCCGAATGAATGCTAAACATTTCTATACGCAGAATATGCACAACGCGGAAAATGGGAATATAAGAACAAGACAAGTGGAACTGGTGGAGATGATGCATTTCAACGCTGACAATTTTTTTTAATTATTTTTTGCCAAAATTGATTTGTTCATACAGTTTGTTATAATTATCAACTACTTTCAAATAAATATACAGTCTTTGTGTTTCTTGAAAAAAAATGAAAAATAGGCAAAGAAATAAACAACATAATTTCGTGAAGAGAACTGCATGCCACTTGCAAGCATAAGAAATCTACACTTTCAGTTTTTTTTATTATTTACCGTATAATTTTACGCACATCCATCTTTATAAACACAATTATCTACGCGCCAGCCCGCAACGGGCGTTGGAGAGCTCTGCGGTTGTAAATCATGACGAGAAGCATGTTCCGTGGGATGTGGCAGGTCTCTTCAGAGCGTGCAGTACGTAGGTAGACAGCGCATCTGGCGTGCGCCACTATTGGACAACAAGTCCCGTCTGAGGACGGCTTTAGGCTTTACCGTCCCGCCGACAGCGTGGTCATTAGTGACGGAACTCACGCTCTGATTTTTCTGTAAGGATACGGAAGGAAATCTGCCGTGCCATTGTAAAAGGAATCATCCCGGTATTTGCTGGAGTGATTCGAGGATAACCCAAATCTTTCTGCCCTAAGGTGGATTTGACAAATTCAAATGTTCAAATGTTTGTATAGCTTATGGGACTTAACTACGGGGTCATTAGTCCCTAAACTTACAAACTATTTATGAACTAACTAATACTAAGGACGGCACAAAGATCCATGCCCGAGGGGGGATTCGAACCCCCTGCCGTAGTGGTGGATTTGACCCACAGTCCTACCGAATGAGAGTCCAGTGTGTTACCACTGAACTACCTCGCTGGGTCAGATAGGTACCGTTTGAACCCTGCTGACCAAACAAATTATCTACACTATTCAGTGGCGGCTGGTGCTTCTGATCACTGGGGGTTCACTCCTTTAAGTGACGGATCTTGATAGTGGCCCCTCGGGCATGAGTGTTTTTGTTGTCCTCAGCGTAAGATAGTCTTAGTTTCATTTGTTTGTAAGCCTTAGGGAATGATGACCCCGTAGTTAAGTCTCTTAAGATTTATAAACATTTGATTTTACTACTTGTAACCCACTATGATACCCCTTAATAGTTGAATTTCGAAAAATACCTCAACAGTTGTCTTTTAAATTCCAACCAAGTATGCAAATTTCATATTTTGTAATTTTGGGTCCAAAATTGGCTTAGTAGGAACGCATTTTCAAAACAATTTTCATCCCCTATTTCACCCCTTAAATGATTAATTTTCTGAAAATACCGAACCACGTATCTATTTAATTCTGACCAAGAAAACATATACCAATTTATGTGGTTGTAGCTTCAAAATTGCCTTAATAGCAGAAAACTTTCGAGAAACATCCCCTCTCCAATTTAACCTCGTAGATGGTTGAATTTTCAAAAATACCGAAACACGTATTTTTTTTAAATTCTAACGAACAATACAAATACCGATTTTTGCAGCTCTAGCTTCAAAATTGTCTTGACAACTATGTGTTTCCGAAACGAATTTTTGAACCCCTATTAGTTGTTGAATTTCCAAAAATACCGAAACTCGTTTTCCATATGCTAAGTTTCGTAGTTATAGATTGAAATTTGAGTTAACAGTAACATTTTTTAAAATCAATTTTTGCTTCCCGTATTTCACTCCTTTATTGGCCGAATTTCCAAAAATACCGAAACACGTGTCTTTTAAATTCGAATCCCGAATCCAAATATGAAAAATTTGAAGTTCTAGCTGCAGAAGTGCCTAAATATCAACAGATTTTCGAAAAACATTCCATCTCCAATAAAACCACCTTGATAGTTGAATTTACAAAAATACCGAAACAGAAAATTTTTAAATTCCAACGAACAATAAAAATACCAATTTTTGCAGCTCTAGCTTTAAAATGATCTGAATAGCAACGTGTTTTCAAAAATAATTTTCGATCCCTTATTTTACCCTCTTACTTGTTGAATTTCCAAAAATACTGAAACTCTGAATTTTTTTTATCCTGACCAAGATTCCATATCCGAAGTTTCCTAGTTGTAGCTTAAAATTTGAGTTAACAGCAACATTTTTTTGAATATCAATTTTTTGCGTCCCCTATTTTACCCCCTTATTGGTTGAATTTCAAGAAATTCCGAAACACGTGTCTTTTAAAATCGAACCCTGAATTAAAATCCAATTTTTGGATTTCTAGCTTCAAAATTGCCTACATAGCACGTATTCTCAAAAACCGTTTCATCCCTTATTTCACCCCCTTACGGACGGAATAACGAAAAATTGCTTCTTAAATGACGCCTACGGAGTAAGATCAACACCCCCTACAAATTTCAAGTTTCTATCTTCAGTGGTTTGAGTCAGTCAGTCAGTCAGTTAGGACATTGCCTTTTATATACAGAGATTTTATCAAATATGATGTGTTTTTGATCAATCTTCAATGTGCCAAAAACAAATATGAATAGCGGTTGTTGCCTTCATGAAGGATATGATGGATGTGTGCATGTGCAAGCCGAGATGTGCAGTAGCTCCATTGTCTCTGCTTCGGGACAATTCGTGCGTAACCGCCAGAGCTCCAGTATCCAGGAGCTGGCGTCTCTACCACCTCCAACGCCAATGTAAAAGCTGCGTATCCCCCCGCCCCTCCCTGCCGTGGGAGCGCCCATATGCTGCCTCCAGGGGGTTCAGAAGAGAATCTGAACCTCAGCCGCGCATGCGGATTGCAACGCTGCGACCACTGCCGCATATATTAAGCGGCCGCACTATGACTTCGCTGTCTCCGCGACGTAAAACGTTTCTCATCTGATAAAAATAATTTTAATGTGCATACAAAATGATCTGATAGAAGAACGAAATGAAGAATGATAGTTTAAAAACACTTTTCATTTTATTTACTTTTTCTCACGACGATTTTCTTTCTGAGGGTTCAGTCAACACAGGAGGCGCCGCCACTGACAGAACAAGTATGTTATCAGGTGAGATACGTACGTGTGGTAACGTATTTTATTCAGATACTAGTCGTCCCGGCAATGCTTCGTAATTGCTAATATGTATGTACTCTTGGTTTGAACATCAAATTTGCAAAATTTTATCGCAATCGTACGAATGATATTGACATCCCAAAGAAAAGAGCCCTTTCAGTTTTCCACAAATTTTCCTATTTTCTGGCCAATTATTCCAAACTTTTAATTCACTCAAACCATCCTCTCGCTTTGAACGTCGAATGTGCAAAATTTTATTGCAAACAGATAAATGGTTTTGATATTTCATAGAAATTTTTATTTCTATTTTTTCTGAATTTTCCAATTTTCCTGGAAACTTTTCCAAATTTTTATTTCATAAGAATGTTACTCTTGCTTTTAACGTCAAATATGCAAAATTTTATCGCAGTCAGACGAATGATATTGATATCCAATTAAAAAAAGCTCTTTCAGTTTCTCGCGAATTTTAAAATTTTCCGGGTAATTTTGCCAAATGTTTGGTTCATAAGAACGTTCATCTTTCTTTGATAGTCAAATGATCAAAATTTGATCGCAATCGGATGTACGATTGTCAACTTGTAGTGTTAAGTACATTTACAAACACATTGAAAAAGGAACTTGGCTCGAATTTTGCGACTTTCCTTTTTAACTGTCCCTCTTTTATTTTACTCCAAACTTTTCCAAGACCATAATGAACAAAACAAAAAAGAATTGCCCCTCTCCGTCGTGTGAATAGTGAGTTATAGTGCTGAATTCAATCAAAAACACAATGATAAACGCACTTAAAGTTTTTCTGAAATTTTCCAATTTTCCCGTAGATTTTCCAAAAAATTTTTTTCATACAAACCTTATCCTGTAAGGCCGTACTCAAGTAATGCTCTGAAAACCATGTAGCAATTGATTTTTATCCATAGAAGAAAATCGCTTTTGGTTTTTCCTAAATTTTCCTACTTTCCGGGCGACTTTTACAAATTTTTATTTGATGCGAACCCTCCTCTTGCTTTCAATATGAAATGAACAAAATTTTATCGCAATTGGACCAACGGTATTGAGAGCTCACTCGGAAAAGCTGTTTCAGTTTTTCCCGATTATCCTCTATTCCTGACAACTTTTCCATATTTTATCACCGTTGCACGAATATTTCAAGGCTAAAATGAGCCAAATGTGTTCAGCCGCTCTCGATTTTTAGCGAGACTAACGAACAGCAATTAATTTTTAGATATATAGATTGGTTACAATTGTAATTCGTGTGTGATACAATAAAATATTTTTCTGTGTCAACTCCTCACTTGCGGTTTACATGACGTTTACTTAGAGCGACGCACCAGGTGCTACCACAGTAGAGAAAAAGTTATCAATCAGCTCTTGAGGGATATTTGGCTTTAATTCCGTAAGTCCAATATCCAGCTCTGCAACCGTTTGGGGAGGTGCTAGTGTGGCTACAATTCGTCAGCCAAGTGCATCCCAGACATGCTCAATCGGCTTTAAGTCCGATGAACACGTCCCCTCCATTCGTTTAATTCCCTCAGCTTCAAGCAGTTCACCAGTGCAGCTCTGTGAAGATCAATGTTATCTTCCACCACAAGGAACTCATCTCCTATGGCACCAGCGTGGGGCACAAGAAAAATGTTGCAGGATCACGTCACGTCTCTGAGCAGTAAATGCACCAGTCTGAAAGGCATAGAAGTTAGTACGTCGCCAATACTGACTCCTGCTCACACCATTCGTCCACCAATATGATTTGTTTTTCTCTCTCTGCACATAAGCAGGATTGTTCCGAGTTGCAAGTTCTCTTCAGGAGAGGAAACGACGATTGTCAGGCTGAGCACGACATCTTGACTCATCTGTGAACAGAACTTGGCGCTATTCACATTGCGAATCCAATCCCGGTGTTCCTCCGCCCAGTTTCTGCGGGCTAACCGGTGTGGTGGTTTTAATCGGACACACGCAAAAGGCCTCATTCCAGAAGGCGATTTCTGAATGTTTTTTTGCGTTGGTAGCTGAGCTGCATTCAGCCTCTCGTCTAGACGGACTGTTAACCGGAGATAACGGTCACTATTGGTGATGTCAGAGACAGAAAAAGACCAGGAAGAGCAGTTGAACGGAATGGATAGTGTGCTGAAATGTGCATATAAGATGAACATTAACAAGAGCAAAACTAGAGTAATGGATTGCAGTCTAAGAAAATCAGATGGTGCTGAAGGAATTAGATTAGGTAACGAAACAATAAAGGAGGTAGATGGGTTTTGTTACTTGGGCAGTAAAATAACAAATTATGGTCGCAGTACAGAGGATATAAAATGCAGAATGGCAATCGGTAAAAAACCGTTCCTGAAGAAGATGAATTTGTTAACATCGAATATTGATTTAAGCCTATGGAAGTCCTTTCTGAAGGCATTTGTGTGAAGTGTTGCCTTGTATGGGAGTGAAACATGGACGATAAACAGTGCGGACAGGAAGAGGATAGAGGCTTTTGAAATGTGGTGCTAGAGAAGAATGCTGAAGATTAGGTGGTTGGATCGCGTAACTAATGAGGAGGTACTAAACAAAATTGGAGAGAAAAGGAATTTCTGGCATACATTGACTAAAAGATGGGATCGATTGGTAGGACACATTCTTAATCAAGGAATTGTGGATTTAGCCTTGGAGGGAAGTGTGTGGGGTAAAAACCGTAGAGGAGGACCCAGTGATGGGTACAGCTAGCAGATTCAAACAAATTTAGGTTGCCGTTCCTATGTGGAGTTGAAGAGGCTTGCTCAGGATAGGACATTGTGGAGAGCTGCATCAAACCAGTCTCGGGACTGAAGACCACAACAACAACTCGTGGACGACATTGTTGTTGCCTTCTTTTATCGGCTCCTGGGCTCCTGTTGTTGAAATGGCGTACAGGCCCTGGGAATTATACTTTGGGACTTCCATAGGTGCAGCCACCTCCCTCTGTCACGCCTCCAAACTTTCTATGGCTCTTCATACTATAGCTTTGGGTAAGACACTTTGTTTTTCTATTACACTACCTGCTCACTACACTATCTGAACCCCAATGCTGGTGTAATTTCTCTGGTAAACACAAGTCAATACCATCCACCTCTGCAGCAAGTTTCCGTTATTACATCCCGGTTGGCGTAATGTTGTTGTTTCCACTCAGTACACCTGACAGAAAGACGTCGAAAAATTTCAGTTCATTTTGGTGATGACAGTGCTTCAGGACCTAGATTGTCACCAGATCTCCTAATTGTTTTGACCAGTGTATATAAGAAATATATTCGCAATTTCATATATGAATCAGCAGCAGCTGTATGATTTAGTGAATACATATGAAAGTTTCTGCCTCACCGGGACTGGAATCCGGATTTTCCGATTGCACAATCGCACCAGTACGCCATCCGCCCACGCCCACAAGACCGACCCATACTCTTACACGCTACACTTTTGCATTGCATTGTGTATGTCCAGCACAGGAAACACGTGTGCTACAATTATCGCTATCCTTGCTGTGGCTTATTTAAATACAGTGTTCATTGTCCGTGTTTATCGCTGGAACCACTACAAATGTCCGTCAGACATGCCAGCATCTCTGTAGGACATTGGCAACGTTTCTAGCAATAACATGGACATTACGCAACGTATTTAAGCAAACTAGTATTGTCTGTGGTCGAAAATCGACCAATTGTGTTTACAGTGGCCACTGGGGGTAAAATTTTACGTATCATGTCGGCGGCCTCGCGTGATTATGTTGGCAACATCAACAACACGATAGAAAATCTTTGCCCATTTGTTCGAACCACATCGAATGACTCGATTAGTGTATCGTACAGACCATGAAGTAAACAAATAATGCTTTTCCTGCTTTATGGTTGACAGGTTCTTGTATGCACCCTCGTCCGCTCAGTAAAAATAATTGCCCTCGTAAAGCGGAGATTCCATGAGAAAACATCAGCGTTGTCAAGCGATTGGCTAAAATGAAGACGCACAGGCTTCTCGCTATTCAGCATCTGTTGCCAACATTATCATAGGAGGCCGCTGGGATATTTGGTAAAATTTAACTGGCACTGGGACATATGAAACGGTATCTTTTATGTGTTAAGGAAAGTGCCTGACACAATAACAACAAATAAAAACAGGAGTATATACTTCTCATGTCATTTTCGAATTATATAACTTTCATTGGCCTAATATTTGAAATGGAACTACAATTTCGGTGTTCGTATATTTATACAACGCCAAGAAATAATGTTATTTCGATACTGCGATATTCAGAATTCCAGAGCTGACAACATGTCGACTTCGTAGTTCCACCCGTGCACCGCTACATGCCTCTCCCGGTGCATCATGATTTATATCGGCATTCTCGACTTCATAGTTCCATCCGAGCATCGCTAGATGCCTCTCCCGGCGCATCATCCTTTATATCGGCATGCATATGAAAACATCCATTTCCTTTAACTACTTAATCACTGCCAAAATGGAGCATTTGAACGGCACAAGAAAGTGAGTTGGGAGCATTCCATGTTTCGATAATCACTTATTTTAATACGTTATTTTAATACTGCAGATGCGCTGCATTACAGCGTCTTTGGTCGAAGCGAATAGCCAATCAGTGAGCTGATTGTTGGAACTTGATCCAAGCTGTAGATAGGAAAATTTCTACTTCCTTTTACCACTTTTAATGGCTAAATGCACACATAATATTTATATTCGTGATATCTACGACAAACAATCTTTCGAATTATGTAACTTTCATTGTTCTTCTTGTACGAATAAATTAGTAATCCGTACCACAATTTTCGTGTTAGCGTATTTATATAATGACTATCAGTAACAGCGTCTGGCACTCGAAAATGTGGCTTTAGGAAGCTACTCACGTTCACTATTCACTGACACCTTGCCAAACTGTCAGAGTTTTGATGGAATCTGTAGTGGAACTCGCATGGAGAAAAATTATGGAAAATTTCGATTTTTATTTATTTATTAATTGTATTTTTCATGTCACCTATGTAAAGACATAGAAAGTAAATATAATATACTGATTTTCGGTCGATGATTGTAAAAGAAAGAACGCGTAGTAAAATCAGTTTTCATACTCTTCAAGCTAACACTTCCGTGCTAGAGGGCATCCTAAGTGGTAGCGCAAATGAAGTCGCTCACTGTATAAGTCATCGTTGCAAAATTTTAACACGAATTATTTACAGAAGGTGGTAGAAGCCGACCTTGGGGAAGACCAGTTGGGATTCAGGAGAAATGTAGGAACACGAGAGGCAATTACTCACTTTAGGGCTTATCTCTGAAGATAGATTAAAGAAAGGCAAACCTACATTTCTAGCTTTTGTAGATTTAGAGAAAGCTTTTGATAATGTTGGAATACACTCTTTCAAATTCTGAAATCAGCAGGAGTAAAATATAGCGAGCGGAAGGTTATTTACAGCTTATACAAAAACCAGACAGGATTTATCAGAGTTGAAGGGCATAAAAGTGATGCAGAGGTTGGGAAGGGCGTAAAACAGGTGTAGCCTTTCTCTATTGTTGTTCAATTATTACATTGAGCAAGCTATAAAAGAAAGCAAGGAGAAATTTGGGGAAGGAATTAAAGTACAGGGTGAAGAAATAAAAATCTTGCGTTTTGCTGATGAGATTGTAATTCTGTCAGAGAATGCAAAGGACGTGGAGGAGCAATTGAACGGAATGGAGAGTGTGCTGAAAGGAGCATATAAGATGTACATTAACAAGAGCAAAATAATGGTAATGGAATGTAGTCTTAGAAAATCAGGCGAGGCGGAAGGAATTAGATTAGGTAACGAATCAGTAAAGGTGGTAAATGAGTTTTGTTACTTGGGCAGTAAAATAACATATGATGATCGCAGTACAGAGGATATAAAAAGGAAGAATGGCAATGGGAAGAAAAACGTTTTTGAAAAAGAGAAATTTGTTGACATCGAATATTAATTTAAGCGTAAGGAAGTCCTTTCTGAATGCATTTGTGTGGAGTGTTGCCTTGTATGGGAGTGAAACATGGAAGATAAACAGTGCGGACAGGAAGAGTATAGAGGCTTTTGAAATGTGGTGCTACAGAAAGAGGCTGAAGATTACGTGGGTGGATCGCGTAACTAATAAGGAGGTACTGAACATAATTGGGAAGAAAAGGAATTTCTGGCATACCTTGACTAAAAGAAGTGATTGATTGGTAGGATACATTCTTAGACATCAAGGAATTGTGAATCTGGCCTTGGAGGGAAGTGTGTGGGGTAAAAAATCGCAGACGGAGACCAAGATATTAATATAGTAAGCAAATTCAAATGGATGTAGGTTGCCGTTCTTATGAGGAGATGAAGAGGCTTGCTCAGGATAGAGTAGGGTGCAAAGCTGCATCAAACCAGTCTCCGGACTGAAGATCACAACAAGAACAATGCATTAAACCACTGTATGAAATAAATCGCAGTAACGAGTTATTCTTCAATTAACTGAGCTCTAATGTGAGGAAATATCCTATTCACAAACCGTCGATGATACTGCCTGATGATACTTATTGTTGTAATGCGGAGCGAAGAAGTTTGAATATTTCTGAAGAAAGGAACAGGCTAGGAACTTTTACTAATGCAGAGGAAGCATTCAATTACTGCTCATACTTGTAATTTAATGATGATGAACATGAAGTGTTATTTATCTTGTGACAATCGCGAATAGCGCCGTCAGATAAGTCTTTGCAAACATTCATTTGCTTGTGGTATAAATATCATCCTTTCCTTTTCAAATAACTTTACAGCATCAATAATATTGTAAATATATTCAGGTGGTCACCGCTTTTAATAGTTTAATTAGAACATTCGGAAAAAAACGTATGCCGCACCTCCATTAGCTGTAACAACAGAAAAAAAAAACGAAATAGAGGAAATTGTTGAGAAAATTACAGGAAGACAAGAGCAACCTGTTGCCTATTAATGTTGTTGTTGTTGTTGTTGTTGTTTAGAGGGGACTAGACTTGCATATTAATCCACCTACTGAAATCACAAGCTGATTCCAGAAAATTTTCATAACGTACGGGTTAACTATTTTTGGACAGCTTCCGAATTTTAGACAATACATTACGACTTATCTTAGAAAATAGGTGAAGGAAAGGCAAATCCACGTTTTTAGCTTTTTAGATTTGTAGAAAGCTTTTGATTGAAATACATTCTTTAAAATTCTGATCGTATCAGGGGTAAAATATAGGGAACTACAAGTTATATACAAAGACCAGACAACAGAATCGAAGGACATTAAAGAGACTCAGTGGTTGGGTGCTGCGACTGTACGCTTTATTCTGCACCGCATTTATCGCAGCTAATATTAAAGCAAGTGTCACTATACACTGTAAGAACCTACGCGTTGGGCTGTGAACGATTATGTTGTGGAAGTTTGGCTCGATGATATCTTAGGGTCGAACCTTAGATGACTGCTTTCGTGCCCCAACAACTACCTTAGTTGCAGAAATAATCTTTTACCTGTGTTACTGTAGTTAAAAACACTACGCGTAGTTTGCGAAACATTTAAGATATATTACATAAACTAGCTAAACCCGGCCACGATTCGCTGTGTCGTTCTCTCATATGAAATAAATGGAAAAGGAAATACTGTAACTCATGTGAACATAGAATCATCGAGAGAATGCTTCAATCGCATCAATATCGTTCGTTAGGCTACTGTGGCTAAGTGAAGCGAAAGTTATAAAATGTATAGTTTCACAGATACTCATTATTTTAAACCCATAAGATAGATTATATTTTTTGTCGTTCGTTTTCTCCATAAACATACAGATCAGTTTACCGACTCTGGACCATGTGACGTATAATTCACCTTAGTAAAAAGCTATTGTTTTCTACATTCCTTCCATCTATTTCCCGTCGCTCTGTCTATCTCCTGCTTTTCCACTGTCTACCTCTTCCACCTCCCACCAACTAATCCCTGGCCTCTTTTCATCACTCCCTTTCCTTCTATCCATCTTCAATCTCCTCCATCTATCTCAATGCACGTATCGTCTTCCGCTCGTCGGACTTATATAAAATGAAGAAATTAAAAATTAGGGAATTGCTTCAAATTATGTTATCTGCTGGAAAATATCACAAAGTTACTGTTACATTAAATGATATGGAACAACGACGCCCATCAACAATGTTTTGTTCAGAATTCGTTTCTACGGTGTTTTGATTTCCACTGCTAATATCATGATCGATCTTACTGAAAATTAACCATTAAACGTGAATGTATATAAAATGAGTATCCACGAAAAGTTGTTACTTTAGCGTCTCATTTTTACCGTAGCACCTGACCGGTACGCATGGTAGAAGTTGGTACCACTTCTATTTTCGACGCTCACTTGTTTGGCTGCTGGAGAATTTAAAGCGTGATCAGATTTATAGTTATGAAAACATCTGCTTCCTTTTGCTTCTCTTTGTGGCTATGTATACACATGATTTTCTTTCTGCATGCATCTATGGCAAAGCCCCTTTTAAATTGTATAAGTTTGATTAGCCTCCTTGTATAATTATAATCAAAAATCGATACGTAATTTTTCATGTTGCTGTTTTAGTACAATGATTTCGGTAATGTTGCCAAAATCTCTTGACTGCGCTTTGAAAACTCAGTTACATACAATGAGGCTAATAGTCTTCCGCGTTTACCATGAAATATTACATTAACACCAAATGCCGCAGCTGCCATAAGCGTCATTTCCAAGTAATTCTACGTTGGTGAACGTCCATTTTTTGTCGCCAGGGATTTAGAAGTACACGTTTGATATATATCGTTAGAAGTACGGCTACTTCAATTGCAAACATTGTTAGAAAGCATCTGGTTTCCGATCGTTACTCGTGAATGTTGTTTTCTGTAACGCAATGGTAATTCGAAGGAGATTCTTATCAGATTGAATATTTTGACTGCATCTTTTTTTTGCCATAAATCAACCGTTTAATGTAGTTCCTACTCTATCGGCAATACGTTCTTGTACGAACCACTGTCAATAAATCAATTATCCTTGTAAACTGAACATTTCGTTGCCAACATTACTATTCTACGCTGCAGACACAGTAATTGAAATTGAGCTGAGCAACCAATAACAGAGGCTGTGGGGAACATTATTTTCTCCTTACAGTTTAGCAGATATTTAAATCCGTGCTTGTTCTTTTCTTGGCAGGTTTTTTTGAGAGAAAATTAATTATCCTCATGAAGCGAACATTCCGTTGCCAACATTACCAAGTTACGCCGCCGCCTTGGATAACATTCAATCATCAAAACCACTAATGAAAAAAACTTGAAATTTGCAGAAGGGTTTCATCTTACACTGTTGGGTCCTTTATGAAGCGATTTTTCGATATTCCGTCCCTAAAGGCTTGAAATAGGCGATGAAAAGTTTTTCGAACATACGATATTTTCCGGTCAATTTAGATGCTAGACCTACATAATTGGCGAGGAACCGCGCGCTCCGCAGCGAGGCGCCTTAGACCGCTCGGCTGCTCCACCGCGGCCCCATTCCTTGTGTTATATGACCGGACACTTCTGACTGCGAATCTAATTGGTCAATGTAAGCAACCCACTCCTACTCATTTGCCTCTACCACAGCTCCATAGCCAAATTCCTTTGTATGATCATAGAAGTTTAACTACTTGCCAGATATCAAATTGTAATTTATTATTTTGTTAGTATATTGGATACTTAAGCCAGTAAATATAGTTTATTTTAACCGTGTAAAGTTTCAACCTGTGTATTCATACATGCCGCGGTGGAGCTGCCGAGCGCATTGAGTTGCTATGCTACAATGCGCGAGGCCGTTCCCCGTTGGGAGTTCGAATCCCCCCTCGGGCATGGATGTTTGTGCCGTCTTTAGTATAAGGTAGTTCATGGACTGATGACCCCGCAGTTAAGTCCCATAAGCTGTAAAATCATTAGAGTACTTGTATTCACAGATGTTTAACTCAGTTCATCCTCACTTGATAGGTTCCAAATACTGTTAAAGATACTTCTACGGACTCCTGGCTACGCCTGCGCACTTACAATAGATTTAGTCACTACGAGGGTGTTCTTGCAAGAGATGTTCTGCTTCTCGGTATGAGCACCTGCCAAACTCCCGAGAGCTCACTTTTCGAAGTAAAAAAGACAAAAAGTAATTAGTGACATTAGCTGTCAGTGGGTACTGAATGCAGTCAATGGCGGAATGTTTAAAATTTGCGCACCGTCGGCTTTCTGGCTACTATGCTAACCCCTGCACCCCTGCGACACCACCAGGACTGCAATGACTACCCTACCACACCTCTGTTACCCACACACTATTGACGTAGTGGCTCTGCCCAGTTTCGCTCGCGGTATTTCACAGACTCCTATAAGAGTTGTGGCCTGGTAAGCACCGTTAGTCGTCTTCACCTTAATTAAAATAAAGAAAATGTAAGCTTTCACGTTCGGCTTTAACTTCATTTAAAATTTCCGGACTCATAAGCCTTGCTCGAGGTGTAAAACATTCCCCTAAAGTTTCATCTACGGCTACAATTCGCCGCTTTACCTCGAGGATGTCTTCCTTAACCGAAGATGAAATATTCGGGGTAAGTTTTACAATTCGACCACGGCCTATCAGTCCGGAAATTTTAAATGAAAAAAAAAATCATTGTTTGTTTGTATTTCATAAAAAGCTGCAGCTTTATTCCGATCTTCGTGAAATGTTGCACACTTAAAACTACATTCCGTCCCATAGGACTCGAAAAGTCCATCGGGTTCCGCTAAATAGGTCAGGAACCGGCTACACGGATAGCGGGGGCTGTGTGGCGTGGACTGGTCGGGGTTTTGGTTAGAGGGCCTCAGGAACACTTAAAATGGGTTTCAAAGGGTGCAGTTCAGATGAAGAACGAGTGCAGATATATGAACCATTGGCGTAACAGTTGTAAATTGTCGTAGCTGTGTTGGGAAAGTTCCAGAGCTCCAAGCGCTGGTGGAAAGTACTGAGCCACAAATCGTTATAGGTTGTGAAAGCTGGCTGACTCCTGAGATAAGTTCGACAGAAATTTTTACAAATGGCCAAATGGTCTTCAGAAAGGATATCATAAATAAAAAATGTGGTGGTGTGTTTATTGCTGTTACAACCGGTTTATCCTGCAACGAAATACTTCCTGTGAGTTGGTATGGGTAGAGGTTATACCTGACAACCGGAATAAATTAATAATTGGATCTTTTTATCGGCCCCCTGAAACAGACGATGCAATTGCCGAAACGGTCAAAGAAAGCTTGACACACATTTCAAACAGGTACCCGAAGCATACTGTTATAATCCGCGGCGACCTTAATTTACCCTCGATATCTTGGCTTAAATATGTATTCAAAACCGGAGCACATACAAATATATATATAGACGAGAAACCTAAGTAAGGGCCCGGTCACACGCTCAGGGGTGCGGGGAGGGATGGTTCCGTAAGATGTCCCATGATGGCGCCGCGGGCAGAAGCAGTCCTTTAAACTGACCAGAGCAGGCGGCAGGTAGCGGGTGCCCCCACCACCACCTCCCCTCAAACGTCAGCAAGCCGGACACAGCTGTGACCTCGTGGCAGGTGGCACGAGCTCTCCCCTCAGCCTCCCCTCCACACTACCCTCAGAAGCGCCTATAGTGTCGTCTACCGGTACTAAGCCAGGGAACCGTCTGACACCTGCTAGCATCTTACGGAACTACGAGGGCAGCGTAGGACAGAGGTTTAGGGGGAAGGGGGAGCTTCTCCTCTGTATATGTTACTCTGTGACCGGAGGCAAATATAAAACATCGTCCGAACTAGTTCTGAATGCTTTTTCTGAAAACTTCTTCGAACAGTTAGTTCATGAACCCACTATAATAATAAATGGATGCGAAAATGCCCTTGATCTCCTAGCAACAAATAATCCTGAGCTAGTAAAGAGCCAAAAACAGGGATTAGCGAAGACTGAATATCGAAATTCCCAAATGCACAAAAAATAAACGAAAAATATATCTATTTAAAAGAGCACATAAAAATTCGCTTCAAGCTATCCTGAGTGATAGCCTCCAGTCTTTCAAAACTTAAAATGCGAGTGTAGATCAGTTGTAGCCTACTTTCAAAGACACAATATCGGTAGCAATCTAGAAATTTATACCAAATAAATTAATAAAAGACTGGGCTGGCCCCTGTGGTGCACAAAACAGGTCAGATCACTGTTACAGAAGCAAGTAAAACGCATGCAAAATTTAAACAGACACAGAATCCACAAAACTGGCAATCTTTTACTGAAACTCGCAACCTAGCGCGGACTTCAATGCGAGACGCTTACAATAGTTTCCACAACGAAATCCCGTCTCGTAATCAGGCAGAAAATCCAAACAAATTGTGGTCATATGTGAAGTACACCGACCGCCGTGTCATCCTCCGCCTGAGGACATCAGCGAAGTCCCCTTAAAAACGACAACAACAACAACATCAGCGAATGTGGATGCAGTAGATGTGGCCAGTGCACCGCACGCGCGGCCGGGTTCGGTTTCCGCGATCAAAGCCGCTACCCTCAGTCAAGGAGCTCCTGTATCAGACTCGCAAGGACTGATTCACCAGCACCTAGAGAGAAGGTCGCGGCGCTCTGGTGTGACGTCAGGCAGAGTAGGTTGCGCGCGCATAGTTGACTGGCTCGCTGCTTCGGCATATTGGGCCGTGCCCCAGCGGCTACCCAGTCAGCTATGCGCGCACAACCTACTCTGCCTGACGTCACACCAGAGCGCCGCGGCCTCTCTAGGTGGTGGTGGTGGCTGAGTGCAGCCCCCTTGACAACGGTACTCAGCAGATCCGGACGATGTCCCATCCATTTGCTAGCCAAGGCCGGCATTGCTTCAGTTATTTAGTGGAAAGCAGTGTAACCGCTGCGGCAGGGCCGTTGACAGTTTTGCACACTTAACTTTCTAGGCATAACATACGTTGTTTACGTAAGGTTTCAAAAGGTGTACTGCAAGGGTACGTTACAAGACACAGTTTCACTAATCACAATGAAATGTGACAGAGACGAGGTGTGCTCAAAAAATAAAGTGACTTTAGATTTTTATGAATAAAATATTTATTTATTCATCAGTACTCATCTTGTCCCCTTAAGAGTACCTACGTTTCTTCCAGTCCTCGAAGCACTTCTCATAAGCAGTTTTTGGCACAGCCTTGAGTACTTCCAATGATGCAGTTTGTTCTATTTCCGCGACGAAGTGGCCGAGCGCATTGATGGGCTATGCTCCGATGCGAGATGCCCTTCCACGGCGGGGACTCGAATCCCCGCTCGGACATGGATGTTTGTACTGTAGTTCATAAGTAGTTTGTAAGTTTAAGGGCTGATGACCCCGCAGTTAAGTCCCACAAAAGAAATAAAACTAAACTAAACTTCTATTTCCTCAGTCATTGCAAATCTGCGTCTCTTCAGTTTTGAGAACAACAAAAAGTTGCAGGGGGCAAATCCGGTGAATATGATGACGCAATAGTCGGGACTTTTTTTTTTTTTTTTTTTTTTTTTTTTTTTTTTTTTGGCCAAAAAATCTCACAAGCAATGATGAATGAACAGCCGCATTGTCCTGATTCGAAGGCCATGAATTGGTTTTTCACATTTTCAGAAGTTTTTTGTCTATTACTTGCCGTAAACGGCACATAACGGTAATTAAAAATCCAGCAAGCAAAACCTTAAGATTGGAAAAATGACATGTTCGTCACAGCTACTTAATTTATAAGCTCAAAGCTACCGGTTTCGGTTAATGTACAATTCTCAAGCGCCAGCAGAGCTTAGCCAGTTGCTTAAAATATCATGTTACAAAATTGAAAAACTTTAAATATTTGGCATCATGCTTCACTTCCTATACATGTTTTTCCAGTGACTGATTGTTTGTGAAGCATGATGCCAAATATTTATTTTAAAGTTTTTTAATTTTGTAACATAATATGGCAAGCAACTGGCTAAGCTCTGCTGGCGCTTGAGAATGATACACTAACATAAACCGGTAGCTTTGAGCTAATAAAGTAAACAGCTGTGGTCAACATGTCATTTTACAAATATTTAAAATCTGTTGAACCCCACCTTTTCACTTTCTTTAAGATCTGATCGAACTTGGCGTGCTTTTATCGGTGTTGGCTCTCCTGGCCACTTCTATTTGGACGATTTGACTTTGTTTTCGGCGTCATAACCATAAATACATGTTTTGTCACCAGCATAGATGTATATAAACACCTCACTTGTCAATAGGGCAACCTTGTTTTTGAGAATTTTTCTTTTTATTCGCCACTGTACATAAGAAATCTGCAGACCAGTTTTTGAAATGGATATAATCAAAGCGCCGTAAGGATCTTCCCAAGGATTTTCCGCATGAAACGATTCCACTGCGAGCTAGCACGCTATTGCTGCAGAGTAAGTGCTAACCTTGGGAGGTCTGCACGCTCGTTCCCCCAAATACAAGTACAGCGGTGTGGCCAGGCAGCAGTTGACACTGGACTCGCAATCGGTCGGCCGCGGTGGCCGAGGTGACTGAGGCGCTCCAGTCACGGTCAGCACGGTCACTACGGTCGGGGGTTCGAATCCCCCCTCGGACATGGATATTTGTGCCGTCCTAGTTCGTAAGTAGTTCATTAGTAGTTTGTAAGTTTAGGGACTGATGACCCGTAGTTAAGTCCCATAAGCTTAACAAACATTTGAACATTTTGACTCGCAATCGGAAGGGCGGTGGTGCACAAAACCTGATTTAGGTTTACGCCGCGCGGAATGCTCGCTTGGTATAAGGCGTCATGTTGCGCACTGGGTGGCCGTTCCCGTCGGAGGTTCGAGACCTCCCTTTACCATGTGTGTCAGTGTGTATTGTACTTAGTGTAAGTAATTTGTAAGTCTAGGGACATGACAATAGCAGTTTGTTCAAATAGGTTTACAAACATTTGATTTTTTTATTTTATATAGATTTTGCGTGGTTTCCTTATATCACTCCCAGGCCAATGCCGGGATGGTTCCTTTCAAATGGAACGGCCGATTTCCATTCCCATTTACTATCCGTAAATGTTCGCCGTCTGTAATGAGCAAGATCTCGACAAGACGATATACCTTAATAATCCACAGCTTAATTTCGGCCGGAACGAGCCAGAACAAATTCGGGTAACTCCTGGAGGTATATCAACACGTCGCTGCAGTATACTCAAGATGATCTTCGTTCCAGAATAATGATCGGTACATATTGCCTTTTGTTTACTACTGCTAACAACCTCAGCGAATAATAGCAGGACTACGTCTCATGTGTGTCAATGAGAAATAAATAACGTAAGGTGTGTTGGAATATGACCGTCTGTATGATGTGCTTTCACGAAATATTTTTATTCCGTGTCGTAAAATATATTTAAAAAATGTTCAGATGTTTGTAAATCTATGAGATCAACCTCTTGTGGTCATCAGTCCTTAGGCTTAGAAAGTAATTATACCAACTCAAACTAATTGTTTTTGAAAGCACTATGGAACGTTATCGACAGAATGATGCCGGCCGCGGTGGGCGAGGGGACTGAGGCGCTCCAGTCACGGTCTGTTCGGCCACTACGGTCGGCGGTTCGAATCCGCCCTCGGGCATGGATATTTTTGCCGTCCTAGTTCGTAAGTAGTTCATAAGTAGTTTGTAAGTTTAGGGACTGATAACCCCGTAGTTAAGTCCCATAAGATTTACAAACATTTGAAGATTTTTTGACAGAATGATTAATTCATACAAAAGTCAGTTTAGTACTGGTACAGTTCATAATATTATCTGTAACAAGCTGAGGTACCGCAAAATGTTCAAGATGGGTCCCAAAAGAGTTGACGTGGCTACACAAAGGAAACAAGATTGCAAGTGTGGTGCACACAGCAATAGGAACGTTGGGAAAGAGAAGGTGAGCACTTCCTCAACCAAATTTTACCTTTTGATGGAACATGGGTTCACTATTATGAGCAACAATCAAAAAGGCAAAGCAAGGACTGTAAGTTTGTGGTACACTGGTTCAAACATCAAGATAAAAAATTATTTGCAGTGGGAATAAAAAAGCTTGTAGCCCGTTGGAAAAAGTGCGTAAATGTTCGAGGGGATTATGTTGACAAGTAGAAAAAAATGTCGTTTTGTAAAAATAAACTGTTTTTTCTTCACACCAGTTTGTCTGTTTAATTATTGAATGACCCTCTTATTGTGGGTTAATCCCTTTATCGTGTGTGACGGCATATGCCGTCCGCGTTCTTTTATTCCGTTTTTCATTTCTGCCGTTGCTCTTTGAAGGATGGACGTTATATGGTGCTATATGGTCAAACATTCCTTATTTTCATGTTGAAGGAGTTTACGTAACGTATTTACTGTTTTGTGTAGGCTACAATTTTACGAACATTTTTGGCTTCGTGTGCATGGCGATTTCCGAAGGTTGTGTACAACAACTGGGCTGAATGAAGATTGCGTTCTGCGAATTTTGATGGATGGCTGTAATGAGGAAGTCGAGTTTTTTTTTCTTTTTCTGTCTTCTGATAATTATTCAGAAGACGAATTGACAGTACAGTCTCGAAGGAATATGACAGTATTTCTGCCCCAACTGCATTTACATTTAGCGCTCCTAAAGGAAGGCTAAAACTTAATTCCCGTTAATGCAGGGCCATTAGCTTACTTTGAACTGTTCTTTGAAAATGAAAGACAATAAAGAATATCTACATGGAATTTTCTTACCCAAGGCAAGTGAAAAATATTTTCTCTGAAGATACGAGAGTGGCAAAGTGAAATTGAGGAAGTCAGAATTCTCTTAGCTTTATTTTCATTTAAAAATAAATAAATAATGTTATTAAAATGTTAAATGTTTGTATTTCTATCTGACCAAACTGCGTGGTCATCAGTCCTTGCTTACAAACTACTTAAACCTAGGTAAACTAACCTAAGGACAACACACACACCCATGCCCCAGGGAGGACTCGAACCTCCACGGCGAGCAACCGCGCGCTCCGCGCTGTGATCTCCGAGCCCAGACCCTCGGGTATCGTATTTAATTCTATCTCTCCTTTCTCGGTGTTCTTTCCTTGCTCCTTTTATTCCTTGATGTTTTAACGCCTCTGCTTGGTGCTTTTTATCACATAGTCTTATACCCCTTTCTAGTGATCATCCCTGTAATCTTGACACTTGGAACAAGGGACTGATAACCTTTGTCGTTTAGTATCTTTCAAAATCTAACCAACCAACCTACTACTTAAAGAAAATGAAACGTTCAGGCAGCGGCGGATTAGCCGCGCGTGCTGGAGTGCCGTGTTGCAGTGTGCGCGGTAGTCCGCCGTCGGGGGTTCGAATCTCCTCCTCTGGGACAGATCTTTGTGTCGTCTTTAGTATGTGGTAGTTAGTAACTTTAAGGACTGATGACCCTGAAGTTAAGTCTCTTAAACATTACAAACATATGAACATTTTTTAAACATTCTATCGGATATGTCTGTTTGCACCAATTTCATTAAAAACACAACAGTTGAGTTATCATTATTTACCCCTGAGGTCTTCATTTCTCATAGTAAGTTTTATCACAAGTGTTTTCTATGGCCGGAGGGGGGGGGGCATGGTTGAAGGGGCCCATTCCGACACGAGAGACTACAAATTAAACACTGCCCTAAACTTCCTCCCTCCTTTTTGGCCCACTTTAGGTTACGGTAGTAACACTAAAAGCGGGTCTTTTCGATCGTCTTTTGACAGCGCTTGACCATTCATCTGAGACAACAATTGAATAACCGAATTTTTAGAGGAGAAAATTCTCTACAACTTAGTTCCCTTATGTTTTTTCATATCTCCTATCGTTTGAGAGATGTTTGGAAGCCGAGAGGACTGAGGTGCTCCAGTCACGGTCTGCACGGCCACTTTGGTCGGGGGTTCGAATACCCCCTCTGGCATGGATATTTGTGCCGTCCTTAGTTAGTTCATAAGTAGTTTGTAAGTTTAGGGACTAATAACCCCGTAGTTAAGTCCCACAGACTATACAAACATTTGATATTTGGAAAAATAACGGAGATTTGACACCCCCCATTGAATTAACGAAAACCAGCCATTCGGAGATGTCACGTGACATTCCTCGCCCAGAACTGTCTCTGGCATACGCCATCTTGCGTTGCGTATTTGATGATTTTCTTATTGTATCTTACACGTTGTTATTTCAAATCATGGCGCATTGAAGAATTAACAAAAACGATAATTCATAATCTAATATATACAAATGGCATATTGGCATCAGTTAACAACGGCCATATAAAACTTCCTGGCAGATTAATAGTATGTGCCGGAACCGGGACTCGAACCTGTGACATTTGCCTTTCGCAGGCAAGCGCACTACCGACTGTGCTATCCCGACACGACTCACGATGCCGCCGCACAAGTTTACTTCCGCCAGTACCTCGCCTCCTACTTGTCCGCAAAAGGCAAAGGTCCCAGGTTCGAGTCCCGGTTCCGCACACAATTTTAATCTGCCAGGAAGGTTCATATCAGCGCACACTCCGCTGCGGAGTGAATGTTTCATTCTATTAACGGCCACATAGTATGAGATTAAAGGGGACAACTTTCAATTGATAGCTGTAGCGTAATGGGTAAGGCGTGACGCTGAAGGACAGTGGTTCGGAACCCACCAATACCTAATTTATTTTTCCCTAAAAGGGTTTCAGTTACTCTTATTAATTAATTTTTTTATTATTTAGAATTCTATTTTCGTCCAGAATATTTGCAAAAAATTATAATACTACAAATCTAAAGTGGGCCGTAAAACACGTCAGTGCGATTTTTTAGTTGCCAGCGGTACGAGGCACATCACCGGCGGTGAAGAATGCGGGCAGGTCGAGCGCCCGGCGCCACGCCGCGGTGCCAGTGATTACGGGTGTTTAGCGCGTCAGCCGTCAGCCGTGGGCCGTGTTTATAAACAGGCGCCGCGCGCCATCAGTTTTCCCGCGGCCAAGGTGAGGGCCCCTGGTTAGTAAATAACGCACCCACCGGCAGTGGCCCTGGCGAGTGCGTCGGGAAACCCGCGGCCGCCACCGGCTGGCGGGCTTCCCAGGCGCTGGCCAATGGCCCCACCACGCCTGCCTGCTGCCTGTCTGCTGCCGAGCCACCGAAATTAATCCGCTAAACTGCCGCCGGCCGAGGATTTGGACCTCCCTGACCGCGGAGACTCCGCTTGTGGCCGGGATTTGCCCCGGCGTGGCTGCGTATCTTCAGCTGCCGGGGCGACATGCGGCGTCCTCAAGGACAAGGCATGTGACAGGTAGTTCAATTCCTCAATATAGCACCGTAGTGTAACCAAAGACGGCCGCGGTGGTGTAGCCGAGCGATCTAAAGCAGCTCGCTGCGGAGCGCGCGGTTGCTCGCCGTGGAGGTTCGAGTCCTCCCTGGGGCATGGGTGTGTGTGTTTGTCCGTAGGTTAGTTTACTTAGGTTTAAGTAGTTTGTAAGTTACGGACTGATGACCACGCCGGCCGCAGTGGCCGAGGGGACTGAGGCGCTCCAGTCACGGTCTGCACGGCCACTACGATCGGGGGGTTCGAATCCCCCCTCGGACATGGATATTTGTGCCGTCCTTAGTATTAGCTAGTTCATAAGTAGTTTGTAAGTTTAGGGACTGATGACCCCGTAGTTAAGTCTCATAAGCTGTACAAACATTTGAACATTTGAACTGATGACCACGCAGTTTGGTCCAATAGATTTACAGACATTTGAACATTTAACCAAAGACGTTGTAAACTAGACTGCCTGGCGGCGCTGCTGTCGCGGGATAATTTGAACCTTCGCCCGGCCGCCATGGTAGTGGCAAGCGTCAGATAAATACCAGTGTTATTAGCAGGTAAATCGTGTCTTAAATAGTTCAAATGTTTGTGGAGCTTATGGGACTTAACTACGGGGTCATCAGTCCCTAAACTTACCAACTACTTATGAACTAACTAATACTAAGGACGGCAAAAATATCCATGCCTGAGGGGGGATTCGAACCCCCGACTGTAGTGGCTGTGCAGACCGTGACTGGAGCACCTCAGTTCCCTCGGCCGCCGCAGCCGGCTTAAATAGCTACTGCGGGATATATACACAGTTGATAGTCACGTCTGTATTGTTTGACTACCACAGTGTACATGAAGAACGATGGTGAAGAGCTCCTCAGCGTTTAAATACAAAAATCAGTTTAAGAAAGGAGTAAAAATATCGAATACTGCATTCCCATTTATATTTCGCAGAAATACAAGTAGCCCTACTCCTTGTGTTCAGAGATAGTTACTCTTTCCTAACAGTCTGTCAGTCAAAACGATATAGGATTGAATGAAATAAATAACAAGCTTTTACAATACTGGTAGCTCTTAAAAATGAGCTGCTTTATGCAGTACTGGTGGTGGGCAGGAAGTTCAAAAAATTTCACTTTATGATTGTGTAAAGCCGGCCGCGGTGGCCGAGGGGACTCAGGCGCTCCAGTCACGGTCTGCACGGCCACTACAGTCGGGGGTTCGAATCCCCCCTTGGGCATGGATATTTGTGCCTTCCTTAGTGTAAGGTAGCAGATAAGTAGTTTGTAAGTTTAGGAACTGATGACCCCGTAATTAAGTCCCATAAGCTTAACAAACATTTGAATTTTTTTGATTGTGTAAAATAACGATTGGGGTCACGAAATTAGTTGCTACACTGCATTTCGAAATTCTGTTTATGAAATTAATATTAGTAACTTGTAACGCACAATTTAAATGTAATCTGCTTTACATATATGTATAACAGGTGAAAGGGTTTGCAGACCTGTGTATAGTTCCATATATGAACGGCACATAGCCACACTGGATGCACATTGTGAAGTTCAACCCTGTTACGATAGTTGCTGACTTTTGAGCAGTTCACTCTGCTATAAGGTATTTGTCTTAGAACATTAAAAATGCTAATTTTCTTTCTAGATACCCTAATGCTGATGTTAGATGCATTAGTTAAGAAAATGTATTCACAACGTAAGAAGCTATTTTTCAGTTATGTATCTGATGGCATATTTCACTTTTACGATCGATTTTTAACAGCTGTTACTGTCAGCCCTGTTTGACTTTTTGATGCTGTGGAATATCTAAATATTGGAGAATACAGGTTTAAAGCGAACACGTAAAGTGTCAAACTCTTCCGAAATTAATGTTTGTACCAAAGTTTCACGACAGTAGAATATACCGAGAAAGTGCCAAAAAATCGTTTCTGACGATAAATTCCGTTCATATGCTGCACTTAGAACGCAAAAAAACTACAAGTTATATTTCGGTTTCGTTAGGAAGAGGAAACTCTGTTGGCCAATTTCTACACCAAATGTGTAATAAATTTACACACAACCGATAGTTGCTGTATATTCAAGCAGTCTGAAGCTGTTTTGTAGTTATTTATTTCAATTAGACATAGTTTTCGTGACTTAACTAACATGAATACTCTCTCTAATTAAAAGAATATTAGGCACATTTAAAGTTCGCGCGGAAGTTTGCCACCACAATGGCCGCCGAGGCGCTCTTCAATTTGTCCGCTGTTCGCAGTCGGCCGCTTACGCCATTGTGGGGGCTTGAGTGTAACATAGGATATAGTGGAAAAGTGCCGCAACGTTCAAATGTTTACATGGTGACATCACAGACCAAAGATAACATAGACTGCGCGTGTCCTTATCTCTGCTGTGATGTGGTTTGAAACCAACATCTAACAATTCCCCGAGTTACGTGACTGAAGTTTCGTTATAATGAGCAAATTTTTATGTCATTTACAGGTGAAATCAATCGTTGACTTCTCGTATCCCTATTACACATCTAGTAGTAAAGGTAACGTAATTTCTTCTTGTTATTAATATTATTGCAGTGATTGTCGTGTTTACGTGTGCCCAGGCGAAAAGTACCGTATAGTCAGTTATTTTTACAAGCAACAGAATTACATATTCTCGGTGTTTGTGTTGCGCTATGAATCTTTTACTTTTAGCAACTTATGAATGTTATTATCACTGGCAAGATACTTCAAGCTGCTCTTGAGCAAGTTTATATGTCAGCACGTAAGTCATTTCTGGCGAAAATCTGCTTTCAATAATGTTATACAAAGCTAAACATTCATACAGACTATTCATTATACCTATAAAGTCACTTCTTGCCGAGTGCATCGATGATGTTTCGTCACTACCCTATTATTTAATGTAAACAGCCAGTACTTTGGTATTATGGATGCAGACAGATTTCAATTTTTTAAGGCAGAACGAAACATTTCACATGTATTGTTGAGGAATCTTAAAGAAGCTGATGGTCCTTTCAAACTGATATTTGATCTTTTACTCCTGTGTAAAATACAAACTAAGAGACACAGTACAGCGACAATCTTTCGCTTAAAATCTGTTGTTCTGTTGCTTGTAAAGAGACTGTCAATACGTTTCGTGTAGGCACGTGTAAAACTGTAGCTATGGCATAATTCTTGCAATTTCGGAGTACTAACGCCAATTTTACTACTGAAGATGTAATAAGAATACGTTAATTTTTATTGTTAAAATATACGCTTAATTTTCACTGCAAAGGATAAGAATAGCAACTCCCAGCAATATGTCACAGTACTCGTAATGATGAAAAGGGTTTCCTGCCCCGAGTCACGTGACTTAGATGTTGATTTCAGTATAATGACGTCACGTCTGGTCTTTTTTATCTTTGTTCTATGCCTGACATCGTAGACCAAAGATAACATAGTCTGCGCGTGACGTCATTGTACTAAAACCAACATCTAAGTCACGTGACTCGGGGCACGAAACCATTTTCGTCATTACAAGCACTGTAAAATGCAGTTGAGAGTTGCAATTCGCACTCCTTGTAGTGGAATTAATCTTAGATTTTAACAAGAACACATATTACCGCATTCTTATCACACTTTTGGAAGTACATTTGGCGTTACTTTTCTGTAATTGAAAATTTTAATGTGATGGCTGTAGTTTTTTACATGTGCCTGGACGAAACGTATTAACAGTTCTTTCTACAAGCAATAAAAATGCGGATATTAAGCGAAAGTTTGTTTTCATTGTACTGCGAGTTTTTTATTTTGTAGTTGACCCAAGACTAGAAGACGAACAGTTTGACAAGCAGCGTAAGTTTTCTTACGATTCGTCAACAAAGCAAGTGAAATCTTTTGTTGTGCTTTTATGAGATCTGAAATCTGTTTGCATCCATAATGTCCGATTTAAACCGAATACAATCTAATATATTTTAAATTTGCCGCAGACTGTGGTGTGAAAAAGTAAAACAAGCAAAATTCTGACTGCTTATTTTAAATAATAATACGATGAGGAAACAACAACATTGCACACGTCAAGAAGTGGTTTTGTAGAAATAATGAATAGTCTGTAAATATTTTAAGCTTAGTATAACGTTATTGAAAGCAAATTAGCACCAGAAAATACTTGCTGACTTACATAAACAGTCAAGAGTAGCTTGATCAATCTTCCCATCGATATTCACATCCATATGTTGCAAAAAGTAAAATATTTATAGTGCAACGCAAACACTGAGGATATGCAATTCTGTTGCTTATAAACATAAGTGACAATATTTTTTATCTGGTCACATGTAAAAACGTTAATCACCGATTAATATTAGTAATATAGAGAAATTATGATCCCCTGAAGTCGTTTTATTGTCAAAATCAACGCTTGATTTCGCCTTTAAATGAGAAAAAATATTGGTCATAATCACGAAAACTCAGTCACGTGACTCAGGGCAATTTTAGATGTTGGTTTCAAACCATAACAAGGCAGAGAAAGGAACACGCGCAGTCTATGTTATCTTTGGTCTATGCCTGACATTGCCGGTTCAGGAGGCGATAAACTCTATATCTATAAACGTGAATCACTGTTCGGTGTACGTTTATCACGTCTGAACCACAAGACATAAAGAGCTAAAAATTTGTACAGTTACTAATCTATACCCGGGGAAGGCTTTAGGCACGGTTTTATGGCGATCGGATAGCTATTTATCTATATAAATTAATGTGAATGTCTGTTCGGTGTACGTTTATCACGTCCGAACGACAAGACGCAGAGATTTCAATATTTTTACAGTAACTAATTTATACCTGAGGAAGGTTTTAGGCATGATTTTATAGCGATCTGATAGATATTTAGTAATTTGAAGAATATAACGCGAAATGTGGAACAATAATTACTCTTTGAAAATTATATTTACTCTTTGAAAATGGTTTTATTGGTTGCATTGTTGCTTGAGGGTTGATAATGATAAAAGGGTGGAGTATATTGGGATGGAAAGTTATCGATGTATATAAAATTCTACTGTGTAACAGGTTTTTAGAAAAAAGGAGATGGACAGAGAGAGAGAGAGTGGATAGGAAAAGTACTAACTCAAGGTTCGAATAAATAAATAAATAGCCGGGCAACGCCGGATTTTCAACTAGTAGTTATGTAATAAAGAATCTTTCTTTCAATGTAAATGCAGCATTATCGACATTATGTTGAGGCTCAATTGCCATTCCCTGCACCTGTATTTCGATGGGACGCCAAGTTCCTCTACGTGACGAGATCACTGCTGGCATAGGCTTGCCGAATAATCAATGAAAATGACGTTTACTTCCCCGCCAATTTTTTCTATCACACGGGTAATTTAGTTTAATTGAATAAATCACACACTCATTGGTTTGCCTATACAGTCACCGCGGTGGAATAGCCGTGTGCACTGAGGCGCCGTGCTGTGATGCGCGCGGCCTTTCGCCGTCGGAGGTTCGAGTCCTCCCTAGGGCATGGGTGTATTTGTTGTCCTTAGGTTAGTTTAATTTAGTTTGTAAACTAGGGAATAATAAACAAGCATTTAAGTCCCTTAGATTTACAAACATATGAACATTTTTTGGCCTACACAGGGTGTTACAAGAAGGTAAGACCAAACTTTCAGGAAACATTCCTCACACACAAAGAAAGAAAATATGTTATGTGGACATGTGTCCGGAAACGCTTAATTTCCAGGTTAGAGCTAATTTTAGTATTTCTCTTTAAATGTAAATTGTAAATTTTCACAATCAACATGTGTGGGTTGACGAGAATCCGCACGCAATTGTGAAATCACGTCATCAACACAGATTTTCTGTGAACATTTGGATAGGAATTGTTGGTGATGTCTTGATTGGGCCTCATGTTCTTCCACCTATGCTCACAAGAGCACGTTATCATGATTTCATACGGAATACTCTACCTGTGCTGCTAGAACATGTGCCTTTACAAGTACGACACAACATGTGGTTCATGCACAATAGAGCTGCTGCACATTTCAGTCGACGTGTTCGTACGCTTTTCAACAACATATTCGGTGACCGATGGATTGGTAGAGGCGGACCAATTCCATGGCCTCCACGCTCCCCTGACCTCAACCCTCTTGACTTTCATTTATGGGGCCATTTGAAAGCTCTTGTCTACGCAACCCCGGTACCAAATGTAGAGACTCTTCGTGCTCGTTTTGTGGACGGGTGTGATACAATAAGCCATTCTCCAGGGCTGCATCAGCGCATCAGGGATTCTATGCGACGGAGAGTGGATGCATGTATCCTCGCTAACGGAGGACATTTTGAACATTTGCTGTAACAAAGTGTTTGAAGTCACGCTGGTACGTTCTGTTGCTGTGGTTTTCCATTCCATGATTAATGTGATTTGAAGAGAAGTAATAAAATGAGCTCTAACATGGAAATTAAGCGTTTCCGAACACGTGTCCACATAACATATTTTCAATCTTCATGTGTGAGGAATGTTCCCTGAAAGTTTGGCCGTACCTTTTTGTAACACCCTGTATGCTCAACACCTGGGCAATTTGATAGTCTACAAATGATACGTTACCTCCACAGAAAAACTTCTGAAGTCTTTCAAACAGTCGATGCAGCGCAGTTGTTATCACAGCGGATTCACACTCGGGAGGACGACTAAATGTTCAAATGTTTGTTAAGCTTAAGGGACTTAACTACGGGGTCATCAGTCCCTAAACTTACAAACTACTTATGAACCAGCTACAACCAAGGACGGCACAAATATCCATGCTCGAGGGGGGATTCGAACCCCCGACCGTAGTGGCCTTGCAGACCGCGACTAAAGGGCCTCAGTCCCCTCGGCCACCGCGGCCGGCGGAGGACGACTAACCAATTCCGCGTCCGACCATCGAGATGTAGATTTTTCGAGATTTTCCAGAAACGCTCCAGGAATATGCCGTGATGGTATTCTTCGAAGGGCTCACATTTCGGAAACAATCCGAGCTTATGGTCCGTCTCTGGAGACTTCGACATCGGCGATGCGTTAAACGGTACACTCCCTTCCTTCCTTCTTACGTCTTTCCGATCGCGTGTAGCAAGGACGCGCGATTGCTATTCTCTGCGCAGAGCGGCGTGTCCTTGGGAGGCGGCGCTCTGCATGCGTACAGGCTGCGTGTCTTGAGGGTCCAGGCTTGTAGTCGATCGCATGTCCGCTACGTGCTCTCCAACGCGGCCGAAGCATGCGTCCGGTTCCCACGAACTGCGACACTGGACCATGGCCCCCACATTCGAATGCGGGCCCTGGACCCAGAATCAGAGACGGGCCGTCTCCCATGTCTTTTTTTTACTGTTGTGTGCAATAATTTGTAATTGCAATTTTATTTCTTAATCACACTCTTTTTAGAATGTACTTCAACTTGGTATAACAAGATATAAACTTGACACGGTAAGCTTCATTTATAAAATTATTTTACTTGAAATTGAAACTTTACTTACAATAGCCACAGAGGCACGTAGTCAAAATTCAGTTTCGGAGGGGGAACAGCCAATTATGACGTATATTCCAACTTGTGACGCTTTACAACGCAAGTTGCGCCAAAGGGTGGTGGGTTTTCGGGTTCCGCTAAATAGGTCAGGAGTCCACTACACTCAGGAAGCGGCTACACGGGTAGCGGGGGCTGTGTGGCGTGGACTGGGCGGTTTTTTAGGTTAGATGGCCTCGGGAATACACAAAATGGGTTTCAGTCTCAAAGGGGGCAGGTCAGACACGGGAAGAAAGTAGACATAAAAACCATTGGTGTAACAGTTGTAAATTGTCGTAGCTGTGTTGGGAAAATTCCAGAGCTCCAAGCGCTGATAGAAAGTACTGAGGCACAAATCGTTATAGGTTCTGAAAGCTGGCTGACGCCTGAGATAAATTCGGCCGAAATTTTTTCATAGGGCCAAATGGTCTTCAGAAAGGATAGAATAAATAAAACAGGGGGTGGCGTGTTTATTGCTGTTACAAACGGTTTATCCTGCAACGAAATTGAGGCAGATATTTCCTGTGAATTGGTCTGGGTAGAGGTTATACCTGACCACCGAAATAAATTAATAATTGGATCTTTTTATCGGCCCCCTGACTCAGACGATGCGGTTGCAGAAATGTTCAAAGAAAGCTTGAATCATATTTCAAATAGGTATCCGAAGCATACTGTTATAATCGGTGGCGACTTTAATTTACCCTCGATATGTTGGCATAATTACGTATTCAAAACCGGGGGCAAATATAAAACATCGTCCGAACTAGTTCTGAATGCTTTTTCTGAGAACTACTTCGAACAGTTAGTTCATGAACCCACTAGAATAGTACGTGGTTGCGAAAATACTCTTTATCTCCTAGCAACAAATAATCCCGAGATAGTAAAGAGCATCAAAACAGATACAGGGATTAGCGAACATCGAGTTGTAGTAGCGAGACTGAATATCGAAATTCCCAAATGCACCAAAAATAAACGAAAAATATATCTATTCAATAAAGCAGATAAAAATTCGCTTCACGCTTTCCTGAGTGATAGTCTCCAGTCCTTCAAAACTAAAAATGCGAGTGTAGATCAGTTGTGGCTTACATTCAAAGACATAATATCAGTAGCAATCGAGAGATTTATACCAAATAAATTAATAAAAGAGGGGGCTGACCCCCCGTGGTACACAAAACAGGTCAGATCACTGTTGCAGAAACAAAGAAAAACGCATGCAAAATTTAAAAAGACACAGAATCCGCAAGACTGGCAATCTTTTACTGAAACTCGCAACCTAGCGCGGACTTCAATGCGAGAATCTTATAGTTGTTTCCACAACGAAATCCTGTCTCGTAATCTTGCAGAAAATCCAAAGAAATTCTGGTCATATGTGAAGTACACTAGCGGCAAAACACAAACAATACCTTCACTACGCGATAGCAATGGTAATACTACCGACGACAGTACTGCTAAGGCAGAATTACTAAACACAGCTTTCCGAAATTCTTTCACCAAAGAAGACGAAGTGAACACTCCAGTATTCAATCCAAGAACAGCTGCCAGCATGCGAAACTTAGAAGTAGATGTTCCTGGAGTAGTAAAACAACTTAAGTCACTAAACAAAAATAAATCTTCCGGGCCAGATTGTATACCAACTAGATTCCTCTCAGAGTATGCTGATGAAATAGCTCCGTACTTAGCTATAATTTACAACCGATCACTCAGCGAAAGATCCGTACCCAAAGACTGGAAAGTTGCCCAAATTACTCCAATATTCAAGAAAGGCAATAGGAGTGATCCCCAAAATTACTGGCCTATCTCATTGACGTCGATTTGCAGTAGGATTTTGGAACATATACTTTGTTCGAATATTATGTACTACCTCGAAGAGAACGACCTATTAACCAATAGTCAGCACGGATTCAGAAAGTATCGCTCTTGCGAAACACAGCTTGCCCTTTATTCACATGAAGTGTTAAGTGCCATCGACAAGGGATCTCAAATCGATTCCATATTTCTGGATTTCCGGAAGGCTTTTGATACTGTACCCCACAAGCGGCTTCTAATGAAATTGCGTGCTTATGGAATATCTCCCCAATTGTGTGATTGGATTCACGATTTCCTATCAGAAAGGACACAGTTCGTTGTAATTGACGGTAAGTCATCGAGTAAAACAGAAGTGATATCTGGCGTTCCACAGGGAAGCGTTATTGGTCCCCTACTCTTCCTCGTGTTTATAAACGATTTAGGAGATAATCTGAATAGCTCCCTTAGACTGTTCGCGGATGATGCTGTCGTTTATCGGTTAGTGAAGTCAACAGAGGATCAAAAGCAACTGCAAAGCGATTTAGACAAAATTTCTACTTGGTGCGAAAATTAGCAATTGACACTAAATAAAGAAAAGTGTGAAGTAATACACATGACCACTAAAAGAAATCCGCTGAATTTCAATTACGCGATAAATCAGTCAAACCTTAAGGTCATAAATTCTACCAAATACCTAGGAGTTACAATTACGAACAACTTTGACTGGAGAGAACACATAGAAAATATTGTGGGGAAGGCGAACCAAAGGTTACGTTTCATTGGCAGAACGCTTAGACGATGCACCAGCTCCACCAAAGAGACTGCCTACATCACACTTGTGCGTCCTCTCTTGGAGTACTGTTGCCCCTTGTGGGATCCTCACCAGGTGGGACTGACGGAAGATATTGAGAAGGTTCAGAGAAGGGCAGCTCGTTTTGTTTTATCACGTTACGGGGGGGAAAGCGTCACGGAAATTTTGCACGAATTGGGGTGGAAATCATTAAAAGAAAGACGTTATTCATTGCGGCGTGATCTGTTTGCGAAGTTTCAATCACCGACTTTTAGTTCTGAATGTGAAAATATTTTGCTAGCACCCACGTACTTAGGGAGACATGACCATCCCAATAAAATAAGAGAAATCAGATCGAAAACGGAACGATTTAGGTGTTCTTTCTTCCCGCGCGCTATTAGAGAATGGAACGGTAGAGAAAAGTTATGAAGGTGGTTAATGAACCCTCTGCCAGGCACTTAAATGTGATTTGCAGAGTATCGATGTAGATGTAGATGTAGAAGTTGTATTAAGGCTCAGATTTATTCCAATATAGACAATATTTTATTCAATACAAATGTCGAAGGAGCAATTTCAGGATACTTTTGAATTACTTTATCAGGAATTAGCTGAATAGTGAGGCTTCTTTTTGAGGCGGGGGGAGATTCATCCCCTTCATCTCCACCCCCCCTCCCCGGCTACGGCACTGGGTCACAGTAAGTCCTAGTTTAGCTTAACGGAGTAGTTCTGTCAGACACTGCGTCAAGTAAGGGGGAATTACTGTACACACATGAAAATCTCATTTTCGCAGCAAGTTGGCGAAAAGGGAAAAAAATGTCATTACATTATACCAAAAGTGATCCATCAATTCCTTTTCAAGCCACGCCAGAAGTAATGTCAAACTACTGCGCCAACAGCATTACTTAAGAACGAATCCCTAAGCAGTATGACAACCAGAGTAAACTGGCCAAAGGAACTAATTATATCACGTTTTTATAGCTGCTATCTAGTCTAATTAGCATTTAATACTAGAAGGATTGCCTGCAAGCTACTACGTACTAGAACCACTGGGGCCATATTGGCCCTTGCAGTTGTATTGGTTATACAGCCAGATTGTGAAAGATAATTCAGTGTAACCATGATATGTGCTTTTATTGATTTTTAACAATGGAAGGTCCAGATTGGAATGCTGATAATGAGAATAGCTAGCAACTCGCCATAAAGATGATCGCTGAACTGCCAACAAACTCAAACTCACATTCATACAACTTGTAAATTTTCGGCTATCACCATCGTCAGAAAAGATGACACTCACTCACACACTCAGGCATAACTCATCCATACACGACCGCCATTCCCAGCTGCCATACCGCAGTCAGTGCTGGAATGTATGGCATTGTTGTCGCATATTGAAACAACAAGGAGACAACATTTGGTTTTATTTAAAAAAAAAATGTCAGATGTCTGTAAATCTATCGGACCAAACTGCGCGGTCATCAGTCCGTAGCTTACAAACTACTTAAACCTAGGTAAACTAACCTAAGGACAACACACGCACCCATGCCCCAGGGAGGAATCGAACCTCCACGGCGAGCAACCGCGCGCTCCGCAGCGAGACGCTTTAGACCGCTCGGCTACTCCACCGCGGCGTGTTATTTAAAACACATTGTTACAAAAAAAAAAAAAAAAAAAAAAAAAAAAAAAAAAAAAAAAACCGAAAATGCAGAGAAACGCTATGAGAGGCCAAATTGGCCTTCTAGGTAATAATCGTAATATTTAGGAATCTATATGAAGAACACTCTGAAAGAGGGTGCACAATACACCGGTCACCTTACTTAATACACACATTAAATACCAACCAATGGCAATAACTAAGAGCATCAATCACAGTAATCGTTTAAGATAAGCGCTTTATCATAAATATCTTTTACAATTGCCTGTGGAATCTTCTAAAATTTCGTTGGATGAAAAATATTCAACATTTTTTTTTTCTAGTTTGTTTTTAATTTCAGTAACCAAAAAATTGAATCACTTAGGGCTGGGCTCGGTCCCCCTTCAGCACCGGGCCCTGGCCCCATGGGTCCACCCAGGTTCACGCTTGTGGGGGCCATGCACTAGACACCCATCCGAGAGCAGTGAACCGTCTACCTTCCCTCGGTTTGCCTAGAGCACGATTGCCAACATTTTCAGCCGTGTGGACTACCAATTTTGTAACAGAAGTTTAGAGGCCGAGCATATAAATATTTATGCAAGAAATACAGAGGGGTTCAAAAAGATGTATCCACACTTTAGAAGTCCGTAACTTGCAAACTAATTGACGGAGTTGTCTCATATTTGGTAGTGTAGTAGTTTGTAGATCCGGCAATCACCACACAAGCGTTGAATTGCGACGTTTTGTTTTGTCAGATGACAGTCGCCGGATAGTCAGTGTTTTGTTCTTAGTTGCACCTAGTTACTCGAGTCAACAAGGCTGACACAAGGCTTATATTCGATGAATAGAAGTCAGTTTTGAAGTGGTATTTTAAGTACGGAAACATTAATGAGGTTCAATGGCAATGGCGAAATGAGCATCAAACAGAGCCACCTAGACGTTTAACGATTCGTCGCATTCGAGACAAATTTGAAGACGAAGGCTGTGTTAAAGATGTACACAATCTACGATCTGGACGACCTGTAACTGTAGTAAATATTTTAGAAGATGGTAGTATAGATGAATTGGAGCGAAAATGCCATACACTTTGTATACAGTTTTTATTCGGTACTAGCTGAAAACCCGGCGTCGGCCGGTTACTTCAGTTAGTCCAGGTCTCCTTCCCTTTTACCTCTCTTTCGTTCTCTTTCTGTGTCCTTCTCCTCCTTTCCCCCTGATCTCTGTTCCTGATCACTCCTCTCGCTCTCTCTTTCATCTCCTACTAACCCTCTCTCTGCCCATATCTTCCTTACCCTTTTTGTTAATCACCTCCGCCTCCCCCTCCTCAGTTTACTGCCTCCTCCATCTTTGAAAAATTATGTAACTTCCCTGGTGATCAGTGAAGTGGTCTTTATTTCAAAGTAACATCCGCCAAGCACAGAATGAAATCTTTGGCAAACGGTGATAATCCTCTTCTTCCAATGTTTAAGTGTACAAAATTTCTTTTAGATCGGCATAGAAAAGTAGATCTTTTTGAAGTTAATAGGTAAAGTACCTACTGCTATGCACTAAACAAAATATTTCGTAGATAGTGTCTTTCTTCTGTTTTTAAAGATAGAGTGCGAAAATTTTATTGCAATCGGATTAACGGTACGGCAGTGCATAGAATCGAACAAACATCATGCCACAGTTGCCCCACGCTGTACAATGTTTTTGACCTCATATCTCCAGAACTGTGTGTTATATTATAATTATACATTTTCGCCGGCCGTGGTGGCAGAGGGGACTGCGGCGCTCCAGTCACGGTCTGCACGGCCACTATGGTCGAGAGTTCGAATCACCCTCGGGCATGGATATTTGTGCCGTTCTTAGTATTAGTCAGTTCATAAGTAGTTTGTAACTTTAGGGACTGATGACCCCGTAGTTAAGTCCCATAAGCTATACAATTTTTTTATACATTTCCTCTTAAGTTTGGTGGCAAGATTGCTGTTGCTCCACTTCTTGAAGCCACTTTGGAACAGTTTGCGCCTTTAGATGCATGAAAGGTTTCCAGCTTCTTCGTATAAGAAGAACTGGTCAACACAACAATCTCACCATGCTGCTGTTTGTGAAATGTTGATGAAATTTTCGTACCAAAAAGGTTCAAATGTTGGTAGTTCTATGGAGCCAACCTACTTCGGTCCTCAACCGTAGACTTATAAACTACTTAAACTAAGTTACATTAACCTAAGGACGTACACACACATCCATGCCCGAGAGAGGACTCGAAATTTCGAAGCGACAGGCCGCTCAGTTCGTAACGTGGCGCCATTCCTACCTGGAATTTTGATAAATACACTCCTGGGCATTAAAATTGCTACACCACGAATATGAAGTGCTACAGACGCGAAATTTAACCGACAGGAAGAAGATGCTGTATATATAAATGGTTATTTTTTCAGAGCATTCACACAAGGTTGGCGCCGATGGCGGCACCAACAACATGCTGACATGAGGAATGTTTCCAACCGATTTCTCATACACAAACAGCAGTTGACCGTGTACGGAGGAGAAATGCGCACCATCACGTTTCTGGCTTTGATAATAGTCGGATTGTAGCCTATCGCGATTGCGGTTTATCGTATCGCGACATTGCTGTTCGCGTTGGTCGCGATCCAATGACTGTTAGCAGAATATGGAATAGCTGGATTCAGGACGGAAATACAGAACGCCCTGCTGGATCCCAACGGCCTCGTATCAATAAAAGTCCAGATGACAGGCATCTTCTCCGCATGACTGTAACGGGTCGTGCAGCCACGTCTCGATCCCTGAGTCGACAGATGGGGACGTTCGCAAGACAACAACCATCTGCAAAAATAGTCGACGTTTGCAGCAGCATGGACCATCAGTTCGGAGACCATGGCTGCGGTTACCCTTGACGTTGCATCACAGACAAAAGCGCTTGCGATAGTGTACGCAACGATGAACCTGGATGCACGAATGGCAAAACGTCATTTTTTCGGATGAATCCAGGTTCTGTTTACTGCATCATGATGGTCGCATCCGTGTTTGGCGACATCATGGTGAACGCAAAGTGGAAGCGTGTATTCGTCATCGCCATACTGGCGCATCACCCGACGTGATGGTATGGGGTACCTCTTGTTCGCATCAACGGCACTTTGAACAGTGGCCGTTACATTTCAGATGTGTTACGACCCGTGGCTCTACCCTTCATTCGATCCCTGCGAAACCCTACATTTCAGCAGGATAATGCACGTCCGCATGTTGCAGGTCCTGTATGGCCCTTTCTGGATACGGAAAGTATTCGACTGCTGCCCTGGCCAGCACATTCTCCAGATCTCTCACAAATTGAAAACGTCTGGTTAGTGGTGGACGAGCGACTGGTTCGTCACAATACGCCAGTCACTACTCTTTATGAAATGTGGTATAGTGTTGAAGCGGTATGGGCGTCTGTACCTGTACACGCCATCCAAGCTCTGACTCAATGCCCAGACGTATCAAGGCCCTTATTACGTTGGTTGTTCTGGGTACTGATTTCTCAGGATCTATGCACCCAAATTGCGTGAAAATATAATCACATGTAAGTTCTATTATAATACATTTGTCCAATGAATACCCGTTTATCATCTGCATTTCGTCTTGGTGTAGCAATTTTTATGGCCAGTAGCGTATTTCATGACAATGGCCAAGACTACAGTATGGATTCAGGTGAAAGAAGATAAAACTGAATAAAGTAATTTTATTTTGAAGAAGTAAATATGTTTGGGAAAAATATAAGATGGGTTGGGTAACAAACTAGATGTTCCCAACATCGCCTACGGCCGATACTGGGCTCTCGTTGATGGTCGACGCTAAGGACTCAGTTCGGCCAACGCAAACACAGATATGACAGTATTTCACTCTACCTTTTCCCGCTATTAACAGTACAACTGAACTTTTTAATACATTTTTCGTGCTGTAAACTAAATTATTGTAAGTGAACAATTATGAAACAGTTCCGTCGATTCACTGCAGACAGTACGACCCTAGCTGGTATCTATCAGCAAAGAATGCCACAAGATCATCTTAACTGCAGACAGTAAAGGTGACTGATTCCCCAACATCCAGAACTTCAGATCCCATACTGTTTGATCTATCGCTCTTAGGAAGCTTGCAGCTACTGCCGCCTGAGGGAAACATACAGACCACAGAAACTTAGAGATAAGAAGCTTAGCAGCTTGAGAATTCGAGAAAGCGAAAGGGCGATATTTGAGATGCCTGATGTACAGCATCAATGAGGAAAGAGGAGTTAATAGGGAAGCAGAATATCGGAAATGTTGGTTTTCCTTGAGGATGTTCGGGCAACATAGCTGCGGCAGATAATCTGCAGCCTGTTGCACCTGCACCAGTGGAAGTAGGAAGTCTTACTCAAAGAGATGGGCTGTTGACTTCCGGATGGACAACGTGTCCTTGGGCCGGAAGCGCATGGTTAGATTGCAACCGGGAAATATGGGAGGAACACTTACCGGAAATGTAACAGACGACACGGAAGCCACAGCGTGTGTATGTGTGTAGTGATACCTACATGTTTCCAGAAAGCCACAGACAATGTACTACATACTTGCGGAAGAACGGCGCTGTATACCAAATGCTTAATTGAAAAAAAAGTCCATGAAGGCCTGATTCCAGTCGCCGTAGAAACAATGACAGGCGTGTAAAAGCGCTGAGTACATTACGGCTTGCCTACACGAAGTACACATGAATACTAAAAGTAGGCCACTGTACGGAATAAAAGCTTAATTCTGGGAGCAGGTATCCAGATAAGAATTTACTGTTATAAAAAAAGCTTAATTTTAGTAGTAAAATTAGCAAAAGATCCCTGTGAGCTACCGACTACTTCCTGCTGCAACACCTTGTTCCCTGGCCCAAATTGAGAACTGATTTGGTACAAATTACTCTAATATAACAGGAAGTTAACGACACACTGGCCAATATACGTAGCAGCTCAAACGAAATTACACTCAGACATTAATAAATAAACCACCACAATTAAAGTTATTTCGTAAAGGTGGTTAAGAAAACATTTATGGGAGCAACGGAAATTAAACATAAAAAATTGCATCTGAGCTTGTTCTCAGCACTGGTGAAAAACAATATTAAATAAAATGGGGAAGGTGCTCGAAAACTACAATTTATAGGCAAGTCAAAATTATACTGAACATATCTTGTTTATTCAGGTAGAACGCAAGCAAAATGGGGGTACCAACTTTGTTAATACAATAAAATGCATCTCCTTTACAGTAACTAATACTGACAATGTCCAGCATTAAATTTAACATAAATTACAAAGAACTTAACGCTACTGGGGGGGAGGAATATTTAAAAATAACACTCACTCGCTCACACATACGAAATGCAACAGCGAAACTCACCAAAATCAGCGAGGCAGAAGCAGGCGCCGCTATCGTAGGTGAAATTCAGCAAACCTGGAGGTACTACACAACACAATATACAAAAAAACTGCGAAAACGGCTCTGGTCTGTCATACCTGATTTCAGATGGTGCGTGAGTATAGCAAAGTTAACTTGGATTTAGATTAGACCGCGAGCAAACTAACGGCTGCACACAGCTACGTTACATGATCGCACTCGACTGAAGGTGAAGTGGTTAAAAATCGGATTATTTACACAAAATCACGGCGAAAGTTGCAATCTGAGAGTAAACTATATAGGCACTGGTTTTATGAGAAATGGCGCGAATTCAGGTGACTATCTGCAAACCCCTGAAGTCGGAGTTCGGACCCACATGGTTCCGAAAACCGATAAAAATGTATAAATTGAATTTCAGAAAAATAAAGAAAATTAACTATGGCATTCAACCCATAGAAATGTTTAGAATTACAAAAGGGAACAAATGAAATGCAGCCACACTTGATAGGGAGCGATTACAGAGACAGATGAAGTCCAGTCTCAAAACCAGAAAAAATGAATAAATTACGAAGATGGGAAAAGTGAGAATGAAAATTACGGCATGCAACCCTTAGAAATACATACATTTTCATAAGCAAGCTATTGAAGGAGGTTGTACAAGGCTCGGAGAGAATTATTGACAAAGACTGAGTGCATACTACAAGTTCGGAGAAGAAACAGAAAAATTAAAATAGGCGGGGAGGAAAGATCACGAAATATTACTGGAAATCAGAAGGATACACGCATAGTTACTTGCCTGATGGGTATGGAACAAACAATAGTGCTAGCTGAAGGCTTTGTTCTAAGAACCAACCACATGGAACACATCACTCACAGAAGGAAACGATAAGAAAGATTTTTACATGCACTGTACAAAAATGAACATATCGTCTCTTAGAAATCAGGTCCCACAAAGCTAGAAAGAATTTACACAGAGTTCGTACACTGCCAAATAATCACAAAAGGTTTGAATATACCAGGCCATTATCAAACTGCAACTACTTACACATCCACTGGATTTATCTGTTGGAAATTACTTGATTGAAAAACTAGAACACATTTCCGTGCACGATTGGAAGGAATATTCCCAAAAATGAATCTAAGTTCAAGAGTCTAAGTTAAACACACTAGACAACGAATCGCTACCATCTATGTGGGCACAAGAGCAGATACAACCTTACCTCACCACGATCCCAGCAAAAAGTGACCACCGAGCGGCCAGGAGCCGCGGGAAAGCTACCGGAAACTGGGAAATCCATCAAAACAGCGGTGGTGGGGAGAGAAGATCTCGAGACTCACCCTGGAGAAGGCTCGTTGACTGGATTGTAACCGAAGGGTGTAGAAACACCTTTGGTCTCATCAGCAGCAGGGATTGATAACGACTATCGACTCTGAGCCAGAGACAACCATGCAAATCGAGCTATCACTACCCACATTCAGACAGCGATTATATTCTCACACATCCACTTAAAAAGTAAAACAAGTAAACATTCTCACAGGGACAGTGGCGTAGCGGAAAAGCCGTACTTATTGCCACATTCACAAATACAGTAACAAATTACTAAGATAACAAAATCCCAGCAATATTAACCAATATTTCAGAAACTAATATTTTAAAACATGAAATAAAAAAATTTGTTCCTCATGCCTTGAAAAGAGTGGGGTACTAGTTTTAACAAAAATGCTAATCGAGCGACATCAAATAAATTACAATTATATAAAAAAATATATGGAAGACGACAGACGGTTGTCTTTCAATATGACATAGCAAAATGCACACTAATAGTGCCATATTTAGACAACAACGTTTACGAGATCTAGACTGCCTACAGGAGGCCATTTAGATTAATGGGAAAGTAAAACAAATAAAAAAAGACAAAATGATCCCTACAGGCCACAGAAATGACGAGTTGCTGGCAAATTTTCTAAACGAGGCTAAATCAAAATGGAGTGAGAACGTAATTGGGAATGTGAGTGCAAAGAAAAACGCATGGAGAAGGAAACATAAAAACGCGTTGTTAACTGATTGGTTAATATTATCAAGAATAAAATAAAACCTTAAAAAAAAGACCAGTTTATGATCAAGTTTAGTAAAATCATACAAAAATGTAAAACAAAAAATATATATCATATTCCCAGAGGTGACGTCTGTTCTTTCGAAACAGACGCCACATATATCTATAAAAATATTTTTTTTTGACCACCTAAGATGCTTTAAAAAACTCTAAACGAGTCTGGTCTGAATTAGGCTAATTTTTACAGTTTCAAAGGAAGTCATGTAACCTATACAAAATTGTGTAACTGGGATGGAGGAGGCCAAAAGCAAAGAATAAACATGAAAATAAAAGGATTTTTACAAACTTAAACGCACCGATAAAATACATTAGAGTTCAGTTCACTTATTTGCTATAGAAATCATGCCAAAGATCGCCTTTTTGCATTTTTAGTACTGCACAACTAGTTTCAGTAGTCCAGCTCCCACCTTCAGATGCCTCTACAAATATACATGAAAGAATGTAACAACTACATACAACTTTTTTTTACAGCAGGTCATATTTGCCTAATATTATATACACGCCATTTACTTAAAATAACTATAAGCTTGTGGTCGCTTACGGTGAGTGCTGTAGTTTAAAAAAAGGTATTTTTCATCAAACATTTAAAAGAAATATCACTAATATGTGGAGTACTCTACGAGATATTTTTCAAAATAACGAACAGATACGAACATCACATATTGCCGCGAGACACAACGTAAACCGACTGCCGGCGTGGCGCAGTGGATAGCGTCACCGACTGCGGGGCTGAAGGTCGCCGACTCAATCCCGTCCACCAGCAAAAAAATTATTTCTTTGTGATTAACAATTCCAGAATGTTCTACATAATTCTTATGTTCACTTGTAAATTCTACTTGTTTCTTATGTTAACTATTCTTCTAATTTCTGGTAAATTCTGACTGTATATAAATAGCAGAGCACTCTGCCCGAGAGGCAGTCAGTGTTGCGTGTATGTTAAGTTCGTAATAAACGTGCTTTCAGTATAAGTGCTGTGTTCAGTTGCTTTCGAAGTCAAGCCTGCTTCCACTTCAACGCGACATTGTTTGGTGGAGGCGCCGGGTATCCTGTGCAACAGCTGCATCACCGTGGCTCCGATTAGGCAACGTAAGAGCCGTCGCTTACACGGACTGGAACCGGAATACAAGGGATTTACCGAGTACATCCTTCCAAAAGTCCGAATCATCAGAAGAACCATGGACACGAAACTAGCGGTAAGCCATCTACACATCAGACACCCGTCGGTGTTCTCTGGAGACGCTGGACAGGACCCCAACAAATGGCTAAAGGGGTTCGACAGGGTCGCCAAGTACAACAGGTGGGATCATACGATGTGCTTGGCTAACGTTTATTTCTACCTGGACGGAACAGTCCAGCAACGGTTCGAAAACAACGGAGTTGAATGACTGGGAGACGTTCCAGGAGGAACTTAAGAAGTTTGGAGACCACCAGCGACAAATCCGCTCGGCGGAAGAACAACTGAAGAACCCGGCCCAACGACATGGTGAGCCGACACAGTCGTACATGCAGAATGTTTTGGCCCTGTGTAACATAGTGAATCCGAATAAGACTGAAGCCGACAAAATCACGCACCTGATGAAGGGTATTGCAGAAGACATCCGCCAAGCCCTTCTGATAAAGTCGCTACGACGGAAGACTTCATCAAGCGGTGCTAGCGTATTGAAGAGATGCAGCAAAGGAGGGTTGGACGCAAGAAGTATTATAGACTCCCCAATGTAGTCCCTATGGCCGTTGTGGAAGACCAGAATGACTTCGCTTCCCTCATACGACAAATTGTGAGAGAAGAATTACAACAGTTTATGGCAGCCGGGACTATTAGACCGAGCGAGCATCAGATCATTTCCATGGATGTAAGCCCTGTAAGTGACGAGGAAGGCGACGCCGCTGAGGAAGAGGTATTTCAGGCAATAGCTCCTGTCTGCCCCGCCAATCGCATCCAACGTGAAGAATGGCGTCGCCCTGCTATGACTTACGCTGCAGCCGCCAAAGGGCAGCCCATGAACCGGCCGACGCGACCCCAACCAACTCCCCCGGTAACTATGACGCCCCGCAGAACAACAGACGTCTGGAGGACAAAGACAACACACCACTGTGTTTCCACTGTGGACACGCTGGACATGTACGCTACTGCAGAGAGAGAAGCCGAGTATTCGACGATTATTTTGCCATCAGAGCAATTCTATCCCAGGCAGTCACCTGCTGATGAGTTCAGTCGACCTGTGGGAAGAAGCCCATCGCCGTACCCTAGACGAGATCGCTCCCCGACGCGCCGCAGCCGTTCACCGTCGCCGTACAGAGGTACCAACCGCTCCCCTACCGCCGCGCCCAGGAAAACTAAGCGAGGCGACCATCTACGGAGGTGAGGCCGCCGCAGATGAAAATCCTCCATGGACGCTAAGATGGCGGGAAATCTCGTCGACGTCATAATCGACGGCCAACCTTTCCGGGCACTTGTTGATTCAGGAGCGTCTTTCTCTGTATTGTCGGATAATTACCGCCGCACACTAAAGAAGACAATGTTCTGTGATACGGGGGCAACTGTACCGAAGGTCGCGAATGGAAAGTACGTGTAGCCAGAAGGAACTTGTGTCACAAGAGTAACCAACGACGACAGGACCCAGCCGTTAGAATTTGTCGTGTTAATAGAATGTAGTCACAATGACATCCTCGGATGGGACTTCCTTCAGGCATCCCAAGCTATCGTTGACGTCATCAACGCCTCAGCAGGAAAAAAGTCAGACGAAACGGCCCACGATAAAGCACCGTATCAATACTGGGGATCATCCACCAATTATCCAGCGTTCTATAGAGTGTCGCCAGCTGAAAGACGGATACTTCGGGAGGAAGTGGAGAAGATGTTGCACGATGACATTATTCAAACCTTCGGAGAGTCCTTGGTCGTCTCCGGTGGTCATTGTAAAGAAGAAGGATGGCACGTGGCGATTCTGTGTCGACTATCGGCGGCTGAATAAAATTACAAAGAAAGATGTCTACCCACTGCCGCGCATTGACGACACCTTAGACTGCTTGAAATGAGCTACATACTTCTCAACTATGGACATGCAGACAGGTTACTGGCAAATCGAGGTTGACGAAGCTGACAGGGAGAAGACGGCTTTTATTACACCTGACGGCCTCTATGAATTCAAAGTAATGCCTATTGGATTATGTAATGCTCTGGTCACATTCAAACGCATGATGGACAACTTGCTTCCACACCTTAAGTGGACGACGTGTCTTTGCTACTTAGATGACATTGTCGTTTTCTCGAAAACATTTGAAAAACATCTGAGTCGCCTGTCAACTGTGTTGAAGTGCGTTCAGACTGCAGGACTCCGCCTCAATCCAAAGAAGTGCCTCAATCGTCGCCAAAGAGATAAAAATCCTGGGGCATGTAGTCAACGGAGATGGTGTCCGTCCTGATCCAGATAAAGTAAGGGCAGTCACAGAATTTCCAACTCCTCAGCACATTCGTGATGTGAGAAGTTTTCTCAGGCTGTGCTCATACTACCGACGTTTCATAAAAGGATGTTGTAATAAGGCACGTCCATTACAAGAACTTCTGCAGGAAGACGCCAAGTTTTACTGCGATGAGACAAAAGAAAGAGCTTTCCGGGCACTTAAGGAGGCTCTAACATCCGCACCAGTGCTAGCCTTGTACGACGAGAATGCGGAAAGGGAACATCAAACAGACGCCAGTGGTTATGGGATTGGTGCAGTACTTTTACAAGTTCAGTAAGGTGCTGAAAAAGTGATAGCCTATGCATCAAGAGTACTCTCAAAGTCCGAGATAAACTACTCTACAACTGAGAAAGAATGTCTCGCAGTTATCTGGGCTATCAACAAGTCCCGGCCGTATTTATTCGGCAAACCATTCACCGTCGTGACAGACCACCATTCTTTGAGTTGGCTGACTAGCTTGAAGGATCCATAGGTTCGACTAGCAAGATGGGCACTAAGACTCCAAGAGTACGATGTCACAGTGGTATTTAAGAACGGGCCCAAACACAAGGATGCCGACTGCCTTTCAAGAAATCCATTAGTGGAACACAACAGCATGAATGAAATTTCAGCCCTCACTGAACTAGATGACGTTACAGCTGAACAAAGGGAAGATCCATCACTATTAAAAACGATAGAGGCCTTGTAGAAAGGAGAACTGACCAATATAGAGTTCCAGCTTATAAACGGAACATTGTATAAGAGCAACTACGATCCACTGGGCCCCAAATTGTTACTGGTCGTTCCAGCTCATCTCCAGCCAGCTATTCTCAAATATTTCCACGATGCTCCACTATCCGATCTGGGATTCGTGAAGACCCTAGAAAGAATTAGACGCAGGTATTACTGGAAAGGTCTCTACCGATCTGTCAAGCACTGTAAAGAGAGCCAGCGACGGAGGCATGTGCCGTAATTACCTCCATGCCCTGGCGGTACCGATTCCGCCGGCAGCAGCTCCATTCCACCGAGTTGGGATCGATCTTTTAGGGAGGTTCCCGAAGTCGACAACCGGTAACTGATGGATATTTGTCTGCACGAACTACCTCACACGCTACGATGTCACCAAACCTGTGCCGACTGCAGAATCTCCAGAGATCGCAAAATTCCTTGTAGAAGACATTATTTTGAAGCATGGAGCACCACGTGTCATGATATCTGATCGTGGAAAAGTATTCCAGTCAAATTAGTATCCGAGGTAATGTCAAGGTGCGACATTGTACACCGAATGACAACTGCATACCATCCTCAGACAAATGGTCTTACCGAACGTTTTAACAAAACGTTAGCCGATATGCTGTCGATGTACGTCGATGTTGAGCAGAAGGATTCGGATACAGTTCTGTCAGTCGTGACATTTGTTTACAATACCGCAAAACAAGACACCACAGGCTTCACACCGTTTCTCCTGCTCCATGGCAATGAAGCTGAGACGACAATGGATACGCTGTTCCCGTTCCAACCGGACGACACTCAGGATGCCTATGTTAAATAGGTCATCACTAGGGTCGAAGAAGGAAGACAGCTGGACGGTTGAGGATTATGAGCCGTCGTCGAAACGACAAAAGCGAAGAGACATTGTTCACGTCCTGCGCATGAAGCCTTACTACGATCCTGAAGAGCAGGCAGGCGACAATGGCTTCTTGTTCAATGTTCCTGATGAAGCTACGACAGGAACTCTGTCGTCGATAATCGTGGAGAAGGGAAGGATTCTCCAGAACTGCCATACAGAGGGCCAATGCAAGGTCAAGATCCAAGACATTGCAGCTGGCTCTACAGGGAACGTAACAGCGGGTCGCTGTTTTTCCAGGAGAGGAAGCAATGCCGCGAGACACAACGTAAACTGACTGCCGGCGGGGCTCATGGGAACGAAGTTTCTCAGACAATCCTTGGCACCATTGATCTGGCGCAGCAGCACAGCTGACCGAGGATATAACTGAAGAAGAAGTAGTGGAGGCTATTGGTAAGGGAGCGGTGAATAAATCGCCTGGACCAGATGGACTCCCACTGGAATTTTATCGGGCATTCCGACGTATGATAACACCCATATGGACTAGTATTTGCCGTGAATTGATGTCTCCAGATGTGCCCTTACCACCGTCCTTCGTGGAGGGACTTATCATCCCGATACACAAGCCATCAGGTCGCTCAAGGATACGGAACTACCGACCATTGACGCTTCTGAATTGTGACTTTAAAATATTCACCAGACCCTTAGCTTCGCGCTTCCGAAGTATATTGCGTCAAGTGATATCACTCGATCAAACGTCGCTTGGCGGAGATGCCAACATTCAGACAGCACTCGGCGAATATCGCGATGTAATCGCACTGGCCAAAACCTGCCGCCTTCGCGGAGCCCTTGTGTCGATTGATTTTGATCGGGCCTTCGACAGAGTGAGCCACACCTATCTGGCAGCAGTCATGAAGCACATGCGAGTTCCACAGCCCTTTATCAGTGTTGTGATGCGGCTATTAAATAATGCCTCCTCCAAGGTGCTCATCAACGGACGAACGACAGCACCCCTCACCATATCAAGATCGGTTAGACAAGGATGTCCACTTTCGACAATTTTATACGCCATAGCCCTTGAACCACTACTCTGTGGCCTACGTCAACGATTGACAGGGTTGACAATGAGAGGGTACACATTCAAATGTAAAGCGTATGCAGACGACCTGGTGCTCATGGTACGGACTGACAACGACATGCAAGAGGCTTTAACTTGGATCAAAAAATATGGAATGGCTACAGGCAGCCGCATCAATGTGGACAAGTCAATGGCCATGAGTATCGGTGACGGGGTACCAGAAGGACATGTAGCGCCCTTACAACACAAGGATACCTTAAAATGCTTAGGTGTTGTCTTTACCAATGACGTGCGTCACACAGCAGCTTACAACTACAAGAGACTTCTACAGTCAATCAGGACAGCAGTTAGAGGGAATACTATACGGTCTTTGGACATTATCCAGCGTGTCAATTATGTTAACACAAACATGGCGTCACGAATTCCTCACCTTGCACAAGTCCTTCCGATGCCGACGCTGATAGCACGGCGTATATTGGCTGCGTTCGGAAGCTTCGTCAGTGCGGGACTACTCTTCAAAGTTAGATATGAAACCCTCACCCTCCCTCCCGGTAGGGGAGGTCTAGGTCTTGCACATATTCATGATCGAGCAGTGGCACTATACATCAACACCATGTTGAAGTTGTGGAGACGACATCAGACATCTCTGACAGGTATCTTAATAGAAGAACTAGCACCGAGGTCACAAACAGCACCGGTGGCGGTGCAGCACATCTCACAGTCACTCCACCACATCAGTGCCTTTTTTATAGAATACAGTTACGTTCAGATGGCACTGCCGGAAAGCAGACCTGCGACGGCTCGCGACATCTATCGAATCTTGACGGCCACAAGAACTGGCAATGTTATTGAGAAGAAGTATCCAAATGTTGACTGGCCGGTGGTATGGCGATCGATACACCACGTTTCCCTGGATACGGAAACACGTGCCATGTGGTACCTGACAGTTAATGGTAAACACACAACACGATCTCGACTCCACATCTGATGGATTCACCATTATGCCCCCAGTGCCGAGTCCTGGACGACGACGAACACCGGTTAACATGTGGCCCAGCAGCAGAAGTCTGGCGTTTAGGACAACAGATTATAGCTTTCTTTCTTCGAGTGGGGCCACAATCCTAATGTACGAGAAGAAGTACCCGGGCGCTGGAGCGGCGATGGAATTGGAATAACACTGTACACCGTGCTGCGTATATGTTTATTTATGAAATGCGAGAAGGCAGTTAAGTTTCTGTAAGGGTTGTGCGCACGGTGAACAGATTTACTATTACATTAAAAAAAATTGAAAAACATAAATTAAAAATTATAAAACTCTATAAGAAGCTTTATGTTGTCTACACTGAATAAAAGTCAAACCAGCGTTCTACATCATTCTTATGTTCACTTATAAATTCTACTTGTTTCTTATGTTAACTATTCTTCTAATTTCTGGTAAATTCTGACTGTGTATAAATAGCAGAGCACTCTGCCCGAGAGGCAGTCAGTGCTACGTGTATCTTAAGTTCGTAATAAACGTGATGTGTTCAGTTGCCTTCTAGGTCAAGCCTGCTTCCATTTCAACGCGACAGTATTAGTGATGTTTATTTAAAATATAACATGAAACAAGCCATTTTAAACTGCAGTAATCACCGTAGACGAGTACAAGCTTACAGTTCTTTTGTGTAAATAGTATGTATATAATATTAGGACTCCCGCGACGGAGGTCGAATCCTCCCTCGGGCATGGATGTTTGTATAAGTTAGTTCATAAGCAGTTTGTAAGTTTAGGGACTGATGACCCCGCATTTAAGTCCCATAAAGTTTGCAAAAATCTGAACATCTAATATTAGGAAAATGAAACCTGTTATAAATTTTTTTTATGTAGTTCTTACATTGTTCCTTGTATATTTGTAGAGGCATTTGAAGATGGTAACTAGTTATGCACTAATAAAAAAAATGTAAAAAAGCAATCTTTGCCATCATTTCTCTATCAAAGCAGATCTCGCCCCGAAGATGTGCGCACTTATTTGCGTTTTTGTGGTTATGTGGAATGAAATGAGAGACAGGAAAAAGATGTTTTATCAGAAAAACATTTGTTGTAAGCGTTGTAGATTTTATAAATTTTTACGTGACTTAACATGAATAACAGCTTGTTACCGACTGTAATGTAAATATTCAGTGAGTGTTCCGTCGGCTTTTTACAAAAAATGTTATTTATTTTGAAAGGAACACGAGATAATTGTCTAATATTCTGTAAATATTACACAAGTTTTTCCTGTTCCAATCAAAATAATATATAATAAATCTTGAAAAAAGGAATCGTTTTATATACTCTGTCCATCAACTCCCCACCGCCTACCCATCGCATCATCTTCCTCCATGTTCCGTTAAATTCTTCTCCCCCTCTTTCTATCCTTGCCCACATCCTTCCTCTTTCCCCGTCCATCTATACCTCCCTCTCTCTGTCTAATTACTCCTTCTCTCGCTGTAGCTATTGAAAATTCTAAATTTAAAATTACTAAATTATTTCGTGTTGACGCTGGCAAGTGAAATGAAAAGTTACTATTACAGAAAAAAAAAAGAACCGAAACCAACAGACGTTATTTACAGATTTCATTACTACGATGTTTTGCTGTGAATTAAGATTAGGGTTTAAAGTCCCATCCACAACGTCGTAATTAGAGACGGAGCACAATCTCGGATAGTTTTCATCAGAAAGGGAGAAGGAAATCGGCTGTGGCATTTGAAAGGAACCGTTCGAACATTTGCCTTGAGTGATTTAGGGAAATTACGGAGAATCTAAATTAGAATGGTTGGAAGCGGGTTTGAAACGCAGTCCTCCAGAATGCTAGTCCAGTGTGGACCACTGCGTCACCTCGTTCGGTTATTTCTAAAACGGGTAACTACATTGACCTAGCATTCATGCCGTTGTATCTGGTTGGTTGGTTGAGATAGGGGGGCCAAACTGTTACTGTTATCGGTTCCACCGTGGGGAGGGGAAGGAGTGAGGATAGGAAAGGAGGGGAAAGGAAACGAAATGCAATCCAGGGAGGAAAGAAGGAAGAAAGACTGCATTAGCTCGGGGCCCGTGTTCGTCACTCACGTACTCACGAAAGGACCATGAGCCCCCTGGGGTGCATTGTATCTGCCCGGTATGTTTGTGTTTATGCAAATGAACCAATTAAACTTGAATTTTCAATGTTAACCTATTTTTATTTGAGATTTTAATGCGTCATAGAGAAGTTACTGACATCAAAACTTCTAAGGCATTTTATCCACTCAAAACTGCTACATGCGCATATGATTTTTATTTTGTGCAGATCTCTGACAAAGTACCTTTCCAATTATTCATAGTTTCATTACCCTTATTGCATTATTAATATTAAAATCAATTTTCATGTTCACTTGTAAATTGTATGACACTAGGTGCATCTGAAACGTTCACAGAATGGTCTCAGAAAATGTAGGAGAAAAGAGTTACAAACAAAATACCTTAACTGGCCTTTGGCTACAATACAATAAACTTCTGACATCTGTTGTAAAGCTGTTGGAAACTGTCAGCTTGAAGCACTGAGGTCACGGGTAAGGCCTTAAAAACAATCTGAGACAAAGTTAACATTATTCTGTGACACTCAAATAAACCAAATTTCGTGTTATTCAAAATAATCATATCCTTTAAAAATCAGAAACATATGAGCCTCTGTGTGACACAGGTACATCCAACATTAATTGTCGATGAATACTTCATGACTTTGGACCTATGTCTTTTGACACTTAACTCTTTCGGAAGTGAAACAACTGACAGCAGGAACGCAGCGCATAATTCAAATTAACACTCACTGTAAGAAAAGGACGAAGTGCAGTTATGATTCTTGTGTCTGATCTTGATAAGCATTACCTACTCTGACAATCAAATACTCGACACAATCAAATAGCACTATGAAATAAATAAAAAAAAAATAAAAAAATTTAAAAAAAAATAAAAAATGACCAGGGAGAAAAATTATATCTATGTGAAAAAAATTAAATAAAGAGGACAACAATAGGTGTATGATTTTAAATTAATTGAACAGTATTACAACAAAAATGTCTCTACAATCATGATATAAATTATTAGTGGGATTGATTTAAAAATTTTACAACTCCTAAACCTTAAAAACAAAAGCCTTTTTACCATAAACATCCTGAAAACAAAATTGCAGCTACAATGCCGATGAACATATATAATCTCCAGAAGTTCTTCCACACTAGCGTGAACTCAAAAACTCTCAAATCGCTACTGCTCTGTGATTGTTACTAACATCGAAGCGCAGAGATACAAATACATGCAGCTGAGCTGCTCACAGATATTATTACATTGGTGTTACAGTTCAAATACTATTAATACAACTCTTAATGTGACATATGCAAGGAGAATAATACATTTCAGTAACATATAGAATATATATAATATGCCGGTGACGGGCAATGATCCTATCGTTAGTGGGGAGGGGTGGGCATGTTTGAAGCCCTTACTCTTACGGGAATTAGTTACACTACGAGTTTGAGTACTATGGGCACGGCGAAGCTGGGAATTTGTATCTGACGGGAGGCGTGCATGGGTAGTCCTTGCAGGGGCGGTGATCACTGTGTCCCCAGTGGTGTAGGGGTCAGCGCAACTGCCTAGAAAGCAGGAGACTCGGGTTCTAATCCCGGCTGGGTACACATTTTCAGCTTTGCCCAATCGCAGTTGATGTCATATATTCTATGAATATTACATATAGAATAGCTTATAATACAGAGAAGAAAAATGTTCTTACTGTATGCAGGAACCGTTCACTATTATTATTATTATTTAATTCCCGATGCGAGGCATGAACGTGTAAGTTGTTAAAAATGAAATTCACAAAAGTATTTTTAGTTTCATCGACACCAACGTTCTCAGACGGAAAGATGACCTATAGGGCCAAAGGAAGGTCTTTTTCTTGAGTTGCTTAAAGAACATAACAAATGCAAGTCTTCCGGTCGAGATTATATACCAATTAGGTTCCGTTCAGAGTAAACTGATGCATATCTAGCAATCTTATGAAACCGCTCGCTCAGCAAAAGAGCCTTACCTAAATACAGCAAAGTTACAAAGATCAATCCGGATTCCAGAAATGAATAACTGTAATCCGCAATATTACATACCCATATCATTTACGACGGTTTGCAGCAGGATATTGCAACTAATACTTTGTTCGAACATTGTGAATTACCTCGAAGAGAACGATCTGTTGACGTATAGTCAACATGGATTCAGTAACTATCGTTCTTGTCAAACACGAGCCGTGGCAAATTAGCCGTGCTGGGGTGCGCGCGGCCGTTCGCCGTCGGGGGCTCGAGTCTTCCCTCGGGCATGGGTGTTTGTGTTGTCCTTGGGTTAATTTACCTGAGTGTAAGTAGTTTCTAAGCTAGAGACTAATAACCAAGTAGTTGAGTCCCATAGATTTACAAACATTTGAACATTTTGTCAAACACGAAGCGATGAGAGCTATCGACAAGGGATCTCAAATCGATTCCATATTTCTATATTTCAGAAAGTCTTTTGTCACTGTACCTCGGAAGCGATTTATCTGGCGTTCCCCAGGGAAGTGTTATAGGGCCTCTACCGCTCCTCGACTTCATATGAACAGCCCTCTCAGGGTATCTGCGAATGATGCTGTCCTTTATCGTCTAGCAAAGTAATCGGAGCATCAAAAGCAACTGCAAATAGATTCAAATATCACTGTACTGCTAAAATTTGCAATTGACTCTAAATGAAGAAGTGTAAGGTCGTTCACACGAGCACTAAAGAAACACACTGAACTCCATTTAGACGAGAAATCAGTACAATCTAACGGCCGTAAATTTAACGAAATGGAAATAACACACAGAAAAAATTGTGAGGAAGGCAGACCAAATGCTGCATTTCACTGGAGGAACATGATATGGAACAGGTCTTGCGGAACATAGTAAACAACAGTTCTCCTGGGATCCTGCGCAATGTGGGATCCGCAAATGATGGAACTTACGAAGGATTCAGAAAATTTCGGAAAAGAAGAGGTCTTTTCTTATTATCACGTTAGAGGTGACGGATGTCAAAGAAATGAAACACCACTTATGGTAAAAGACATTAAAAGAAAGCGTTATTCGTTGCGGCGACATCTATTTAGGAAATTTATTTCCTCAACTTTTCCTCCTTTATTTTATTGGCACCCAAATTGATCACCATAATACGAGAAATCGGGTCGAAAACGGAAAGATAAGTGTTCCTTTTTCTCCACGAAATTCTAGAATAGATCGGTAGCAAAATAATCTCAAAGCGGACCGATGCAGCCTCTGCCAGACACTTAAATGGTAAATGTAAAGTAGCTACGTGAATGTCGATGTAGACAACTAGATTACTACAGCTAAAGGAAATCGTAAATTGACTTCGTGATGTAACTAATGTGTATTGCTGCGGATGGTGTCACTGAGATTTCACAATATTTCCACGGCGCACCTATTCATCCGCAAGCAATGATAGCAGTGAAACTTTGTCAAAATCAATGCCAGAACGTGCGAAGTTTCACGAACAATATCATACGCAATACCCGAAATCCCCAGCAATGTGTATCACATCGGTGGAAAAACTTCAAAATTTCGAACTCCTATGCCCTTATTCTTACGGGAATCAGTTTACAAAAACTACGAGTTTACGAAAACTACGAGTTTGAGTTCTAGTGGGAGGAATAAAGTACTTGAGTAATTTCGTGAGAGTATTCTGAAAGCTGTGTCCACAATGGTATAGTGGTCAGTGCAACTGCCTAGAAAATTGAAGGCCCGGTTTCGAGTCCCGGCTATGTACACATTTTCAAATTTACCCATTTGCAATTAATGTAATACATTCCGTGAATATGAACAAAAATAACCGGCATTTGCTTATCGATTTTACAGTATAAAATCGCTTATTATTGTTACATTTCTTCTGGATCTGTCGTTACTTTTAAAGATCGCTGTGTTTCACTGCTGATATTTCAAAAGCCTGATAGCAGTCCCATTGATAACGAACAGCGTTAGGCAGTGAAGCCCTCCAGATGAATGAATCACTCCACCGGTCAAGGTACGAGCTACTGCCGGGATATCGAGCAACTACGTGAGTCGCCTCATCTGACGGATGATCACATCCCGTAGCTGCGATAACGCGATAACAGCCGGCAGATTCGGCGTACGGTTTGAGTAAGAAGGAAGCGTGCGGTGGAACCAATACACACAACACTTTCAGGTGACAGGTGCGATAACGTCGTACTCAGATAAATATTATGCTATGCAGTGAGGTAGACCACACTAGTTACATCACTGCGTCGCTCACGAGGGAGGTATTAAGGATTACTAGTCCCCAAAATTGAGATATGTGGCCTTGAGAAGATCAGATTATTTTAGCTTTACCATTAATATACAACTGGTAGGCGAACAAGTAATTTACCCTGAAAGTAGCTTGTTAAATTTTCTATGGAAGATCTCGGGTAGTAGAGATCAGGAAATGCAAGTTAAAATGCTCACTACTGCTCTAAATTACTTTGTGAGTAGCCACAGTACTTGCACAACGGAAATTTATCTAACTGCTCACTCCTGAAGGGAGCAGCCAACGTTTTAACAAACATGGAAGACATAATTGAACATGGAACGGGGAGCACGAAATTATAAAACAAAGGTTTGATAGTTTAAATTATTATCTATTTAATAAAATGAACAAGCAAAATGTGGTGAGACCAAATAAATACATTGGAGCACGCACCTTGAACAGCAGTGAATTAAATTATAAAGTTACTGCCTGTAATAAAATAGTTTCTGCCCTTTCTGAATATGGAGGTAACATGGGAGGATATTTTCAAATACACAGGGGGTAAAGAAAGCACACTCATTCATTCACAGACGCTCATTATGAATGCGGCACTTACTAAAGGAGGGAACACTTCATAGCAGCGCGAAAACGACGATTCGGCGGCGTTTTGACAAGATGGCTGGCTCTTCAAGCACAATTGAAATTATACTATGCACAAACGAACTCATGTGCGGGGAGGCAGCGGCATACTATCATTAAGTACCACATGGTGCATGACCACGTTGAATGACATAGAATTTACAAAAAGAAATTAACTTAGAATAAGCAAGTAAAGCACATGCGAGAATTCAATAGAAGAAAGCTAGTATCAGTAAAAAGCATGGCTGAAGGCCAAAGTAATGACCGTTATGAAAGCACATTGTGCAATCGGTCGTATCAAGATAGTAAAGACGGAATTAATCGAGAAATTCCGAGAGAGAATTTGACATGCTCGCGGAAACAGACACCACACAAAAACGTTAGTTAAAAACAGCAAGGAATTCGAACATACTAAATTTACGCAAAGGCTAAAGGCCACACACGTGTATTCTGACTTGAAAACCGGACACAAAATCATTACCGGATTGAAAATAGAAATAGTGAATTTACACTGAATTATTGAGTTCTGAAAATTAAGAAACACTACGCCTCGCATACCGAAAGAATTACTCAAGAAATATTTTCACTGATAAACCAGGACTGCCTGATCACAAAGAAAGCAAAGTTCTAACAGCATGCCATCCCCTCTGCATGATTCGACGAAATACTTCGGCGGTCGTGGCAACAGTGATGCCTGAGGCCGCGACAGAACCTTCCGTCTCTGCACCGGATGTAGGAAGCGTTCAAAGCGATGTAGGGTGCGTTCTCTGTCTACCGTCTCTCGCTACCTGAGTGAGATAATACCCTCCACTACAGCTCCAGAGAGGACTCATTTGTCACCTTCTTCGTTCATGATTAAGTTGGCACTGCACTAAGAACAGGCCACCTCGCCATCTTGCCAAGTAAGGGCTCCCCAGCAGACGGCAGTGCAGACGAAATACGAAGCCATGCGTTCTTGACTAAAGTAAACTAGGCCTAAAGCGCGAGGCGGCGACTGTAAGCCATTGCGCTTCAGTCAGTCAAGATTAAAAGCAACCTTCCACATTCATACGAACACAAAAGTTCAATCACTGGATTGGAAACATATATAAACATGGGGCATTGATAATTAATTAAAGGAATAAAATAATTGACATACAAATAACAGTATTAACGGTGGAGAAACACTTTGGAGTAATGAATAACTCAAAATGGAACACGACCACACATTCAATGGACCTGTTTCAACTCTAAAAATACTATAGTACGGACTTGGATATTCACTGGACTGCTAGACCTTGTAAAGACCTTCGCTGTGTTCAATATCTCACTTTCGTATTAATTTCAATTCAGTCTGTTATACAGTGGTCGAAACAATTACAGATTAAAAAACTCCCTGGCAGATTGAAACTGTGTGCCGGAACCGGGACTCGAACCTGGGACCTTTGACTTTCGCGGGCAAGCGCACTACCGACTGTGCTATCCCGACACGACTCACGATCCCGCCTCACAACTTTACTTCCGCCAGTACCTCGCCTCCTACTTACAGATTAGTTGATATATCTAGGTTCTGGAATATTGTCATCAGCAGAATGAACTGAAACAGTTCGACGTCTTTTTGTTGGTTCTAGGGAGTGGACGCAACTATATTATGGGAACTGAGATAGTGGTGATAACATAATGTTGTTGTAGATTGTGGTAAATCAAACCTCTCCCTGAATAACTCCCACACTTCACCTCCCACCAATTAAATATAAATATACTGAATAGTTATGAAAATAGGCTGGTTGGGAAATTTGATTCAAGGAATTGATTTGAAAACAGAACACATTGCTCAGAGGATTACCAAATGATATTCAGTATTATTCATAACTAGACTTGTGAAACAATATCTCAGTATTGATTTGACTGTACGTGGACACGAGTCATATATGAACGGGAAACGAGGAGGTAATTACCAGTCTCACCTACATTAACTTGACTTGGCCGTCAGGCGATAGATCGGCGTGTTGCGCTGTGTCTTCGCGTCGGTGATGGCGGCAGCATCGCACCACCACCACCTAGAGAGAAGGCCGCGGCGCTCTCGTGTGACGTCAGGCAGAGTAGGTTGCTCGCGTTGCTTCGGCATAGTGGGCCCCAGCGGCTACCCTGTCAGCTATGCGCGCGCAACCTACTGTGTCTGACATCACACGAGAGCGCCGCGACCACCTCTCTAGGTCAGGGCTGGGCAAATGCCGTTTCGCGAGCGCGAGCGCTCTCAGCGGCTCACGCGGCCTGCTCGCGGCTCCCCCCCCCCCCCCACTCCGCCAGCCAGCAGTGCCCCCCACTCATACTCGACTAGCCGCGCACCTCACTACACCACGCGGAACCACTCGTTCTGTTTACTTGTGGAAATCGCGTCCGGTGATCGTGATAAAGCACAACTAGTGTCTGAAAAATGGACGTAAAATCTTTGAAAAGAAAGTCTTCTGAACACCCACAGTGGGAAGAATAGTAATTTTTTGTTGGAACGCAAAGCGGACCTCAGTGTTTGTTTTGCAATTCAATATTGTCTTCATGGAAGAAGTACAATGTGAAGCGTCATTTTCAACTGCTTCACGAAAAAGATGTAGTTAGTTTGAGTAAAGAAGAGCGAAAAGGAGAAAGACGTAAGTATACTTGTAGATAATTGTTATTAATTCAATTTACTGCTGTAATTAATGTTGTGTGCATTTTCCGTCGATTTTACCTTCTCCTGTACGTATTTACAGGTAGAAAACCTTCTAATCCACAACGCTGCAGCGATGAGAGTAAGCTATCATGTAGCTCTTAAAATAGCTATAACTGCGCGGCCCTTCAGCGATGCAGAATGTGGGAAAGAATGTTTTGTTGCTGCCGCAACAATTTTGTTCCCAGCAAATCCTCTTTTTGAAACCGTCCCTCTTTCACGGAGAACGGTTAGCAGGCGCATTGAAGAAATGGCAAACGAAGTGGAAGCTCAGTTGAGAGACAGGATAAAAGATTTAGTTTTCTTTTCTTTAGCATTGGATGAAAGCACTGGTGTATGTGCACTGTGCATCAGCAAGCGGCCAGCCACAGCGCACAGCCCTGCTGCCCGCACTGCTGGCTCTCAAGGCCGCTCAGCGCTGCCCTCGCGGCTCTCGCTGCTCGCGGGCAGCCGCGCGAGCAGCTCCCGTGCCCACCCCTGCTCTAGGTAGTGGTGATCGCACACGCCTGCCCTGCTCTACTCTGCGCTATCCGCCTCTGCAGATGTGTGGCGCAGCGCGACCCCCGAGCGGAGGCGTCAAAATCCAGCACCCGCAAAGGCAGAAGCTACCACCATGTCTTCTCGTTACTCCGGCGTCCGATTCTGTGTCCATTTCGGCGGTTTCCCACCAAGTTCCTCATCTCTCCGGCTACAACTTCTCCTCGAATTTTGCGTCTCTTTGGCTCTGCGATTGGTGGGTTCGTTTCGCAATGTCATCATACAGCTGATCGCCGATTTCTCGACCACGCCTCTCAGTCCCCGGTGGAAATTTTCTGTGGGCTGAGATGAGACTTGCGAACTGGCGTCTTTCCCACGTTTGAATCGTGATGGCCGCGGTGGTGTTGCCGAGCGGTCTAAAGCGTCTCGCTGCGGAGCGCGCGGTTGCTCGCCGTGGAGGTTCGAGTCCTCCCTGGGGCATGGGTGTGCGTGTTGTCCTTAGGTTAGTTTACCTAGTTTTAAGTAGTTTGTAAGCTACGGACTGATGACCACGCAGTTTGGTCCGATAGATTTACAAACATTTGAACATTTGAATCGTGATGGCTTTATCTTCTGCACTACTTATTGGCTCGAAAATATTGTTCGTTGTGGCAGCTGTCTCTGCTGAGCCACTATAGTGCTTATGGAATATCGCCCCAATTCTGCGAGTGGATTAACGATTTCCTATCAGAAAGGACAGAGTTCGTAGTAATTGACGGTAAGTCATCGAATAAAGCAGGGAAGCGTTATAGGTTCCCTACTCTTCCTCGGGTTTAAGAAAGATTCAGGAGACAATCTGAATAGCTCCCTTACACTGTTTCCGGATGATGCTGTCGTTTATCGGTTAGTGAAGTCAACAGAGGATCAGAAGTAACTGCAAAGCGATTTAGACAAAATTTCTGCATGGTGCGAACATTGGCAATTAACACTAAATAAAGAAAAGTGTGAAGTAATACACATGACCACTAAAAGAAATCCGCTGAACTTCAAATACGCGATAAATCAGTCAAACATTAAGGTCGTAAATTCTACCAAATACCTAGGAGTTAAAATTACGAACAACGTAGACTGGATAGAGCACATAGAAAATATCGTGGGGTAAGGCGAACTAAAGGTCACGTTTCATTAGCAGAACGCTTCGAAGATGCTACAGCTCCACCAAAGAGACTGCCTACTTCACACTTGTGTGTTCTCTCCTGGAGTAATGTTGCCCAGTGTGGAACCCTCACCAGGTGTGGGACTGACGGAAGACATTGAGAAGGTTCAGAGAAGCGCAGCTCGTTTTGTTTTATCACGTTACAGGGGCGAAAGCGTCACGGATATGTTGCACGATTTCAGGTGGAAATCATTAAAAGAAAGACGTTATTCGTTGCGGCGAGGTCTATTTACGAAATATCAATCGCCGACACTGACACACTGTGCAGACTGCTAACGAAGATATGAGCTTATGGAATAGGTTCACAGATGTGTGATTGGGTGGAAGACTTCGTAAGTAATAGGACGCAGTACGTTGTAGGAAGGAAGCTTAGGGTTTAACGTCCCGTCGACAGCGTGGTCATTAGAGACGGAGCTTACGTTCGGAGTTTTGGATAAGGATGAGGAAGAAAATCGGCCGTGCCCTTTGAAAGGAACCATCCCGGCATTTGCCTGGAGTGATTTAGGGAAATCACGGAAAACCTAACTCTGGATGGCCGGAGGTGGATTTGAACCACCGTCCTTCCGAATGCGGCGAGTGTTAATCAGAGACCGCTGTGTGGTAGGACCGCTATTATTTTCTATCTATATAAATGATCTGATGGACAGAATAACTTGTAATTTGCTGCTGTTTATTGATGATGCTGTGGTGTATGGGAGGGTGTCGTCTTTAACTGACTGTAATAGTATACAGGATGACTCAGACAAAATTTCCAGTTGGTGCGAAGAATGGCAGCTAGCTCTCAATGTAGAAAAATGTAAGGTGATGCGCATGAGTAGGAAAAACAATCCCATAATGTTTGAATACACCATTAGTAGTGACCTTCTTGATGCTGTCGCGTAGTTCAAATATCTAGGCGTAGCATTGCAGAGCGATATGAAATGGAACGAACACGTAAGGACAGTTGTGAGTAAGGCGGACAGCCATCTCCGGTTTATTGGGAGAATTTTGGGAAGATGTACTTCACCTGTAAAGGAGACCGCGTATAAAACGCTTGTACGACCACGTCTTGAGTATTGCTCAAGTGTATGGGACCCGCAGCAGATCAGTTTAAAGGAAGACACAGAAGCAGTTCAGAGGCGAGCAGCTAGGTTTGTTACTGGTAGGTTCGACCAAAGCGCGAGTGTCACGGAAATGCTCCGGAAACTCAATTGGGGATCGCTGAAGGAAAGACGACGTTCTTTTCGTGAATTTCTGTTGAGTAAATTTAGAGGGCCGGAATATGAAGCTGAGTGTAGTACGATCTTGCTGCTGCCTACTTACATTTCGCGTGGTGATCACAAAGACAAGAGAAATTAGGGCTCGTACAGAGGCATATAGGCATTATTGTTTTGATCGTTCTATTTGGCAGTGGAATAGGAAAGGAAATGCCTAGTAGTGGTACAGTGTACCCTCCGCCACGCACCTTACGGTGATTTGCGGAGTATGTATGTAGATGTACTTGTGAATGTGAAAATATTTTGCTAGCACCCACCTATATAGGTAGACATGACCATCCCAATAAAATAAATCAGTTCGAAAACGGAACGATTTAGATGTTCTTTCTCCTCGTGCAAGGCACTTAAAAGTGACTTGCAGAATATCTATGTAGATGTATCCCATTTATCAGGGTCTTTCTCCGTGGACAGGATCATTGTTTTGGTGGAACCACTTCATCTATACTGAAAGTCAATCTCTCTCCCTCTCACCTACGTATGCACTGCATGGGTTTGTTTGTCTTTTTCCTGTCTGCAGGGGTCCACGGTTTATCTCCGATTCCGTCGCTTTTTTTTAGAAACGACTCCTCTGGTATCTGCGGATAAGGCTTCCTCTGTACACACGCTATTGTGTCCATTTCATTGTAAGGGCCTCTCTTCCCTGCGCCCGCTGTCGCCATTTATCTGCACGCTCCTGAGAGTCAAGCTGGTTCTTACGAGAAAGCCAGGGCAATTTTCTAGGCTGCCCCCTGGAGCGAGAGAATGCTGCGCGGCGGCTGCTGGCGAAGGTGAAAGTTGGGGTGTTCCCTGATGGCTCCCTCTCCTCCCCTGAGGCCAGCCGGAGTGCTCTAGGCTGGAGGCTGGTGTAGCGTGTGTCAATGCTTCTGTCGGCAGAAGCACCAATGCACATCGCTCGTGAAGTTCAACTTCGTCTTCGAAATATATTTGGAAACGATCAAATTATCAGCCGTTCGTTTCCAAATTCTCGTCCGACACTGATTTCACTTTCTATGGCTACTGGTTGTGAGGCTGCCTGAAGGACAAGATGGACCATATTACATTGACGCATGTAATGATCTTAAGTGCAGCATATCAACAGATGTAGCTGCTGTAGTCCTGCGCTTTCATATCCTTCTGGACATCGATGGGCGCCATGTTGAGACCCTTTTTCAGTAGTTATGGCACCGGTATGTAATGGTATGTCGTATCATAGCAGCACACTGAAAGTGTTTCCATTGAATTGATTCTGCATTATTTCTATTCCCCAGTTGTTTCACATTAATGATATACGAAGTTTGATCCTCGTTCGGTTATTAGTTTCCGTGTCATAATGAGTTAATTGGAGAAAGTTTAATTTTAGCCACTTGGTAAAACAGGAATACGTGAGGTAAAAGACGGTGCTAATACTGCATGCCGCTTCAGGTGGTGTCCCCTTGATCTGTTAACTAATTTAGGAGTCACTGCTAGTTTACGTGGACGTAGGCAAACGAATCGTCTCATTTATAATCCTGCTCACTTGTGTCAGGGTTTTAAAAATTCAAATGTTTGTTAAGCTTAACTGAGGGGTCATCAGTCCCTAAACTTACAAACCACTTATGAACTACCTTATACTAAGGACGACACAAATATTCATGTCCGAGGGGGGATTCGAACCCCCGACCGTAGCGGCCGTGGAGGCTGTGATTGGCGCGCCGCAGACAGCTCAGCCACTGCGGCCGGCCAGGTTTTATTGTACACATCTGAACCATAGTGCAATTAACAACAACTTCTATTACTCAGTGTCTGGATATAAGACCAAGCAACAGGACAATATTGTGTCCTTTAGTTTCATTCTTTAGTTAGCCGTAACGTATCACCATACCTATGCGAGCTGTGTCTCATTGGGCCATAGCTGCTAAACCTAGTTTTAAAACTTCGCATCATCTTACGGTTAGCAGTCTGTTCACTTTTCAGGCCACTGAGCTCAGACCATGTTAATATTCCAAGGTTACGCTTAGCGGTCAACCCAAGTCTCACATCATCCAGGAACATCTGAAGTGTTTATCAGTGGAGTGATACCTCTTCTACTCGTCAGTTTCGCCTGTTGCAATGTCAGCGACATATAATTCGACAAGACTTCATTCCATATTATTCGACGCCATTTACAGGACACAATATGAAACATTCAGGTAGATCACAGCCATGGAAGTTCCATAATTTTCAAACATTTCGTCCATAAGCCACAGTAGATTCAGAATTTTGCCTCTTGACGAGAACTCCAAATATGAAGGTGGTCGCGCAAGAAAAAAATTCCAGCTGCCCTTGACTTCGAAGAAATCGCAACGGTTTCGTATGTCATCGAAGTGAATTGTACTACATGTATAGCTTGGAATACTCCTTTCAAATTCTGAAATCACCAGGGATAAAATATAGCCAACGAAAGATTATTTACAACTTGCACAGAATCCAGACAGCAGTTATTAGAATCGAAGGCCATGAAAGGATAGCATTGGATAGGAAGGGAGTAAGTCAGGGTTGTAGCCTTTACCCAATGTTATTCAATCTGTACATCGTGTAAGCTATGAAAGAAAGCAAGGAGAAATGAGGAGAAGGGATTAAATTTCTGGGAGAAGAAATAAAAACTTTGCTGTTTGTCGAGATATTGTGATTCTGTCAGAGGCAGCAAAGGGACTGGAAGAGCAGTTGAGCGGAATGGACAGTGTGTTGAAACGAGGTTATATGATTAACAAGGGAAATGGAATGTAGCCTAAGAAAATCAGGCGGTTCACAAGAAATTAGATTAGGTAACAAAGCAATAAACGTGGTTGATGAGGTTCGTTACTTGGGCAGTAAAGTAACTTAACGATAATTGCAGTACAGATGATATAAAATGCACAATGGCAATGGGAAGAAAAGCGTTTCTGAAAAAGAGAAATTTATTAACATCTAATATTAAGAAATCTGTTGTGTGAAGTATTGTCTTGTACGGTAGTGAAACATGGACGGTAAATAGTTCAGACAGAAAAAGAATAGAAGCTGTTGCAATGTGGTGCTAGAGACGAATGTTTAAATTACATCGCGTAACTAATGAGAACGCACTGAACACAGTTGGGGAGAAAAGGAATTTCTGGCATACCTTGACTAAAAGAAGTGATAGATTCGTAGAAAATATTCTTATACATCAAGGAATCGTGAATTTAGCGTAGGGAAGTGTGTGTGTGTGAGGAGGGGGGGGGGGGGATGGCAGAGGGAGACCAAGTAAGCAAGTTCAAATAGATGTGGGTTGCTTATGAGGAGATAAAGAGGCTTGCTCAGTATAGAGCGGAGAGCTGCATCAAACGAGTCTCCGGAATGAAGACAAAAGTAACATATTAAAGAAATAAGTGTATAAAAACTTTCTTTTGTGTCAAAATTTCAAAGCTACATGGCAAGAACTTGCGTAATATATTGGCACAGGCAGACATTTACATTTTTATTAATGTAAATATCTCTTAGGAAATATAGAGTGCCACATTTCCGTCCCAGAAATCGGCCTGTGAAACATTAAAGGGCGTCGATAAAGTAACTCTTGGAAAAACATCAGTATACTGATTCAGAGTTACATATTAAGTGAGCTTTTCCGTGTGATTATCTTAAAGTTATTTAGTTGACATTTAGAAGGGAGTACAGTCGGCGATCAGATAGGTGAATGATGATTCATATGTAACAGGATGTGAACTTAACAACTGGGAAACATTGCGTTCTTAGTATTTAGTTCAACTTGAAAAAACAGACACCATATTCATTCGATGATATTGTGGGGCATTTGTAATCTAGTGCCTATTCTAACTATTTGAAACGACATTTCTCGCTATTACATTATTTTGTGTGCTCCTCATTTATGTTAACTTATTGAACTTTTTGGGTGTATCCAATTATGTTCACTAAAGTGTAGTGTAGTAAAAAGACACCAGAGCTAATTCTATGACTTAGTCTACTCCTGGATCTCTTGTTTTCGTAAATGAATTTGTTCAACCCGGAAGTTGTAAGTGAAGGCCGTACCGGTCGTGATAGCTTTCAATGTATAATCAGGCTGTCATGAATGGCGATTACGATGCAGAAAGTAGCTAATAATTAAGGGGACCTGGGCGTGAACATGCTGCATTTTCATACTTTTCTTTCGGTGCAAATTACTCTTGATCTACAATGCGGAGGAAGTTGCGATTCTGTACCAACAGTGAATGATATTCAAACGTTTGTTTAGCTTATGGGACTTAACTACGGGGTTATCAGTTCCTAAACTTACAAACTACTTACGAACTACCTTATACTAAAGACGGCACAAATATCCATGCCCCAGGGGGGATTCGAACCCCCGACCGTAGTGGCCGTGCAGGCCGTGACTGGAGCGCCTCAGTCTCCTCGGCCACCGCGGCCGGCTAACGCAAGGTGTAATAGGGAATGTACTGAAATATCTGTTAGAGTTTTTTGCCTAATAGATGTTTTTATAACACACGTTCACATTCTGGAACCATTTTCTGGTGCTTCGTCAGTCTAATAACATGTAGACTATGGCATGTTGCTGTAGACATTCGTAGAAACACATTTATGCCTCTTGTTATGTAGTATACCTGAGGAAATAGGAAAAACCCTAATTATACTTCATTACTATTATGTCTAAAAATTAACATTAAAATTATATACAGAATGACAAACATAAATCATTTCTGCATTGTATTAGGCATAATAAAGATACTGTCCCATTCTTCCATCGGGAGAAAATTGATGCAGATACCTAAAGCCATTATGAAGATATATGTAATTAATCTTCTGAAAATGTAGTTTCGAGAAAATGAGAGAAGAATGTTCACAATGTTTTTGACTCGCCGTATGCCTCTTTCAGGACATTCCAGTGGCATAATCTTGCTGGCCAGCTGCTTCCTTATCCTCTGCAGACTTTTTCAGGAGTCTTTTCCTTACTCTCGACTCTTTTAGTTGTGGCTTCCGCAGCCCTTTGATCTTGAACTAGTCGTTGTCCATCTTTAGCAATCAGAGCAGCTATCATATTATTCCCTGCTTGGATGCCTAATTTGTCCATTTATTTTTTGCTGCTAATTACGCCCTCATTATAACAGATAATAGCATCCATCGTACCTATTTTTATTACTTTCCATCCAATATACACAGTTTTCGGTTCTCGTTGCCACACGCATCTGTTGTAACTGTCATTACGATTTTGTGTACGGCCATGTAGACATTTAGTAAGTAATTTGTTATCTGCAATCCCTGAATATTAGTTTTATTATTTCCATGACTGTGGCAGGTGTGAAATGTTTATGGTGATAATCCTTGGCTGAAGCAACAGCGTGGTCAGTGTGCAGACATTTCTTCAAAGAGCGTTTAAGACTATAATAACTAAACGTAGATAAAGCATGCATTCTTGAAATCTGGAGAAATTTGTCTTTCAGATGGAGGCATTTTTTTACGATTTTTCAGTCATTTTCATGTTCAGGTCCCCTGAAAACACTACACTCACGTCGATAGGTTTGTGTTTAAAATCCCCGATTTGAAATACAGATGTAGGCTTTGCTTACTTTTGCTAAAGAGGTTACTGTGAATGTCGCGTCGCTGACGACGAGTAAAGATTTTGCATGTAGTGATATTGAGCGACCGTGGTGCACAAAATATTACTCTGGAAAAGTGTGAGTCAAAATAACTTGATTCAAGAAAACTGAGAAAGATGATACATATAGAAAATATTAGTGTATTAGTAAGGAGTTTGCCGACCATTGACTTTGAGAACCGCTGCTACTCTTCAAGGAACAGATTCCTAAAGTGATTTCATAGTTTCCAACAGAATGTTATCCTTTCTTTACCACTACATACCAGCTCTAAATTTGGTCCTGCCCCCCCCTCCCCCCCTCTCTCTCTCTGCTTTAAGCTTCCCATAACGGTTCAATTACGTTGCCACAAGGCCACTTTACGGTCCAAGAGTTATGTCTGACAATTTTCTGATGCACACAAAGCATACCTGGACCTTCATGGCTGAATATGTGCGCGCGCATTATCATTTTGGAACTGGACGGAGTTTGTTGGCAATATGTTAGCCAAAGTAAGCAGTCTGCCATTGAGGGTGGTGAGATATTCGTTCACAGTTGTCCGATCACTAATGACAGAAATAGTTGAAGAGAACGTTCAAAATGTCCAAATTATGATGGAACCTCCCCCATGTTCGTCTAAAGGATGCAGGCATGCCGTATTGTAAGCTTCTTTTAGGGTTTTTGATACAAAAACCCTAGGAATTACTGTTACTTCAGACTTAAACTGGAAAGAACACGTAGATAATGTCATGGGAAAGGCGAACCAGAGATTGCGTTTTATTGGCAGAATCCTTAAAAGATGCAACAGAACTACTATAGAGACTGCATACACTACGCTTGTCCGCCCTTTTTTGGAGTATTGCCACCCAGTGTGGGATCCTTATCAAGTGGGTTTGACAAAGGACATGCAAAGAGTTCAAAGAAGGGCAGCTCGTTTTGTATTGTCACGATACAGGGGAGACAGCGTTACGGAAATGATACAGGATCTGGGGTTGGAATCATTATAACAACGACGCTTATCGCTGCGTCGTGGGCTACTTACGAAACTCTAGTCGCAAACATTCTCCTCCGAATTCGAAAATATATTGGTGACTGCCATTTACCAAAGATCATCAGAATAAAATACGAGAAATCAGAGCTCGAACGGAGAGATTCAGATGCTCTTTATTCCCGCGCGCTATTCGAGAATGAAATGGGAGATAAACACATAGTATAAAGGTGACTAGATGAACCCTCTGCCAGGCACTTAAAAGTGATTTGCAGTGTATCCCATGTAGATGTAGATGTAGAAAAACCTGATTGCTGATAGGAAGCAATGTAAGCAATGATTCATCAGACAGTACCACATACTTCCAGTCATTAGATATCCAGGTTTTGTCATCGTGACACTACTTCCTATGCAGCTTTGTCTTGGTTTTCTTTATTAAGCCTTAGAAGTTGCAGCCGTCCCATGAATGTTACGTTCCAGCCGTATTGTTTTTATTGAAACAGTATTACACAATTGAGTGTCGTGTTTTGTATTCGCTTTTGCCGCGGTACTTTTATGTTGCCTGGCCGCAATAGTGTTTAACGCTCGTCGATCGTTCTAGGTTAACTTCGTGATTCGCCCACTATTCCTTCTCACCGATGATGTCTTATCTTCGCTGTCATTAACTAGGGTACTGTCGCTAACGAAACGTTAGCAGTGCACTGTGCGTTATCAAGTTGGTCTCTTTGAAAGTTTAAGAGATCACAGATTTTACCGGTCATCTGTGGTCACCTTCGCGAAACGAAACGCAAAATATACTACAAGGTAATTTTCAACACTCTGTACATCAGTTGTACACTGTGGTCGCATCTCAATGTTGAAATGAAGTTAAATGATCATATGGCTTTTCGTGGCCAAGATTTCCCCATAGGGATTCGGCCACGTACTGCAGGTCTTTCTATTGACGTCCCTTCAGCGATTTGTATGTCAGTGATGTTGAAAGATTTGATAAGGACAAACACAAATGCCCCATCCCCTGCCAGAATTCGTAGCTCCCACTGAGCTACTGAGGCAGACATTTCAGTGGTGGTAAATTGAAACAGGATGTAGTACACAGCATTTTTTGCATGTTTTTTGTCCACCCTCTGTATCTGTAAACATTTACTATCATTACATCACTAATGCTAAATTGATAATCGTTTGATGTCAGAATTTGTCCCTTCTTTCAGTGAAGTTATACCAGAAATCTTTTTTTTCTGCAACAGTTATAAAGAGTCAAGAACTTCCTTCCTTCCATGGGTTCTCGTGTAATTAAAAGGCATATCCACATTCTTCTATTTCTTACCCCACACATGACATTTGTGATGGTAATTAGAGGCAGAAGTCATTGAATTTCATTTACTGCATATATCAATAGCCTGGAGCTGGACAGACATTTTAAACTGTCTGGTGTAGTTGTTGTTGATGTGGCCTTCAGTCCGCAGAATGGTTTGATGCAGCTCTCCACGCTATCCAGTCCTGTGCAAGCCTCCTCATCTGAGAATATTTACGGCAACCTACATCCTTTTGAATCTGCTTAATGTATTCGTCCCTCGGTCTCCCTGTACGATTTTTAACCCACAAGCTTCCTTCTAATGCTAAGTTGACAATTTCTTGATGTCTCAGAATGTGTCCAACCAATCTATTCCCTCTCTTAGTCAGGGTATGCCAGAAACTCCTTTTCTCCCCGATTAGGTTAAGCTCCTCCTCATTAGTTACGTGATCTACCCATCTAGTTTTCATCATTCGTCTGTAGCAACACATTTCAAAAGTTTCTATCATCTTTTTATCTGAACTCCTTATCGTCCACGTTTCACTCCCATACAGTGCTACACTCCAGAAAAATGCTTTCAGAAAGGACTTCTTAACATTAAAATTAATATTGGATGTTAACAAATTTCGCTTCTTCAGTAACGCTTTTCTTCCCATAGCCATTCTGCATTTTACATCTTCTTTACTTCGGCCATCAGAAGTTATCTTACTACCCAAATAACAAAATTCATCTACTACTTTTATTATCTCATTACCTAATCTAATTCCTTCAGCATCGCCTGATTTTCTGACATTGCATTCCATTACCTTCGTTTTACTCTTGTTAATGTTCATCTTATATCTTCCTTTCAAGACGCTGTCCATTCCATTTAATTGCTCTTCTAGATCTTTTGCAGTATATGACAGAATTACTATGTCATCGGCAAACCGCAATGTTTTTATTTCTTCTCCCTGCACTTCAATGCCCTCTCCAAATTTCTCCTTCCATTCCTTCACTGCCTGTTCAATTTACAGATTGAACAACATTGGGGAAAGGCTACAACCCTGTCTTACTTCCTTCCCAACCTCTGCGGCCCTTTCTAGCCCTTCGACTCTAATAACCGCTGTCTGGTTTTTGTATAGGTTGAATATAACTCTTCGCTCCCTATATTTTACCCCTGCTTCCTCCATAATTTGGAAGAATGTATTCCAGTCGACATTGTCAAAAGCTTTCTCCAAATCGACAAACGCTAAAAACGTAGGTTTTTCTTTCCTTAGCCTATCTTCTAAGATAAGTCGTAATGTGAGTATTGCCTCCCGTGTTCCTACATTTCTCCTAAATCCAAACTGATCTTCCCCGAGGTCGGATTCCACAAGTTTTTCTATTCGTCTGTAAATAATTCTTGTTAGTATTTTGCAACCATGACTTAGTAAACTGATAGATCTGTAATTTACATCCACACTTGTCTGCACTTGGTTTATTTGGGATTGGAATTACAATATTCTTCTTGAAGTCGAAGGGTATTTACCCTGTCTCATTCATATTGCATACCAGGTAGAACAATTTTTTCATAACTGGCTCTTCTAACGATATCAGCAGTTCAGATGGAATATCACCTACTCCAGGGGCTTTGTTTCGACTCAAATCCTTCAGCGCTTTGTCAAATTCTTCTCGCAGTATCATATCTACTATCTCATCTTCCTCCACTTCGTCTTCCATTTCTAGAATACTGCCTTCAAGTTTATTTCCTTTGTATAGGCCTACCATATATTCGTTCCACAGTTCAGCTTTCCCCTCTTTGCTTAGTTCTGGTTTTCCGTCTGAGTTCTTGATATTCATACCGCTGCTTTTCTTGTCTCCTAATATCTCTTTTATTTTCCTGTAGGCGGTATCTATCTTTCCCCTAGTGCATTCTTCAACGGTCCTGCCTTCTGCATTTGTCCTCTAGCCACTCTAGTATGTAAGCCATATTTATAATGAAATAACAGGTTTTCGCTTGGTAGGCGATGTGAGATGTTTCTTTTATTTAACTTCAAAACATATCGATTTCGTCCCTATGATGGGACATCATCAGTGCTGTTAAAAACAAGGTACCTTGGTCAGACATTGAAATTAAAATAAGATTACATACACCAAGAATGTTATACTTATAAAATAGAATTACATACCAGAATTACAAGTCATGATGACCTATGTGCTCTGCTTAAAAACTTTTTTATCAGTCATGTAAAATATGCTGCACATGCCCAGCTAGGCAAAATCTTCATGTAACTAGATTCCATTTTGTGTGCCAGCCCACCACAGAATTATAATGAAATAACAGGTTTTCGCTTGGTAGGCGATGTGAGATGTTTCTTTTATTTAACTTCAAAACATATCGATTTCGTCCCTATGATGGGACATCATCAGTGCTGTTAAAAACAAGGTACTTTGGTCAAACATTGAAATTAAAATAAGATTACACACACCAAGATTGTTATACTTATAAAATAGAATTACATACCAGAATTGCAAGTCATGATGACCTATGTGCTGTGCTTACAAACTTTTTTATCAGTCATGTAAAATATGCTGCACATGCCCAGCTAGGCAAAATCTTCATGTAACTAGATTCCATATTTGTTTTGAGAGAGGACCTCTTTTTGACTAGTAGTAAAACCTGGATGAGCACGCACTGCACTGTGTTAGCAGACAATAGGGGTTTTACAATTGCTCGAGGCTTTTGTCTGCGGGCGGTCGCAGTACTAGGCACCTGACTGATTCCCTGATGCAGACCAAGCGAGGTGGCGCAGTGGTAACACACTGGACTCGCATTCGGAGGACGGTGGTTCAAATCCACCTTAGGCCATCCAGATTTAGGTTTTCCGTGATTTCCGTAAATGACTCTAGGCATATGACGGGATGGTTCCTTTGAAAGGGCACGGCTGATTTCCTTCCACATTCTTACAACCTTACCGTGAGCTCCGTCTGTAATGACCACGCTGTCGACGGGACGTTAAACCCTAAGCTTCCTTCCCTCCTTCCTTCATGCAGGACAGTTATGTCAGATTTTTAAAGTGTACCATGAGGATATAAATCCTTGCCTCTCATTGTAAGGATGCGATGTAGCAAATCAACTGGTATGTTGCTATGACGCTCCTCATTGGCTGTCTGGAGCAGGTTCGTCTCAGCTGAGCTATGAATACGTACTCTCTGACGGTCTGCCTCTGGTAACAACGCTCTGCCTGTTTGCCTCCTCAGGCGATCAGACAGTGCACTCCTGTGAGAATAATTAGTGACTAGCTGTGGTTCTACCTAGTGGCATAAAGATTGCTGCTTTCTCTAATTTTATTATGATGATGTGTCGCCATGTAGGTGAGTGCTGATAAAATATGTTCGCCTTCGGAAGAAAAATTGGGTGAAAGAAATTTTGAAAAAAAAAAAAAATCCCACCGCTTTGATAAAACCTATTTTTTTACCGATTTCCACCACAACATGTGCATCATCTCCCCTATAGCATGATACTACAAAACGATCTGCCCTTCTCTGATTTTTCTCTAAATCTGAACTCTTTTCCACCTGGTGAGGACCCCACAATGTGTAGCAATACTCCAAAATAGGATGCACGAATGTAGAGTAGGCGGTTTCTTTAGTCGAACTGTTGCATGTTCTAAGTGTTCTCCCAATGAAACGCAGACTTTGGTTCGCCTTCGCTACAATATTTACATGAGCTCTTTACATTTTAAATTGTTTACACATGGCGTTTAGTATGAACAGCATAAAGAACGCATTATCGTAGCAAAGATAGACAAAAAACCAACACCGACCAGAGTAGTGTAATTGTATATGCTAACTAGCAAGGCCGATGATGGGGATATCAAAGAAATGTACGAAGAGATAAAACAAATCAATCAGAAAGTTAAGGGAGCCGAAAACTTGATTATGATGGGGCACTGGAACTCGATAGTAGGAAAGGGAAGAGAAGGAAATGTAGTAGGTGAATATGGACTGGTAAAAGGAATGAAAGAGGAAATCACTTGGTAGAATTTTCAGCAGAGCACAATTTAATGATAACCAAAATTTGGTTTAATCATCATGAAAGAAGGCTGTATACGTGAAAGGGACCAGGAGACACTGGAAGATAAAAGATTGACTTTATAGTGGTAAGAAATAGATTTAGAAACCAGGTGTTAAACTGTAAGACAATTCCAGGGGCACATGTAGACTATGACCATAACGTATTACGAACTGCAGATTAAAACTTAAAGAGTCTGCAGAAAGGTAGAAACGTTAGGAGATGGAACTTGGACAAATTGAAGGAACAGAGGTAGATGACCATTTCAGAGCGAGCATTAGGCAAGGATTGGCTGAAACGGGGGGAAAGTAATACAGTAGAAGAAGAATGGATAGCTCTGAGAGATAGGTTTGTGAAAGCCGTAGAGAATCACTTAGGCAGAACAACAAAGCCTAATAGAAATCTTAGGTAACAGAGGATATACTGAACTGATGAGAGAAGAAAATAAAAAATGCATTAAGTGAAGCAGGCAAAAGGGGCTAGTCTGAAAATGAGATTGGTAGGAAGTTGCAGACTGGCTAAGCAGGAGTGGCTAAGAGGACAAATGCAGAACCGTAGAAGAATGTGTAACCACGGGAAAGATAGATACCGCCTACATGAAAATAAAAGCGATATTTGGAGACAAGAAAAGCAGCGGTATGAATATCAAGAACTCAGACGGAAAACCAGTACTAAGCAAAGAGGGGAAAGCTGAACTGTGGAAGGAATATATGGTAGGCCTATACAAAGGAAATAAACTTGAAGGCAGTATTCTAGAAATGGAAGACGAAGTGGAGGAAGATGAGATAGTAGATATGATACTGCGAGTAGAATTTGACAGAGCGCTAAAGGATTTGAGTCGAAACAAGGCCCCTGGAGTAGATGATATTCCATCTGAACTGCTGATATCGTTAGGAGAGCCAGTCGTGAAAAAATTGTTCTACCTGGTATGCAATATGTATGAGACAGGGCAAATACCCTCCGACTTCAAGAAGAATATTGTAATTTCAATCCCAAAGAAAGCAAGTGCAGACAAGTGTGGATGGAAATTACAGAACTATAAAGTTTAATAAGTCCTAGTTGCAAATACTGACATGAATTATTTACAGACGAATGGAAAAACTTGTGAAATCAGACCTCGGGGAAGATCAGTTTGGATTTAGGAGAAATGTAGGAATACGGGAGGCAATACTCACATTACGACCTAACGTAGAACATAGGCTAAGGAAAGGCAAACCTACGTTTTTAGCTACGTTTGGAGAAAGCTTTTGACAATGTCGTCTGGAATACACTCTTTCAGGTTCTGACGGTATCAAGCATGAAGTAGAGAAGATATAAAATGCAGAATTGCTAAGGAAATAAAAGCGTTTCTAAAGCGTTTCTAAAGAAAACTTGTTAACATCCAATATTAATTTAAATGTTAGGAAGTCCTTTCTGAAAGCATTTGTCTGGAGTGTAGCATTGTATGGCAGTGAAACGTGGACGATAAAGAGTTCAGACAAAAAGATGATGGAAGCTTTTGAAATTTGGTGCTACATACGAATGATGAAAATTAGATGGGTAGATCACGTAACTAATGAGAAGGTGGTTAACCGAATTGGGGAGAAAAGGAGTTTCTGGCATATCTTGATTAAGGGAAGGGATAGGTTGGTAGGACACATTCTGAGACATCAAGGAATTGTCAACTTAGCATTAGAAAGGAGTGCGTGGGGTAAAAATCGTAGAGGGAGACCGAGGGATGAATACAGTAAGCAGATTCAAAAGGATGTAGGTTGCTGAACGTATTCTCAGACGAAGAGACTTGCACAGGACAGGGTAGCGTGGAGAGCTGCATCAAACGAGTCTGCGGACTGAAGACCACAACAACAGGTGTTTAGTTGGATTTACAGCCATTAAATTGTAACATATGTGAGAAATAAGATGACATAATTAACGATTTAACATTATTTCCAGGAAAGAGTCAGTTACCCTATTGGAAAACGTCTTGAGTGAGAAATACCAGTTCCGGTCGAGATAACAACATAACACAATGGCCGGGAGTCTGGGGTGTTGTTCACGCCCTGCTACAAACCGCATCCATTGACATCTGTGGGCGAAGGATGACACAGTGACCGGTCGGCACCTGTTAGGTCTTTCTAGACCTGTAGGGCGGAGTCTTTAGATCAGTGATTGCAGAACGAATTAATCTGTAGCGCATCTGGGTGTGATAACGTGAATGACACATCCTCCCTCATCACCGGCAGCTCTTCACACAGGAAATGTTTAAGGGCCGGACGTTACTGGTGACCTAGAAATGACTAAAAGTCTGCGAATTACGTTATCAACGAACTTTGATCTACTTCATTCGATTACTGTAGTGGATGGTGCATGATATCCGCCGGAAAAGACAAATCTTATCGGTCCATACCAGAAATAACACAACATTTCCAACGGTACACGTTTGCTTGTAAAGGTTACCATCACTTTCGGTTCATTCTGAAAGCTCTTATTGCTGGTCACAATGCGTTTTCTAGGTTTATTGATAGTATGAAATGGTCTAAAATAAGGTCAAATCTTTTAAATACCCCCCACAGAAAATATCCAACAGGTTTCATTCGACATCCATATTATTTGCGTGCCACGACCAAGACGCCATTTGTCGACGTGGGGACAACTTTTTTGAAATTTTTTTTGCCGTATACCGGTTTTTGTACCTTCTCAGGTTCATCTTCAGATGATGCACATGAAAGTTCAAGAAGACACGGCTTAATGCTGGTTCGTGGGTGAGTGACAAGAAGTGGTTCCAAATCTATTTTGTAATGGGACTCATCTGTCTGCAGTAATTTTCGCGACGCATATACAGGACGAAACGAAATTGGCGCACTCGCATTTCGCAGGGTGATTCCTCACATGCCAGCAATAAAAAAATTCTGACAAAATTTCGTACCGCGCTTACTTTCGGCAGTAAATAGTCGAAGACTGAGATTGATGTATGTTCCATACGTCTTTTTCAGAATGACACTATTAACCTACAAACTTCTAGGGAATGCAGAAGGCGTCTTGGGAAACGAAATGAGCGTAGAAACCCATGCCGCGGCGGAGTGGCCGAGCGCAATGAGACGCAATGCTGCGATGCGCGAGGCCGTTCCCCGTCGGGGTTCGAATCCCCGACTCGGGCATGGATGTTTGTGCTGTCTTTAGTACAAGGTAGTTTGTAAGTTTAGGGACTGATGACCCTGCAGTTAAGTCCCATAAGATTGACAAACATTTGAACATTTTTTAAACCCATGCCCAGAAACGCCATTAAACGACGCTACGGAGAGTCGAAGTTACAGGCACCTGTGCCTGCCGCTACTCATCCCCTCCAGCTATTTAGACGCTCTGTAGCGTCGTCGGATGATAAATGATTTACACCTAAAACAAACAAGCTTAAATCCAGTGATACAAGATAATGTTAACACGAAGGAAACGCTATCACAAATCTCACTGAGTTTGCCATTTAATTCATATAAAATAATTTTTATTGAAAAAAAATACAAGCACTTAGGTTACGTGTTATTGGATCTCCGCAAATGTTGTGTTCGCGAACAATAGTACTTACACTCTCTGCTGACCTAGAGCTCGTCTGCTATCATTGTCAAATATAACCGCCGATCATCCGCGAACATCGTCGCACTCGTTCTATGTTGACTGTGATTGTGGATTGTCGACCCGAACTTGGATCATCCTCGACACCTTCCTTTCCGTCTCTACAGCGTTTAAGTCCTTCACACTTCTGACTCAGTGCTTCAACACCATACACTTTGCACTAACATCCCATGGGCCTCCGTCACCGATATGCCTAATTGAAACAAACTTGATGTTAACGCGTTGCTCCATTTTGCGCTCCATGTTGCAGTGACCCTGCTAGATGAGTCGCAGCGTACACCACCACTTCACTGCAGTGCTTTCCACGATACGTGGCGGTTGTTGCCGTCCTTCAAAGTGTATGCGCGGGTACCTTATCCTCGCCAGCGCGGTTTGTAAAATATGGGACCTTTCGTCGAACTTTCCAGACGCATCTTGTGTATACTCATTTTTTAATATAAATGATCGCTTCACCCGTTTAAAAAGTATTAGTCTGCAAAGGAATTACATATAATAATAATGTTGGTTTCACATTGCATATCGTTTGTGTGTGTGTGTGTGTGTGTGTGTTGTCCTTAGCATAATTTGGTTTAAGGAGTTTGTAAGTCTAGGGATTGATGACCACAGCAGTTTGGTCAATAGCTTTACTAACATTTGAATTTGTATTTGAAAGACTAAATCGGTGGGAAGATACGAAGGTTGTAAGGTGGCTACTGAATGGAAATTTCCTGCCTTAAGTTTTGGGATTATATATATTGGCAACAACATTTATATAGACATCTTTTTTGGGTCCTCAAGGATTATCTTTGGCGGCCGGTAGGCGGGGTTTGCTCGGTGTTGCCGCGCGGGGAGTCGGAGAGTAGTAGTGGAGCGTGACGGTTGCACTGGAGCTCGCGGTGGACACAGCCCGGAGTTCTTCATGATGCTGCTAATTTTTTGGTAATTTACTTTAAATGTTTTTCGCATTGCGCAAGGTCGCTCATTTCATATTATTTTATTTTATATCACTTTCCATTCAGTAGGAACCTATACACAACATTGATTAATTCGTGGCTCGTCACTGTAATTGTTGTAATAACATGGATAGGGCATTAACCAAACGTAATAATAAAAAAGCAGTTCCTTTCACTTTTTTTACATTTTGATTTTCTATAATTTATTCTTTCCTGAGTGCAGGGCTGCATCCCTGTTTTAGAAACTGCCTCATTCCCGACTTCGCAATAATATGCACATCTTTCATTTTTATAGTTTATGTTACTCGTGTCGAATTTGATTGCTAATTTTCTAATTTTTTAAATACAGCTTTATTCAGTTTCATTGGTTTAATTTTGTTTCTGATTATTCTTGACGCTGTAAGTGATTGTAAGTTAATGGTAATTAAGTAAATTGTAGCACGTGGGTGACATGAACCATATGAAGTGAAGAATGTGAGTTGGTGTAAAGCGAGGTATCAATCCCCTTTTTAAAACAAAATAATATTTCTTGCACGCATTTATTATTTGTGTATGCAGACTGATTGTATAGTAATACTAAGACAGGGCCAACAAGTACAACACAGTACGACATTATTTTATCGTTCTCGTAAAGTGACTATCAGCCAACCAAGATTTTGCCTCTTTTTAATCCTTCTAATATTGCAGTCAGATAGCGTAAGTTTCGTCGTGCCCAAACTTGCCTTAAGTAGGTCAGCATTACGTTGCGCACTGATTGTCAAGTTATTCTCCTAGTCGTATTGCAGTAAGATCCATAATTTTAGTAGCCCGATACGATCTTTCATTTTTGTAGACCCCCGTTAGTACTGAAGGCAACACACGCACACACACTTATTAAGTAGCCCCGTCACACACACATCAACCTGGCACGTTGCAAGGCACCCATAAGACATTTTCGCAAATGCCAGAGGAGAGCGGCGCTGTCATGCTGGAATAAATTACGAATGTATTGACTGCGTTGTTCTCGTATTGTCCCGTGAATGTTATTTCTTGTCTAAGACTCTTTTTTCGAAAATTTTCAAATTTAAAAACTTTTCTCTTGAAATAGACTTTCACAGTTTTAGTTTTTCGGTCTGTATAATAAGAAAGTTGTGAAGGAAGGTAAGCAGAAATTTGGAGAAGAAATGCCGGCCGCAAGGCCGAACTGTCTGCGGCGTGCCAGTCACGGTCTGCACGGCCACTACGGCCGGAGGTTCGAATCCTCACTCGGACATGGGTGTTTCTGTTGTGCTTCGCGTAAGTTTGTTTAAGTTAGTCAAGTAATTAGTGCGTAAGTCTATCGACTGATAACCACTAAGTTTGGTCGCATAAGACCTCGCACACATTTGAACATTTTTGGAGAAGAAATAAAATCATTTCGGTTTGTCGATGACATAGTAATTCTGTAAGAAACAGCAAAAGACCTGCAAGAGCAATTGAACGGAATGGACAGTGCCTTGAAAGGAGGGTATAAGATGAGCATTAACAAGAGCAAGAATGGGTAATGGAGAAAATCAGGCGATGCTGAGGGAATTAGATTAGGTTTTTAGGCGGTTTTCCACATCCCCCATAGGTGAATACCGGGCTGGTCCCCAAGTCCGGCCTCAGTTACACGATTCGCAATCATTTCATAACACTTTACACTTTTACTACATCGCAGGGTGTTAGAGGTCAAGTGATCCTTCAGGGTCCATCTATATTTTGTGGAGCTGTTTTGAACTTTATAACTAATAACACTGCAGCAGGTCATGGCAATGGATGAATAACTGTTGCTATACTACTGCACAATGGTAGTACTATAAAAGGAGTTGGTGGATTGGGATTATTCCTCGTCCTATACACAGACATTTCGGGGGAGGGGGCAGGGGGGGGGGGCAGGAAGGGCATCCGGCCACCCAGTCATAACTAACATGCCAAATCTTCAATAACAGAGCCGACCCTGCATGTGCAAGAAAAAGGCTGAATAGAAAGAAAGAAGTGCTTGCTGCTTAAGGCGTTTAGTATTTCAACACAGTTGTGTTTTGGGTATCAAAAACAGTGTAATATGATAATTAAGTTTTAAACTGTTTGAAGATATCGAAATAATGTAGCTGGCTCAGCCAGTTGGTACGTCTTAGGCCCGTTGCTCACTTACGCGGATGGTCCGCGCTCCGCGTTTCACACGCGGATTGTAGCCACGTATTCAAATGGGAATGGTACACACGGGGCAGAGCTGTCCGCCCGCGTCAGTTAAATCCACAGAAACAAGTTGGTGCGTGCACAGTGCTGCAAAAACCACGGACTGCAGTAGCACAATACTTCATTTCAGCCGCATAATTCCACTATCGTGGTAGTACGAGTCTCCAGAATATCTTGTGTTCTCTTTCACCTACACTGCACCTCCAATATACCGAAAGCATCCTAGCCTATCTATGTCGTACCATGAAGATCTGTCCATACAGACGCAAGTCCCGATACCCCATCCTCCTAGAGCTCATTCAACGTCGACATCATCTTGATAGACGTTATAGTAATTTTAGGAGTTCAGTTTTAATATATTAATGTAAATTTATCTGGTACTAAACTGATATATTGTAGTATAGCTATGAGCGATAAAATATTTTCCGTAAACATACACATTCATACACTTCTGGTCATTAAAATATCTTCACCACGAGATGACGTGCAACAGACGCGAAATTTAATCGACAGGAAGAAGACGTTCTGATATGCAAATGATTAGCTTTTCAGAGCATTCACACAAGGTTGGCGCCGGTGGCGACTCCTACAACGTGCTGACATGCGGAAAGTTTCCAACCGATTTCTCATACACAAACACCAGTTGACCGGCGTTGCCTGGTGTTGTGATGCCTCGTGTAAGGAGGAGAAATGCGTACCATCACGTTTACGACTTTGATAAAGGTCGGATTGTATGCTATCGCGATTGCGGTTTATCGTATCGCGACATTGCTGCTCGCGTTGGTCGCGATCCAGTGACTGTTAGCAGAATATGGAATCGGTGGGTTCAGGAGGGCAATACGGACCGCCATGTTGGATCCCAAGGGCCTCGTATGACTAGCAGACGAGATGACAGGCATCTTATCCGCATGGCTGCAACGGATCGTGCATGGACTATCAGGTCGAAGACCATGGCTGCGGTTACCTTTGACGCTGCATCACAGACAGGTGGAAACTGGGTGCACAAATGGCAAAACGTCATTTTTTTCGGATGAATCCAGGTTCTGTTTAGAGCATCATGATGGTCGCATCTGTGTTTGGAGACATCGCGGTGAACGCACATTGGAAGCGTGTATTCGTCATCGCCATACTGGCGTATCACCTGGCGTGATGGTATGGTGTGCCATTGGTTACACTTCTCGGTTACCTCTTGTTCGCATCGACGGCACATTGAACAGTGATCGTTACATTTCAGATGTGTTACGACCCGTGGTTCTACCCCTCATTCGATTCCTGCGTAATCTTACATTTCAGCAGGATAATGCACGACCGCCGTTACAGGTCCTGTACGGGCCTTTCTGGATACGGAAAATGTTCGACTGCTGTCCTGGCCAGCACATTTCTCGGGATCTAGCATATTTACCCAATGAATACCCGTTTATCTTCCGCATTTCTTGTTGGTGTAGCTATTTTAATGGCCAAGAGTATATTTTACCTCACGGTTAAAGCTACTCGTTCTGTCGGATAATACGGATTCTTGTATTTTACCGCTAGGCTCGTCAAGGTAACGAATAAACGTACGGAAATATGTATAAAATTTGTCTTCGTCGTTCTGCAAATCAAAATATAGCGTGACGAACGCTCCTTTCATACATCTTTGCTCCACCATGGGATGCAAGCCAAAGTTTCTTTCGCGTGTGTCTCTTCTTGTATATCAGATAGGCTGAAATGACTCAATTGCAGCGAGCCGCGCTGCAGTGGCCGAGCGGTCTGGAAGTTCGAATCCTCCCTCGGTCATGGATGTTTGTCTCGTCTTTAGCATAACTTTGTTTTACAACTGAGATTAACTTTACTTGGTTCTAATGTGACGGTATAAAGTTAGATTTCATTTTCTGCTTTTAATAATATTCATAACATGCAGCCTTTAATAGATGAAGAGTTGAATTTGTATCGTTATGCTTGTTCCCCGCCAGGTCCTTAACCCAATCTACCCCTGTACCAATCTTTGATGTTTGTACATGTTGTATATTGTTAGATGCGTAGTTTATTTTCCTTCGCTGTTTATCACAACTAGGGTTGGATCAGTTTGATTTTAATTAATGGTGAGATGGTTTAATTTACATTATGACACACATTCGTCCAAAAGTTTTACCCCCATCCCTCCAATTTTACCACAAAAAAAATAATTAACGTATATTATGATGCGCTTCTACCACATTATTTTTGATGTTTCCATGTGTAGATAGATTCCATATGAAATTGCATTAACATATGTGACATACAGATTGCGATATGTAAGAAGTTAGGTGTTGATGTTACTGTTGTTCCTAATTTAGTTTCAACCTCTGCCTACTCCAGCCCTGCGGTTTAGTATATAACAAGACATGAGTTTTGTTTAGTTCCAAAATTTTTGTAGATTAGTAGTTTCATTTTAGTCAATGCTTACAATGAATGGCTTTTACTATACTGAAGGATAGTGTTTTAATTTAAGTAAAACGTGGTACTTGGTGCTGAATTGGCCCATCTTCCCATTTTTATTACATGTGTCTCACATCTATAGGGTCCCGTATGATTAGGCTGTGGTAGTTTTATGCTATTATAATACATTTAATACCCTTACTGCACTACAGAGGTCGAGTATTTCATGTATTTGAAGATCGCCGTAGTTCCCATTTTTTTTAGAGTGACTTAATATTAAACCCTCGTTTCGATATTATTGTACAGGACTTTATTTTCATTACCAGTGGACACATTCTATTACAGTGACACCATTGTACAACGCAATTGTTTCTTTTATATGATTTATCTATTTTTACTTAAGATATGTTTCTCTTAAAGAACAATTATAAACTTATTTGTTAAATTTCAATGCAATGGTATGGCTGAGTCTGTTTAATGTTTTGTATCTATGTAGGGGCCTGAAGATGGTACAACTGATGTACCGAAACTAGTCGCCTAAATAAAATGATAACGTGAACGGCTGTTGGACAATTTTTTGCAAGAACTGAACTGACCAGTCGACGTTCCACTTCTATCCTCAAGAATGGATACACATAAACTTATTATAAGGTAGCTCATAAGTAGTTTGTAAGTTTAGGGACTGATGACCCCGCAGTTAAGTTCCGTAAGCTTTACAAACATTTGAATTTGGAGTGTAGGATGTACGCTTTTGGCCATTAAAAATGCTACACCACGAAGATGACGTGCTACATATGCGAAATTTAACCGACAGGGTGAAGATGCTGTGATATGCAAATGATAAGCTTTTCAAAGCATTCACACAAGGTTGGCGCCAGTGGCGCCACCTACAACGTGCTGGCATGAGGAAAGTTTCTGACCGATTTCTCATACACAAACAGCAGTTGACCGGCTTTGCCTGGAGAAACGTTGTTGCGATGCCTCGTGTAAGGAGGAGAAATGCGTATCATCACGTTTCCGACTTTGATAAAGGTCGGATTGTAGCCTATCGCGATTGCGGTTTATCGTTTCGCGACATTGCTGCTCGCGTTTGTCGCGATCCAATGACTGTTAGCAGAATATGGAATCGATGGTTTCAGGAGGGAACGCCGTGTTGGATCCCAACGGCCTCGTATCACTAGCAGTCGAGATCACAGGCATCTTATCCGCATGGCTGTAACGGATCATGCAGCCACGTCTCGATCCCTGAGTCAACAGATGGGGACGTTTGCAAGACAACAACCATCTGCACGAACAGTACGACGACGTTTGCAGCAGCATGAACTATCAGCTCGGAGATCTTGGCTGCGGTTACCCTTGACGCTACATCACGGACAGGAACGTCTGCGATGGTGAACGTAAGGACTAACCTGGGTGCACGAATGGCAAAGCGACATTTTTTCGGATGAATCAAACTTCTGTTTACAGCATCATGATGGTTACATCTGTGTTTGGAGACATCGCGGTGAACGCACATTGGAAGCGTGTGCCGGCCGCGGTGGCCGAGGGGACTGAGACGCTCCAGTCACGGTCTGCACGGCCACTATGGTCGTTGGTTCGAATCCCCCCTCGGGCATGGATATTTGTGCCGTCCTTAGTCTTAGTTCATAAGTAGTTTGTAAGTTTAGGGACTGATGACCCAGTAGTTAAGTCCCATAGACTTTACAAACATTTTTAAGCGTGTATTCGTCATCGCCATACTGGCGTATCACCTGGCGTGATGGAATGGTGTGCCATTGGTTACACTTCTCGGTCACCTCTTGTACGCATCGACGGCACTTTGAACAGTGGTCGTTACATTTCAGATGTGTTACGACCCGTGGTTCTACCCCTCATTCGATCCCTGCGTAATCTTACATTTCAGCAGGATAATGCACGACCGCATGTGACAGGTCCTGTACGGGCCTCTCTGGATACGGACTGCTGTCCTGACCAGCACATTTCTCGGGATCTATGCACCCAAATCGTGTGAAAATGTAATCACATATCCGTTCTAGCATAATATATTTGCCCAATGAATACTCTTTTATCTTCCGCATTTCTTCTTGGTGTAGCTATTTTAATGGCCAGTAGTATATTTTACCTCAAGGTTACAGCTACTCGTTCTGTCGGATAATAGGGATTGTTGTATTTTACCGACACGCTCGTCAAAGTAACGAAAAAACGTACAGAAATATGTATAAAATTTGTCTTCGTCGTTCTGCAAATCAAAATATAGCGTGACGAACGCTCCTTTCGTACATCCTTGCTCCACCATGGGATGCAAACCAAAGTTTCTTTGCCGTGTGTCTCTTCTTGTATATCAGATAGGCTGAAATGACTCAATTGCAGCGAGCCGCGCGGGAGTGGCGGTCTGGAGCGCCACGTTGCGGCCTCGTAGGCCGTTTCGGAGGTTCGAATCCTCCCTCGGTTGTAGATTTTGTCTCGTCTTTAGTATAAGGCAGTTCATAAGTAGTTTGTAAGTCCCATAAGCTTTACAAACATTTGAACAATTGCAGCGAGCTCATATCTATCCATGCGATCAAACAGAACGATGTGCCAGAGCACGGATCACAGTGCGCAGAAGACTGCGTTCGCTCGACTGTAGAAAACCGGGCGCATCCGCCTGAAGTGTAGACATACTGACGCGGAGGCATCAACTGCGCGCGGAAAGCGGACCATCCGCCTAACTGTGCAACGGGCCTTGGGATTCCGGGAAGTATTCACTCTTCATTATCAGTATTACTTTGTACTCGCATAACCAGGAACTCTTGGGCAGGATTGCCGGACTTCCGGGTTGGCTGTTACCGCACAGCGGTGTGCTAATCCTGCGTTACTAACATCCGGCTTTAACGCTCGCTACGAACACCCGTCTTCCAGGGGTTTTTGAACTTTTGTTAGTAACACCCCTCCATTCGGCGAGTGTGATGCCAAACTGTAACACCACATCGCGACCATAGCATTAAAATCACGGTATTCCGACATTTTTCAGCGTTACGTAATTTTGATAATTTGTTAAGAGGCAGAATTTTCTCATTTTTCAATATTTTTTAGCAAATTCAAATTATATCAGCGTAATTCAGAGTAATAGTATCCAGGGAATACTTAGGTCAAAACATCTCGTATATCAGAGATCATTTGTCAGACTGTTATTATAAATAGTACCCGCAGTTGAGTTACTCTCTATGTGTTTAGCTGTCTATGTGCGTAGCTCACTATGCGTTGAACTCTCTACATGTTTAGGTCTCTAGGTCACTAGATTTCACTACGTGCTTAGCTCTCAGTGGGACTACCTCTCAGTGCTTAGCTTAAAGTATTATACGCGGTTTCATTGCAAGATCGGAAAAAAACCCGAGAAAATATTTAAAATTTAATATAAACTTTTATATCGTGATCATACGTGAAACCGAACATTACCTTTGGACTTTGATCGGGATAGACTAGGACGGAAGAATTAGAAACTTCTGCCTCCCGTAATAAACTGATGAATATTAAAAAAATGTTCAAATGTTTGTAGAGCTTATGGGACTTAACTTCGGGGTTATCAGTCCCTAAACTTATAAACTACTTATGAACTAGCTAATACTAAATCAGCCCCTGAGAAACGGATTATCATGCTCAAACATTACAAAAGGACTTTAAATGAAATCCAAAAAAAGATATAAATTTTATTAACTGCGAAGAAGTACCAGGTCTGCCAACTTAATTTTCATACTGAGGTGACAAATAGAATTTTGAACCTATACATCCAATACAACTGTGAAAATCAAGACGTAATCTACAGCTTAAAAGTCGCAAGTTAAAACCCTAATATAAAAGGAAGTCAACACAACTGTCGCCCCAGTCACAAACCAAACCATGTAGCCGCCCAGTCACAAAACCAACACTCTATCCGTGTACACTAGTTCATCGATTGTTCCTCAAAGCGCCACAGCTCACTGACAGTTTGATCGTAGCCGTCATTTTGACGGATGTTACTAAGCTAGTGTTAAGGTTGGTCGCGCTCGTATACGCGGCAAGCAAGCCGATGCAGCGACTAGATCGCTTCGTTTGGCTGGAAGTTGTCACGCGGTGCCCGTATTTGGCTTGGCTCTACGGTTCTTAGTAGTCGCTGATTAACAAGTTAAATTACCTTCTCATTTCTTAGTGCCTTAGGTGCTTCCCGGGGTTCTGCAGACGTTTTACCTTTACCTAATGTTAATTTACTAACTACTGGATTCCCCCTTGCAATTGTTCACAACGGTTTACATTATTTGTCGCCCACGTCAAGCTCTGTAGTTAGCTGGTTCTTCTTAAACTAATTGCCAACTGATACAACTTAAACCGAACAAAATGTGTGTTATATTGTAGGTTATAATTCATTCCCCGTGCCGTAAGGGCGAGTTGCATTTGGTCTCCTGTTAATCATAACTCTGGGTGGAAGCACAACCGATCTAAAACACTATTTCTCAGGAATAGATAAGAACATATATATTACTGGACATTAAAATTGCTACACCAAGAAGAAATGCAGATAATAAAGAGTATTTATTTGACAAATATACTGGAACTGACAAGTGACTACATTTTCACGCAATTTGGGTGCATAGATCATGAGAAATCAGTACCCAGAGCAGCCACCAAGAGCAATGTGTAAACGGCCTTGATATGCCTCAGCATTGAGTCAAACAGAGCTTGGATGGCTTGTACAGGTACAGATGCCCATGCAGCTTCAACATGATACAACAGTTCATCAAGAGTAGTGACTGGCGTATTGTGACGAGCCAGTTGCTCGGCCACCATTGACCAGACGTTTTCAATTGGTGAGAGATCTGGAGAATGTGCTGGCCAGGGCAGCAGTCAAACATTTTCCGTATCCAGAAAGGCCCGTACAGGACCTGCAACATGTGGTCGTCCATTATCCTGTTGAAATGTAGGATTTCGCAGGGATCGAATGAAGGGTAGAGCCAGGGGTCGTACCACATCTGAAATGTAACGGCCACTGTTCAAAGTGCCGTCGATGAGAACAAGAGGTAACCCAGACGTGTAACCAATGGCACCCCAAACCATCACGCTGGCTGATATGCCAGTATGGCGATGACGAATACACGCTTCCAATGTGCGTTCACCGCGATATTTCCAAACACGAATGCGACCATCATGATGCTGTAAACAGCATCATCAGAAAAAATGACGTTTTACCATTCGTACACCCAGGTTCGTCGTTTCGTACACCATCGCAGGCGCTCCTGTTTGTGATGCAGCGTCAAGGGTAACCGCAGCCATCGTCTCCGAGCTGATAGTCCATGCTGCTGCAAATGTCGTCGAACTGTTCGTGCAGATGTTGTTGTCTTGCAAACGTTGAATCAGGGAATGAGACGTAGCTGCACGTTCCGTTACAACCATGAGGATGCGATGCCTGTCATCTCGACTGCTATTGATACGAGGCCATTGGGATCTCAGAGTTCCTATTGCCCACCTGAACACACCGATTCCATTTTCTGCTAACAGTCATTGGATCGCTATAAACGCAAGCAGCAATGTCGCGATGCGATAAACAGCAATAACGATAAGCTACAATCTTACCTTTATCAAAGTCGGAAAGTGGTACGCATTTCCCCTCCTTACACTCGGCATCACAACAACGTTTCACCAGGCAACGCCGGTCAACTGCTATTTGTGTATGATTAATCAGTTGGAAACTTGCCGCATGTTAGCACGTTTTAGGTGTCGCCACCGGCGCCAACCTTGTGCGAATGCTCTGAAAAGCTAATCATTTGTATATCACAGCATCATCTTCCTGTCTGTTAAATTTCGCGACTGTAGCAAGTCATCTTCGTGGTGTAGCAATTTTAATGGCCAGGATTGTACTAAACTTAACCTACATAAACAAAATCAATGTTCGTCGAACCGAAATACTCAGCAAACTGACGGGCTGTGTCAGATGAACTACTACAGCCGACTAACTGGCGACAGCAGGAAGCACGAACAAGTACGACACACAAACGAATCCCACACGCAACCTGCACATGTAGAGGTTGATACTAAAATCGACCACTCATCCGCCAATCATGTTTGTTGCTACCAGCAGCCGCTGATGGTAGCCAAAGGGACATCCCAGTGTCAGCTGCAGTGGGGCGACTCATCAAACCAGATTGTCAAACTTATGACACTCCCAAGCTTTACACGATATCCAGCAACTATAATAACCAAACTCTTGCATGATTTCTCGCAGATAGCAAGAATTTCGCTACTGCTCTTACTACCCGTCTCTAACTTTCGCAGAGGTTTTTTTCTCTTAAAGCCGATCTTGTTTCAAAAAGCTTTCGACCACTTGCTATCCTCCGATGGACCGTATTAATGGCACACATCACAGTTCCCGCTCCTGTGACTCCTATACTAGAAATACTAACACATGCAGAGGTGAAAGTAGACCTATTAAGTTGGTCACCATGATAGTGCGAGCGTGGAGGGGCTTCAGTCTCCTGTTAATACATTTCTGCGATTTTAGTTATTACAGACCTTGTGTCCGACCTGTGACCAGAAGCTGTATCTTAAGATCGCTTGAATAGTAAGGCTCTTGCACTAAATTGTATAATTATTTGTTCAGTGGTTGTAGTTTGAAAATGTTCAAATGTTTGTTAAGCTTATGGGACTTAACTACAGGGTCATCAGTCCCTAAACTTACAAACTACTTATGAACTACCTTATACTAAAGACGGCACAAGTATCCATGCCCGAGGGTGGATTCGTACCCCCGACCGTAGTGGCCGTGCAGAACCAACATCAATTTTTTGTAAATCTATGGGACTCAACTGCTTGGTTATTAGTCCCTAGCTTACTAACTACCTAAACTAAAGTAAACTAACTTAAGGGCAACACATACACCCATGCCCGAGGGAGGACTCGAACCCCCGACGGTGAACGGCCGCACGCACCGCAGCACGGTGCCCCAGTGCGCACGACTAATCCGCCGCTGCTAAACCAACTTGGACGACGTAATTACTGCTGTTTTACTGTCCACAAGTCGTTCTGCAGAAGTTCCGGATACTGATGGGTTTAAAAAAGTTGTTGGTCCAATGACTGCCATGGGTCTGGAGAATATGATTCGGAAATTGGGCCGCGACAGAATAGCCGTGCGCATAAAGGCGCTCTGCTGCGGTGCTCGCAGCCGTTCGCCATCGCGGGTTCGAGTTCTTGCCGGCCGCGGTGGCCGAGGGGACTGAGGCGCTTCAGTCACTGTCTGCACGGCCCCTACGGTCGGGAATTCAAATCCCCCCTCGGGCATGGATATTTGTGCCGTTCTTAGTTGTAGGTAGTTCATAAGTAGTTTGTAAGTTTAGGGACTGATGACCCCGGAGTTAAGTCCCTTAAGCTTACCAAACATTTGAACATTTTTTCCGAATCCTTCCTCGGACATAGGTGTTTGTGTTGTCCTTAGCATAAGTTACTTTAAGCTAGTGCAAGTAGTTTGTAAGCCTAGGGACTGATGACCAACATGCAAGGCGTGTTTTTTTAAGTAACTGCCGTTTTGAAATTAATAAAAGACGTAGTAAAATATCTCAATTTTATTTTTACGTGAAAGCCTGTACCTGAATATACTTTTCTACATAATTTCCGTCAATATTGAGGCACTTGTGATAACGTTGTACCTGATAGAAGTCTGCCGCCTGACTTGTCACTGCAACACAACTGTTTTGACTTCGTCATCGTCTTGCTCGGTCACAATGCCATACAAAACACTACGAGAAACATTAGGAAAGTCATCCCGCAAGGAGGAAATCGTAAAGCGTCTGTTTTCTCTCACCTTATTGTCCACTTCCTGCACCAAACTTTCATTAACGACAGAAGGACGCCCACTCCGTTGTTCATCATGCAAATTTGTGTGGCCGTCTTTAAATGATTTCACCCACTTTCTTACCATCCCATCGCTCGTAATGTTTCCTCCGTAAACTGCACAGATCTCACGATGAATACCGATCGCTTTTAGGCCTTTAGCACTAAGAAATTTTATAACAGCCCGAACTTCACAGTCAGCGTGACTCATGATTATCGGAGGCATCTTAAACACTCAGTACACAACATAAACAAGGAAGAATCAGATTGTAATGGCGTCAGTGCGTAGACAACAGATGTAGGTACCCAGAGCGCATAAAATTATTGAGATATCTTAGCACGTCTTTTTCAATTTCAAAACGGTAGGTACCTAAAAAACACGCCTCGTAGTTAAGTCCCTTAGATTTACAAACATTGGAACATTTTTCGGAAATTCGAAAGACGCGTTCCTTTGGTATGCAACCTGGTAGTGGGAGCAAACGAATTGATTCGACGTCAGTGGAAGAAGTTGCCGCAGCAAATGCAAGCACAGTCGGTTGGTGGCGTGCAAACGTGTAGTGCACACAGAAATGGACAATCCCGAGTACAAGGTGAGTAAAATCCTATGAATCATCGTTCTTTGCTATCCATTCAAAATTAGCCACGTGCACGACTTGCTTCCTATTGACTTGCCAGCAAGAGAGACTTTTGCTTTAGAATTTCTTGCTCGTGTGGAAACGGACGATGAATATCTGTGGGAGATTTTGTGGCCAGATGTAGCCAACTTCCATCTGACAGGATATGTCAGTACGTAGAATGGTCAAATATGGGCAAAAGAAAATCCACACGCAAATCAACCAGTAACGCTTCTTCCTGAAAACGTCACTGTGTGGTGCGGGTTTATGCCATCATTTATCATAGGGCCACATTTTTCTAACAGGTTCTTTCGGTCCAGTTACTGTACCGTTACTGGTAAGTGCTGTGAGTGTCTTTTGCGCAAGCACTTTATTTCAGCTCCCAAACTGCGTGGATGCGATCATTTTAAAGCAAGATGGCGCACTACAGCACATTTCAAACCCAGATAAGCAGTTGCTGAAGCGCCATTTCGGAAATGCTAGGATTATCAGCTGACATTTCACTGCAACCTCGTCGTCCCAAACACCTGATCTTAATGCGAGTGACGTGCATCTATGGGGCTACCTGGAAGATGTTGTGTTCAATGATCCGATAGCGAACTTAGTTGCAATGAAGGCTCGCGCTGTGCAACATACTATGAACATGACCCTGGAAACACTTCGATCAGTAGTGGAACATGCTGTTTCTCGATTTCAAATTGCAGAATACGGTGTCCAGCAAACTGAATACGTTTTGCGCCAGTCACATGGAAATTAAAAATACGATTTGATTTTTATTGATGCATTTAACTAACAGTATCACAACGGTATAGCCACGTACACTGAGTAGTTTAACGTCTAACACAACAGGCATTGTTGTATGATTCATTTGTCATTTGTGGTCAGGCACCATTAAATTCTGATACTTAATGTGCCATCTATTGATCAACTTTCATACTATATATTTTTCTTCTGCCATACATTTACCCGTTCTCTGACAATATTCTGTTGCAATCTCAGGTAATTCAAACCAGTGGTGCTTTTTACAGCGTTTTGAAACTTTAATTATAATCACCCTGTAGATACCCAGGCCTGGGGTAAAACATATTGAAACATAGGGCGTCAAGATCCTGCAGGTAAACGAATGACGCCGTCTAATAGCTATAGTGCACATGATAAAGAAAGTGAAAGTAGGGAACAGATAATATAAACTAAGTTGTCGTAAGCAGTACGTCCATTTTTAATTTCTGTTCATTCTATGGTATACTATGCATTCATCAAACCTTCACTCTTTTGTAAGCCTAATAAAGCAAAGTAGGTCATTTTTAACATGAGAATCAAAGGGACATTGCATTTTATAATAGCAGACATACTTCTCTAATTTTTTCCTACTTGAAGCAAGAATGCTATCCTAATGTCTTGCTCTTCCATACTCGTCGTGCCTCTAACTGTGGAGCTGCATGCAGTAACATTTTATAGCCTCATTTTCTGCATCTCCCATTTTTAATTGCTTACTGCAACTTAGTTTTTATTATTGTTTTAATTGTTTTTTGCGATACCTACTTTCACATTCTTAATCATGTACACTAGAGGCATCTGGCACAGTCTTTCGTTTACCTGGACGATGCTATCCGCTATTTTGTTTTAGTATGGTTCCTCAGGGCCATAACGCTATATGCTTGACGTTTTACCCCAGGCCTTGGTACGTACTAGGAACTTCATATTTGTATTCTATCAATTTCTTGTAATAATTCATTCTTTATGACCATGTGCTTTATGATATTTGTAATCTTGCGAATTCTGAGGATGATAATGTTTCGAAACGCGTCAATAAACATGTAGTCGCATCACTACTTGTGGCCATCTTCACGAGGGGGAGTTGGAAAATACGTTTCCCCTGTCGATTGTGGTCAGAGTTGCGCATGAAAGAAAAAAAAAAAAAAAAAAACTACAGAATGAGACATTAAAGATAAGGGATATGTTTATTTTTCTGCGTAATTTCCTAGTACATTGAGTCATTTCTCATACCGCTTTATAAGCTTCAAGAAGCCTTTCAGGAAATATCAGAGTGTTGCATACGGAAGAACCGTTGAACGGCCGTGGGCGAAAGACGACACAGCAGGTGAATGCACTCGTGCAACACACCGATACACCACTGGGTTGAGGTCGACTATGAAAAAGGCAATGATTTTGTGATTCGAATTGCGACGCCCAAGGAGTTTTGTTGCTGGACTTTTTGAAAGATTCAACCATCAATGCCGCACGGTACTGTGCCACTCTGTCGAAATTGAAAGCCTTCTCAGATCTGGCGTTCTGTTGTTGGATGACAATGCAAGACTACAATCGGCGACGGCAACGCAGAACCATATTGTAAATGCTCGTTGGGAGCGCCTACACCATTAGTCATAAAGTCCTGCTCTCGAACCAAGTGACTTCCATCTGTTTCCAGCACTGAAGAAGACTCTCGACGAAAGGCGGTTTGGAAGCAATGCGGACGTCAAACAAGCCGTTCAACGCTTCTTCCGTATGCAACGCCCTGGTTTTTTCCTGGAAGACGTTTTGAAGCTTATAAAGCGGTATGACAAATGAGTCAATGTAGTTGGAAATTACGTAGCAAAATACAGATATGTATTATCATTAATGTCTCATTCTATTTTTTTTCTTTCATACGCAGCTCTGACCGCAATCGACAGGGAAAACTTGTTTTCCAGCATCCCCTCGTACTTTTAACACCAACATCCTTAACTGTTCAACTGTTTGTACAGCTTATGGGACTCGACTACGGGGCCATCAGTCCCTAAACCTACAAACTACCTATGAACTACTTAATACTAAGGACGTCACAAATATCCATGCCCGAGGGGGGATTCGAACCCCCGACCGTAGTGGCCGTGCAGACCGTGACTGGAGCGCCTCAGTCTCCTCGGCCACCGCGGCCGGCCAGCATCCTTAGTAGCCGTGATTAATACACGACTTACTGGCCATTAAAATTGCTACACCAAGAAGAAATGAAGATAAACGGATATATTTTATAAGAAATGCAGATGATAAACGGGTATTCATTGGACAAATATATTATACAAGAACTGACATATGATTACATTTTCACGCAGTTTGGTTGCATAGATCCTGAGAAATCAGTACCTAGAACAACCACCTCTGGCTGTAATATCGGCCTTGATACGCCTGGGCATTGAGTGAAACAGAGCTTGGATGGCGTGCACAGGTACAGAACCCCATGCAGCTTCAACACGATACCACAGTTCATCAAGAGTAGTGACTGCTGTATTGTGACGAGCCAGTTGCTCGGCCACCACTTACCAGACGTTTTCAATTGGTGAGAGATCTGGACAATGTGCTGGCCAGGGCAGCAGTCGAACATTTCCCGTATCCAGAAAGACCCTACAGGACCTGCAACATGCGGTCGTGCACTATCCTGCTGAAATGTAGTGTTTCGCAGGGATCTAATGAAGGGTAGAGCTACGGGTCGTAATATATGTGAAATGTAACGGCCACTGTTCAAAGCGCCGTCGATGTGAACAAGAGGTGACCGAGACGTGTAACCAATGGCACTCCATACCATCACGCCTGGAGATATGCCAGTATGACGATGACGAATACACGCTTCCAATGTGCGTTCACCGTGATGTCGCCAAACATGGATGCGACCATGATGATGCTGTAAACAGAAGCTGGATTCATCCGAAAACATGATGTTTTGCGATTCGTGCACCCAGGTCTGTCGTTGCGTACACCATAGCAGGCGCTCCTGTCTGTGATGCAGCGTCAAGAATAACCGCAGCCATGGTCTCCGAGCTGATAGTCCATGCTGCTGCAAACGTCGTCTAACTGTTCGTGCAGATGGTTGTTGTCTTGCAAACGTTCCCATCTGTTGACTCAGGGATCGAGACGTGGCTGCACGATCCATTACAGCCATGCGGGTAAGATGCCTCTCATCTCGACTACTAGTGATCGAGGCCGTTGGGACCCAGCACGGCGTTCGGTATTGCCCTCCTGAACCCACCGATTTTATAATCTGGTAACAGTCATTCGATCGCGACCAACGCGATCAGCAATGTCACGATACGATAAACCGCAACAGCGAAAGGCTACAACGTGATGGTACGCATTTCTCCTCCTTACACCAGGCAACGCCGGTTAATTGACGTTTGTGTGTGAAAAATCGGTTTGAAACTTTCCTTATGTGAGCACGTTGTATATGTCGCCACCGGCGCCAACCTTGTGTGAATGCTGTGAAAAGCGTTATTAGCATATCACAGCATTTTCTTCCTATCGGTTGAATTTCGCCTCTGTGGTGTAGCAATATTAAACATTTGAACATTTGAATGGTGAGGAGTATTTGAAATTGTGGCTAAAGCGTCTGCGAGGCATCGCGGTTACTTCGTAATGGATGTAAACGTCATGCTTAACTGTCTGACAACAATCTACTGGTACCAACTTCGCAACCCACAGGGCGGTGAGTCGGGTTTTAGACGCATCAGGGGACCATATCGCTCCATCTGCACACGCCCCTCACCATTATAGAGCCTCCACCCGCATGAACAGTCCTCTGCTGGCATGCAGCGTCCATGGATTCACGAAGTTGTCTCCATACCTGTATACGTCCATCCGTTCGATACAATTGGAAAAAAACGAGACTCGTCAGACCATGCAACATGTTTCCAGTCGTCAACAGTCCAAAATCTTCAAAAATGTTCAAATTTTTGTTAAGCTTAAGGGACTTAACTACGGTGTCATCAGTCCCTAAACTTACAAACTACTTATGAACTACCTACAACTAAGGACGGCACAAATATCCATGCCCGAGGGGGGATTCGAACCCGACCGTAGTGGCCGTGCAGACCGTGACTGAAGCGCCTCAGTCCCCTCGGCCACCGCGGCCGGTCCAAAATCTTCATTGATGGCCCAAGCGAAGCTAGAAGGTTTCTAGTTAAGTGGCATATTATTCGCAAGGAGAGCGATCAAAATTTATATAAAACACACTTACTTGAGCCAAGATCTCTAGTTTATTTATTTAGCCGGTTTCTATGATGTGATCATATTCAGAAACCTTTTTATTTTTTTTTATTTTAACAATTTTCTCCTATTTTCACTTTGAGACTCACATAAAATAAATAGTTATTTGCGAAAGTGAAATATAAGAAAAAGAACATTGTCAAACGATTAAAATTTGCACCACCAAAGTGGATCGTCATCTGTATTGCACATTTAAGAATTGTGCGTGTTCTTGCTACAAGTAACAAAAAATAAATAAAATAAAAAATATTTATGATTACCTGACATAGTCGGGTTTGGAGGCGATCTGATCATTTTATAGTTGTCAAAATAAAAAGCCAAGATTGCACACTAATAATTTATTAAATGACGACCGGTTTCAAAAATATTCAAATGTTTGTATAGCTTATGGGACTTAACTACGGGGTCATCAGTCCATAAACTTACAAACTACTTATCTACTTATACTAAGGACGGCACAAATATCCATGCCCGAGGGGGGATTCGAACCCCCAACCGTAGTGGCCGTGCAGACCGTGACTGGAGCGCCTCAGTCCCCTCGGCCACCGCGGCCGGAGACCGGTTTCGGTGCACTGTGTCACCATCATCTTGTCTCATATATGTTTTTAACTTGTGTATTTTTATACATTGACTAAGTGCAATGTTGCACTAGTTATTTTATACCCAATTTTTTTTAACAAGATGAACAGCTTATAACATATATGAGACGATATGATGGTGATACAGTGCACCGAAACCGGTCGTCATTTAATAAATTACTAGTGTGCGATCTTGGCTTTTTATTTTGACAACTGTAAAACACTTACTTCAGCCAAGTTCGCTAGTTTTTTTTTTTTTTTTTTTTTTTTTTTTTTTTTTTTTTTTTTTTTTTTTTTTTTAAATCTGTTTTCGATTACCGCATCATCATCTTCAGAAACAATTAATTTTAACAATTTTCTCCAATTTTCTCTGAGTCTCCTTGTTACTTGAGGCAAGAACACACACAATTTTTAAATTTGCAATACAGATGACGATCCAGTTTGGTAATGCAAATTGTTATCGTTTGATAATGTTCTTTTTCTTATATTTTATTTTCGCAAGTACTCTTTATTTTATGTGAGTCCCAAACTGAAAATAAGGGACAATAGTTAAAAAAATTGTTTCTGAATATGATAACATAATCGAAACCCGTAAAATAAAGAGAGAGAGAAAAAAGAAAAAAAAAAGAAAAAATAAACTAGCGACCTTACCTGAAGTAAGTGTGTTTTATATGAAAAGGTTTGTGTCGTGCCGTCAGCAACGGTACACAACTTGGACTTCGGCTCCGATAGCCCATATCGATGATGTTTCGTTGAAAAGTTCGCACACTGACATCTTTTGATGCCCATCATTGAAATCCACAGCAATTATCGGAAGGTTTGCACTTCCGTCACGTTTAATGGCTCTCTTCGCTCGTCGTCGGTCCCGTTCTTGCAGCGATGCCTAAGATTTGATGGTTTACCGGGTTCCTGATATTCACAGTGCACTGTTGTAATGGTCGTAAGGGAAAAGCCTCACCTCATTGCTACCTGCGAGGTGCTATGTCCCGTTTCTCGGCCACCGACTATAACACCACGCTCAAACTCACTTAAATCGTGATAACCTGATATTGTAACAGAAGTATTCGAACTATCGCCTGCACCAGACTCCTGTTGTCTTATGTGGACGTTGCCGATCTCTGAGTGTTTGCATATCTCTTGGTTTCCATAAGCATTCCTATCGTTCTTTAGCTTATGATCTACACCTACATAGATACTCTAAAAATCACAATTAATTGCATGGATTCATTAACCACTTTCATAACCTTTCTCTACCGTTCTATTCTCTAATAGCGCGCGGGAATAAAGAACACCTAAATCGTTTCGTTTTCGATCTCATTTCTCTTATTTTATTGGGATGGTCATCTCTCCCTATGTAGGTGGATGCTAGCAAAATATTTTCACATTCAGAAGTAATAGTCGGTGATTGAAATTTTGCAAATAGATCTCGCCACAATGGATAACGTCGTTCCTTTAATGATTTCCACCTCAAATAGTGCAACACTTCCGTGACGCTCCCCCCCTCCCCTCTGTAACGTGAAAAAACAACACGAGCTGCCCTTCTCTGAACCTTCTCAATGTCTTCCGTCAGTCCCACCTGGTGAGGGTCCCACACTGGGGCACAGTACTCCAGGAGAGGCCGCACAAGTGTGATGTGGGCAGTCTCTTTGGTGGAGCTGTTGCATCTTCGAATCGTTCTGCCAATGAAACGTAATCTTTGCTTCGCCTTCCCCACAATATTTTCTATGTGTTCTCTCCAGCCTATGTTGTTCTTAATTGTAGCTCCTAGGTATTTGGTAGAATTTACGACCTTAAGGTTTGACTGATTTATCGTGTAATTGAAGTTCAGCGGATTTCTTTTAGTGGCCATGTGTGTTACTTCACACTTTTCATTATTTTGTGTCAACTGCAAAGTTTCGCAATATGTAGAAATTTTGTCTAAAACGCTTTGCAGTTGCTTTTGATCCTCTGTTGACTTCACCAATCGATAAACGACAGCATCCTCCGCGAACAGTCTAAATCGTTTATAAACACAAGGAAGAGTAGGGGACCTATAACGGTTCCCTGGGGAACGCCAGATAACACTTCAGTGTGCATTGCTTCAGTTCTTTTCTTCGTCTGATGTCCAGAACGATAAAATATACGGCAGACGTTTGTTCTATTAACTGTGGTGCGTTTTGCACGTGTATTTCCACAACCTTGTACGAGAAGAAAGGAACCGACAAGGAAGTGGTACGTCTAGTAAGCAGTAACTCGGCCCACAATTTGTAAAGTTTAAACGAGAAAATAGCTCTCACGCCTCTGTACACGGCCAAGCCAATTACGTTAAACGAACCTCATTTAAGCTCTCCCAAGGAAGGGGCTTGTAACTTTTACGATACAGCACTACTGTCTACAATTACCAGGTAGAAATACCGGAAACATTCAAGGTGCACAATTTTGTAGCATGCAGAAAATAATATCGCAAACTGTAGTGCGTATTAAGTGGTTATCTCACGTACTGTAATTGTTCCTTCATTACGAGCTTATAGAAACTAAGAACTGTGATACGAAGAATTTTTACCCTTTTTCCTTGAAAACCGAACTTATTTGCGCATTGTGTACTAGTTTAAAATGGCATAGCTTCGGCTTTCTCCTACCCTTTCCAATAACAAATTTTGTATAGAGGGCAAATCTTCTAGTTGTTTCATAGCAAATTAATATTTGAATATATGAACTTCTAAATATGTATACACATGCTTTACATTCCGTATTAAAACGTCTCCTATCTTTTTCTTTCATTTTAAGAAAAATGAGAGTAAATGTATGACATTGCTTAGTGAACCAGTTACCGAATTTACTTTAAAGCTGAAAAATGCTCATGGAAGAAAGAAGATCGTTGGATGTAGCCTAATATCGTCATTGAGATATATGTTACTGGATTACTACAGATAAATTAATTTATTTATTTTTGCTTTAGTTAAATACGATTCCAGAAAATTAGCTAGTAGGCCAGAATGTACACATCTGCAGCAATCAGAGCTGAATGTTCTCTCAGTGATACCTAATGTTACTTTCAACGACAAACATTATTTGAATAGCAGAACAAGAAATACTCTAGGAAACATTAGGAAGCAGAAGCAGGCTATCTTAAAGCGACTAAATGGATGAGTTCTGAGATTAATTTTTCCCAACAGCAAAATTTACTCATTATTCAGATTTCATTACGGAAAAGAGAAAGGCAGCTACTCTGATACAACAAATAAGAAAAGCGATTACTAGTACCTAAAGGTTTTGTTATTATTTTTACAGTACAGCCTTTTTTAATGCTCGACTAGCACCAGAGAGAGCAAGACAATTTGAATCTCGTACGTGTTTTATGGTAAAACAATAGAATGGCGCAAAGAAATCCACAGATACTAAGATGTTATTACTTTCGTGAACGATGCTTACTTCTATGCTTTTTAGGCGGCCAGCTACGAAATCCTATCCAGCGTTAACATCATCATGGCAACGATCCCCCTCATTATGTGCTGGATGTATTCCAGTCACTATTTTCTCTTAGAGGTTTTATCCTCTCCACCTCACTGTAGTACCAAGCAATTCCCTGGCGTATTAACACATGGCCTATCACACTGTCCTTGTTCTATCGTTATTTTGTAGATATAAGGATGTCAGAAATAGTCTGAACAGCTTGTAGGGGTGTATATATATATATGTGTGGCGTTTATTCCGAAAGAACAGACGTCACTTCTGATCCTGCAGTTGTCATTGTTTTCATATTCACACAATATATGACTTCACTTGCGATTGGGCAAAGCTGAAATTGTGTACCCAGCTGGGATTCTAACCCGGCTCTCCTGCTTTCTAGGCAGTTGCGCTGACCCCTAAACCACATGGGACATAGTGATCACCGCACCTGCAAGGACTACCTGAGCACGCCTCCCGTCGGACACAAATTTCCAGCCTTATCCTGCCTACCTTACTCTAACTCGTAGTCGCAATGAACTAATTCCCGTAAGAGTAAGGGCTTCAAACCTGCTCATCCCTCCCCAGTACAGAAAAGACCATTGCCTGTTGCTGGCAACAACTGCAGGATCAGAACTGACGTCTGTTCTTTCTGAATAGACACCATATCTGTATCTATAAATGTGAATGTCTGTTCGGTGTACGTTTATCACGTCTGAACCACAAGAAATGAAGAGCTAAAAAATTTTACAGCTACTAATGTCTACCCGAGGAAGGCTTTAGGCGCGATTTTATGGCGATCGGATAGCTGTTTATTATATATATTAATGGGAATGTCTGTCCGGTGTACGCTTATCACGTCCGAACGACAAGAAGGAGATACTTAAATAATTGTACAGTTACTAATTTGTATCTGAGGAAGGTTTTAGGCACGGTTTTATAGCGATCTGATAGATATTTAGTAATTTGAAGAATATAAAACACAAAATGCGGAACAATAATTACGCTTTGAAAATTATATTTACTCTTTGAAAATGGTTTTATTGGTTGCATTGTTGCTTGAGGGTTGATAATGATAAAAGGGTGGAGTATATTGCGATGGAATGTTAATATTCTACGGGTGTGTATGTTAATATTTCGCTCTGCAGCGAAAACTACAGAACATAAACGAATGGTCTGTGTGTAATTGTTGTTTTGTCCGAAGTCTCACCATAGCAGTTCCATGCCGATAGCTATAAGGGGGTGGAAGATATGGTGGTTTAAAGTCGTCAAATTATATAAAAAAAAAAAAAAAAAAAAAAAAAAAAAAAAAAAAAAAATCGGACTGAAGGCCAGCGATGACGTTTGCGACTCTATAGCAAGGAGGTTACATACAGCGTAACGTGATGCCACAGACCATATCTTTGGTCTATGCGTGCTACAATGGCTTCAGCTCTTTCTCTGTAAGGATAAGCATACGAATACGGAAATATAGGAATAGGTAAATAGCACACTACTGAAAGATAGCTTATCTATCACAATCAACCAAAACGCGAGCGGAGCCGCGGGTTTAAGCTAGTATATATAATACACCAGCGACAGGCAATGATCCTTTCGTTAGTGGGGAGGGGTGGGCAAGTTTGAAGCCCTTACTCTTACGGGAATTAGTACATAGTGACTTCGAGCTACAGTGGGCAGGATAAGGCTGGAAATTTGTGTCCGGTGGGAGGCGTGCTTAGGTAGTCCTTGCAGGTGCGGTGATCACTGTGTCCCCAGTGGTGTATGGGTCAGCGTAACTGCCTAGAAAGCAGGAGAACCGGCTTCGAATCCCGGCTGGGTACACATTTTCAGCTTTACCCATTCGCAGTTGAAGTCATATATTCTCTGAATATGAGCTTGTAGGGGTGTTGCAATGTTGTTCTGAGAAAGAATTGTTATAAAAAATGATACGTAGCGACGTTTCCTATTTAATTAGCATAGAAGTTATCCACTATGGTCATTTTGCACGCAAATTGAAGCAGTCTTCCGGAGACGGTGCTGATGAATACGTTATTTTATTTGCTTAGATGAAACTGAAAGAAAGACATGGTAGTGCACGTCCACAGCTGATTCGTTGGCTCTGCTTCCAATTTTTCTACCACCCAAAGCTTGAAATTGTACATTAATTACCTCCAAAAGGAAGAAAGGCCAAGATGCCAGTTCGATTTATTGTTCACGACCGTTTTCGATGAGCTTTGTCATTTTTTCTGGACGCGTATACTCTTACAATTCGGCCATCTTACATATGTAAAAAATGGATTTAAAAAGTTAAAGTACAACATTGCACGTAGTCAAGATGTAATAGCCACGTGTTAACAGTATGGACATTACTTTTGTGGTGCTGTCTGTACGCATTAATGTTCAACTCCGCGATTAAAAGATTAAGGATTTTTGTTAAAACTTCGACTATAGAAAAATCGAATAAAAATCTGATTAAATACTTTTGACAAATTAATACCCAAAATGATTGAATAGAATGAAATGGCGGAACACCGATTGGAGTTGAGGCAACACACAAAAATAACGTTATAGAGAAAACTTACAGAAAGTACCCATTATTGCTTCTTTGTGGAAATGTTGATCACAACAGCTGAAACTGTTAAGCTGTTGAATGGTTTAGATAAACTTTGATACTTTCCGCAGTAAAATAATGTTCACACTGTTCGCCTCGTAAATCATTGTTGACGGGCCGTATACTAAAATTCGACAAGGCAAATAACAAACAGAAAAATCTATAGGACTTCGCGAAACTGTTAATACGACTGCAGGTTGTAAAAAAAAAAAAAAAAAAAAAAAAAAAAAAAAAAAAAAAAAAAAAGAGAGAGAGAGAGAGAGAGAAAAGGTTATGATTTAAAGTAACTGTTCGGGATTTAATCAAGGCAATACACGAAGCGAAAGTGATGGCGTCTGAACATCATGTTACGACGGAATATCGAGAAGCTGAAAATCTCAAAGAAAATGAATAATTAAGAAAGGACGGGACATTATTAAATGAAAACAGGGTGGAGATATTGCTCTTAGCAAAAGAGGGTATATTTCAAAGTAAAATGTAACAGCACTCACATCACAAAGCAGTCCGTGTACAAGTCCACACTTAAAACCTCAAACAAAAGAGTGTCTGAAACTTCCGGGCAGATTGTTTGCCGGAATCGGGACTCGAACATGGGATCTTTGCCTTTGCAGGAGAGCTTCTGTGAAGTTTGGAAAGTAGGAGGGGAGGTACTGGAGGAAGTACAGTTGTGAGGCGGCATCGTGAGTCGTGTCGGGATAGCTAAGTCGGTAGAGCGCTTGCCCATGAAACGCAAAGGTTCCTAGGTTCGAGTCCCGGTTCCGGCACACAATTTTAATCCGCCAAGAAGTTTCATATCAGTGCACATTCCGCTGCAGAGTGAAAAGTTCCATTCTGAAAAGAGTGTCTGTTTGTGGTTCCGTCCTCTCGACACGCCGGAAGAAACGAAAGACGAGCGAAAAAACCTTTTCACAGATAAAATATTACGAGAAGGAGGGAAACAAGGCGACAAGCGTCGCTGATCGATAAAAATATTAATTTAATTATGTATCGTTACAACTACTTGAAAGAGAAATTGTGCGCTTCGGCCTATAAGAGGTTACTTTAAGCTAATCTATATAAATAAAAATGAATTGCTGTTCGTTAGTCACTCTAAAACTGGAAAACGGCTGAACTGATTTGGATAATTTTAGTCTTTAAATATTCGTGTAAGTCCAGGAAAGGTTTAAACGGTTATAAAATATGGAAAAGATGTCCGAAAAAGAGAAAAATCGGAAAAAAAACGAAACAGCTTTTCCCAGTTAGCTATCAATACCGTTCGTCCAATTGTGATAAAATTTTACACGTTTCATGTTAAAAGCAAGATGTAGGTTCGCATCAAATAAAAATTTGGATAAGTCGCCCGGTAAGTAGGAAAATTTAGGAAAACCCGAGAGTGGTTTTTTTTTTCTATGAATAAAAATCAATTGCCATATGGTTGTAAGATCATCACTTGAGTACGGCTTGACAGGACAAGATTTATATTAAATAAATTTGTTGTAAAATCTACCGCAAAATTTGAGAAAAACTGAAAGTGTGTTTTTCAATGCATTTTTGATTGAATTCATCACTATACTGACTATTCGCAAGACGAAGAGGGGTAATTCGTTTTTTTTTTTTTTTTTTTTTTTTTTTTTTTTTTTTTTTTTTTTTGTTATTGTCTTGGAAAAGTTTTCATTGAAAAATAGGAACTGTTAAAAAGGAAAAATTCGAACTAAGTTCCCTGATCAATGTGAATATAAATGTACTCAACACTATAGGTTGAGAACCGTTCATCCGATTGCGATAAAATTTTGATAATTGACGTTCAACTGTAGGTGAACATTCGTATGAACTAAAAATTTGGGAAAGTTTCCCGGAAAATTGGAAAATTGAGAAGAAATTGAAAGAGGTTTTTTTTATGAAATAACAATACCACTCATCTGATTGAGATAAAATTTTGCACATTCGACGTTCAACGCGAGAGGAAGGTTTGAGTGAAGTAAAAGTTTGGATTAGTTGGCCATAAAACAGAAAAATTTGTGGAAAACTGAAAGAGCTCTTTTTTGGGGGGAATATCGATATCATTCGTACGATTGCGAAAAAATTTTGAACATTTGACGTTCAAAGCAAGTCAACATACACATTAGAAATTGCGGAGCATTGCCGGGTCGACTAGTTAAATAGTAAATTTCTGTAAAACATCTATTCCGAAGGACAAGACATTTGTGACGGTCCCGCAGCCATACATGTGACATTAAATAATCGATTATTCTTTCGTACTTTGCAAACTTTTGCAGACTTCAGGTGTATTTATAACGTTGGTCTAATATTTGGCGATAAATTAAAATTTGTGCCCTACCAGACCACTCGCCCAAATTTCATATACCTGCGGAACCATCGCGGATGTCTGTTCCGTTGAAAGAGACGTTTCATTGTATTTGACATGCCAACAAAGGCAAATAATGGTAAAAATGTGAGACCTTAACTTTTCCCGGCGTAATTAATGTTCAAACAACTTACGGGTATGCTGCCGGGTGACGTCGTGGACAACCGCCGATATTTCGGTACGAAGTTCGAAAGAATGAAGTTCGAAAAGAATGGCTGTCTTCCTTTCCTTGATGTGTTGGTCAGGAGGAAGGTTGGTGGTACATTGGGACATTTTGTTTATAGGAAGCCTACTCACACTGATTTGTATCTGCGAGCTGATAGTTGTCACCATCCAGCTCAGCGTGAAGGAGTACTTCGTATCTTGGTTCACAGAGCACATGTCATTTCAGACCCTAAAAGTTTGTCAGCTGAGTTGTCCCATCTCAAGGATACCTTTCGTCAGAATGGTTATAGTGAGAGACAGATAAAACGTGCATTGCGCTATCAGCCTTCTGTGCAACAGGTGAGTGACGATAGTAATGAAGTGGCACCTAAATCTATGTTCAAATGTTTGTACAGCTTATGGGACTTAACTACGGGGTCATCAGTCCCTAAACTTACAAACTACTTATGAACTAACCAATACTAAGGACGTCACAAATATCCATGCCCAAGGGGGGATTCGAACCCCCGACCGTAATGCGTAAATCTATGCCTTTTTTGCCTTACGCAGGAAGCATTTCCAACAAGATTGGTCGTATTTTGCGGAAATATGATGTGAAATGTGTTTTTCGACCACCTTATAAGATAAAGGCCCTGTTGCGGTTCGTAAAGGATGATCTTGGTTTGCGTAAGGCAGGTGTATATCGTATTCCTTGCAGTTGTGGCATGTCATATACTGGTCAGACAATCAGGACTATGGAAGAACGGTGTATTTAGCATAAACGTTACACGCGCTAACAACAGCCACACAAATCCGCTGTTGCAGAACAGTGTCTTCGCACCGGTCATCCTATGGAATACAACAACACGGAGTTTCTAGCATGCAGTTCCACCTATTGGGATAGTGTTATTAAGGAAGCTGTAGAAAAAAATAGCAACCTTATAAACAGAGATGGTGGTTTTTGATTAAATTCTGCCTAGAATCCGTCACTGTCTCTCGTCAAGAAACAGAGGGACAAAATTAATGCTGTCTCACCTGTTGATTAACAGCCACTATCGATATTTTTGATGTTTGGTCATCTTTGGTTGTGTTGACTCTGCAGTGACTTGTACTGTGTGTATCTTCCTTGTTTACCCTTTGAAAACCGAGGTATTAAATACGTTTGCACATTGCTTTCTTAAGTGCAGTTGTGCCTTGAGAATGGCAAGGTGTCCTCCTGCCGAAATATCGGCGGTTGTCGACGACGTCACCCGGCAGCATACCCGTAAGTTGTTTGAACAATGGTAAAGAATTTCCTCTCCCCAATGTGGGAAACATGTAAGATGTGTGCGAGCATTGGAGGATGTAGGCAAATCTGTCTGGCTGGGAAGCGTGTGCGGCGGGGGTCATGGGTTAAGGCGACCGCTCGCGAAAAGTTTAGTAATTTAACTGATAATTCAGCTGCTACGGTAGGTAAATTATCTGAACGTGAATTGCCCACATGCGACAGTGAGCTGCGTCCCAACGGCCAGCCAGTCAGCTTCGCGGTCGCGGCCTACTCTGACGTGACACTACAGCCCTCAGACCTTCATTTCAGGCGGTGTTGGTGATAGCAGTCTCCAGTCTGCTGCAAGACGAGACTGAGAATACTCACAGCTCTGGCGCATTAATTTCAAGTGACACTTCACCATGAGAGGCGAAAAATTTCCAACAGTCCCAGAAGATGTTCTTCTAAGCATATCGTCGTACCGAGAAGTATGTTTCGAAGACATTTTCAGCTTCGAATAAATTTTTGGCAGTTGGCATTATCCATTTTTTTTTATCAAGGGGAGGTTAAAGGAAATCTTGCCACAATCAACATTTGCCAACCGAACACTTATTTTCAAAAATCTTGCTGGCTGTGTCTCAGTGATAATAACAAAACAGTTTGGTCTGCAACATTTAAAATTACCTTCAGGCCGTGTCCCTACGAAGCCTTCGCGTTATCTGGGACAGACGTCTGCTGCTCTCAAGCCAAAGTTCCGCGTCCGTATCGTCGTACCTTCACCACCCTATACGGCGGTCTGCTTCGGAATATACTCTTCTCTTTCTTTAAATTGGATTCCATTATCTTGAGGGGTGTGATCAACTGCCACAAAATCACTTTTATCAATAATGGATGGAGCAGCATTAGCCGTAAAATCTTTTGCTTTAGTCAGGCAAATCGATTTCGGTTTTCCAAGAAACCATCTTCAGTGTTGTCAGCAAGTTCAAAACCTCATTTTTGTGGAATGTACAATGACATTTACGTCTAATATATAACATATGGCCGGCCGCGGTGGCCGAGGGGACTAAGGCGCTCCAGTCACGGTCTGCACGGCCACTACGGTCGGGGGTTCGAATCCCCCCTCGGGCATGGATATTTGTGCCGTCCTAGTTCGTAAGTAGTTCATTAGTAGTTTGTAAGTTTAGGGACTGATGACCCCATAGTTAAGTCCCATAGACTATACAAACATTCGAACAACATATAACATATAACACATAATATCACTCAGCTTCAAACTCCGGCCCTCTAAATTTCCTCAACAGAAATTCACGAAAAGAACGTCGTCTTTCCTCCAGCGATCCCCAATTGAGTTGCCGGAGCATTTCCGTGACATTCGCGCATTGGTCGAACCTACCAGTAACAAATCTAGCTGCTCGCCTCTGAACTGCCTCTATGTCTTCCTTTAAACTGATCTGCTGCGGGTCCCAAACACTTGAACAATACTCAAGACGTGGTCGTACAAGCGTTTTATACGCGGTCTCCTTTACAGGTGAAGTACATCTCCCCAAAATTCTCCCAATAAACCGAAGTCGGCAGTCCGCCTTACTCACAACTGTCCTTACATGTTCGTCCCATTTCATTGCAATGTTACGCTAAAATACTTGAACGATGCGGCAACATCAAGAAGCTCACTACTAATGCTGTATTAGAACATAATGGGATTGTTTTTCCTACTCATGCGCATCACCTTACATTTTACTACATTGAGAGCTAGCTGCCATTCTTCGCACCCACTAGAAGTTTTGTCTACGTCATCCTGTATGCTATTACAGATGTGCAAAATGAAGTAAGCATCAAAAGCCATGACGTCTTGCGTATGTGGTCATGTTGTTTGACTAGGAAGCTGGAGTTTCTTCTTCTTTTGATGTTGCTGCTCTTCTTTCTTCCGTGATTATTTAAATAATACTGAGGATATTCCCCCTCATACAAGACACTTCAATTTTTGTTGCATTTCCTAATCATGTTTCAGCACATTTTGTGTCATATTCAGTGGGATTTTTTCATTGTTTATCTGAAAATTATGTTAGTAGTGTACAACATGGCTTTTGATAAACACCCAAAAAGTTTTTATAAGATTTTAAGTATTGTAGGTTGAGTTCGGAGGCAGAATTATCTGTTTTAGGTTTTCCGAGAATTATGTCTACAAATACGACTTTCAAAGTATGTATATATATATATACAGTTTATATTTATCGTTTTTTTTCAATTTGGAGTTCCAAAATTGTCTTTTGTGTTGTTACTAAGTAACAAAACTGAAAAACGATAAATATAGACTGTTTTTTTGCCTTGCAGGTGACAAATTTGTACAAACTTATTACAAAAAGTAATAAGTACTTCACTGTGTGATCTTAACGTAGCCTAATGTAAGATATGTATATATAAAAAAACTGTGAAAGTCATATTTCTAGGCCTACTTTTTTCGAAAAAACTTAAATAGATAATTGTGTCTGCAAATTCAACCTACAACACTGTTAAATAGCTTTTAAAATACATTTTAGATGTATCAAGAAGCCTTTTTGTACACTACTAATATGCTTTTCATACAAACAATAAAAAAACACTGAAGATGACACAAAATGTGCTGAAACATGTTTGGGAAATGTAACAAAAATGAAGTATCTTGCATACGGCGAAATATCCTCAACATGTCGTCCTACTACATATTTTCAATTTTTATTTTTCACAAATTATGAACTGTCCGTCTGGTCTTTGACATGTCTGTTCATTCTATTCAATTTTGTATCTGTATTGTGGTGTAAAGTTCGTACCGCACAATTGTTCTGTTACCAGACGAAAGGTAGTGACTCCTGAATTGGCGCCGCAAAACGTAAGACGACAGCCGAATATTCCAATAGAAAACAAAACTGGTCATACGCAACATTTGTGACAGTATATGCATCATTAAATATGAATCGCTTATATGCGCACTTGTCAGATTTTTGGGATCGCATGAATATGCATGAGATCACTCGCAAAGAAATGATGGAAACATAACAGTTTGTTACATAAGTGCAACAGATGATCGCGACAGTTTCACAATCGCGCAATTTTCTCTGTGTGCTGACAAACCATGGTTTAATGTTTTTAAGTTTTTGACATGTACAACATCGCATTCTACATATATACAAGCTAATAAGTATATGTCCTGGAATTTCGAAGAGCGAAGGTGATTGTGTTAATTAATTACTGTTTTCATTTCTGCGAGAGATCTCGCTTCCTGTCACTACTACCACATTTACTTATGAGTAACATGTACTTACCACATGACTTACGTATAATATGGCGATTTCCAAGGCTACAAAAAGAGAACGGAGATGTCATGACCGGACGGACAGCTGACAATTTCGTGAAAACAAAAAGTAAAGCCGGCCGCGGTGGCCGAGGGGACTGAGGCGCTTCAGTCACGGTCTGCACGGCCACTACGGTCGGGGGTTCGAATCCCCCCTGGGGCATGGATATTTGTGCCGTCCTAGTTCGTAAGTAGTTCATAAGTAGTTTGTAAGTTTAGGGACTGATGACCCCGTAGTTAAGTCCCATAAGCCTTACAAACATTTGAACATTTGAACAAAAAGTAAGATGTAGTTTTCCACACGATCCTCCAGCATCGCAATCAATCACCATCCACACAGAACGACGTCACGGCTCTAGCACTGTGCTCGATGCCGCATATCTATCGTTTCCACCATTAATTGTTTCTATTTCGCTTTTTTATTTCACAGTTCAATATAACTTCTTCCTGTTTTCGTGAATGACCTGTGTTCAATTTCTGATGGGCTATCCGCTGCGTTATCTTAATGTGCATTCACACGGATCAGGTTTAGTTGAACGATTGAAGGTTTATTTTCGTGAAAGAATTGCAAGCAGCTGCCTTTTTGGAAGTTTTTTATTTACTCCAGAACTAGTTTTCGAGCCACTGCAGGCTCATCATCAATGGATAATTTTACAGGACCATTTCCGCTAAGTGTAGCTTATGCTGTCATGTTGATTTGTGTTCTTATTGTAGGTGTAACCAAGATGTGCATTGGGCACTTACGTTTTATAACACATGAGAACATTTTTGCTACACTTAGCGTTACACATTACAAAGTATAAACACTGAATGTGGTGAAACGAAAATTAGTTGAACGAGTTTACTTGATCAACAAATGCTGAATGAAAAACCCTGTGTGAATCTTCGTTTCAATTCAGTTGATCAACTTTTTAGTGGATCAAGAAAAGATTAACCGAGTCAAAGTTTTCCGTTCAAGTGATGATTCAACTTTGAGTTGAAGCACGTAGTTACACGTGTAAACCTACAAGCTGTTTCGAAAGTTCATTGCGGATTGATTGCCGGTGTTTTCCGTATTGTTAAAGTACTGCGTTTTTAAATATCTAACAGAATGAATGTTAAGTGGTCAGAAAGCGTGACTTTTTTTCCAAAATCATAAAAAACTTTACCATAAGCGCGAATGCCTGGGGAGTCATCATATAGATACTTACGAAACTAAAGATGTGCGGATGCTTTGCGAGGTATGAATGAAAGAAATGGACATTAGCGGTTTAACCACTACCAACGTAAAAAACGAAATAAAAACATCAGAACAATGTACAAAAAAGAACATTCATTAGTGTCCAAATAAAAGAGTGGAATGGGAATAGAGGAAAAGTATGTGCCCAAATTATTTTGGTATAAAAGAGCAGATATATTTGTGAATGGTGTTACATATTATTCTTTCGACAGTCTCAAATGGTTTCGATATTCTTCCATGTCCTGTAACGCTAGTTCCTTTTAACAAAGCCTCCGAAGCTGCCAGTCTGTTTCTTCTTAATATCCACTGACGCACCCAAAAACGACGCTTTCGCCCTTTGCTTTTTTCTCAACTCTACTTGCAGCATAACTAAAAATGTTCAAATGTTTGTAAGGTCTATGGGACTTAACTACGGGGTTATCAGTCCCTAAACTTACAAACTGCTTATGAACGAACTAAGACTAAGGACGGCACAAATATCCATGCCCGAGGGGGGATTCGAACCCCCGACGGCAGTGGCCGTGGAGACCGTGACTGAAGCGCCTCAGTCCCCTCGGCCACCGCGGCAGCATAACTATTAAGAGTTCGCATCACGTCGCGCATCGCTAATTTCAAAGCCATTTTTACTGAAATGATAGATTTCAGTAGAAACATGTGAACAAAAACTGGTTCAAGTCGCTTTCAGCTTTTGTTGATCAAGTAAATTCGTTCAAGTAAACTTGAGTCGTGTGAACGCGCCTTTACCACAAAATCTGAGAGGGAAGCGATGTGCTGTTTTCGTAATCAGCACCTCATCATTTCTCCCTTACACTTAGCATATCGTGCCTCCAGAAAATTGAGGAACACATTGCTAATCCTGACGTTTTCCGCACGGGAGAAAAAATACCACAGTACTGTCTTCTGACGTCACGTCAAGCTGCTGTTCGTTTCTTCATAATCACGTCTCTGTGATTTTATTGGGGTTCTAGCGCCAGGATTGCAAGCTCTGGGGATCTCGGTCCATTTTTAGGCAGCAGGCTGCAATCTCTTTACAGTGTTTTATGAAAGAAATCTATTGAGGGGGAGGGGGTCTGTAAAGCGCAGCCGAGGACATACGACAATTAATGGGAGGCTGGCAGTAGCGACTGTGCTGCCTCTACTGGCGAGCTCTGCAGCGGTAGAGATGACAGTACGCCATCAGCCTGTCACCAGTGGCTTTCAGGCTGTTTACTGCAATTCGGTGCTGTTCTGTATGTGTTCCAAGTCCCGAGACGCGGTTTGTCTCAATCCGTAGTGAGTCGTGTGTGCTATTCACCACGCAAACGGATTTCCAACAAACAACCTAATTACTTTATCGACCCCAAAATACATCTACTGCCGATGTGCTTTTCCTTTACTGTGCATTACATTGAGCCGTACTTACAATTAATTTCGTTCGATAATCTGATTATCACCCTCCTTAAGTTTGAAGTAATAGTAACTCCTAGGTATTTTGTGGACTTTACGGTCTTAACGTTTGACTGATTTATCTTGTAAACAAAGTTTAACGGATTTCTTTTCGTACTCATGTGGACGACTTCACAGTTCTCATTATTTAAATTGCTAGCTTTTACACCATAGTGGTCTCTTATTCAGATCGTTCTGCAGTTGGTTTTGATATTCAGATGATTTTACTAGAAGGTAAATGACGGCGTCATCTGCAGGGAGCTACTTAGAGTTTCCCATAAATCTTTTATGTAAATAAGGAACAGCAGAGGACCAATAACCCTGCCCTGTGGAACGCGCGATATCACCTTCGTTTTAGTCGATGCCTTAACATAGATTACTACGAACTGTCGAACTACGTCCTCTCTGACAGGAAATCCCCTATCCAATCACAAATTTGGAGCGATATACCATAACCACGCAACTTGATTAAAAGCCGTTTGTGAGGTACGTTGTCAAAAGCCTTCTGGAAATCAAGAAATACGGAACCGATTTGCGAACCCTTGTCGATAACATCCATCACTTCCTGTGAATAAAGAGTTAGTTGTGTTTCGCATGAACGATATTTTCTAAATCCGTATTGACCTTGGGTCAATAGATCATTCTGTTCGAGATAATTCATAACATTTGAACACAGGATATGTTCCAAAATCCTGCTGCAAACTGACGTCAATGAAATAGGCCTGTAGTTTAGTGAGTTGCTCCTACTGCCTTCCTTGAATATAGGTGTGACCTGTGCTACTTTCTAATCTTTTGGTACAGACCCTTCTTTGAGCTTCGTTAGTAGACTGCATTCCGCACTGTGTCAAACGTGTTTTGGAAAGCATTGAACATGGGTCTGTCTGTCGCGCTCCATACATGACTCGCAAGATATCATGCGAGAAAAGAGCAAGTATCCAAGAGCGACGCTTCCTACACACATGCTGATGCAGGGAAACAAGCTTTTCCGTCTCAAGGAAAAGGTATTTGAACTGAGAATATGTTGGAGAATTCTGCAGCTAACTACTATTCCTGAGAAAATTACGTAACCCATTTTTTTGGCTCTAAAACCACTCACAGGGTATTTGACATTCCCTGAACTCGTCTTCAATAGATAATGTATCATCTTATGACATGTATTTCTCCTCTTGAATTGCAGTTTTTAAGAAAAAGAAAGAAAGAAAATAAAATTCAAATTATTTGAAAACCCGCTAAAACTCTCGTTTGAGACGTGCCGTAACATTCACTAACTGTGCGATATACTGTCTGGACACTCACGTTTCTAAAAAGGGTCGACAAATATTTCATAGAACTACACTGTCCAAATACTTTTACAAGAGGTCCAGAAAATTTCTTTTTGCAAGTTGCAAGCAATGGGAAACGTGTAAAATATGGTTGAAACTCGATCCAAGAGATCGAAATTAGATAACGGTCACTTCGTTTGTTTTTTTGTAAGGCTCCCTTAGATGCAAGTTTATGCGATAATTATTATTCTATTAGTTCACTGTAAAGTATCATAGATAAAAGGGTGTGAAATATTATTATGTGCAGATTAGTAACCCGATGTTTACATTTGCAAAACAGCTGTTCACGGTATGACATGCCAACGACTTGTATTTAAAGTCGTAGCTGAACGTATAATTTTCGCGTTGGTTGTCAGTTTAATATTTACATTTGTGATGCATTATTTCAATATATGATCGATAAATCAACGCCGCGGTGGAATGGAAGAGCGCTCTAAAGCGCATTGCTGCGGAGCGCGCGGTTGCTCTCTGTCGGAGGTTCGCGTCCTTCCCCGACCATAGGCATGTCTGTTTAGATAGTTTATAAGCCTAGGGACTGATAACCATGGTAATTAAGATTTACCAACATTTCAACTATTTTTTTTTATATAAATGAACGATTAGTATTTCAAAAACGCCTTTTGAGAGCCTCTGGTGAATGCAAATATTTTAATAAAACCTTGAAGTGAGTATTAAATTCGGCAATAATTCGATTTTATATGACGATATCACATTCTTTCGCGACAATTAAAAGGGAAAAAGTATAGGCAAGTATTGGATTTGATCACGGAACGCAAAATTAGTAGTCCATAACGCTAACCCTTACGTTACCAAACACCGTCGTCCCAGCTAATAACGTCTCTTCTCAGATACAGACAATGCAAAATTTAGACCGTTATACGAGGGTCATCCACAAAGTAAGTTCCGTTTCTGCTTCTATCCGCGACAGCGCTACGATCGCAGTTCCGAGCATGCGTGGCAGATACTCTGACACAAGGAGAAGACATTTACGTCATTTTCATATCGCTGCTGCCGAAGTTTGCTTTCTAGTGCTTCTTTATAATGTCAGCCGCAATTGAAAATGCCTCCGCGTGTGAAATCAGATCTGTGATTTGTTTTCTAAATGTAAAGAAACGTAAACGTGACAAAGTTCAGCGGCAAATCTGCGAGTTTTACGGACAAAATGCTGTGAGTGATTCACACTGATAGAAGATGGGTCACACTGTTCAATGAAGGACGTGATCAAGTGCACGATGAAGAACGAAGTGGACTCCCGTCTGTGGTTACTGATGAATTCCTTCACACAATTGAAGATTAAGGACAACCGCAAGTTTACACTTTGTGCCCTTGCTACGGCAGTTCCGCAAATCTCACGAACTCTAATTCATGAAATTGATACTAAAAAACTGAAATTTCGAAAACCTTGCTCACGTTAGGTACCCAAAATTCTTACTGAACAACACAAACAACGAATGGGTATTGCACATCAGTTTTTGACACGCTACAGTGAGGGCGCTGGTTTAAAAAAAAAAAAATTCAAATTTTCAAATGTTTGTTAAGCTTATGGGACTTAACTACGGGGTCATCAGTCCCTAAACTTACAAACTACTTATGAACTACCTTATACTAAGGACGGCACAAATATCCATGCCCGAGGGGGGATTCGAACCCCCGACCGTAGTGGCCGTGCAGACCGTGACTGAAGCGCCTCAGTCTCCTCGGCCACCGCGGCCGGCCGGCGATGGTTTTCACGGGAGATGGAACTTGAGTATCGTACGATAACCATGAAAGAAAAGAATGGAATGGAGGCACACAGCCTCCCCAACGAAGGTTAAGCTTAAGCAAATCTTAACATCTCGAAAAGTTATGTGCACCGTTTTGGAATTGATTTCTTACAACGAGCCCATCCAATCAATGCACATGATTACTGCGAGACCATTAAGAAATTGCGCAGCGCAATACAGAACAACCGCCGAGGATTACTGTCAAAAGGTGGTGTTGTTTTCCACGATAAAGCCCGACCTCACACGGTGAATGTGACCAAATAACTCTTACGGAAATTTCACTGGGACGTGTTTGATCATCGTCAATACAGCCCGGGCCTCGCTCCTAGCGAATTTCATCTTTTCTTACACCTAAAATCTGTCCTTGGTGGTCAACACTTCAACGATGATAACGACCTGAAAGAACATGTTACCACATGGTTGAATACTCTGGCGGCAACCTTCTATGCCGGCCGCGGTGGCCGAGGGGACTGAGGCGCTTCAGTCACGGTCTGCACGGCCACTACGGTCGGGGGTTCAAATCCCCCTTCGGGCATGGATATTTGTGCCGTCCTTAGTTAGTTCATAAGTAGTTTGTAAGTTAAGGGACTGATGACCCCGTAGTTAAGTCCCATCGACTATACAAACATTTGAACATTTGCAACCTTCTATGAAAAAGGCTTACAAAAACTTAAGCCACGCTCACGCTATAAAATTTCGAAAGGTATGTAGGAAAGTAGTTTAACAGTTGTAGATTCTTGAAAAATAAATATGTTTTCTGTGTCTGTATACGTTTATTTTATATATAAAAAACGGAACTTACCTTGTGGACATACCTCGTATTTCTCCGAAAATATTTAAGAAATCTTCCCATCCCATTTTTACGTGGTGTGGTACAGCAACCGTGTTCAGTTGAATTCTTGAATAAAAGAAAGTGTTGATTGGAGGTTTCAACATAATTATTTACAATCAAGACGTTCTTTTATTCAAGAATTCAACTGCACACGGCTGCTGCACCACACCACGTAAAAATTGAATGGAAAGATTTCTACAATAATTTGCCTTGCCGGGCAGAAAAAGAAGTGGTGGCCAAACTATATAAGATTAAACAGAAAATATTTAATGTCCTACCTACTCCAAAATACTTGTCCTAACTCTTCTTTAGCATCCGAAGATCCGATTTAATCGGGCAAGTTTCTTTATAAACAATCGTCACGATAAAAATGCATGCCGATATGTGGAAACGGAGCTGTGCGCAAGATTGATATATGTATTCCGCATATCCGTGCGCTCAAGAGAGTCGTGTTACGAATCGCGCGACCGCGATCTGAAATGTATTTAGTAATGAATAGAAGACTGAACTTAAAATTCAATACTTATTTACACACGTTTAAGGTGTATAATAGTTTGTATATTTAGACTAGAATCAGTCTGTTGGTACAAACAAACAAAAGTTCTATTTAAATGTAGACTAGTTAACCCGTGCGAATAATTCGCACTTACCCTGATCAGTTACAGATAGGTAAGATAGTAACTGATCTGCAAGTACATACGAATGTATAATACAGGGTGTTTCACTAAGTGTGTTTGCTTCTGTAACTTATAAAATAATAGGTGACGGGAAATTTTAATGTGGTAGGTCAACACAAGAAATGTTACATTTTCTGCGGAGCTATGAACTTAGTTTATTGTATCATTTTCCAAAGAGTTACACCACAAAGATATATTTTTTTAAATGGAACAATAGGTTGCGATAGCGTATCTGACTGGCGGAGTGGCTGGCTATCCCCTGTGGCACGACCCACTGTCTCATGACCACCAGCCAGTGACCTCCGCTTTCGTAGCCTCCGCCCCCTAAACTTTGAAGGGTTGTAGCTCCCAAACTAACAGTGATATGAATGTAGTTTAAATTGATTTGGACGCAGCTGGTTTCAACGAATCCAATGCACGATAGAAAAAAAACTATCGTTCCATTTAAAAAATTATATCTCTGTGCTGTGACTCTTTGGAAAATGATACAATAAACTATGTTCATAGCTTCGAAAAAAGTGTAACATTTCTTGTGTTGACCTATCGCATTAAAATTTCCCGTCACCTATTATTTTATAAGTTACAGAGGCAAACACACTTAGTGAAACACCCTGTATATGTATGTGTATAAAATTTAATAAACTTTGAATAGTAGTAGCAAATGTTAGTCTCATTCTAAAACAATTTATATAATTAAATACAATATGATTAATTGTGAAACACAAAAAAATCATAGTGGTTTTTTTTTTCACGTTTATTTTATTTTTTGTAACCTTGTTTATTTTACAGAACTTATTTGAAAACAATGTTAATAGTTAAAATGTGTCTCTGAATGATCGATTTCGTGTAAAAGCCACGTATAACTGTCCATGCGAGAAAACAGGTTCTGGTACATAATAATCCGGCCTTTGGAGCATCTGACCTTGTGCTTTATTTCTGCTCATAGCGAATGTTACTTGTATTGAGAATTGTGTTCTTATGATTTAGAAAGGCATGGTTGGATCAGAAGGTGTGAGGTTAATGCGGGGTATTAGCACAGTTTTATCGTAGTCAATGAATTTAGCAGTGATGATGAACTCGCCTAAGTGAGTCACCACTAGGCTTGCACCATTAATTAATCACTGATAGGCGTTAAAATTTCTAATTAACATACTCCGCGCTGTGGCTGATGGGAGCAACCGTAAATACATGTCCCATTTCTGACTGTTAGCTGGGTATCAACTTAGATTCTACGACAGTATAATTTTTTTCAAAACAAAGTTTTTTTGTGATAACAAAAACTTTAAATTATCTGCGTATTTATCGTCATTAGTGCAAAACGAAACCTTGAAAATGAATCCTCAATCATTAATTTTCGATAAGTAATATGGGAGATATGGCGAACCCACAAAAAACACCACTGAGAAATAATAATATGATGAGTATTTATTACTATTTATACAAGAAAGTATATTCTTTGAAAGTACATGCTTTGCAGTGACTGTCAGCTCTATGCATTAACAGTAAGAGGGTCGACTTAACGCATGGTTTTAACGGAGAAAGAGCATTATATTTTGTTTTTAACTAGGTTTTCACCTTTCTTATTTCCGCCACGTAAAAATCCGGGTTGTTTTCGAAAACCTAAGATGCTGTAAACACATTTGCAAAAGGTATTCTCTATCAGAGTTCACAAATTTTTTTTCCTTTATTACGGCGTTTCCTATTAGAAAAAAATTATAAGCAGAAAAAAATAAGGAAAACTGTAGTCATTGTCGCTAACAGTGGCACATGTGGCATCGTCTTCCTGGTGTTACGTAACGTCACCACAGCTTCAGCCAATGACAAAGCGTTTTCAATCAGGTGACGTCGGCTTCCGTAGTCTAGCGGACAGCGTGGTAGATGACCACGCAAGGGGCCCGGGTGCAATACCTGGTGCTATCGGAGATTCACTCCATTCGTGGACTGGGTATTGTGTTGCCCACGTCATCGTTTCATCTTTACCGATGTGCAAATCGCCTCAGTGACGTCACGTAAAAGACTTTCACCAGGCAGGCCCAACACGATTCCAGTTGTGGTCCAGCGGCCGAAAATGCCACTGGGAATCATCAATCACCTGACTTTATCTTGAAACTAAATGATTTTTTAAACTTTAATTTTATAAAAATCTTTATTTATTTATTTTTGCAGAATTATAATAATAATTTTTAACATTGGAAAATAGTTTCTTGTAGGAATGGCCACTTCTATACTTTCTAATCATTGGAAACGTCGAAACGTTTACTATAACTTTTTCGATCTCATTCTGTTGCTGACGTCCAGAAGTTCAGAGTTGCCGTACTTATGCACAACGCACAAAATCACAAAAATCTGGTTTTACTACATGGGCCGCAAATATATAAACAACTCAGCCTTATAAGAGATTTAAGTTTTAACTGCATATACTTTAACAATTAAACTAGAAAATAAGTTTTCCCGTTTTCTGAAGTCTTTATCAGTAATCATTATAACCGGAAAACATGATGATTGGCTACTATAGGTGCCAGTTATGTTATTACATTCAATATCGTATTTTCAGATATGTTCTTAATGAATATATGTGAATTTTTGATATCTTACAGTCTCATATAATCTTTCTCTAAAGAACTGATTTCATTTACTTTATTCATTACATTTAGTGTGCAGCATTGAGTTTAGTGAAGTACTGAAACGTATTTTACTGACTTTTTCAAAGTTAAAAACACACTGCATAGACTTGGGATATGGTCGGTTTCAGCTCTAACAGTGCTGCGTATATTTAAAGGAGATATAAAAAGAAAAAAATTAGTTAAAATAGATCTAAACAATATCTTATTGATTACGCGAGATATCCGGCAAAAAATCCGAGGGTAGTAACCACTTTTGTCATAGGGAAAACTTATCATTCCATTTTAATAGAATTTGGTGACATATTTTACTTCAGCCACCGCACATTCTAATATCTTCTCTCGATCTGTTTGGCATCGTATTGACTGTTTATCCCACGTAAACATCTCTACTTTGCGATAGGATGGCCATGAAACCATACTTCAAGTAATAATACTGCCAATTACAGGATGGTTTCTTTGCAATGACACAGACTATTTACTATTTAATCTCCTCTTATGTTTCTAAAGGGCCCCACACACGAGCGACGAATCGCTGCAATCCGTCGCATGCGATATCGCTTCAATCCGTTGCTCGCCTCCTCATTGCCACACACGATCGATTTGTCATAGAATTTCAATGAGAATTACGAACGCATATTCCTGGAATGGAAGAAGTTCTTTCATTATTAACGGCAGTCACAGTTGATTTGTGCATCCACACGAGTAATATTTTTAAAATAAAAATTTTAAAAACGGTAACAGTAATGTATTAAACTTGTTTTGAATCTGTTTTCCGGGGATGTTTTGGCTACGTTACAGTTATAGTGCCGCCAAGTGGGTTATATACGTTATTGGTTCGTCTTACAGATTATCTTCAAGTAAATACATAATTCGTTTTTCAGTCTCGATATGCCTACAGAAATGTTGTAAATAGCCGCACTGCTAACAACCATGCATATAAATTGTGAAAAGGGGAGTTAGTTTGTGTGACACGGCTAGGGACTTCACTACAGTTTCATTGATTTGTCCTGAACAATTAAATTAAAATATCCACTTAATGTTATGGTACCTTTTAATCTCTCTGTTTCGACATTAAATTTAATGGAACGTGCAATTGTTTAACAAATAAATCAAAATTATCAGATGGAACTGAGTGTTACTTGGCTATTACAATGAATGTCCTACCGATTTCAGTGCTATGAATACAAGCTTCAAAACTCTGGTCACTACAGAAATTATAGGGTGAATTTTGTATTACTTCTTAATATGAGGCGCGTCCAGAAAGTAAGTTCAGTTTCGATTTATCTCCGCTGAAGCGCAGGGATTGTAGTTCCGCACATGCGTTGTAGACGATGTGTATCAAGGAGAAGAACATGCGCCATTTGGATATCGCTGTCAGTTACGTACGCTTTGTTGTGCTTGTTTGAAATGTCGGCTTTGATTGAAAATCCCGCCGCCTCTGAAATCAGGTCGGTGATTCGCTTTCTGAATGCGAGGAAAGTGAAACCAAGTGAAATTTATCGGCAAATTTGCGATGTTTACGGACCAAATGCGATGAGTGATTCGATGGTTAGAAGATGGGTCCGACAGTTTTATGGCGGGCGTAGTGGTGTGCACGATGAAGGACGAAGTGGGCGTCCATCTTTGGTTACAGAAGAACTGGTTCACGCGATTGATGACAAGATCCAGGAAAACCGTAGGTTTACAATTAGTGCTCTCGATATGTTCTTCCCCCATACGAGCTGAAAGAAACTGTTTCGCCGGCCGCAGTGGGCCGAGGAGACTGAGGTGCTCCAGTCACGGTATGCACGGCCACTACGGTCGGGGGTTCGAATCCCCCCTCGGGCATGGATATTTGTGCCGTCCTTAGTATAAGGTAGTTGATAAGTAGTTTGTAAGTTTAGGGACTGATGATTCCGTAGTTAAGTCCCATAAGCTTAACAAACATTTGAACATTTTAGAAACTGTTTCCAACTGGTTGAAGACACAGGCGGCAGATTTCTACGAAGAAGGTATACAAAACCTGGTACCACGCTATGACAAATGCCTGCAAAATTTCGGCAGTTATGTGGAAAAGTAGTTGAAGAGTTTTAGAATTTTGTGCAATAAAAATTTCTTCTGTATCTGTGAACAATTTCATTTTATTACCAAACGGAACTTACTTTCTGGACGCGCTTCGTATAAGTAAAAATTCTGGCCTCCATTGTACACAGTAGTTCGGGATCCCCGAATAACTATTCATTCTAACGTAAAGATCTTACTGAACATGGGAAAAGCGAAACGAAGAAAACTGCACAAACACTAATAATAACTAGAGAAACGAGTCACAGGCATATTGGCACACATCGCTGCTAAGCATCCAGGCAGCCATATTGCATCCACAATCGCATGCGATCTGCCAGATTGCCTGGGAATTCCGTTCGATCAGCGATCGGCGACCGATCGCTTAACTTTGTCCACACACGTGCGATCTACGAAGTGATTGCTGCGATCCGTCGATCGTGTGTGGGGCCCTTACTAACATCGCAATCTCCAGAAAAAAACCAGATATTGTGATATTCCTGGCCTGTGGCCACTCCATATTTCTGCCCGCTGGCCGTTTCTTTGCTAACATTGTACGTGTGTCAAACGCGGAAGAAAGACAGAAATGCAGCATATGTTGAAATGTGGAGTGGGGAGCAGTAGCATATGGCACAGTAGGTGCTGGTTCCCGTGGGAAAGCCCGCCTATGTTACTGGTGCTCTCCTCGCATTGATTACTGCATTTCAAGTCTCGTGACATCTTTTGAAATTAGTTTTGTTTATTATATACTAAATATTAATTATTCAGACCTGAGAATTTCTAATAAATATCTCTCAAGGACAGGCTAGGTTTTGACAGTTGAAAAAGTTTAAGGTGCCTTCTCTTATTGTAACAAGTGAGGAGCGATTTTGCAGAAGGCGCGCGACGGCCCTGTTTTGGCGCGAAATAGAGCGTCAGGTGCCCTCTCGCAACGCGCTGCAGTTTCAGTCTCGAGCTGACCACTATACGCGCCGGACCGCGCCGGTCATGAGTAAAGTTTCGTATAATTGTGATAACAGTCGAGGTCTCAACATGAACTACGGGCAGCATAGGCCGTTTCTGATTAACAATAGTTGTTCATATATTATTATTTATTTAATAAATGGCATCCCTGATAATTAAAAATCTCGCCAGTCGCTTCTTATGCTTCCATCATAAAGATTTTAGCCTCACTTGTATGCTGTAGAAGAATCAACGACCTGTGTGCTGTCTTCTGCGCTGGGGACACAACTATAGAATACAACAGATTAGTCAGAACTCTATAGGGACTGATGACCCCGTAGTTAAGTCCCATAAGCTTAACAAACATTTGAACATTTTTTCAGAACTCTATGCTTTCCATAAAGTCTTGGACAGCAACTACGGCACCTCGTGCGTACGGTAGGGCGGTACAAACGCACACTGCCACGCAACAGCATCCGCAAGGATGTCGAGGTTTTAGGGGACTTGTGGGAGGAAGCAGTACTAACTTCTCCGTCCGCAAATAAACCCCTAGGAAGCTAGTAACATTCCGTTCTAGCTGTTGTTATGGTCTTCAGGCCGGAGACTGGTTCAATGCAGCTCTCCACCCCACTCTATTCTGAGCAAGCCTTGTCATTTCCTCATAAGAACGGCAACCCACATCCATTTGAATCTGCTTACTATACGTGTCTCTTGGTCTCCCTCTGCGATTTTTACCCCACACACTTCCCTCCAATGCTAAATTTACGATTCCCCGATGTCTAAGAATGTGTCCTACCAAGCGGTCCCTTCTTTTAGCCAGGGTATGCCAAAAATTCATTTTCTCACCAATTCTGTTCAGCACTTCCTCATTGGTTATGCGATCTACCCGCCCAGTCTTCAGTATTCTTCTGTAACACCACATTTCAAAAGCCTCTATCCTCTTCCTGTACGCACTGCTTATAGTCCATGTTTCACTCTTGTACAAGGCAACACTCCACACAAATGCCTTCAGAAAAGACTTCCTTACACTTAAATTAATATTCGATGTTAGCAAATTTCTCTTTTTCAAAAATGCTTTTCTACCCATTGCCATTCTGCATTTTATATCCTCTGTACTGCGACCATCACATGTTATTTTACTACCCAAGTAACAAAACTCATCTACCACCTTCATTGTTTCGTTACCTAATCTAATTCCTTCAGCGTCGCCTGATTTTCTAAGACTGCATTCCATTATTTTTGTTTTGCTCTTGTTAATGTTCATTTTACACGCTTTCTTCAACACACTGTCCATTGTATTCAACTGCTCTTCCAGGTCATGTGCTGTCTCTGACAGAATTACAATGTCATCAGCAAAACGTAATGTTTTTATTTCTTCCCCCTGTACTTTAATCCCTATTCCAAATTTTTCCTTGCTTTCCTTCACCGCCTGCTCGATGTACAAATTGAATAACATCGGAGAAAGGCTACAACCCTGTCTTACTCCCTTCCCAACTGATGGTTCCCTTTCATGCCCTTCGAGTCTAATAACTGCGGTCTGGCTTTTGTACAAGTTATAAATAACTCTCCTTTCCCTATATTTTACCCCTGCTGACTTCAGAATTTGAAAGAGTCTATTCCAGTCAACATTGTCAAATGCTTTCTCCAAATCTACAAAAGCTAAAAATGTAGGTTTGCCTTTCCTTAATCTATCTTCTAGGATAAGACGTAAAGTGATTATTGCCTCCCGGGTTCCTATGTTCCTCCTGAATCCAAACTGATCTTCCCCGAGGTCAGCTTCTACCAGCTCTTCCATTCTCTTGTAGATAATTAGCTACAGAAGAAAAACCAACACCCTACAATCGGTTCTTCCCCTACATGCGTCGGAGCGCGCAGCGCTAATTAACATATCGCAGTAAATTCCTAATTACCCATCGGGGAGGTACCACTGGACTAGAACTCCTATGGTTGTAACTCCGTGGGGAAGCACAAGGTAAAGGTGACTCATTTAAACTTACGTTAGTGTCTCGCGTACGGCGACTTTATGTAACTGGGTCGTAAGAAGTCGCTTAGTAGGCAGTCCGGTTTTTTGTTGGCAGTGATAGCAGCGGCAGCGGCAGGTAGAGATAGTCCACGCAGACACGTGCCCGACCCGCGCCCACGCGCACTCTGCGTCAATGTGGGGCTGTGACGTCACGGCGCATGGAGGCACATGTTTTATGTATCGGCGGGCGGCTAGTACGCACGCGGTCGCGGTCGCGTTGGAGCGGTTAGCTCAGGCCTGCACGGAACACCCTATCTTAATGGGTACTCGACGGCTTAACGAGTTCATAGGGAAGCACCGAGGACTCTCTTATGCGGAAAAGGCTAATGAGTTCCGCTGCTGATAAACTGTTCACTGACTAACCTGTTCCTCGATCCCTGCTGAGAATGTGTGGGAAGAACTGCACCGTCAACACAACAGAACATTTGTATTCACCGTAGTAGTGGATGGCGGGCGAGAAACAATGTATTTTTATAATATACTACCGGGCGATCAAAAAGTCAGTATAAATTTGAAAACTTAATAAATCACGGAACAATGTAGATAGAGAGATGAAAATTGACACATATGCTTGAAATGACATGGGATTTTATTAGTACAAAAAAAAAGTTTAAAAAATGACAGGCAGATGGCGCTCCGGCCGCGGTGGCCGAGGTGACTGAGGCGCTCCAGTCACGGTCTGTACGGCCACTTCGGTCGGGGGTTCGAATCCCCCCTCGGGCATGGATATTTTTGCCGTCCTAGTTCGTAAGTAGTTCATAAGTAGTTTGTAAGTTTAGGGACTGATGACCCCGTAGTTAAGTCCCATAAGCTTATCAAACATTTGAACATTTTTTTTGCAGATGGCAATAATTAGCATTGGAAAGGGACTAAGATAGGGTTGTAGCCTTTCTCCATTGTTATTCAATTTGTACATTGAGCAAGCTATAAAGGAAAGCAAGGAGAAATTTGGAGAAGGAATTAAAATTCAGGGGGAAAATTTAAAAACTTGCATTTTGCCGACGACATAGTAATTCTATCAGATACAGCAAAGGACCAGGAAGAGCAGCTGAACGGAATGGACAGTGTGCTGAAAGGTGCATATAAGATGAAGATTAACAAGAGCAAAACTAGGGTAATGGAGTGCAGTCTAAGAAAATCAGGTGATGCTGAAGGAATTAGATTAGGTAACGAAACAATAAAGGAGGTAGATGAGTTTTGTTACTTGGGCAGTAAAATAACAAATGATGGTCGCAGTACAGAGGATATAAAATGCAGAACGGCAATGGGTAGAAAAGCGTTCTTGAAAAAGAGAAATTCGTTAACATCGAATATTGATTTAAGCCTAAGGAAGTCCTTTCTGAAGGCATTTGTATGGAGTGTTGCATTGTATGGGAGCGAAACATGGACGATAAACAGTGCGAACAGGAAGAGGATTGAGGCTTTTGAAATGTGGTGCTACAGAAGAATGCTGGAGATTAGGTGGGTGGATCGCGTAACTAATGAGGAGGTACTGAAAAGAATTGGGGACAAAAGAAATTTCTGGCATACCTTAACTAAAAGAAGAGATAGATTGGTAGGACACATTCTTAGACATCAAGGAATTGTGAATTTAGCATTGGAGGGAAGTGTGTGCGGTAAAAACCGCAGAGGAATACCAAGGGATGGATACAGTAAGCAGATTCAGACAGATGTAGGTTGCCGTTCTTATGTGGAGATGAAGAGGCTTGCTCAGGATAGGGTATTGTGGAGAGCTGTATCAAACCAGTCTCAGGACTGAAGACCACAACAACAACAACAACAACAACAACAACAGCATAACATATTAAGACAAAGCAAAGATGATATTCTTTACAGGAAATGTTCAATATGTTCACCATCATTCCTTAACAGTAGCTGTAGTCTAAGAATAATGTTGTGAACAGCACTGTAAAGCATGTACGGAGTTATGATGAGGCATTGGCATCGGATGTTGTCTTTCAGCATCCCTAGAGATGTCGATTGATCACGATAAAATTGCGACATCAGGTAACCCCAAAGCCAATAATCGCACGGGCTTTGCTCTGGGGACCTGGGAGGCCAAGCATGACGAAAGTGGCGGCTGAGCACACGATCATCACCAAAGGACGCGCGCAAGAGATCTTTCACGTGTCTAGCAATAATTCTTTTTGTTTGTTTGTTTTCGTTCTAATGAAACCACATGTCATTCCAAGCATGTGTGTCAATTTTTACCTCTTCACCTACATTATTCCGTGATTTATTAAGTTTTCAAAAATATACTGACGTTTTGATCACCCAGTACATGACCTGTGCGAATACTTCGCACCGTTAGTGGCCGGCGACGTAAATATTTATCAAATCATAGTATTTTATTATACATTATAACAGTCTATACAACATAATTTTTTTACAATACTTCCTTTCGGACAATGTTAGTTGCCCGTCGACTCTTATGTTTAATTTCTACTTTTACATATTTGAATGTTTTTCCCGCGACGTTGTAGTAACATACAATTGTCTGTGACTAAAAACTGGATCAGGCAAGTGGATTCCAGAACTATCAAGTGTTTTACCCTGTACTTTGTTAATCGTATTAAAAAAACTTTGATCTAACAGTCGTTTAAAAGAGAAGGGCATTTTATTGCCAGATAGTGTTGCGAGCTAACAATATTCATTCCACAATATTTTCACCAATTGCAAACGTCTAAATCTATGATACTGCTATACATTTTTCTATTAATCTCGTCCGATTCAGTAATCCCTGCATTCAAATTCATGAAGAGTATTACAATAGCAACTTCTATCAAAGTCAGTACGTGGGAAGTAAACCGCTCATCTCTGCGCTATTCAAAAATTATTATGTGGGAAACTGAAAAAGTTCACTTTCTTCGTCAGTTATCAATGAATTCGTACTCATGTAAGATCTTGAGCATCCTGGAAGTACTTTAAATGAAAACATTCTAGTAAAGGCTTTAATGCGACTGTTGTTTGAAATTGATTAAAAACGCAAGATATTACTGTTACCAGTCACTTAGTAACTAACTGACTGGTAACAGTAATGCCTTATGTTTTTAATCAAATCCTTATAGTAGATCTGAAACTACCTTATTAATCTGGTCACAGTGGAAAGATCCATACTGTCATAGAAGCATAAAAATAGACATTTGCCGTAAATTTCACTGCCGAAGTCTGTATTTGAAATTATTAAAGAAGGCAAATCGATCGAGTTATCATCTTTAGGCATTCCCCAATTCCGATTTTTAGAGGGAGACTGCAAATTCAAATTCATTGCTTGCTGGAATGACAAAAAAGTTGGGGAAAATGAAGGGAAGTTAGATGTGCACTAATAGGTTCCTTCAGAATCAATCAACGCACGTGTTTAAAAGCGCAAATATAAGACATTGATCCGTTGAACGTTATTTGCCAAAAAGAACTCTGTACCTTTATTAGAAACGAAGATCTCGTAAATCGAGCCTGTTAAAATATCCACAGATAGGACAAAAGGATTTCGCACTTCAGTATAAAAAAGCATAGCGAAAGTTAAGTGTATTTTGATTCCAGATGACAAAACTGTGGATGAACACCTTTCGTTTAAATATAAAATGAAGGAAATCGGTCGGGTAGAATAGGCTGGCTGACAGACTTTTTTTTTTTTTTTTTTTTTTTTTTTTTTTTTTTTTTTTTTGAAATAATATGTGACATTACTAGCGAACGTGGCAGTGTGATTGCTATTGGGAATTTCATAAACACTCTAGCCTCTCTTTCCTCCCATATCTGTCCCCCTCCCCTCTTTATCCCTCTCCTCCTCCAATGCCTGTATAAAAAATGCGTTATATATATATATATATATATATATATATATATATATATATATATATATATATGATGGATACACTAGCCGATTTTCTCATCTCAGGTGCATTTAACGAGTCCATAAAACTGTTAGATTTAGGAACAAATTAAAATAGTGAGTCTCTGGTACATGCAAGCAACCGGGAAACCCCGTAGGCAACTTGGGCGATCTGTTGAACAAAATATTCAAATGTTTGTAAATCTATCGGACCAAACTGCGTGGTCATCAGTCCGCAGCTTACAAACTACTTAAACTAAGGCAAACTAACCCAAGGACAACACACACACCCATGCCCCAGAGAGGACTCGAACCTCCGACGGCGAGCAACCGCGAGCTCCGCAACGAGGCGCCATAGACCGCTCGGCTGCTCCACCGCTGCTATCTGTTGAACGGCGCGACCTAAACAGCGGGAACAAGTTACAGACAGGTACACAGTGTCAAATCGGCGTTATTTTTGCCTGCGCCTCTGGAATGATGCGAATGTGGAAAAAACGCAACAGAGCAAACTTATAGAGAATGTTGTACTCTACAAATCCATTTATTCAATTTGTCTCAGACGAGAGCTTCAGGCGTTGTTCCCAATCAAATTTCGAGCGGTCAAAAGGCCATCCGATAGGCCCACTTTCAGTATTACTAACCTAAATGGGTGGGTCAATAAAGAGACGTGCCGCTGACTAGCGGACGAGGAGGGGCGAGGAGGGGGGGGGGGCAGGAGGGCGTGCGATTATCCAGTTTGTGCCCGCGCAAAGGAAATGTCGTAGATCCGGCACTGATTACACATGCTTGTAATTAAAGCTGTGTTAACACGTCCTGACCGATCACGAAATCTGTGGGAGTGAAGCAGTATTTCCATTGAAGGATATGATAAATTAGACCATCAGCGCTTAAATGAACTCGTGGGCACCATGCCACATAGAGTACAGGTTTGCATACATGCACGGAGTCATGTAGCTCATTACTGAATGAGATTACTACACAATAGTCTTGAATCGAAAATAGGGAGTTGTTATTTATTTATTTATTCAATGTTCAAACAATTGATACGAAGTCATTAGTCACCTAACTTCCCATCACAGCCGACCATCAGCTCTCCTTCTGAAATTAATAAAATAATAAACTCTCTCAAGAGAAAAAGCTCACATGGAACTGATGGTATTTCCAGCAGGGTAATGAGATTGTTCTCAAGAAATTAGCAGGATTTTTAGTCACATATATAATAGTTCTCTGAAGGGGTGTTTTTCCTAATAGACTGAAATATGCTTCTATTAAACCACTACGCAAAAAAAGGGATACGTCAACAACTACCGCCCAATCTCACTTCCGACAGCGTTATGCAAAATTCTTGAAAAAGTAATGTATTCTAGAGTTGTTTCACACATAGGTAAAAATAAAGTTCTAACTAAATGTCAGTTTCGTTTTTAGAAAGGCTTTTCAACAGAAAATGCTATATATACTTTCACTAAAGAAATATTAATTTCTCTGAATAACCGGACATCACCAGTTGGGATTTTTTGTGATCTCCACAAGGCTTTTGATTGTGTAAATCATGGGATTCTTCTAGATAAACTATTGTGGTATGAATGGGGTAGTGTACAAATGGTTTAAATCATACCTAACAGGAAGAGTACAGAAAGTTGACATAAGTAGTTCACATGATATGCAAAAAACAGGTGATTCCTCAAACTGGGGAACAATCAAATGTGGGGTGCCACAAGGTTCGGTCTTGGGCCTTTGCTGTTCTTAATATACAGGGTGTTTCACTAAATGTGTTTGCCTCTGTAACTTACAAAATAATGAGGACGGGAAATTTTAATGCGGTACGTCAACACAAAAAATGTTACACTTTCTGCGGAGCTATGAACATAGTTTATTGTATCATTTTCCAAAGAGTTACTAAAAGTTACGAAGATATAATTTTTTAAATGAAACAATAGTTTTTTTCTGTCGTGCATTGGATTCGTTTAAACCAGCTGCGTCTGAATCAATTTAAACTACATTCCTATCACTGTTAGTTTGGGAGCTACAACCCTTCGAAGTTTAGGGGGCGGAGGATACGACAGCGTAGCTGACTTGCTGGTGGATAACCACTTGGCCAGTCAGTTACGCTATCGCAGCCTCCGCCCCCGGAACTTTGGAGGGTTGTAGCTCCCAAAATAACAGGCATAGGAATGTAGTTTAAATTGATTTGGACGCAGCTGGTTTCAACGAATCCAATACACGATAGAAAGAACTATTGTTCCATTAAAAAATTATATCTTTGTGGTGTAACTCTTTGGAAAATGATACAATAAACTATGTTCAAAGCTCCGCAGAAAGTGTAACATTTCTTGTGTTGACCTACCGCATTAAAATTTCCCGTCACCTATTATTTTATAAGTTTCAGATGCAAACACACTTAATGAAACACCCTGTATATTATTGACGTGCCATTCTATATCCATGAAGATGCAGAGCTGGTTCTTTTTGCTGACGATACAAGTATAGTTATCACACCTGACAGGCAAGAAGTAACTGAAGAAATTGTAAACGACGTCTTTCAGAAAATCATTAAGTGGTTCTCAGCAAATGGACTATCGTTAAATTTTGATAAAACACAGTACATACAGTTCCATACAGTAAATGATATGACACCATTAATAAATATAGACTTTGATCAGGAATGTGTAGCAAAGGTAGAATATTCAAAAATTTTTGGTGTATGCATTGACGAGGGATGGAACTGGAAAAACACATTGAAGATCTGCTGAAACGTTTGAGTTCAGCTGCTTATGCTTTTAGGGCAATTGCAAATTTTCGTGATATACATCTCAGTAAATTAGCTTACTATGCCTATGTTCATTCTCTGCTTTGGCATCATTTTCTGGGGTAATTCATCATTGAGTAAAAAAGTATTCATTGCACCAAAGCGTGAAATCAGAAAAATTGCTGGAGCCCATCCAAGACAATCCTGCAGATACTTATTCAAAGGACAGTAGCTTCACAGTATATATATTCACTTATGAAATTTGTTATTAGCAATCCCACCGAATTCAAATGCTATAGCAGTGTACGTAACTTCAACACTAGGAGAAAGAATGATCTTCACTATTCAAGCTTAAATCTAGCTTTGGCACAGAAAGGGGTGAAATGTGCTGCCACAGAAGTCTTTTGTCACCTACCAAACAGCATCAAAAACCTGACAGATAGCCAACTACCATTTAAAAAATAAATTAAAAGAATTTCTGAATGGCAACTCCTACTACACTGTAGATGAATTTTTAGATATAAATTAGTAAATCTGAAAAAAAATATATAAAAATAAAAATAAAAAATATATAAAAATAAATAAATGTGTCATGTAATATTTAGTACAAAGGATTCATTTGCAGAGACACCTTTCATTAATCTGACACGTTACACATGATTACGAAGTGTCGCATTCATGATCTATGGAACAAGTACAAATCTCATCTCGTCACAATACTGCAGTCTTTCGCAGGTTCTCTGATGCTCCCAAGTCCTTAATGGTGTTTCCTCCTTGTTTGAAGGAAAGATTCCAGTTCTGTACAGGTATTCCACAAGTCAGTCATGGCAAGCAATTTAGCGAATTTCTGCCACCAATTCCCTTCGTGGGTGTTCAGGAAGTGTGCTCTTATTCTCTAGCAGTGTAAGCCACATTTTTCTTTTCCCACGTGGTCATAAAACGTCTTGAATTTATTATTAATTATTCTTTGGTTTGAGATTTAGAATTGCTTTAGGCAACTTTTTAGAAAATCTTTGTTCCTGTTTTGGCTAAACAAAGGCCGTCATTTCATTCTCATACATTCTTGTATGTTATGCTATCCATGGAGAATCTATTTCAGTTCCAGAGCCCGTAACTGAGAAAATGGAGGATTTTATTTTATTTCTGCAAGAATTTAGAGGTGCTACCGCCTATATCTCAGAGTCGCAAAATAACCATTATGTGATGTTTAGAGCTAATAAAACTTGCGTAAGTGCAATACAACTTTGGCCGTCTCTGTCGATTTTGCAGCTACATCTACGTAACTACTCGGCAACTCGCACTGAAATATATGGCTGAGGGTTCATCAAACCAGTTTCATAATATTTCTCTACCGTTCCATTCTCTAACAGCACGCGTTTTCGATCTGATTTACTTTATTACGAGAACAATGTCTATGTAGATGGATGTTAACAAAATGTGTTCGCATTCGAAAGAGAAAGTTGGTGAAAGAAATTTCGCAAAAAAATCTCGCCGCGACGAATAATTCTTTTCTTTTAATGATTTTCATCCTAACTCGTGCATTAATACTGTAACACTCTCTCCCCTATATCGCGTTACTACAAAACGAACTGACGTTCTCTGAACTTTCTCTAAATCGTCCGTCACTCCCAGTTGGAGGGGGTCCGATAATGCGCATCAATACTCCAAAATTGGGCGCACAAGTGTAGTATAGGCTGTTTCTTTGGCAGAACTGTGCATCTTCTAAGTGTTCGATTTCCCTTCAATATCTTCTGTGGGTTCCTTCCAATTTAAGTTGTTCGTAATTTTATTTCCTGAGCATTTTAAGGGTGCTTACGACACTGTATGGAATCTGAAACTATTTGATACATGGCAAAATCGTGGCATTAGTGGTAAAACGCTGAAATAGTGGTATCTTTTTATCTACCAGTTATACTGCGCTAAGAGGGTCAATAATGTGATATCAGTTTATAAACAATTCAGGGTCTGTTAGAAGCCCAACATTATTTAACATTATGATTAATCACTTACCAAAATAAATACAAGTAGTAGAAGACATTAAAACAGATCTTTATGCTGACGATTTAGTTACATTGATCTCACTGACAGCGAAATAATTGTCCATCTTTAGGCGGAAATAAATGAACTATACTAGCAAATTGATCCAGAGAAAATTTATTGGCATTTAACACCGTAAACGCATTCTTCCAAGTTTTGTCACAGGTTCATAAATCCCCACTATAAATTTAGGGTTTGAGAACAGTAAAAGATTAACTCTGTTGTGGCGTAAAGTCAGTGCCACACGCCAGACGTAAGAGAACGATAGTGGAGAAGGCAGCGATCGACCGAAAGCCAATCGCAAGCAGGCGCCGCGCATCCTGGAGGGAGTAACTGAAGATGCGCGCCCTCTACAAGCGGCTGTATCTAGGCCGACATACGACTGGACAGCCCGTCAGTTACTAGTGAGAACTCCGACAGTTACTATTCAGTTACTAGTCAGCTACGAAGTCAGAAATAGGGGAGTATTAAGTCAGAGCGCGGCTACGAACATAGCTGTAATTAGGTCACAGCGCAGCTAGCATCATACGGACGACGCCACGAGAAGCAAGAAGAGAGAAGAACCAGGCATGTGTTCTAAAGTTGAGTATTGTAAATTTCAGTCAGTAAATAGCTTGTAATACTAACTATATCCATGTTTTAGATGTCAAAGAATCCTGCACCAGTACCTTTATTGACAACTAGACCGGGACGATTACTAAAAAAAAGGCGACGAAGACACAACAAACTCATTGTGACGATCCGAAGTATTTTGGCATCTCATTGGACAGAAAAATGAATAGTGTAAACCATATACAAAATACTGCAAATAAGGTTTAAAAAAACTCGATATCCTTAAGATATTAGCTGGAGAAAATGCGGTAGTTCCATGGATGTAGTAAACTCTAGTCATACAAAACAAGTGATTCCTTCGATTTTGTTTATCAATTAAGCGGAGGATGTATTAGAGGAAAGAGTTGTACCTTGGGACAGTTTTTACATTTTAATTTTTTATACTATAATTTTTTTACAATAAGTTTGAAAATTTTTTAGGCTCGCTCCAATAGTTATACAATTACTCACTAATAAAGACCTTTGTGGCACTTGTTCCAAGGTACAACCTATGGTTTCACCTTGGGACAGTGGTGGTTTTACCTTGGGACACGGTGATTTATTTCAATTTCTTAGTTTTATGAATCGTTTTGGAATCAGGTAGTAAATGTGTTAGTCCAAATACAAAAGTTATTTTACCTTAAAACAAGAGATGGTGGGGAAAAAATATTAAATGAATGAAACCATCGTAACACCACTGGAGCTGGTAGTTCTTTCACTATATTACTGCGATTAACAGTGCTGATTTTCTCAACATTAGGGAATACAAAATGGTCCTTTGCTTCCTTAAGAATTTCACTGTTATATCTTGTTATGTGTTTTCTAAAACTACTCCAGCATAGTACACATGAGATCTGCCACTGGTGTCAACTTTTACCAAGACCCAACTACCTTGAGAACAAGAAAGTGTTACTTTTTCAGAGGATAGGAAGGATGGTAAATCCTCTTCTTCAGATGACAAATCAAATATGCTACTTCCAGAGCTACTGCCAAGCTGGGGAATTTCTTCATCAGAAGAACTGGAAGACGAAAACTCATTTGTCCGTTTAGTGGCTTTTTTCTTTGGAAAAAGACTTCTTTTTTTTCCTCTTCAATTCTTTATTTTTCTGGTGTCTCAGTGACAATCATACACCTTCCAGATGTCCCAAGAGAAGTGTCCCAAGGTAAAACCAAATACACAATAACAGAAAACAGTATCCTAATCTATGTACACATTTATATCGTTATAACTTATGGTATCAATAGCTTGCTTAAATAATGCCCTACAACATTGTATTTAATAAATATCAATAATGATACTTAGCTTTAATTTATATCTTCTAAGAATAGTGGCTAAATTTTTGTTTCAAACACGAAAACTTGTAAATCTCCTCCTCAGATCTCAAACATCATCCGAATACAACATGGCCTCTTATTCCCTCTGAAAATAGACCTGACAACTTTACTTCATAGTTCTCAAAGTTTCCACTAGAGTGCACTGCCTGTATTAAAAAGAGTCCCAAGGTAAAACCATTTCAAAGTACAACCCTTTCCCCTACTTTATAAATTTAACATATAACTTTTGTAGGGTGGGTGACGCAATACTTTTTGATTTGTGTACTTGTTGTAGGTATTTTGAATGAGACTAAACCGATACGTTATCAGTCCCGAATTGCGTAGTAGGGACAATTAAATTAAAACTGCGTGACGGTCAACCTGTCCCTATCAAACTCTGACTTTCACTACCAGAAAAGGTGTAGCAAGTAATAGCAACTTCCTGCAAGTTCCTTGTTGATGTAGTGACCGTGAGCCCCCTACATCCGCGTCTCACGCTGATAAACAGTGTGTCACGTTCCACTACGGTGCCCACAGGGATTCTGCTGAAGGCATTCCATTTAGAAGGTAAACAGAGGATGGAAACTGCTACTCAGCACCAGTCATACCGCTTCCTCGTGGCGACATTTCCCAATCCCCGTTCGGTCGAACCTCTAATGACGCCGCGTTTTCGTCACGAGAGTGATTCTCGGAAATAACACGGCTTAAAAGTCACCGTCTGCGTCCACTGGGATAACAGTTAGCAGAATGAAATGCTGACCATATATGCTAATACGCTTCACTTCCCGAACTATTTCCATCACGTCCATTCATGTGTGTTGTTTTGCAAGACTCATTGACGTCCATCTCAAGTTCAACACACAATTTTGTAAGTCTCTTCAGCAGAATATAGTGATTGGAAATGGGCGCTGGTCACACACAACACAGCCAGCGGAGCAGATGCATAAAATAAAGTCCATTATCTATTATCCCCATGTAGCTAAAATACCCGGCTTTGCCCGTTGATTTGTTTATTCCACTCTTCTCTCAGTCCATCTCTTTCTCTTTCTTTATGTTCCTCTCCTTCTCTCTCTCTCTCTCTCTCTCTCTCTCTCTCTCTCTCTCTTTTCACCCTCTGTCCAGCTGCCCTTCATCCTCATCATCTACCTCCATTTTCATATTTATAGATAGGTATATGTTTCCCTCTACATCATTTTTTTCCGATTCCTACAAAATGAACTGTAGAGTGACTTCCTGAGTATAATAAAATGATCCACGAAAATTTACACATGTCTGCCAAGTTCCAGCATGACCAGTCAGGGTGCAAGTCCACTCTAAGTCGCTCTCCATCACATATCCCATACGGTGACGTGTGGAATGTAAAAATCTTCTCCATAGAAACATACATCGTAATCGATCAAACGCTGTCTAATACTCACATAAGATCTAACACCCCTATTATTTCATAGTTAGACATGTCGAAACGCGCTTTTCGGCAATTGTTACAAAGTCATGGATTACGTATTTTTATTTTTTTATTTTTTTATTTTCCTTCATGTTTCTAACGCTGTTATTAACTGAGATATAAAAGCACTTTTTCCCTCCATGGAAATTTGAAGTGCCGGCCGCGGTGGCCGAGGAGACTGAGGCGCTCCAGTCACGGTCTGCACGGCCACTACGGTCGGGGGTTCGAATCCCCCCTCGGACATGGATATTTGTGCCGTCCTTAGTTAGTTCATAAGTAGTTTGTAAGTTTAGGGACTGATGACCCCGTAGTTAAGTCCCATAGACTATACAAACATTTGAACATTTTTGAAATTTGAAGCGAAAAGTTGGTCAAGAGCTGCTCGATATTTTTACCAATATATGTAACCCATGCCTGTATGAATGTTTAATAGAACTTTTCGAAATTTTGTATATTAGTGTAGATTTGATTTTAGGACATACTCAGTCGTATTTCTTTACGTGGTTACATTAATGGCATGACTGGAATCACATTAAACTTCGCGATTCTAACCAACATGGATTTAGCAGTCATCATCAACAAAAAGAACACATCGCGGCCTATACATATCCAGGTTTACCCGGTGAATGTACCGGAACTCTTTTGCTCAGCATCACGATGACTAAGCACTAACTTAATTATGTCTTAAGGGATAACTAACTAGCTAAGATGGTGACCGCGCAGAGTGGCCGTGCGCTCTAAGGCGCATTGCTGCGGAATGCAAGTCTGCTCCCCATAGGAGGTTCGACTCCTCCTCGGGCATGTGTTTATGTGTGTGTGTGTGTGTGTGTGTGTGTGTGTGTGTGTTTGTGTGTGTGTGTGCGTGCGTGTGAGTGTGTGGGTGTGTGTGTTTAAGTAGTTTGTAAGTCTTGGGACTGAAGACCACTGAGAAAAAAAAAATCAAATGTTTGTAGATCTTATGGGACTTAGCTACGGAGTCATCAGTCCCCGGTACCAAATGTAGAGAGTCTTCGTACTCGTATTGTGGACGGCTGTGATACAATACGCCATTCTCCAGGGCTGCATCAGCGCATCATGGATTCCATACGACGGAGGTTGGATGCATGTATTCTCGCTAACGGAGGACATTTCCTGTAACAAAGTGTTTGAAGTCACGCTGGTACGTTCTGTTGCTGTGTGTTTCCATTTCATGATTAATGTGACTTGAAGAGAAGTAATAAAATGAGCTCTAACATGGAAACTAAGCGTTTCCGGACACATGTCCACATAACATATTTTCTTTGTTTGTTTGTGAGGAATGTTTCCTGAAAGTTTGGCCGTTCCTTTTTGTAACGTATATATAATTTTGGAAGAATCCTCAGGCTTTGAAGTCCATCAAAAAAGGTAGTATCTGGCAGAACACTGGTTCGAGCAATTCTTGGCATTATTGTTCCTCAGTGTGAGATCCGTAGAGGATCTACAGAGGGCTCGTTACAGATTAATCCAGTTAGCGCGAAAGCGTCACAAAGATGATAAACTCCAGTGGCAGACGCCCCAAGTGAGGGGTTCCGCATCACGGTATGTGCTCCTATCAAAGTCCCGAGAGCGAACGTTCCCCAAAGCGACAACCAATTCATTGCTTCGTTGTGCGTACATCTCGTGAAAAGACCTCGAGTATAAAACTTGAGAGACGTTAGAGCCAAACACAGGCTAACGTGTAGTCTTTGTTTCCGGGAAACACGACTGGGATAGGAAGAAGAGCAAGAGACTGTCATATACACCCCTTGAGGTAGTTTCTGGAGTATGGATCTAGTTGTAGAACTTTACCTGTCAAGGGCCAGTGTTCGAACTACAGGGCTATACAAACATAAGTTACGACTACAGCTTTCCATTTGGTCATTGAGTGACCCTTCCTCCTCCTCCTCATCCGATACCGTGCAAACTCCGATCGATGATTCTTCATTCTCATCCGAAGTATCGTTATCCTCCTTAACAATGCTTTAAGCGGCAAGTCGCATGAACAACATGCAATGGTCCACTTCGTACTTCATCGTGCACTTGATCACGTCCTTCACTGAATAGTTTGACCCATCTTCTAAACATTGAATCACTCATACCATTTTGTCCGAAAACCTCGAGGATTTGGCAATGAATTTCCTTTGGTTTAACTTTCTTTGCATTTAGAAAATGAATCACAGATCTGACTTCACACGCGGCGGCATTTTAATTACGGCTGACATTGTAGCGTACGTCGTGAATAATAACACAGATTCACTGTTTACGTTCTGTATTTTCAAAGACAAAGCTACATCAAAGATTCATTTATCAATCCAGAGATATTTACAAAGACATTACAAAATAATATATTATCAATTCCTAACATCCTACCCACCCTGATCAACCTCCAGGGGGATGACCAGTTGAACGGGACGAACTATCTGGTGTGCATAGAATTACTGTTCGTACTTTCTGATCTCTTCCTTCGACTAGTCTCTCTATTCTTGCTTTCTTCCATAGGTGGCGCGGGCGTCCATCTTCTTGTACCAGAGCAACATCACCGGGGCGGAACTTGATGGCTCTTGTCCAAGTACCCCTAACTTCGTGGAAGCTTCTAAGTTGCAATAGATATTCTTTAGTCCATCGCTTCTAAACGTCATCTGTCAACTTCTGTTGCAGTCTGAATTCTTTTGTCAAAACAGATTTAGTCGACGGTTCTGGTCCTGTGGGCGCTGTCAGTAGTCCTTCACCAATAAGAAAGTGGGCTGGTGTTAAAGGTTCATCGTCGTCTCCTTGAGAAATTGGTCTCGAATTCACTGCGGCTTCGATATTAATCAGCGTGGTATTGAGCTGCTCTTCCGTTAACCTTGATTGACCAAGTACTTTTCGTAGGCATCGTTTGATGGTACCCACCATCCTCTCCCAAAACCCTCCCCACCAAGCCGCACGGGGGGCTATAAATTTCCATGAAATGCCATCCCTGGCTAGGTCACGCTGAGTCTTTGGGTTAGATAACGCACTCCATATTTCAGACAGTTCAGCATTAGCTGCATGGAACGTCTTTGCATTGTCTGTGTAGATTGTATGGGGTAGTCCACGTCTACCAGCGAATCTTTGAAGAGCCATGAGGAATGCGTCTGTTGTCATGTTAGAGCACAATTCCAAGTGCACTGCACGTGTCGTCGCACAAGTGAAGAGTGTTATGTATGCCTTTTCCATGGTAGTGCCAACCTTTACATAGAGATGGCCTGCAAAATCTATGCCAGTTATAGAAAATGGCTTGGATGGTCTTACTCGATCGGCTGGTTGGGGTGCTTCAACTTGTTGGCCCCGTAGATTGTGTAGAATTTTGCGTGGAAGGCAGAAGTGCAAAACTCTCTTGATAACTTGACGGGCACGCAGGATCCAGAACTCTTTTCGAAACTCTGCCAACACTTTTCTCACGCCAAGATGATGTAGTCGAATGTGCGTTTGCTGAACCAGCAAAGTTGTGAAGTGATGTCTACCGTCGAGGAGTAATGGATGACGTTGCTCGTTAGGGACAGCTGCGTAGTGTAAGCGTCCTCCAAGTCGGAGAAGACCATCTTCTAGGTAGGGATTGAAGCATGCTATTTTTGAGTCTTTCGGGACAGGTTGATTGTTATTGAGTGCATGGAGCTCCTGTGAGAAACATTCCTGTTGAACAGCTCGTATCCAGTAATGACGTGCTTGAGCAAGCTCCACTGCCTTCAGCTCTCCCTCGAGTTTCGAACTTTGTCGAATGTTGTGAATGAATCGTAGTATCCACCCTGTTACGCGAATCAGTTTCCAATAGGAGCTAAATTTGGAGCAGTCCATAAGGTTAGAAGAAGTGGCTACTGCCATCACATGCCGTAAGTTCTTCTTTTCTTCTGGTAGGTTATCAGTCATGAGTGAAGCGTTAGATGGCCATCTTGATTCTGCAAGTGCAAGCCATGGAGGCCCCTTCCACCAGTGGTTCACAGATTGTATTTGGTTACCATAAAGTCCTCGTGTAAGATGGTCGGCAGGGTTCTCACTCCCAGGGCAATGTCTCCATTGACTGGGATTTGTATGGGTGTGGATCTCTGTAACTCTGTTGCATATAAATGTCTTCCACCTGTTTGGGTCACTGCGTATCCAACCTAAAGTCACCATAGCGTCTGGCCACAATACTGTTTCAGTTATTTTATGCCCTGTTGCTGTGCAGTAGTAATACAATAATCGTGATCCTATTAACGCTGCTAGAAGTTCAAGCCGCGGAAGAGTTAACTTCTTGATGGGGGCGAGTCTGGTTTTGCTACATGCCAAATGAACAACAATATGGTCTTCCTCGGTCGTGCGAATATACAAAGCCGCTCCATATGCTCTCTCAGAGGCATCGCAGAAGACGTGGATCTTAGTATTGCTCTTTGTTGAAGTTGCTAGTCATCGTGGAATTTGTATTTGAGACAGTGAAGGTAGGGTAGAAAACCAAGTGTTCCATCGGGACCCAATATCGGGTGGCAGCAACTCGTTCCAATCAATACCTCTGCACCATGTATCTTGAAATAACAGTTTTCCAATAAGAGACACTGAAGAGAACAATCCTAATGGATCATAAAATTTGGCTGTAATTTGCAACAGTGTCCTCTTAGTAGTGGGACCTACAGGAATCCTACTAGTAATATCCATTGCATTCATATAGAAGCAGTCTGTTTCTGTATTCCAGTAAACACCAAGAACTTGCTTTTCCGGGTTTATGTCTTGTCCTTCAGCCCTCCATATGGTCCTTAGTTGATCCGAATTGGTGGCCCATTTCGCTAAATCGAAACTCAGTAGTTTCATCATTGCGCTAAGTTCATAGTACAGAGTTATAGCATCATTATCATTCTCTGTGCCAGAAACGAAATCATCCATAAAGAAGCTGCTCTCAACAAGAGGTGCTGCAAGGGGAAACTTAGTTCTATGTCGTTCAGCTAGTTCTCTAAGTGTTGCGGAGAGTAAAAATGGACTGCATGTTAGTCCAAATGGCAGTCTTGTGAAGCAATAAGTCATTACTTCGTCTGTCGTCTGGTAATTCCCATCACTGTCTTTGATTACGCAGTACCATAAGAATCTGGTTAAGTCCCTGTCACTTTCATGTAAGACTAATTGCAAAAATGCTTGTTTAATATCACTGACGATTGCTATCTGATGTAGTCTGAATCGTAACAATATGGCGAATATCTCTGGTAGAAGATTCGGTCCCGCTTCTAATGCGTCATTGAGAGAAGGTGTATTGGCATCATGCGATGATGCATCAAAGACTATCCTCCACTTCATCTTACCAAATTTCTCTCTTTTCACTGCTTGATGTGGAAGATAGAATATGTCATTCCCAAGATCTTCCGTGGGGACACATTCAATATGACCTTTTATAATGTAGTCCAACATGTGACTGCAGTACATGTCCTTAAGGTTTTCGCTATTGCAAAGTCTTTTATGTAATGTGTTAAATCGACGTTCTGCGTTGAGTCTGTTACTTGCCAGCGGAACACCTTGTTTTCTTGGGAGACGTACGACTCTTCGATGGTCTCGCACACAATAGGATGAACGAAAATCCTCAAGAAATGCGGAATCACTTTTACTCAAAGCTCGAGGAGGGTTTGCCGTTATTCCAATCGTTTCTAAGTCCCAGAACTTCCGTAATTCATCATCAGATGGTGAGTATGTTTCATGGATGAGATTTACAGCAACTAAATTAGCACAAACTCCCGAACGATTTCCACTTAGGACCCAACCAAATATGGTGGGAATTAGAACAATCGACGGAGAAATACGGACAGGTGAACTAGCCTTGACTATCCTCCAGTAATGGTCACTACCGATTAAGATCTCTATTGGTAAGTCTTCTTGAGATCCAGTTTTAGGATCAGCTAACTGAACTCTGCAAAGATTCACTTTGGTGACAATGTCTTGTGAGATCACTGGCTGAGGTGAGAAAGAGTGATCACTTTCGTAAGCAGTAATAGAGACAGTCGAATTTGCCCAGGCTCCTTTAATATTAAAACGAACGAGTTTACGGTGACATGAGTAAGTCTTCTCTGCCTCAAAAGTACAAACAGTCATCTCATGTTGATCAGTGATTTGTAGTTTTAACTCTTCTATCAGAGACTTTGATATAAATGTAGCTTGGCTTCCGCTGTCTAGTATACACCGAGTCAAACGCCTTAGGCCGGTCGGCCCTATGATGCAAACCTGAGCTGTTTGCAGGAACGTGAAATTTCGGGTCGTAGCATCGATTTGACTAACAGATGCGACATTTACCTGATCCCCTGTTGCCTTAAGGGTATCCTGATTCGTGCACAAAGACCTATGATGTGACTTTTTACAGTTAGTGCAAAGTGCCTTGCCTTTCTTTCCACAGTTAGCTGCTTTATGTCCTCTGTTCAGACATAAGAAACAACGGTTAAAATTTTTTAGTGTCTCTTTTCTTTTCGCAACGTTTGTAACTGTCTTACAATCCTGAGCCCAGTGGTCACGAGATTCACAGAAAACGCAGAACGGTACCGGTTGTTTAGTTACCTTCGTTAACTGTTGCTTGGATTTAGTGCGAACATGGAGAGCTGCCGCGGTAGAGGTGTAACTTGAAGACGTAGGCGTCATGCAACGGATCTTTTCTGTGGTGAGAGCTGCCTCTACTTCTTCTCCTATAAATTCAATTAGTTTAAGAATATCACCCTCTGCCAGACCTTCACGTTTAACATGTATGATCCAACGCCGACACATGTCGTCTGGAAATGCTCTAAGTATTTTCGGTGCGAGCACTCGGCCATAGGCATTTACATCTTCTCCGAGTGCACGCAGAGCTTGAATACGGCGATTGCAGTCAATAAATGTGGAGTTAAGCACATCTGGAGTCACAAACTGTATTGGCTTAATACTTTCGAGATAATCCAAGTGAGCCTGTATAATTCTATCTTTGTTACCGTAGCGACCCTTAAGCATCTTCTTTGTCTCCTCATATGTTTCGGCTGTCACAGCGATACATTCCACCAAACTTTTTGGTTCCCCTTCTAAATAACCGCGCAAAAATATGTGCTTGTGAACGGTTGACAATGAGGCGTTCTTATCAACTGATTGCTCAAACTGTTCCCAAAATCGAGCCCATGATTCTATATCTCTTGAGAATGACTCAAGCTTTATGGAGGGAAGCTTAACTGTAGTTACTGGAGCAGCAGAGGCAACTGTTGCTCCAAGTTGGGCGTCGTTAACTGAAACATGTGACATGGCTCTAGACAATTTTTTCTCCATTTCTTCTTAAGTTAGTATGAGGACACGCTTGGCAGTATCTATGTACTCATCGCATTTGGATATGTCAGCGGCGTAATCATTATCGTCAAGAAGGCTGTGAATTTCGTCATCAAGTCGTATCAATTTATCTAAGGTCTCCTTTAATCGTTCCCTACAGTACTCCACGTTCTCCACGGACGAAGAATCGGTAAATTCTTGTATCTCCTTGACAAACCGCGTAATATTGGCTCTTTCTCTAGTTCGTCTTCTTTTCAGTTGATGCAAACATGCGCTTGCGTCAGCAGTTTCGACGTCAGACATCTTGGCTATGTTATACGGTACTTCGCAATGTATGGAATGCGGAACTCAAGCAGAACAGATTTACTTTACTTCGTAGTAATCAGTGAATATAGCACCACTCAAAGAACTCTGCGTAAAATATTAACGCACGTTGCGTACGCTACTTTTAATAACTTCGTACTACGATACTGTTGTGAAGGCCAAACAAACAATCGACAGCGCGTGTGACGTCATCAACTGCAGTACCTATCTGCTGTCGGAGATTATTACATATTCAAGTTACAACAATATTCATTTCTGTGAAGCTTCTACTATTCTTTGCTACTTCAATAATATCTCAGTCAGCTGTTGAGACAATGTCGAAGTCGTGACGTGATTCCTCATTCACAGCTCCGTATTACTCTGATACGGCGTGCAGTATGCTTACACAATTATCACTGAATCTTGAGTTTGCGGTTTTTTTTTCCTTGCGTTCTCTTCCCGGGTTTCGGCACCAATTTTTTATGTAGCGTACGTCGTGAACAATAACACAGATTCACTGTTTACGTTCTGTATTTTCAAAGACAAAAGCTACATCAAAGATTCATTTATCAATCCAGAGATATTTACAAAGACATTACAAAATAATATATTATCAATTCCTAACAGACATTATAAAGAAGCACTACAAAGCACACGTCGGCAGCAGCGATCTGAAAATGGCGTATGTGTCTTTTCCTTGAGTTAGAGTAACTGCCGCGTATGCTCGAAACTCTGATCGTAGCGCTGCCGCGGACAGAAATAGAAACGGAACTTACTTCGTGGACGTATATAATATTTGTTTACGCTAATATGACGGCAGGGGCAGTTCCTTCGCCCAAAATGTGAGGAATATTTGGAAAACGACAGGTGCAGTGCGGTGACACAATCCCAGTTACCACAGATGGACTTTGAAATGTACAAATGTTTGTTAAGCTTAAGGGACTTAACTGAGGGGTCATCAGTCCCTAAACTTGCAAACTATGTATGAACTACCTTATACTAAAGACGACACAAACATCCATACCCGAGGGGGGGATTCAAATCCCGACCGTAGTGGCCTTGCATACTGTGACTGGCGCTCCGCACACCGCTCGGCCACTGCAGCCGGCTATGAACTTTGAAAACGGGTAAATACAGTATGGATGTCTATACCACAGAAGGCCATTCGCGCCTTATACGTGTCATTTCCATCATGTACGGAACCTGTGTCGAGTAGGCGCCATATGCTGAACCGATGTGACTTAAATCGTTGGGGACGACCCTCGTATAACAAATCTAATGTGCGTAGTTGCTGAAGTGAGACGATTTTTCACATTTACAATCACCGGCCTACCTTAACCAGTTCGCTTCAAAACATACGTTCAGGGTGTCCATCTACACCATTCAAATTCCTCAAACAAAATTAATTTATGCAGTTTTACATTATACGAACCGAATCAGCAATCCGAACAATGTTGCGTAAATATATTTTGTTTTCTCGAGAACACCTTTTCTGTCAGCGTGGACTCCACAATATTTGTATCACCAAACAAATATAACTGTGGATTTGGTGAACAAAATGTTCAAATGTTTGTAAAGCTTATGGGACTTAACTACGGGGTCATCAGTCCCTAAACTTACAAACTATTTATGAACTACTTACGAACTAGGACGGCACAAATATCCATGCCCGAGGGGGGATTCGAACCCCCGACCGTAGTGGCCGTGCAGACCGTGACTGAAGTGCCTCAGTCCCCTCGGCCACCGCGGCCGGCTTTGGTGAACATACAATATACCACGCGAAGACCTTTTTCGTAGTCTCGTGTAGTTCGGTAGAGCGCTCCCACAGGCGAACTACGGGAACTAGTTCGCAGCTCCCTCGACTCTTAGTTCATCCGCTCCTTTTCCGAAGACTGACGGGTAACAGCGAGAGGACGTGAGAGCACGCAGAATCGCGTGATTCCCTCTTGCTAGTTGCCGTCATTTCGAGCTGAGATGCAGCTCAGTTGTAGTTTTAGTAGTGGCAGCAAAAGCCAAAACGAGCGGACGAACTAAAAAGATCGACCTACTTCGCGGCCGAGCTGCGAACAAAAATGAGAGCTACCGGTTGCGAACTAAAATATGCGCGATAGGTCGCGAACTAAAATATACGTAACTTCCTGGCAGATTAAAATTGTGTGCCGGAACCGGGACTCGAACCTGGGACCTTTGCCTTTCGCGGGCAAGCGCTCTACCACTGAGCTACCCCGACACGACTCACGATGCCGCCTCACAACTTTACTTCCGCCAGTACCTCGCCTCCTACTTTCCAAACTTCACAGAAGTTCTCCTGCGAAACTTGCAAGACTAGCACTCCTGGAAGAAAGGATATGGTGGAGACATGGCTTAGCCACAGCCTAGGGGATGTTTCCAGAATGAAATTTTCACTCTGCAGCGGAGTGTGCAGTTGCTATTGTTTCATATTCACAGGATATATGACTTCAACTGCGAATGGGCAAAGCTGAAAATGGGTACCTAGCCGTGATTCGAACCCGGGCAATGATCCTTTCGCTAGTGGGGAGGGGTGGGCAAATTTGTGGCCCTTACTCTTATGGGAATTAGTTTCATAACTGCGAGTTTGAGTACTGTGGGCAGGGTTAAGCTGGGAATTTGTATCTGACGGGAGGCGTGCTTAGGTAGTCCTTACATGTGCTGTGATCACTGTGACCGCAGTGGTGTAGGGGTCAGCGCAACTGCCTAGAAAGCAGGCGACCCGGGTTGGAATCCCGGCTGGGTACACATTTTCATCTTTGCCCATTCGCAGTTGAAGTCATATATCCTGTGAATATATATATATATATATATATATATATATATATATATATATATATATATATATATATATTACAGTCGCACAATGAGTAGCAATACCCGAAATTAGGACGCACAAGTGTAGTTTAGTCAGTTTCTTTAGTAGAACTGTTGCATCTTCTAAAGTGTTCTGCCGAAGAAACGTAGCCTTTGGATCGACTGCCCTACAATATTTTCTATGTGTTCTTTTCTATTTAAGTTTCTCGTAATTCTAATCCCTGTATTTAGTGATATTTACGGCTATCATATTTCACTGATTTATAGTGTAAATGAAGTTTATCGATTTCTCTTATTGCTCATATGGATAACTTCACATTTTTCACTGTTTAGGGTCAATTGCCAAATTTTTGCACCATGCAGATACCCTTTCTATACCATTTTGCAGCTGCTTTTGATGTTAAGGTGACTTTACCAATCGATGAACGACAGCATTAGTCTTATAAAACACTTCCCTGGGGAACTCCAAATATCACACGATGATTTTCCGTCAATTATAACGTACTGTGTCCTTTCTGACAGGAAAACGCGAATCAAATCGTACAATCGTGTCGATATTCCATAAACACGCAAGCTTGGTCCTCTTCTCCTATCGTAAGAATCTGACATTAAACGACAAAAGAAACACGTTACAATTCGTTATAGGTTCAGAATCACACTTAGTAATATACATGAACACTGTCTTCCTACTTTTACATGGTTGCACATCAAAAGTTCCTTGTGTAGACTCTTCTGTCTTCCAAACTATAGAGGTATTCCTTCAATAAAAAACCGTCTTGATTGAAGATTGTTTTATTCTTTAATTAATGATGCTTTTCCCCCTTTATCAGGGCATCCTCAGATTATCTGCATGACAGAATTTACACGAAATTACAAGGCGGAATTATAAACGGGGATGGTCTTATTTTGTGCTAAAAAGACAATGTAAATGGTAAACAAAGCTTACATTACGCTCTCCGTGGTGTGACACCGTAAATTGTTTGGCGGTGTTTCTATATTTTTGGAATGGTGTATTTCCTTGTAGCCCTACAAATGATCGGGTAACAACGAATTAGAGTTGGAACAAACTCGGTAAAGATGTGACAGCATGAAACCGATTTTTAAGATTATCTCAATAGGTTTTTTGCGTCTCACATCTTTACCGAGTATGTTCCACCTCTAATTCGTTGTTACCCGATCATTTGTAGAGCTACAAGGAAATCCACAATTCCAAAAATATAGAAACACCGCAAAACAACTTACGGCGTCACACCACGGAGAGCGCATCGTAAGTTCTGTTTACCATTTATATTTTCTTCTTTGCACAAAACAAGCCCATGTTCCATTATCCCCGTTTGTAATTCTCCCTTGTAATTTTGTGTAAATTCTGTCATGCAGATAATCTGAGGATGTCTTGCTAAAGGGCGAAACGCATCATTAATTAATTAAGAATAAAACAATCTGCAATCAAGACGGTTTGTTACTGAAGGAATATTTTGTCTCACTGATTGTTGTACTCCATGGACTGGAAATCATTCAACTATACAGGTTTTCTTCAAAAAAAATTGTTTTCTTTCCACATTCCATGTTTGCATAGAATGCAAAGTATCGTTAAGAATCTGTTAAGGGTTCAGTACAAGCTTAATGGAAATGCAACTCTGGACCTGTTACCACTACTGTTTTCCCATCAAATGTCAAATGTAAATACTCTACATGACGTGGGCACAGACTGTTAGCGCAGTAGTCGAAGAGTGTCTCATCCCAGCTTTAGGGGACACTTATCGTTTTCACAGCAGCAGGATATTTCATTTTATGTTAGCTCAGTCAACGAGCAGGAAATAACTGTAAATAATACACATGAACCTTCTTCGTCAATTACTGAAAATCAGGTTCTAATCATTACAGTAATACTTAAAATTTTTGACTGATTTCAAATTTAAATTATTTTAACAATGGCAAATTTTATGATTTAATTACTTATTAGCCATTTTGTTTTTTTTATTTATTTGCAATGTGAAAACTTACTTCCTGACATTGTTAAGGTAAAAGTATAAGTTTTGATGATAGGGTGATCAACTCTCCCGTATTATACAAATTTTCCCTTACTTTATCCTCCCGTCTCTTTTATTCTCTTCCTGTTTCTCCGGTATATTTCGTCAGTGATCACTGTTAACCTGAAACCCGTCAAGTAGGCCTACTATCGATACTTGAAATTCTCTCAGCCAGATATACTGAACAACTTTTGTTATAATACGATACCATTCCCGATTACTGATCGTGTCTTTTGATTGCATGGGGCTGGGAGGAAATGCTCTTTGGTTTCTTGGTCAATACCAGCAACTCAAGTATGCGATCTCGTCATACCAGTCAGCAGTTAATGTTTTTACACCATAACAACACACGGAGGTAATGACTCGCGAAAGTGGATTATAGAGATTAAGCACCAGTTGACTCACGCAACATTTCACAACGCTTCGCAAGAACCAGTCCTGATGGAGTGCTTGTCACCTATCGGAAACAGACAAAAGCTAGCGCCATATATGTCGATTTGGGCTACGTAATTTTTTTACGCGTAATACCTACTGCGATGTGTTCGTATTTTCATTTGGTTTAAAGTGAAACGGTTTTCATAAAGTGCTCTAACCGTGAAAATTAAGATTAAAGGCAGTTTTATTGTATCACTGAAAAATTATTGATCTACTTAAATCAATCCCCGAAAATTACGTTAGAGATGATTTTATTATCTTCTAGCATTGCTTAAATAGTTATATAACAAACAATAGATAAATAAAATGAAAATCGAATTGGTTTTGACATACTGTTCTTTAATTTGCTCCACAAATGGGTCTTATTAAAGCCATTGCTCTCGTATGATAGGATAGGATGTTTTGGGCGCACAACAGCAAGGTTTTTAGCGCCCTATTGCTCTCTCAAAAACTCACCCTCACGTTGTAGAGCTACTCCAAAATATGATATATGAGTAAAAATAACCAAATTGTGTCTGATTTATTTAATGTTTACATCCCAATTATTATCAAACGTTCCAACGATTGTGAAGCTTAAGGGACTGAAGTGCGGGGACATCAGTTCCTAAACTTACAAACTACTTATGAACTACCTTACACTTAAGACTGCACAAACATCCGTGTCCGAGGGGGGGATTCGAACCCCGACGGGGAACGGTCTAGCGCATCGGAGAATGCGCTTGGCCACTCCGACGTGGCCTTATTATTATCCATTCCAAGGAAATATGTATAGTCGTGCAGTTGAAATTCACTGTGACTAAATTTCCTTTATTCTCCTTCATAATAATTATCAGATTTTGCTTATCTTCCTCAGCCCAGAATCAAAAGTAACTCACCCTATTTGATGAATATGCGAGTAACAAAATTCACCCCTAGAAAAATGAAACACCATGAATTTGTCGTTCCAGCAGAGGGAAATTTTAATTACACATCCTTGAAGATGTGTAAAACACAGGAAGACACAGCCGGAGCCATAAGTACGTGGGTACCGTCGGCAGAGCACGCGAAATGTCGACGCTGCATCGTATACACCCTCATTTTGCAGCAATATAAGCTGTAGTTCTCCCATGGAAACGATCGAAGAGGTGCCAAATGTAGTCTTGCAGAACGTCCTGCCATGTAGTTTCCACCTGGTGCCCCAGTTGGGTCAGATTTCTTGCCGGTCGCGCAGACCGCGCGAGATGACTTTTCAAACGATCCCAATCACGCTCAATGGAGGACGACAGATCTTTGGGTCGTGCTAGCCATGATAGATGATCTACACCTTGAAGAGCACCGTTGGGTTACTTTATTTATTTATTTATGGTATGGTTTTACAAGTATACAACAATATTACTATATACATATAGGGCGTTACAAAAAGGTACGGCCAACCTTTCAGGAAACATTCCTCACACACAAAGAAAGAAAATATGTTATGTGGACATGTGTCCGGAAACGCTTAATTTCCATGTTAGAGCTCATTTTAGTATTTACAGATGAGGCTTCATTCCAACATGATCAAATTGTAAATGTGTGGGCTGACGAGAATCCGCACGCAATTGTGCAATCACGTCATCAACACATGTTTTCTGTGAACGTTTGGGCAGGAATTGTTGGTGATGACTTGATTGGGCCTCATGTGCTTCCACCTACGCTCACTGGTGCACGTTTTCATGATTTCGTACGGGATACTCTACATGTACTGCTAGCACATGTGCATTTACAAGTACGACACAACATGTGCTTCATGCACGATGGAGCTCCTGCACATTTCAGTCGACCTGTTCGTACGCTTCTCAACAACAGATTCGGTGACCGATGGACTAGTAGAGGTGGACCAATTCCATGGCCCCCACGCTCTCCTGACCTCAACCCTTTTGACTTTCATTTTTTGGGGGCATTTGAAAGCTCTTGTCTACGCAACCCCGGTACCAAATGTAGAGACTCTTCGTGCTCGTATTGTGAACGGCTGTGATACAATACGCCATTCTCCAGGGCTGCATCAACGCATCAGGGATTCCATCCGACGGAGGGTGGATGCATGTATCCTCGCTAACGGAGGACGTTTTGAACATTTTCTGTAACAAAGTGTTTGAAGTCACGCTGGTACGTTCTGTAGCTGTGTGTTTCCATTCCATGATTAATGTGATTTGAAGAGAAGTAATAAAATGAGATCTAATATGAAAATTAAGCGTTTCCGGACACACGACCACATAACATATTTTCTTTCTTTGTGTTTGAGGAATGTTTTCTGAAAGTTTGGCCGTACCTTTTTGTAACACCCTGTATATGAGCTCTTTCTGTCACTTGATGTAAACTCTACAAGTCACCGCTAAATTCTTGCAGCGGACACTGTTTGACAATGTGTTCTATGGTTTGCCCCTCCGCTCCGCAGCCACAGAAGATGGAAGGAAACCCCACCTCCCTTGACCAGTCCTGATGCCTTTCAGCCTCGACCAGGTTTGGCGTGGTAGATGGAATCCCTCAACCTTCTTTGATGGATCTTGCACGAGTTGGGCGTTGTGCGGTGGATGTTCGTTCCAGCGTTCTTGCCACTTTGAGGTCACATCGAAGGAACTGGTGCTTTCTGTGTCACACCAGCGAGGCTTTCGTGATTTGAGACGACAAATACTGGGGAATCTTGTAGAGCATCATACAACGTAGTGTTCTTGTGAGCCTTGATGTTGTTGATCAATTTTATCTTAGCTGTTTTCCTCCTCAGATCTTGCGGAGCAATGTTAGCCAGGATAGGTAACCATTGAATGGGCGTAGATCTGACAGTGCCAGTGATAATCTTCATGGCTTCATTAAGCTGGACGTCAATCTTTGTTGTGTGAGCGCTGCTTTCCCACACTGGCGCGCAGTACTCCCCAAAAGAAGCCTCCCCGAAGATTGTGATAACTGCAATCGGGCGATCCCTGGGCAACGGTTAGCAGCGGCTAAATCTTCCACCAAGGTGCTGCCACAGTCTAACATTTATAGTCGCGACACTCACTGCTGTGAAAGTTGTTACCAACTGACAGTTGCAACGACACTAGCGATCCTAGCGGTGGGCAAGCCGCCGAAGTAGTGCTGTTCATTTATAATCGCTTTTGTCCGTAATTAACGAAATACTTATTATAATTTTTGCGTTACAAGCATTATTAAAATAACGAGAGATAAACATAATATGGAAATTAATATAAAAACAAACTAATTTAAATGATTCCGTGGTATAAAGAACAACTCTGTCATGAACAAATACTTATGAATATGTGTCTATTTGCTGAAAGTAAGTTTCATATAAACATAATGGCATAATAAATGTCTATTATGGTCTGTTGTTGCTATGACAGCCAGTTTTTGATGCGTATCAATTCGGTGTGGACACTAATGATTCTCACACTTTTACACATCACTTGACTTTCTTGTACGTGCATATTCTTTTAAGCATAATTACTTTACCTTTAAAAATTGTTTTGATGATTTTTGCCGTTCGTGGTTCAAATGTAGCAACAATTCTGGAATTGGTTTCTTCTTTGTTGGAAAACAGTTTGGTTGCTTTTATCGTTATATTTTCACGTCTGTGAGGTTTTTCCTTCAGCTACAGCTGTGATGGCCGATTTGGTACGTTAAATACCGTATTTATTGCATTCTATATACGTTTCCTATGTTCCACCCACACCGATTTTACTGTGAAATGAAGAAAGAATACTTAACGTTCTTGCGTAGAAACTGACGTTTCTCTGCTAAAGGGCATGTCTCCTGGTGTTTCCTGGGCATTCATATTTTTAATAGAAATGGAATTTATTTATTTAAAGCCTGTATGTTACAGGATAATTGTAAATTAACTGTCCTGTAATGCACCGTTTCGTACCTCGTCCGGGATCTTACGAAACCTAAGAAAGACAAAAAGGGAGCTACTTTTAAATTATTACCTATTTATAAGGCACTACATACGTTCCCTAATGTAAAAAGTATGCATAAGTCAATCTAAACGATACTATTCGCACTCATCAACTGCCGTATTCAGAAACGTAGCTTGCCGGCCACTTGGAGCGCTGCTATCGCAGCGTATAACAAAATCTGTGAGAGTGTCGGGACTGTAAATGTTAGACTGTGGTGCTGCTACACAGCAACAAGTATGCAAGAAAATGTAAATATGAATAGTCCTTTTAAGGACCAATCAAGCCCAGAACACTCAGCAATTATCATTGCTAGCACGTTGTGTGGAAGGGGTACATGTGAAAGTGTTGTCCTGGTAGAAAAGCATATCGTCTTGTTGATGCATGAACGGTAGAAAAGCGGCTTGAATAATGGTTTCAGTGTACCGTGCACTGTTCAATATTTCCTTGACGGTTACCAGAGGAGAACGGTCCGTGCAGGATATGGCTGCCTACACCAGGATGCACGATCACACGTGTCATTTTGTGTGTTCCGCTTACACGCCCCAGCACCGTTAAGCCCGCCTCCATTTTTAATTAAACACAAGTTTGTGCTGAATGAACTGTTAAAGATACCCAACAAAATAGTTCACATCCAGTATCATTAACCTCGTTTAATTGTTTTGCTAACATTTTAGCAATTTTTGTCATACGTTCACTTTCATGATACCTTTTCGTGAAGATGTGTAACTAATTATGATGTTTACAAGCAAAGTTATTACATCTATCCTCTTTAATTAAAGTGGATGAATTTGTTATGTTATCGATATTAGACGATAGAATTTATATAGGTACGATAAATTGCTTCGCTAATCCCTCAGAAGCATTAGATAGGTACTTGACATTGCTCCCCTGATTACAATAAACCTACAGATTACTGAAGGCATGTAGTAAATCCCTCTTTTCCTCATAATAAAAACGCATATAACACAGTAGAAATTGCAGCCCTAAGCAGTTGCATGCCTATTCCATTTGTTGTCCATATTACCACATTAACACGACGAAAATTACTTGTTAAAATACACAAATAATAATCCTTACACTTTTATTATTTCTTGTCTCGCTATCAGATTCTTATCTCTTTTGCGTCAGACCTAATGCGCCATTCACTGCCTATTTTTATGAACTTCCTGCTCAGAGCAACTTCGCAAATCTTATTCATACAAAATTGAGAACTTATCAGAGGACGTTCTTTTGCTCTGAGAATCTTATCTGGAGCACGTGCTGTTTCTTATTCATACGGACCATTGGCAAATATTACAACAGCGGCGCATTGATGCGACGTTAAAGCTTTGTTAAGATATAAAAATAGCTGCTGTTGTACTGTTCACAACAGGCGCCCGCTGGAGATGGGTCGTTCGTGAACTAACGGTCCCAGAGGAACGGTTAACAAACATGAACTAAAGACTGAGCAACGATATACCAATAATGGAAGTTCTGTTTCAGTGCCAGATCACTCTTCGGTATCGAACTGTCGTCCGTTTTGTTCATTGCCCTCGCTCATTCACATTGTATTTCAGAGTTTTTAGCGTCCATCACCAGTTATTTCTATTTTACAAGTATTTTATAATTTTCTAACATAAAGCGCTTAAATTGGATTCTCTGCAATACGTACGTTTCCCGGGCATCATAAATGTAAATCTGCTTATTTCTTCGTAATTTTTATTAATGGCAGAAGATATAATATTTGCGAGCTTTTTATTATTATTCGTACATTTTTAGATTTAATTTGCGTCATAATATTTACTTTTTACGTAACTTTTAATCATTTCCCTAAAATGTAGTGTAAGCAAATAGCCTTATAAATGTAACAGCGGAAACTTCGTGGTGTTTACATGCGTTTGTCAGGCGACACCGCTAGAAACTGCCATCTGTTGGTTCGAATTGTATACTATACCTGTGTGATTCCGTAATTTTAATTCTCTGCGTACCAAAATTACTTTTCAAGATTTACATTTGCTATGTCATTTAAGATATTATGTTAGATGAGAATTAAAGTGCAGGGCAGGTGAAAATAAAGCAATCGTCTCTGACATAAACTGTGAAGCACGTCGGCACTTCACGATGTCAGGCGAAAATCTAATAAACAAACTTCCGTAAGTAAAAAAAAATCAACGTTATAAATTTTTAAGGAACTGCGAAAAAAAAATCAAATTGTATGTAACTCTCATTTCAGACCACTGAGTGTTTTATATTCAGTGAAACGAAACGCGCCTGGTGAAAATCAAAATCAAATCAAATGTTTGTATAGCTTATGGGACTTAACTACGGGGTCATCAATCGCCAAGCTTACAAACTACTTAATCCTAAGGACGGCGCAAATATCCATGACCGAGGGGGGATTCTAACCCCCGACCGTAGTGGCAGTGCAGACCGTGACTGGAGCGCCTCAATCTGGTGAAAAACGATCGCACTTAATGTAGTAGCGAAAGGTTTCATAATGTGTACAGCTGACTTGGATAGAATTCGAACTGAAACTAACAATGCATGACGTAAGTTTTAACCATATACATGAACGCATGTAACGCCACAGCTGCGTCCACCTAATCCTCGATGGGCGAAGTTGCCGTTACATTCTATTTTATGCTTAATCATTTAATAATTGTTCCAATGATTTGACGGTATGGGATGCGGACAATTACTAGGTTGATCCATAACAGTAAACTTTGTTAACTTCCTTTATTATGGAACGACAAATGCTAAAAAACTCTTCCCTTTAAACACACTGATTTAATAACCGCGTGCCACTACGATGAATGTCTACAAGTCCACACTGAAACATTTCAATATACAACTGCAACCCCTATGCGATACGACGGAGTGGCAAAAACTTTAGCCACCACTAAACGCAGGTTACGAACTCACTGCCGACATGCTACCGCCTCGCTGTGCGGTCGGCGGAAGACTACCGCACACCGGCTAACAAACAAAGAACATTCCAACTGAAGCATTGTTGCCAGCAGCTCTCGCTGCACACCACCGATAACTATCGTTCGACCAAAACGTACCAAAGAGGTTACTAACCTAAAACCCTGTATCCTCACACGCAGTTTCCATGAACAGTTAGGCAGCAGAACGGAAGGCAGTGCATCACCCCAACTAATGGAAATGACAACGAAAATGTGATACATTTTAAATTTATGTTTAGCTTTGTGTTTCATAAAATATAATTTTTGTTTAAATACAAGTAGCTGACAGTGAATGTATTGTGCTGATGTTCCTGAAGCCCCGTTTAAATTTTTAATGTAGGGATTCAAATGAATCATTTATTGTTATAACCACTATTTTTAAAAAAAACTACACACAAATTACGTTTACCCTTGGCTTTACAAAAAGTAGTCATAGCACAATACACAGTCGTTATTCAAATGCTGTGGGTCCTTCTTCCTCAACTTTTATCAAAATCAGCTCTTCGCTTACGAATAACACGCTCTCTGTATCTATACAGAACTTATAAATAAAGGGTAAATCAATGCGTTGAAGACACTGTTTATTAAAAGTAAACGATCTCTGTAGACCTAATAGTAGCCTCCTTAAACCATGATATTTAGAACTCTCTATTTTTCATGAACCCGAAAAAAGATTTCGGAGTGCATCGCTGTTTGTAGTTAGCTGTCACAGCCGTATGAACCACATACACCCCCTCTTGCAACCACTTCCTATAAAGTACGCCGACGAAGTGTGGAAGTTTTCTGAGTCTCACAGTGTTAATCGGCCGTTCACTCCCAGTTTTAGTTACAACTCATGCCGTTAGGAGGTGCTCTTGAGCGTTGTAGTACGTTTCAGCGACGAGTTTCCGCCATTACCTTTATAAGCTATTTGGTGTAAGAGTGTAGATTTTTTTCCAATTTTTCCCTATGCGGTACAAGGGGCTGCAATTTTAAGGGCTTTTTTTCTTGAACTACCTACTTGTTAGGATTCTTGCGTAAAATGTTGAGCGTGATATCGGCTGAGTAGGAAAATAAAAATTCCAATTTCTGAAGTTGTAGACTGCAATAATATCGTATTTTCTTTTTTTATCCCAGAAATCTTTTCCAGTTTTTATAAACACCTCGGAAATTTAGTCGGAGCAGTTTGGTATTCCCGTATACAACGACCTCGGCCGTTGGAATTCGTTGTATAGTCTGGGCCCGAAATAGATTGCTGTAATTTCGGTAATGGCGTTTTTAATGTGCCAAAACTGACCGCGATGACGCAGTATTGTGCAAGCAGAGGTACCAGCGATTCATGCTCGAATGACTGCCCCAGTGACGTCAAATGCCGAGTGACGCAGCGGCTGGTCGTCCGCAGACCGTAGCGCCATAGCCTGAGCTACAAGCAGCGGGATGACGGCTGAGGAAGACTTGACGTACGACAGCCGGCGTCAAATTCGTTCCTCGTATAGCTGACGTGAAGCACATGCGGAAGGCTCTCATTACTAAACAGCGTGGCTGGTCTCTCTCCCTTTTTTTCCGAGTGTTTCAGAACGGCTCACACCGAGTTAATCGTAAATGTTCCTTCACAACGTGCGTAGAGCTTCAACTTTGACACAATCTGTCACTATGAACAGACCCTTATGCGGTCGCGCGGCTTTTCGTAACGTTAATAGTCGCGCGAGGTGTTGCTACCACCCTAAATATAATGATCTATAATGACATTGTCGTGCAACATATCACTGATATGAATTTGTTTACTTCACAAATGGCTATTTAGAATGTTATCTCCTGGTACATTATCGTTTTATTTAATATTACTTTAATATTAAACTAGCTGAACCCCCGCAGCTTCGCAATGCGTAGGTTGTTTGGTCTGCACCATTTGTTTCTTTCTAATCCTGACGAAGAATCCATATCTTAAGTTTCGTAGTTATAGCTTGAAATTTGAGTTAACAGCACCAAAAGTGGCTTAATAGCAAATTATTTTCAAAAAATGTTTCATCCCCTATTTCACCACCTAATTGATTAATTTTCTGAAAATACCGAAACACGTGTCCTTTTAATTCTGACCAAGAAAACATACACCAATTTTAGTGGTTGTAGCTTCAAAATTGCCTTATTAGCAAAAGATTTTTGAAAAACATCCCCTCTCCAATTTAACCCCCTTGATGATTGAATTTCCAAAAATACCGAAACACGTATTTTTTTAAATTCTAACGAACAATACAAATGCCAATTTTTGTATCTGTAGCTTCAAAATTGTCTTGACAACAATGTGTTTTCGAAAAGAATTTTTGATCCCCTCTTTTAGCCCCTTAGTTGTTGAATTTCCAAAAATACCAAAACACGTGTCTTTTTAATCCTGATCAAGAGTCCATAACCTAAGTTTCGTAGTTATAGCTTGAAATTTGAGTTAACAGTAACAAATTTTTGAAAATCAATTTTTTGCGTCTTCTATTTTACCCCCTTATTGGTTGAATTTACAAAATGCCGAAACACGTGTCTTTTAAATTCGAATCCCGAATCCAAATCCGAAAATTTGTAGTTCTAGCTTCAAAATTGCCTAAATAGCAACGTATATTCAAAAAACGTTTCATCCCCTATTTCACCCCCTTACGGACAGAATATCGAAAAATCGCTTCTTAAATGACGCGTACAGGGTAAGATCAACACCCTCCACAAATTTCACGTTTCTATCTTCAGTGGTTTGGGCTGGGCGATGATGAGTCAGTCAGTCAGTCAGTCAACCAGTCAGTCAGTCAGTCAATCGGGACACTTCCTTTTATATATAGAGATTAGATTATATGAAACATATGCAATAATCCCTATTTTCTAACAATATTTTGTTTAATTATTTATTTCTCTTATTCTACATACTGTATTACTGGTATAAGACATTATACATATAATTAAACTTGTTTTTCAGTCCACTTATACAATAATTACTGACATAGCTTGACATGAATATTTCAAACACTTCTCTGAACCCAGGTAGGCGATGAAGTTCTCTACACTGTGGTCTGTCTCGAATATCATCGAATCTCAAACAACGCAACAAGAAACGAAAGCACCGTAAACTCATTGCTGCATTAAATGTTGCAATTCCAAAACCATTTGTGTTCCATAAGTCTTCCAGATTTTGGAATCCTGCCCTGTAATGCCCAGCCAGTATGAACAGACCAAGAAGACATTTGATTTCATACTCATTTGTTGCTTTGCCATCACGTTATCTTGTGAAATTTGATGCAATGTGTTGTATGTCAATATTTGTGCACGATGTAATCATTCTAATTATTATGCATTTACAAATACTGAAAAACAGTCTGTGGTGTCGCAAAAGTCTAAAGTGCGCGCCACCTACTTTCGCCGCGCACCGCCATGCACGCACGGCGCGGCGTTCTTACGACGACAGCCACGAGCGCCCTTGCTACAACTCCGCTCGTGGCCACCACTGAACGACATCGTGCACTTGGGCTGAGATAGGAACCAGTTAACACTTCGGACTCAGATAGGCACCAGTGAAGACTTGGCTATCGGATAGGCACTAGGCAGGCCTCTAACTCAACTATGTATCAGCATTCTGCAGTACAGAACTATGTAAAAGTTAAGTATTGTATAAATTCTGTGCAATATATATCTCGTTCTAATTTACTCTAGTGTTTCTAGTTTCTGCTGTCCCACTGGCTGCTCACCTTCGTACCTGCACAAGCGTGCATCCTTTATTCCTGTGTCGGTACTTTTCTACTCGGCCACCGACACCTACGACGGAAACGAGACACAAAAGCGGCGACAAGACTGGGACACAAAACAGTCCACAGCAGTTTCCGCAGATTTTGCGATAGCTATCACACCAGGGAGATGAATACCAAGGACTACATTTCTAGACCTTACGTTGCGACTAGGACAATTTTTCATCCATTTTGTACCCTTATCTATCCAATAAAAAAATCATGCTTGCTTTCATTACCCGCTGCACTTGCTTGCGGTTCGACTTCCAGGTTGTCTGCATCCTCCGTTTCCGTGTCACTGTTGTGGTGTCGCACAAGTACAAAGTGCGCGCCACCTACTTTCGCCGCGCGCCGCCATGCATGCACGGCGCGGCGTTCTTCCGACGACAGCCACGAGCGCCCTCTGGTACAACGCCGCTCGTGGCCACCACTGAAGGACATCGGCCACTTCGCACTTCGGACTGAGATAGCAACGAGTTAGGACCTTCGTAATCCGATAGGCGCGAGTGAAGACTTTGCTATTGTACAGGCACTAGGCAGGCCTCTAACAACTATGTATCAACATTCTGCAGTACTATGTAAAAGTTAAGTATTGTTACATTCTGTGCAAAATATATCTTTCTAATTTACTCTAGTGTTTGTAGTTTCTGGCTGCTCCCCTCCGTACCTGCACCGGCGTGCTGTCTTGTTACTGTGTCGGTCTCGTTCCACTCGGCCACCGACACCTACGACGAGGCTGGGACACAAAAGCGGCGACGAAGTTGGGACACAAAAGTGGCGACGAGGAGTGATAGAACCTTGGACCAGCCCGCTTGCAGCAGCCAGACAGCAGCAGTCGGAGCACGCAAAAATTGCTCCCGCCCACCCACCCTTATTATAAGATTTTTGGGGGAACATATTCTGTTACGTATTTTGTGGACTTTTTTGTTGCAGAGCGTCCTCATTTATCTTGCATTTGTGTTTTGTACTAATTTACTTGTATACGCGGCGCCTAATCGGTCAGCATGGCCACTACCCCGAACCCAAACTTAATGGAAATTATTCAGTTACAGACGGCGCAAATCTCACAACTTCTCAACGCAGTGGCGCAGTTGACGGCAACTCAACAACAGCCGTCGCATCAGCAGCCCACACCTGCCGCCGCACCGCTTCCGACGTTCCGCCAGTACAACGAACGTGAGGAAGAATGGAGTGACTATTTAGCGCAGTTTCAAGAACTCGTCGCGGCTCATCAACTTACAGGTCAGAGAGTGAAGAACCTTTTCTTATCGATTGTGGGCCCCCAGACCTTCGTATTATTGCAAAAACTATTCCCTCACGCATCTCCTCGTGATGTAGACTTTGAACAAATTGTAGATGCACTGAATGCTCATTATGAGAGAAAAGTTCTTGTAGCCGCTGCACGGTACCGATTTTTCAGACTTAAAAAATTACCGCAGCAGTCACACCAAGAGTGGATTACGGAATTGAAGGGCTTAACCCGCCAATGTAAATTTACTTGCTCTTGTGGACTTTCGTATAGTGACGTGATGTTGAGGGATGCGATTACGCAGAATATTCAGGACCCCAGAATTAGAGCAGCAATTCTGAAACAGTCTGACCCCTCCTTAGACAGTGTACTGCAGCTTATAGAAGCGCATGATACTTTTGACTTAGCAGATGTAGAAATGCAAAGCCATAGTGTAAATTCAGTGCGCCGCAACGGACGCTTTCCTAGCCGTAGTTCTCCGTATAGCACTAGTGATTCTTATTTTTCTACCGGCCGTGCTGAACAGACAGTGAACAGTAGCCAGTGTAAAAGTGCGACACAAAGGTCGCCCCGTAGTGTTAGACACAGTAATTTGAGTAACGGGCGCCAACGCTCATTTCAGAAAAATGTACGTAAATCTTGCCCCCAGTGTGTGTCTCGCCACAAGCGTGCTCATTGCCCTAGTCGCAACGCAACCTGTTATCAATGTGGCAAATTGGGACATGTACAGTCCGTGTGTATGCAAATTAAAAACTCAAAGAACGGTGCCGTTAGAAACGGTGCTTCGCAGAGTGCGAGAACAGTTCATTCTGTAAATGTAATACGGGCTGTGGAAGTGAACAGTGCTTTAGTTGGTTCTCAATTACAAGAAAGTTCTTCTGCACCTATTGCAAAACTATATAGTGCACCATGTAGCAAGCGCCGACGAGCGCGTAAAACAGTGCAACAGAAAAGGGTTCGGGACAAGCAAAATGACTATGAACAGTGCATTCCTGTAGTGAAATTAGTGCCTTCTGCAACTGCTCCTTGTAATAGTGCCCAGTACTGTGTAGCTAGTGACAGTAGAATTGGTGTAGCTACTCAAAGTAATTTTAGTGCGGTAGCCTCACATTGTGCGGACGCCGATCCGGCGGTAGTGTCATCTAGTGACAGTGTGGTTAATCCGCTGTGTGCCGAGTATGCGTCGCTTCCTACCGCACGCAACCCGCGCAAGCGCAGAAAACAATATGTATTAGACGTTGCCCACATTCGCGCACCGCTCGTGCGCCAGAAGCACAAGCTGTTTGTTACTCTCTCTATAGAAAATGAGACGGTGCAATTTCAGCTTGATACTGGTTCCGCTGTCACTTTAATGAATAAAGATACTTATGAACTTCTGGGTTCGCCAAAATTGTCGCCGTCACAGCAAGTGTTAACAGCTTATACAGGTGAAAATATTCCCGTGCTAGGAACATGTAGCCTGCCCGCCTCTTTTCAAGGTGTAACAAAAACAGTTGCTTTTGAAGTTCTTCAGGCCAAATCGACACAGAACATTTTTGGACTAGATGCTTTTGACTTGTTTGGTTTATCAATTCAAAGAGATGTGCTTCAAATTTCGTCAGTAGTGCCTCAGGACAAAATCAATGCTTTATGTGACAAATATAGTGACTTGTTTTCGCCGGAACTAGGTTGTGCAAAAGACTTCGTGGCACATGTAACTTTAAAAGAATCTGCAGTTCCAAAATTTCGTAAAGCTAGACCAGTGCCTATCGCATTGCGTGATACAGTTGCCGAAGAACTTAAACGTTGGCAAGATAGTGGGGTGATTTCTCCTGTTTCTGCGAGTCAGTGGGCCTCGCCTATAGTAATTATACCCAAGCCGTCAGGAAAACTTCGTCTCTGTGCGGACTTCAAATCAACTGTCAACAGTCAAACAATTGTAGACACTTACCCCCTGCCCATACCTGAGGAACTAATGGACAAATTAGGACAGTCTCGCTTCTTTTCTAAGATTGATTTAGCAGAGGCATACTTACAAATTCCGCTTGATGACGAGTCAAAAAAGTTTTTCGTCATTAATACTCACATGGGCCTTTTTCAATTTCAACGCCTACCCTTTGGCAGTTCTTCCGCTCCCGCTATTTTTCAGCGTTTTTTGGAACAGCTGACAGTTTCTGTACCGTGTTGCTCGAACTATTTAGATGACATTGTGGTATCCGGACGTACAGTTGAAGAACATTTAGCAAACCTGGAGTGCCTTTTCAAAGTTTTGACTGCAGCAGGTCTACGTTGTAATAAAGCAAAGTGTTCGTTTTTTCAAACTGAAATAGAGTACCTAGGCCATGTGATTAATGCCCAAGGAATTCATCCCTTACAGTCACATCTTCGAGCAATCAAAGACTTGCCTCCTCCTAAGAATGTGCATGAATTGCAAGCAGTAATGGGAAAGCTTAACTATTATTTCAGATTTATTCCCAATGCCTCTCAGATTGCAGCTCCACTGCATCACTTACGTAGGAAGAATTTTCCTTTTGTATGGTCCAAAGATTGTCAGGTTGCCTTTGACAAATTAAAGTCTGCACTACTCAGTGATGCATGTTTGATTCCCTTTGACCCACAGAAGCCTGTAGTGCTAGCAGTTGACGCCTCATCGTACGGTCTGGGTGTTGTTCTGTCGCATCGTATTGGCTGTCACGATCGTCCTATTGCCTTTGCATCCAAGCTACTGACGCCGACGCAACAGAATTACAGTCAGATAGTAAAGGAGGCCTTAGCAATCATTTACGGCGTCACAAAGTTTCATCATTATCTCTATGGCAGAAAATTCTATTTGTTGACAGACCACAAGCCTCTCACGTCGTTGTTCTCACCCACAAAGCCAATTCCGCCACGTACGGCACAAAAGCTTCAGAGATGGTCCTTGATATTGTCAAATTATCAGTATGAGATTTTGTACCGACCTACCACTAAACATGCCAACGCGGACACACTTTCCCGACTTCCGGTTGGCCAGGATGTGTCGTTTGATTCTTCGGAAATGGCATGTTGTCAGATAGACTCCACAGATGCTACCGCTGTCGCAGATTTTCCTTTGAACTCTCGTCGGGTTGCACAGGAAACAGCTGCGGATGCAGACCTAAGTGTGGTAGCACGTTTTGTTCGCTCAGGGTGGCCTGCCAGAGCCAAAGACATTGATCGGCCTCTGGTTCGACGTTATTTTGCACAACGTCATGCATTATCTTTAAGTCAGGGTGTTCTGTTGTTACATACGGACAACGACCAAACACGAGTGATTGTTCCTCGTTCCCTGCAACGAGAAGTGTTACGCCTCCTGCATCAAGGACATTGGGGCATTGTTAGGACAAAGCAATTGGCCAGACGTCATTGTACCTGGGTTGGTATGGACGCTCAGATAGAGCGCATGACGTCACAGTGTACAGTTTGTGCGGAGCATCAGGCGGCTCCTCCACAGCGTTTCTCAGACTGGCCACGCCCCAAGGGACCATGGCAACGTTTACATATTGACTTTGCCGGACCTTTCTGGAATACGCGCTGGTTAATTGTTGTAGACGCTTTCAGCAAGTTTCCTTTTGTGATTGCCATGAACTCAACGACAGCTTCTAGTACAATCAGTGCCTTAACATCAGTGTTTTGCATCGAAGGCTTGCCTGAAACTATCGTCAGTGACAATGGACCTCAGTTTGTTAGTGCGGAATTTCAACAGTTTTGTCGTGTGAATGGCATTCAGCATATCACCACCGCACCTTTTCACCCTCAGTCCAATGGTGAAGCAGAACGTTTCGTTCGAACATTCAAGTCTCACATGGAGAAGATGAAAGGTCAGCACTCCAGGCAGCAAGCTCTTCAAATTTTCCTGTCTACGTATCGGTGCATGCCACGTGACGGCCCGTCTCCTGCCGAGCTGCTACACGGCCGCCGTCACCGCACTCTCCTTCACCTGCTGCAGCCTCCCACGCACCGAGTCGGTTCGTATGGCGCTACGCGTTTTCAGGTTTCCACGCCGGTGCTGTACAGGGTGTTTGCTGGAAACAAGAAGACATGGTTGCCGGGCACCATTCAACGCGTGCTTGGGCGCAATATGTTTGTTGTACGTTCTTCCACAGGGTCGGAGCTGCGGCGCCACGCAAACCAATTGCGCCTGCACAGACCGCGCGATCCTGTCTCCGGTTTCTTGATTCCAGACCCAGTTCACCGCCAGGGAGCACAACCACATCGTTCGTCCCCGGACTACGAGATCCCTATGGACGTCGACGTACATCCGACGCAGTCGTCGCCGCCGCTGTCGCCGCCGCAGATGACAGCGTCACCGAGAGGGACTCCGGGACCGTGCGGGCCCCCCCCAGCTTGGGCCACGCACCTCAGAAGAAGATGACCTGCTCCCTCTGGGCGGGGGCGGGCGCCCTTCCCCAGGTTTCGGCGGGTTCCCTGGAGGATCGCAAGGCGGATGCCGGGGCGCGGACGGCGTCTCGATCCCGGCCTCCGCTACGACGCCCGTCCCACCAGTAACGCCCCCGCCCAGGCCCTCCTCCCAGTGCCGTCGCCGTGGCCCTCAGCCCTACGCCACGACGGCGCGGCGGTTTGGGGGGGAGGGGTGTGGTGTCGCACAAGTACAAAGTGCGCGCCACCTACTTTCGCCGCGCGCCGCCATGCATGCACGGCGCGGCGTTCTTCCGACGACAGCCACGAGCGCCCTCTGGTACAACGCCGCTCGTGGCCACCACTGAAGGACATCGGCCACTTCGCACTTCGGACTGAGATAGCAACGAGTTAGGACCTTCGTAATCCGATAGGCGCGAGTGAAGACTTTGCTATTGTACAGGCACTAGGCAGGCCTCTAACAACTATGTATCAACATTCTGCAGTACTATGTAAAAGTTAAGTATTGTTACATTCTGTGCAAAATATATCTTTCTAATTTACTCTAGTGTTTGTAGTTTCTGGCTGCTCCCCTCCGTACCTGCACCGGCGTGCTGTCTTGTTACTGTGTCGGTCTCGTTCCACTCGGCCACCGACACCTACGACGAGGCTGGGACACAAAAGCGGCGACGAAGTTGGGACACAAAAACTGTGATGAGAGAGAAATTCACAGCTGTCTGTTTCCTCCTCTTCCTCTTCTCCCCCTTCAAATGTTTCGTAGAAGACCTCTCCCAGAAACTTCCGCACTCTTTACTGTTCTATAGCATAACGATCCATTGCTGTTTTAGCTGCACACAGCGACAAAATACGAACAGATGCCACAGAACACAGCTGTGCGCTTTCTCACATAACCGCAACATAAAGAGTCGCACGGGGTGCCGACAACACCCAAATGCACATTGTTGCGCGTTTTCTTGGAACTTGCGCTTCCATTGTAGATTCTACTGCTACACAAAACTTTCATATTACGTCCTAGAAAGGTACCAAAGAACATAGCGTTATACTCCTATCCAGTATGCAATAATCCGTTGACAAAGATGACTGGGAATGTTCTGAACACCCCGCGCGACCGCTTAAGGGTTCAAGGAGGTTAGAATACAGGGAGACGCCCTTACGCTGAAAAAGTGGAGCCTGCCTCCGCCATATTGCTAAGTTTTGGAGAAATGTTAGTATTTTAGAGCTTATGTTTTATGTTACACTCCCGCACAAGGCAACACTCCACACAAATGCCTTCAAAAAAGACTTCCTTACAATTACATTAATATTCGATGTTAGCAAATTTCTCTTTTTCAAAAATGCTTTTCTTCCCGTTGCCATTCTGCATTTTATATCCTCTGTACTGCGACCGTCATGTTATTTCACTACCCAAGTAACAAAACTTCATCTACCACCTTCATTGTTTCGTTACCTAATCTAATTCCTTCAGCATCGCCTTATTTTCTAAGACCGCATTCCATTATCTTTGCTTTGCTCTTGTTAATGTTCATTTTATGAGCTCTCTTCAACATATGGTAAGGTGGTACAAATTCGATATAGGTACAATTCCGATCAACATAAGTTTTCGCGCCATTTGTCTGTCTCGTAGTGTCTCGTTGTGTTGCGTTGTTGAGTAGCAGGTTTTTACAGCTCCTCCTGTCTTTCCCAAGAATACACCGCTTTGCGGTAAGGAGATACAAATTTTTTCCTTTAAAGAGATTCATCTAGTTAAGGGTGACTGGATTCGCTGCCAAAAATGCAATGTTTGGTACCACGAGGTATGCGTTGGTGCGTGACAGAAAAAGTGCTTTTTATGTGGAAGATGCCCGTAATCAAAATTGTACGAGGAAGTGATCATAATTGTACCTAGTGTGGTACATTTTCGATCGATGTTTCTCAATTCCGTAACCATTTTTTTGTGTTTATACCAACATTTGTAACTGTATAATATTTGTGTTACGTATTCATTAAACATCCAATAACAAGTGCCATAGTTAAAATTAATTCTTTTCACAATTTATTTCCAGTTATAATAACATTTGTCCGAAATGATCGAAATTGTACCACCTTACCCTACTGTCCATTCCATTGAACTGCTCTCCCAGGTCATTTGCTGTCTCTGACAGAATTACAATGTCATCAGCAAAACACAATGTTTTTATTTATTCACCCTTCACCCTATTCCAAATTTTTCCTTGCTTTCCTTCACCGCCTGCTCGATATACAAATTGAATAACATCGGAGAAAGGCTTCCCAACTAATGCTGCCCTTTCATGCCCTTCGTGTCTAATAACTGCGGTCTGGCTTTCGTACAAGTTGTATATAACTCTCATTTCCTTGTATTTTATAACTGCTGACTTCAGAATTTGAAAGAGTGTATACCAGTCAACATTGTTAAAAGCTTTCTCCAAATCTACCAAAGCTAAAAATGTAGGTTTGCCTTTCCTTAATCTATCTTCTAAGATAAGTCGTATTGTCTCCCGGGTTCCTACGTTCCTCCAGAATCCAAACTGATCTTCCCCGAGGTCAGCTTCTACCAGCCTTTCCATTCTCCTGTAGATAATTCGTGTTAAAATTTTGCATCCATGACTTATCAAATTGATGGTTCTGTAATTTTCGGCGCCTGATATCTTTGGAATAGCGATTATAACATTTTTCTTAAAGTCTGAGGGTATTTGGCCTGTCTATTCCATCCTACACACCAGGTGAAATAGTTTTGTTATGGCTGGCTCTCCCGGAGACTTCAGTATCTCTGAGGGAATTTCATCTACTCCCGGGGCCTTGTTTCGACCTAGTTCTTTCAGGGTCAAATATCTCTCAGTATAGTACCTCCTATTTCATCTTCATCTACTTCCTCCTCCCTTCCTACAAAATTGTCTCTAAGTTCAATTCCTTTGTAGAGCTCCTCTGTGTACTCTTTCCACCTTTCAGCTTTCCTTTCTTTGCTGAGAACTGGTTTTCCATCTGAGTTCTTGAGATTCGTAGAGCTGTTTATCTTGTCCCCAAATGTCTCTTTCATTTTACTATAGGCAGTATCTATTTATTCCCTTCTTATACATTCTTATACAAATTTGCATTTGGCTTCTAGCCACTCCTGCTTATCCATTTTGCACTTCCTGTCAATTTCATTTCTTAGTCGTCTGTACTCCATTTTGCCTGTTTCATTTACTGCATTTTTATACATTCTCCTTTCATCAATTAAATTTAGTATTTCCTGTTCATATCCAACGATTTTTTGTAGGTCTTGCCTTTCTACCTATTTTGTCCTCTGTTGCCTGCACTATTTCATCTCTCATTGCTACCCATTCCTCTTCTACTGTTTTATTTCCCACCGTTTCTGTCAATTGTTGCCTACAGCTCCCTCTGAAATTCTTAAGGACTTCAGGTTCCCTCAATTTATCCAAGTCCCATCTCCTTATTGTCCTACCTTTCTGCAGTTTTTTCAGTTTCAAAAAAATGTTCAAATGTGTGTAGAACTTATGGGACTTAACTACGGGGTCATCAGTCCCTAAGCTTACAAACTACTTATGAACTAGCTAAGACTAAGGACGGCACAAATATCCATGCCCGAGGGGGGGGGGGGATTCAAACCCCTGACCGTAGTGGCCGCGCAGACCGTGACTGGAGCGCCTCAGTTCCCTCAGCCACCGCGGCCGGCTTTTCAGTTTCAACCTACAGTTCATGATCAATATGTTATGATCAGTCTATATTTGCCTCTGGGTATGTGGGTAGATCGCATAACTAATGAAGAGGTACTGAATAGAATTGGCGAGAAAAGGAATTTTTGGTATACCTTGACTAAAAGAAGGGGTCGCTTGGTAGGACACATTCTAAGACATCGAGGAATCGTAAATTTAGCACTGGAGAGAAGTGTGTGGGGTAAAAATCGCAGAGGGAGACCAAGAGACGCATATAGTAAGCAGATTCAAATGGATGTTAGTTGCCGTTCTTATGAGGAGATGAAAATGCTTGCTCAGGATAGAGTAGGGTGGAGAGCTGCATCAAAACAGTCTCCGAAGACCATAACAACAACAACAACATGTTTTATGTCACACAAAACAGGAATAAAATGAACGACGGTTTTGCCGTGATGTACAATGAGTTAAGAGTGCAATTAGCCGTTAAAAATTAAGATTTCAAATACATTATGATGAGTATTTATTACTATTTGTTGAAGGTATATTGTTTGAAAGTACATAGTTTGCAGTGACCGTCAGTTCAATGCATTAAGAGGGTCGACTTAACTCACAATTTAACGGAAAAATAGCATTCCAAAACTGACCAAAATGGCGGACAGGCTTCAACTGAAGTATGTGCTCGGCATAGATAATGTCATCTCCCTTTATTCTAACCTCCTTGGTCTTAAAAAAATCCAGAACTTTGTTCGCAAAATTCACTACGCTTCCTTTTTTTAAGTATATCGTTTCAGATCTTTATGCTTTCAATGGGGTTTTTCAACTTTGGAAAAACCATGTCCGCAAGGGCTTAGTAGGGTGACGATGAGGACCAAGAAATCTCCACAGATGACGAGTTGATCGTTTTCCTCGTCTTGATTCCTGACTGGGGACCTGAAATTGCAGCACATATCTTTTGTAAAATCCGCATTTATTTTCGGTGAAATTAGAGTTTTTTTTTCCTTCACAAACCGGCAGTCCAAGGGCCACACTCTCACTTTTCTTCGGTCTCCCACGTCGCGGGTTCTAATCCTCCTTCAGGCACGGATGTGTGTGTTGTCCTTTGGTTAGTTTTACTTAGTTGAAGTAGTTTGTAAGTCTACGTACTTATGACAAAAGTAGTTTGGTCCTATAGAATTACAAACATATGAACATTTTTTCACTTTTCTTCCTTCTCCAAAAAGCCTTCATTCTCTCCAATTGTTGTCTTCGTCTCTCCTCCGTCCAATTGTTATTCCTACGTTTCATTTCCTCTTCCACTAGAACTTTGATGTTGTTGAGTCGTTCTCTGTATCTCTATCTTGGTTGCCTTCATCTGTGATTCTAAGTTTTCTTAGTTCTTCATTTATCTCCTTGGCGTAACCACTATGGCTTTTCAGATTAAATATTTTGTGATTCTAATCATCTCAGTCGTCTCTTCCTTATAGTAGTTTCCAAATCTTCTACCTGCTCATATATATCCTCATTCGATCATTCGATTCTTGGAGCGTAGATTCTTCGTAATATCACCCTTTCGATTTTCAGAAGCTTTTCCAGGCTTGTTATGGTTACAGTTTCTATTCCATAAAGTATAGAATTATAGTGCCTTTTTTTGCATTGATGGACAATTTCTTCTTGTAGTACATGTATTTAGTAATGAAATTTAGTTTCACCAGTTTGTCTTTTCTATTGTAGGTTTATAGGATCCATTGTTGCTGATAATCTCTCGAAAGTATTTTAATTATTTTGTGACTTTAATCTGCCCATACATGGATTTCACTGTTTTCTTCGAATAAGTTTCTTGGTCGTCATAATTAGTTGTAGCAAAATTCGTACCTATTTTATTTAACGATTGGGCCAGGAAATTTAATAGGTTGACCAACTATTTGCATGAATACCAAGTCTCAATGATTTGAAACTGATTATTTTTAAGTCTTGACTGGGTAAGTTTTTGTCTCGAACCTGTGATTTCATGAAAAGTCAGTTTTTTTTCTCGAAACGGTATTCTTCTTGCGGTTGTATCATTAATTCAACAAATTCTCTTTCTGTTGATAATTACCAGCTTTTTCCTATATCTGAAATGCACGCGTCTCTGATTTTTTTTTTTATTTTTTTTTTTTTTTTTACGATCAATACAGCAACTACAAAATCAGAAGAAATTTAGTATCTTCCTTTCCTGGGCAATTGTACCGCCCATACTTGACAGCTCTACAGACAAAATCAGAAAATACGCTTAACATAAAAGTAGAACTAAAAATAACTGTCCGCACGTTATGGGACGTGTTTAGTGTAGAAAATGAAGCGAAAATAACTTTAATCGTTTTGTGTCCCAGCCTCGTCGCCGCTTTTGTGTCTCGTTTCCGTCGTAGGTGTCGGTGGCCGAGTAGAAAGACCGACACAGGAATAAAGGATGCACGCTTGTGCAGGTAGGAGGTGACCAGCCAGTGGGACAGCAGAAACTAGAAACACTAGAGTAAATTAGAACGAGATATATATTTCTTAGAGACTTAGAAATACTTAACTTTTACATAGCTCAGTACTGCATAATGCTGATACATAGTTGAGCTAGAGGCCTGCCTAGTGCCTGTCCGATAGCCAAGTCTTCACTGGTGCCTATCTGATTCCGAAGTGTTAGCTGGTTCCTATCTCAGTCCCAAGTGAACAATGTCGTTCAGTGGTGGCCACGAGCGGAGTTGTAGCAGAGAGCGCTCCACCACAAATCGCTCTAAGGGGTGAATTTTCGCAGTTAGTGCAGACTTCACGTAATGCGAGATGGGTGCGAGCGTAAATTCTTACACATAAGGAACAGGAACGGTGCTGTGAATCATGCCCAGGTTTCTGCAGACAAGACTAAGCCTACACCCGTGTTCTCCGAAAGCAAAACTGACACAGGTCACACCCCTGGGTCGCCGTCCTATTCTGTTACTGAGAGGGGTCATCATCAAAATCCTTCTCACTCCACTTACTCATTTCAAAATAACAAACGTAAACAACGAACAAGGGTAGGGCTGACTTTCGCAATGTAAAATATCAAATGATTCTAAATATGATTTTAGGTTGCTGTAATAATCTCTTAGATGTAGATCATAGATTATTTATTTTAATTTCACAACATGTTTGGAGCGCAGCTCATCATCTGGTGACCCGTCAGTAAAATACACTCCAGATCATTAAAATTGCTACACCATAAAGATGACGTGCTACAGACGCGAAATTTAACCGACAGGAAGAAGATGACGTAATACGCAAATGATTAGCTTTTCAGACCATTCGCACAAGGTTGGCGCTGGTGGCGACACCTACAACGTGGTGACATGAGGAAAGTTTCCAACCGATTTCTCACACACAGACAGCAGTTGACCGGCGTTGCCTGATGAAACGTTGTTGGGTTGCCTTGTGTAAGGAGGAGAAATGCGTACTATCACGTTTCCGACTTTGGTAAAGGTCGGATTGTAGCCTATCGCGATTGCGGTTTATCGTATCGCGACAATAACTGACGAGACTCCGCCTCGGATCTTACGGGATTGTTCCTCCTAATCACCTGAATTATCTTACATTTTCCAACATTTATAGCTAGCTGTCATTCTTCCCACCAAGTAGAAATTTCGTTCAAGTCCTCCTGCATCCTACAATAGTCATCCAATGACGACACCTCCATGTACACCACAGTACCAGCAACAAACAGTCGCAGATTGCAACTCACACTGGGATACAAAACAAAGATGCAAACAGAATCATATAGAATTTCAGGCCAGTCCTGGCCATTAAAAAATGTTCAAATGTTTGTTAAGCTGATGGGACTTAACTACGGGGTCATCAGTCCCTAAACTTACAAACTACTTATGAACTACTTACGAACTAGGACGGCACAAATATCCATGCCCGAGGGGGGATTCGAACCCCCGACCGTAGTGGCCGTGCTGACCGTGATTGGAGCGCCTCAGTCACCTCGGCCACCGCGGCCGGCCCTGGCCATCAAAATTGCTACACCAGGAAGATGACGTGCTACAGACGAGAAATTTAACCGACAGGACTGTGATATGCAAATGATTAGCTTTTCAGGGCATTTACACAAGGTTGGCGCCGGTGGCGACATCTACAACGTGTTGACATGAGGAAAGTTTCCAATCGATTTCTCATACTGTGATGCCTCGTGTAAGGAGAAGAAATGCGTACCATCACATTTTCGACTTCGATAAAGGTCGGATTGTAGCCTATCGCGATTGCGGTCTATCCTATCGCGAAATTGCTGCTCGTGTTGGTCGCGATCCAATGACTGTTAGCAGACTATGAATCGGTGGATTCAGGAGGACAATACGGAACGCCGTGCTGGATCCCAACGGCCTCTTATCACTAGCAGTCGAAATGACAGGCATCTTATCCGCATGGCTGTAGCAGTTAGTATTTTATTTGCTAGGACGCCACATTATACATTTTTATTTTTTTATTTTTTTTTATTATTATTATTATTTTTTTTTTTTTTTTTTTTCGAAATTCGCAATCGAGTGTTAGAGAGAAGGCTTTTACGATCGGTTGACGTTGTAGGTATTATATATTCTGGGTTGTAAGGCCGTGTTCTTGGAATCTTGCTTCTTCCTGACGTTTCGTCCGATGCTGCGACCGACTTCTTCGGAGGTTGTCCATCTGTTGAGTCTTGCCAACTGACGGGTGGGGGGTCTGAGAGCTTCTTCAATTGCAAATTTTTATATGGAGAAATTTGAACAATCTGCTCTGGAAAAAGCAAATCAGAAGCCTTCTAGATTGTATCGGTTTGTCGATGATACATTTGTAGTTTGGAGCCATGGTAAAAAGATTTGGAAGAATTCCTTGGTTATCTGAATGGTATAAATCCAAAAATCCAATTTACCATGGAAACAGAAAATGACAACAGTTTATTCTTCTTGGATGTTTTAGATATCAGACGAACCGACGAAAACTTTGAACACAAAGTTTTTAGGAAATTGACACATACTGACAGATATCTGCACAAAAATTCCAATCATCACCCACAACAAAAGAGAGGTGTGATTAAAAGTCTTGTAGACACAGCCGAAAGAATTTACACACCAAAACATCTGGAAGATGAGTTACAACATCTGAAGCAGGCCTTTAAGAATAATAGTTACTCTGAGAACAACTCTTATACAACAAGTCTGGTTCTCAGTTCTGTAAATTATTCTCATTTATATTTGTTTTTCAGTCCAATGTACTTGTATTTCCAGTGTGCTTACATTTATTACTACAAAGAAGTATACTTTCTACTTTCTTTTAATTTTACAGTAATTGTGACGTTAAGAACGTTGAAATAATGTCCCTACAGCATTTAGTAAGTGTGGTGTCGCACAAGTGTAAAGTGCGCGCCACCTAGTTTCGCCGCGCGCCGCCATGCTCGCACAGCGCGGCGTTCTTACGACGACAGACACGAGCGCCCTCTGCTACAACTCCGCTCGTGGCCACCACTGAACGACATCGTTCACTTGGGACTGAAATAGGAACCAGTTAACACTTCGGAATCAGATAGGCACCAGCGAAGACTTGGCTATCGGACAGGCAGACCTCTAGCTCAACTATGTATCAGCATTCTGCAGTACTGAGCTATGTAAAAGTTAAGTATTGTATAAATTCTGTGCAATATATATCTCGTTCTAATTTACTCTAGTGTTTCTAGTTTCTGCTGTCCACTGGCTGCTCACCTACATACCGCACAAGCGTGCTACCTTTATTCCTGTGTCGGTCTTCCTACTAGGCCACCGACACCTACGACGGAAACGAGACACAAAAGCGGCGACGAGGCTGGGACACAAAAGTGGCGACGAGGATGGGATACAAAAGAAAGAAATAGAATTTTACGACCAAATAACAGTAGGCCGAAGGAAACAACACAATAATGGGGCAATACGGTTTCTCTCCCCTCTCTTAATAAGGTAACGGAACAGACTGGGAAGATTCTACGAAAACGCAACATTAGACCGGTTTTTAAGCCAACAAAGAAGATATCCCAAGCCCTCAGATCTGTAAAAGATAAACGTTCTCCTTTATCAGCAAGTGGGGTTTATAAAATTCCATGCTCTTGTAGTAAAGTCTACATCGGAACCACTAAGATAAGTGTAAACACACGTCTAAAGGAGCACAAAAGTCTAAGCCGACTTGGAAAAACTGTAAAATCGGCTGTGGCGGAACACTGCTTAAAATCGGGAAATCATATAGTAAAATTCTCTGAGACAGAAATTTTATCTTCCATGACGAATTACTTTTTTTTTTTTTTTTTTTTTTTTTTTTTTTTATCTATGGGACTTAACTACGGGGTTATCAGTCCCTAAACTTACAAACTACTTATGAACTACTTACGAACTAGGACGGCACAAATATCCATGCCCGAGGGGGGATTCGAACCCCCGACCGTAGCGGCCGTGCAGACCGTGACTGGATCGCCTCAGTCTCCTCGGCCACCGCGGCCGGCGACGAATTACTATCCAAGGTTGTATATAGAAGCGATTGAAATATATAAACACCATGAACCACAGACATTGCCGAGGTGGGGTGGCTTGCGTGCCTCAACGATGCAGATAGCCGTACCGTAGGCGCAACCACAGCGGAGGGGTATCAAACGTGTGGTTCCTGAAGAGGGACAACAGCCTTTTCAGTAGTTACAGGGGCAACAGTCTGGATGATTGACTGAGCTGGCCTTGCAACATCAGCTAACGTGGTTTTGTCATGCAGTTACTGCGAACGGCTGAAAGCAAGGGGAAACTACAGCCGTTACTTTTCCCAAGGACATGCAGCTCTACTGTATGAAAATATGATGATGGCATCCTCTCGGGTAAAATATTCCGGAGGTAAAATGGTCCCCCATTCGGATCTCCGGGCGGGGACAACTCAGGAGGATGTTGTCATTAGGAAAGAAAATACTGGCATTCTACGGATCGGAGCGTGGAATGTTAGATCCCTTAATCGGGTAGGAAAATTAGAAAATTTAAAAAGGGAAATGGATAGGTTGAAGTTAGATATAGTGGGGATTAGTGAAGTTCGGTGGCAGTATGAACAGGATTTCTGGTCAGGTGCGTACAGGATTATAAATACAAAATCAGTTGGGGGTATCACAGGAGTAGGACTGATAATGAATAAGAAGATAGGAATGCGGGTAAATTACTATGAGCAGCAAAGTGATCGCATTATCATTGTCAAGATAGATACGAAGCCAACACCGACAACAGTAGAACAGGTTTATATACCAACTAGCTCTGCCGATGATGAGGAGATCGAAGAAATATATGAAGAGCTAAAGGAAATTATTCAGACAGTTAAGGGAGAGGAAAACTTAATTGTGATGGGAGATTGGAATTCGGTAGTAGGAAAAGGAAGAGAAGGAAAAATAGTAGGTGAATATGGACTGGGCAGGAGGAATGAAAGAGGAAGTCGCCTGGTAGAATTTTGCAGGGAATATGATTTAATCGTAACAAACACGTGGTTTAAGAATCATAAAAAAAAGGTTGTATACGTGGAAGAGACCAGGAGACACCGGAAGGTATCAGATAGATTTTATAATGGTAAAACATAGATTCCGGAACTAGTTTTTAAACTGTAAGACATACCCAGGGGCAGAGATAGACTCTGACCATAACTTGTTAGTCATGAACTTTAGGCTGAAACTGAAAAAACTGCAGAAAGGTAGGAAAATAAGGAGATTGGACTTAGATAAATTGAAGGAACATGAAGTTCTGGAGAAATTCAGAGGGAGATTTAGGCATCAAATGAGAGAAACAGGGGGAAATAAAACAGTAGAAGAGGAATGGGTAGCATTGAGAGATGAAATAGTGAAGGCAGCAGAGGACAAAATAGTTAGAAAGACAAGACCTACAAAAAATCTTTGGATATCACAGGTAATACTAAATTTAATTGATGAAAAGAGAAAATATAAAAATGCAGTAAATGAAACAGGCAAAATGGAGTACAGACGACTAAGAAATGAGATTGACAGGAAGTGCAAAATGGCTAAGCAGGAATGGCTAGAAGCCAAATGCAAATCTAAGAAGGGGAAAAGTAGATACCGCCTATAGGAAAATAAAAGAGACATTTGGGGACAAGAAAAGCAACTCTACGAATATCAAGAACTCAGATGGGAAACCACTTCTCAGCAAAGAAGGGAAAGCTGAAAGGTGGAAAGAGTACAAAGAGCAGCTCTACAAAGGAAATGAACTTAGAGAGGATGTTGTAGGAAGGGAAGAGGAAGCTGATCAAGATGAAATAGGAGATACTATACTGAGAGATGAATTTGACAGTCCTGAAAGTCCTAGGTCGGAACAAGGCCCCAGGAGTAGATGACATACCCTCAGATCTACTAAAGTCTCTGGGAGAGCCAGCCATGACAAAACTATTTGAACTGGTGTGTAGGATGTATGAGACAGGCGAAATAACCTCAGACTTTAAGAAAAATGTAATAATCCCCATTCCAAAGAAAGCAGGCGCAGACAGGTGTGAAAATTACAGAACCATCAGTTTGATAAGTGATGGTTGCAAAATTTTAACACGAATTATCTACAGGAGAATGGTAAAGCTGGTAGAAGCTGATCTCGAGGAAGATCAGTTTGGATTCAGAAGGAACGTAGGAAATCGGGAGGCAATACTCACGTTACGTCTTATCTTAGAAGATAGATTAAGTAAAGGGAAGCCTACATTTTTAGCTTTTGTAGATTTGGAGAAAGCATTTGACAATGATGACTGGAATACACTCTTTCAAATTCTGAAGTCAGCAGGGGTAAAATACAGGGAAAGGATAGTTATTTACAACTTGTACAAAAGCCAGACCGCAGTTATTAGACACGAAGGGCATCAAGGGGAAGCATCAGTTGGGAAGGGAGTAAGACAGGGTTGTAGTCTTTCTCCGATGCTATTCAATTTGTACATCGAACAGGCGGTCAAGGAAAGCAAGGAATAATTTGGAATAGGGATTAAAGTTCAGGGGGAAGAAATAAAAACATTGCGTTTTGCTGATGACATTGTAATTCTGTCAGAGACAGTAAAGGACCTGGAAGAGCAGTTGACTGGAATGAACAGTGTGTTGAAGAGAGCGTATAAAATGAACATTAACAACAGCAAAATAAATAATGGAATGCGGTCTTAGATAATCAGGTGATGGTGAAGGAATTAGATAAGGTAACAAACAATGAAGGTGGTAGACGAGTTTTGTTACTTGGGTAGTAAAATAACATGCGATGGTCGCAGTACAGAGGATATAAAATGTAGAATAACAATGGGAAGCAAAGCATTTTGGAAAAGTGTAAGGAAGTCTTTTCTGAAGGCATTTGTGTGGAATGTTGCCTTGAACGGGAGTGAAACATGGACGATAAGCAGTGCGGACAAGAAGAGGATGGAGGCTTTTGAAATGTGGTGCTACAGAAGAATGCTGAAGATTAGGTGGGTAGATCACATAACTAATGAAGAGGTACTGAACAGAATTGGTGAGAAAAGGAATTTTTGGCATACCCTGACTAAAAGAAGGGATCGCTTGGTAGGACACATTCTTAGACATCGAGAAATCGTAAATTTAGCATTGGAGGGAAGTGTGTGGGGTAAAAATCGCAGAAGGAGACCAAGAGACGCGTATAGTAAGTAGATTCAAGTGTATGTGGATTGTCGTTCTTATGAGGAGATGAAAAGGCTTGCTCAGGATAGAATAGGGTGGAGAGCTGCATCAAACCAGTCTCCGGACTGAAGACCATAACACACACACAACTCAAACATAATGATAATTTCAGTCGAAAAGAAGAGACTCAAATGTTCAAATGATTGTATAGTCTATGGGACTTAACTACGGGGTCATCAGTCCCTAAACTTACAAAATACTTATGAACTACTTACGAACTAGGACGGCACAAACATCCATGCCCGAGGGGGGACTCGAACCCCCGGCCGTAGTGGCCGCGCAGACCGTGACTGGAGCGCGTCAGTCTCCTCGGCCACCGCGGTAGGCAAGAAAAGACTATGAAACTCTACAATATATGGACTGTGGCTCTGCCACAGACATACATTACTAGACTGGCAAATGTGCCTCAGTGACTGTAGCCTGAGGCCGCCATCTTGCCTCACCTCGCATCAAGAAGTTAACGTACGGTACTACTACGATCTTCTGACACGATATGACGTTGTAAACTTCACTAGTTGGTTTGAACATTATTTGCATTTGAGCTAACACTTACGCAATAGTTGAATTTAACACATAGGCCTATATTGTCGAATCGTGTTACGAGAAAAAAAATGTGATGTACCGTGAAATTTTACTTACCGTCCTGGAGTATTGTCAATCAGGTGACATTGGTATTAGCCAATCGCGTGACTGCGAGAAAGCTTTGGTAACGAAATCTCCGTTTTACGGAGGCAATTACAAGCTTCCTAGGGTTTTATTTGCGGACGGAGAAGTTAGTACTGCTTCCTCTCACAAGTCCCCTAAAACCTTCACGTCCTTGCGGATGCTGTTGCGTAGCAGTGTGCGTTTGTACCGCCCTACAGTACGCACGATGTGCCGTAGTTGCTGTCCAAGTCTTTATGGAAAGCATAGAGTTCTGACTAACCTGTTGTCTTCTATAGTTGTGTCCCCGGCGCAGAAGACAGCACACAGGTCGTTGATTCTTCTACAGCATACAAGTGAGGCTAAAATAAGTTCTGTATGATGGAAGCATAAGAAGCGACTCGCGAGATTTTTAACTGTCAGGGATGCCATTTATTAAATAAGTAATAAAATATGAACAACTATTGTTAATGCGACTCGGCCTATGCTGCCCGTAGTTCATGTTGAGACCTCGGCTGTTATCACAATTATACAAAACTTTACTCATGACCGGTACGGTCCGGTGCGTATAGTGGTCAGCTCGAGACTGAAACTGCGGCGCGTTGCGAGAGGGCACCTGACGCTCTATTTCGCGCCAAAACAGGGCCGTCGCGCGCCTTCTGAAAAATCGCTCTTGTTACAATAAGAGAAGGCACCTTAAACTTTTTAAACCGTCAAAATCTAGCCTGTCCTTGAGAGATATTTATCTTAAATTCTCAGCTCTAAATAATTAATATTTAGTATGTAATAAACAAAACTAATTTCAAAAGAAATCACGTGACGTGAAATGCAGCAGCCAATGCGAGGAGAGCACCAGTAACATAGGCGGGCTTTCCCACGGGAACCAGCACCTAAGCACCTACTGTGCCATATGCTACTGCTCCGCACCCCACATTTCAACATATTCTGCACTTCTGTCTTTCTTCCGCGTTTAAGACACGCACGATGTTAGCAAAGAAACGTCCAGCGGCCAGAAATATGAAGTGGCCACAGGCCAGGAATATCACACAGTTAATTAGTGAACGAGGGTTACATGCAAGAACCTGTCAACCGTAGACCATGAAAGCCATTATTTATTTACTTCATCGTCTATACGAAACACTAATCAAGTCACTCCGTGTGTATTTCTAAGGATATTAACATCTTGGCAAAGATTTTCTACCGTTTTGTTGATGTTGCCAACATAATCTTGAGAGGCCGCCGTGATGGTAGGAAAAATTTTCCCGTTATGTACAGTTGAAGCGGATTATAGTTATCTAAAAAACGCTCAGAAGAATAAAGATATGTGTTATCCACGACAAATGGCACATTTATAACGGTGATTCTATTAAAAGAGAAGCCGAAGTTGATCGAAACTGATAACAGGTTAATAAAAACAGGAAGTGCGACTCATTACAGTAGTGTGTGTGTGTGTGTGTGTGTGTGTGTGTGTGTGTGTGTGTGTATGTGTGTCAAAGCAGACTGTGGATTTCGTATGAATTCTTAAAATATTAAGGGTAGGTGTTATCCACTATAACAACAATTTTATAATGACCATACTACTGAAAGAAAATCCGTAGTAGAATAAAATTGGTAACAGATTTTAATAACAGAAATTTAATGCAAATCATTACTGTACGTGTCGGAGCTTATTCCAGCTGAAAAAATTACAGTCATACACAACAAACGAATTTACCATATGTCGAAACTCTAAAGACAGCGTAGTTACCTATTTTCTTTCATATTTTTACGACTGTTTTCTGTAATAACACACTCGTCTGCTCGCACTTTATAGTACAGGAATATGGCGGCGAGACTTCATTGACACCAATGATATTGAATACGACATTGCCAGTCTAGTAATATATGTCTGTGGGCTCTGCAGAATCGATGATTGTTTTTATGTTTGACATGGCTCGATTGTATAGCTTTATCTTTGACAAGGATCATCTCTGCTTATCACGTGAATCTTGAATCAAATGTTCAAATGTTTGTATAGCTTATGGGACTTAACTACGGGGTCATTAGTCCCTAAACATACAAACTACTTATGAACTAGCTAATACTAAGGACGGCACAAATATCCATGCCCGTGGGGGGATTCGAACCCCGCAGAATACAGGGGTTTCGCTTCACACCAATATGGCTTTTCGGAACCCCAAAATCGCCAGTTCTGCTTATTCACGTATCCAGTCAGATAGAAGTGTGCTTCATCTGTAAACCAGATGCAGCCAACATCAAATCTTCACTATCAATCATTGTGAACATCTGATTAGCAAAGGCAACCCTTTGTTGCACAGCTCGTACTGGCATGGCCTGGTGCGTTTGAATTTTGAATGGAAACATGTGTAGTCTCTTTCTCAGTATTTTCTACGTGTTGGAACGCTTCAAACCAGCCTCAGATGCAATTCTACGGACGGATGGCATTGGATTTCGCTGAATAATTCCAGAAACTGTGGCGATATTTTCAGGCGTATCTGCGGTTTGCTTGGGGCCAACATGCCCCACTAGATCATCAGTTACGCTGCCAGTTCGTTGAAATTTTGCGAATATCCGTGCAGACCGTGACTGGCGCGCCTCAGTCCCCTCGGTCACCGCGGCCGGCCACGTGGATCTTAGCCGCGCCCCTTTTAGACGGTATTTAAGAAGCTCCCAGACCCCCGAGCCGTCAGTCGGCAAGACTCAACAGACGGACTACCTCCGAAGAAGTCCGACGCAGCATCGGACGAAACGTCGGGAAGCAGCTAGATTCCAAGAACACGGCCTTACCACCCAGAAGATAAAATACCTACAATCACAATCGATTGCTGCAAAAAGTGTCAGCACGAAATGCTTCTTGTAGGAACTGCAATTTCTACGGCCAGCAGAGTAGTTAAGTGGTCCACATGCTCGAGTGCGCCACATTTCGTTTCTTTTCGGTGGTCCTCGGCCAGTTGTGACGGCGGCACCCTTCCGCCTGCGGTCGCCGCAGCAAGACCCTACGGCCGGGCTGTTTTGCAGAGCGCCTCTGACGCAGATGCAGCGGACTGAGTCTTCCGTCTGGAGGCCGTTTCGTCACACCGTCACGGTCTCCAGCCCTCCATTCTGTGCAGACGCCGTCTGTAGAGTGCAGGATCTCCGTAGCGCGCTAGGCTGCCGGAAGTGACGGAGCAGTCAGCATATTTACAATCACGAGGAATGCAGGCAACAACTTTGGTCGCATCAAATCGTTATTGCTTTTATTTCTTGCAAATCGATTTCGATCACTGAGCGGCCATCTTCAGTGCTGAAAATACATCAACAAATAAACTAAGAAAGTGTACGGAAAATAGAAATCAACTTGTTCCATTACGTTTCGGGTGTGCAGCAGCAAGAATTCTCCTTCTTCTAATATTTCGGCTGTATAACGTTCAGCCATCTTCAGAGTGAGCCGAAAGACTGACGCTCCAGTTTTTTTCCCTTTATTGAATTTTAATGCCCTAATACAGGCAGGCTAGCAGCAGCCGATGCTGCTGGTCTACAGCCGAGCGAATGGAAACAATGGACAAAACAGAATATAAAATTAAAGGTGATAAAATGGCGCTTTTACAATTTCAAGATGAAATTATGGGAGAATGTTAAAAGACAGCATGACAGTGGACAGAACGTATATGGTTGTTAAAACAAGACATTGCCATGGTGGCTAAAAAACACTCACTGCAGACGACGAGACATAACATGACGGCGACATTGAGGTAAAAAACACTGAACACTGGTGTACGCAACGTTAAAAAGCACTGGGCGACGAAATACTATACACACGAAGCACTGAACACTTAAAAACACTAGCACTGTACTGGCCCTGCAGGGGGGAGGGGGGAAGATGGAGAAGGCGCGGGGGAAGGGGGAGGAGTTAGGGGAAGGGAGAATGGGAGAAACCGGAAGGAGCTCCCGGGGAGGTGGAGAAAGGAGGGGATGAGCCAAGCGGAGGACGGGAGTTGGAGGGGAGGGGGAGGGAGGAGGCGGCGGCAATCCACAGAGAGGGGTCACAGTTGGAAGGAGGGATAGATGTTGGGACGGTTTTAGAGAACATCGTCAGGGAGAGGTAGGTGGTGGAAGCCACCCTCTGAGAGGACGTAGAGGGTGTGGAGGTGAAGGGAGGGAGGGATGTGGCGGTAATGGCGTGGCAGGGGCCCGGGATCCAGGAGTAGATGAGATACTATTGGGTTATGGGACTCTATCTTTCGGTGGATGTACTTGAGGCGACATCTACATCTACATGGGATACTCTGCAAATCACATTTAAGTGCCTGACATAGGGTTCATCGAACCATTATACTATTTATCTCCCATTCCATTCTCGAATAGCGTGCAGGAACAAAGAACACCTGAATCTCTCCATTAGAGCTCTGATTTCTCGTACTTTATTGTGATGGTAATTTCTATGTAAGTGGGAGTCAACAATATATTTTTGCATTCGGAGGAGAATGTTGGCGATTGGAGTTTCATAAGTAGCCCACGCCGCAGCGATAAGCGCCGTTGTAATGATTCCCATCCCAGATCCTGTAATATTTCCGTAACGCTGTCTCCCGTGTATCATGACAATGCGAAACGAGCTACCCTTCTTTGGACTCTTTCGATGTCCTCCGTCAAACCCACCTGATAAGGATCCCACACTGGGCAGCAATATTCCATAAAAGGACGGACAAGCGTAGTGTACGCAGTTTCTTTAGTAGTTATGTTGCATCTTTTAAGGAATCTGCCAGTAAAACGCAGTCTCTGGTTCGCCTTTCCCACGAAACTATCTACGTGTTCTTTCCAATTTAAGTTAGAAGTAATTGTAATTCCTAGGTATTTTGTGGAGTTTACGGCCTTTACATTTGATTGATTTATCATGTAAACAAAGTTTAAGGGATTTCTTTTCGTACTCATGTGGACGACTTCACACTTCTCATTATGTAGAGTTAATTGCCAATTCTTACACCATACAGATATCTTATTCAAATCGTTCTGCAGTTGTTTTGATCCTCAGATGATTTTACTAGTCAATAAATGACGGGGTCATCTGCAAACAACCTAAGAGGGCTACTTAGATTTTCCCTTAAATCGTTTATGTAAATAAGGAACAGCAGAGGACCAGTAACACTACCCTGTTGAACACCCGATATCACTCTGTTTTAGTCGTTGCCTTACCATCGATTATTACGAACTGTGTCCTCTCTGAGAGGAAATTCCCTATCCAGTCGCAAATTTGGGGCGATATACCGTAACCACGCAATTTGATTAAATGCCGTTTGTGAGGTACGGTGTCAAAAGCCTTCTGGAAATCAAGGAATACGGACCAATTTGCGAACCCTTGTCGATAGCACACATCACTTCGTGTGAATAGAGAGCTAGTTGTGTTTCGCATGAGCGATATTTTCTAAATCCATGTTGACCTTGGACCAATAGATCATTCTGTTCGAGATAATTCATAATATTTGAATACAGGATATGTTCCAGAAACCTGCTGCAAATTGTAGTCAATGAAATAGACCTCAAGTTTAATGGGTTACTCCTACTGCCTTTCTCGAATATCGGTGTGACCTGAGCAACTTTCCAATCTTTTGCTACAGATCCTTCTTTGAGAGAGCGGTTATATATGGCTGTTAAGGAGCTATCGCTTCAGCATAATCAGATAGAAATCTAATGGACCAGAAGACTTGTTCATGTTAAGTGATTTTAGTTCACTGCTCCGCTGATATCTACTTCTACGTTACTCTTTGCGGCCTCTGTTCGTAATTTGAAATCTGGGATATTGGTTTTGTCTACTTTGGTGAATGAGTTTCTAAAAGCTAAGTTTAGTAACTCTGCTTTAGTAGCGCTGTCATCGGCGGGATCGCCATTACTATCACGTAGTGAGGGTATTGATTGTGTTTTGCCCCTAGTATATTTAACATAATTATGACCAAAATCTCTTTGGGTTTTCAGTCGGGTTTTATTACAGAAAGTGCCGGATTACATGATTTATCTAGATTGAAACCAGTATCTCTATTAATTCAATTCGTCGTCAAACGGATTTCAGTTGCCTCCTTCACTACTGAATTCCAAAAAGATGATGTCGTTGCCAAAATTCCAACGTTGTCATACAACATTCTGTTACCAGTGTCAATGCAGTGCTCTGCCACTGCCGACTTGTTAGATTGTAAAAGTCATGTGTACCTTTGGTGTTCTGTACATGTTTCATGGACAGTACGAGTTGTTTGTCCGATGTTCAAAAATGTTCAAATGTTTGTTTAGCTTATGGGACTTAACTACGGGGTCAACAGTCCCTAAACTTACAAACTACTTATCAACTACCTTATACTAAAGACGGCACAAATATCCATGCCCGAGGGGGGATTCGAACCCCCGACCGTAGTGGCCCTGCTGACCGTGACTGGAGCGCCTGTCTCCTCGGCCACCGCGGCCGGCTTGTCCGATGTAAGAAAGGCCACATTCATATGGAATTTTGTAAACTCCAGATTTTCGGAGCAGCAAATCATCTTTGACGGAACCCACGTGCAGCTGTCTTGGGTGGAGGACGAAAAATCACTTTCACTTTGTGCCTGCTGAGAATACGTCCTATTTTTGACGAGAGGCTACCAACATATGGCAGGAAAGACATGCATCTAAAGGTTTCTTCGTTTTCTTTTGTATTCTTTGTGGCCTCTTTCGGATTCATTTGCAATTCCTTCTATATCTGCTGTGGAGAGAACCCATTGTCTTCAAACACTCTCTGTAAATGGGAAAGTTCATCTTGCAGACTACTTTCGTCAGAAATAATATGTGCTCTGTGCACCAAATTTCTGAGAACACTCATCGTCTGTGAAGGATGGTGGCAGCTATTTGCACGTAAATACAAACCCGTGTGCGTCGGCTTCCGATAAACTTCATGTCCCGAAGTGCCACCCTCTCTGCGCCGAACCAGAACGTCCGAGAATGGAAGGCATCAATCCTCTTCAGTTTCCATCGTGAACTTTATTTGATCAGGGATGGAGTTCATACGTCTTAAAAACTCTTCAATTTATGAAACTTCCTGGCAGATTAAAATTGTGTGCCGGTACCGGGACTCGAACCTGGGACCTTTGCCTTTCGCGGGCAAGCGCTCTACCGACTGAGCTACCCCGACACGACTCACGATGCCGCCTCACAACTTTACTTCCGCCAGTACCTCGCCTCCTAAGGTCCCAGGTTCGAGTCCCGGTTTCGGCACACAATTTTAACCTGCCAGGAAGTTTCATATCAGCGCACACTCCGCTGCAGAGTGAAAGTTTCATTCTTCAATTTATCTTCCCCATGGGGTCAAACCACAAAGATGTCATCAACATACCGCCAGACTACTGTGGGTTTCAAGTCAGCAGATTCCAGCACCTTTTCATTGAAGTCCTCCATGAACAAATTTTGGCCTTTCTTACATTGGCCAAACAACTCGTACTGTCCATGAAAGATGTACAGGACACCAAAGGTACACACGATTGTACAACCTAACAAGTCGGCAGTGGCAGAGCACCGCATTGACACTGGTCACAGTACGTTGTATGACAACGTTGGAATTTTGGCAACGACATCATCTTTTTGGGATTCATTAGTGAAGGAGGCAATTGAAATCCGCTTGACGACGAATTTAATTAATAGAGATACTGGTTTCAATCTAAATAAATCATGGAATCCGGCACTTTCTGTAATAAACTCACAAAGACGTCGTCACAGTGCAACTCATAGTGATACATCGACATGCCAACACCTATCGAAGGCGGAGTCATAGATTAAACTGGTGCATTATGCAAGTCTTTGCCGCCGACCAACGTCTCTGGCACATATGTATCTGTGACCGCAAGCGCAGTATAAAGTACTGAAGCGAGCACTGGAGCGTCAGTCTTTCGGCTCACTCTGAAGATGTTTGAATGTTATACAGCCGAAATATTAGAAGAAGGAGAATTCTTGCGGCTGCACAGCCGAAACTTAATGGAACAGTCTTTGCGCTGCCAAAACCTGAAGATTCACAGAAATCAACTTGCTTTACAATCAATTAACATAAAACAAGCTTCTAATAACATACCTTGAACAGGATGCCCTGTGGGTCCACATAGCTAGCAATAATCATCAATAGCAAAATTCATAACAGAATACTGTCATGGTCCAAGCAAAACTGATTAGTGACAGGCTCCACACATTAGCTAATTCAGTATGAATTACTGACTACGGACTTAGTTCAAACATTAAAATTGAGAATTATACATCAGATTCAACAAAATTAAAACAGAGGATGATACAGGTTGGTTTTGTTGTGGTCTTCAGTCCGGAGACTGGTTTGATGCAGCTCTCCACCTTACTCTATCCTGAACAAGCTTCTTCACTCCATATATGAACGGCAACCTACATGTGTTTGAATCTGCTTATTGTCTCCGTATCTTGGTATTCCTCTGCGGATTTTATCCCAAACACTTCCCTCCAGTGCTAAATTCACGATTCCTTAGTGTCTAAGAATGTGTCCTGCGAATTGATCCCTTCTTTTAGTCAAGGTATGCCAGAAATTCTTTTTCCCCACCAATTCTGTTCAGTGCCTCTTCATTAGTTACACGATCCACCCACCTAATCTTCAGCATTCGTCTGTAGCACCACATTTCCAAAGCCTTTATCCTCTTCCTGTCCGCACTTTTTATCGTCCATGTTTCACTCCCATACAAGGAAACACTTCACACAAATGCCTTCAGGCTTAAATCAATATTCGATGTTAACAAATTTCTATTTTTCTATTTTTTTTCTACCCATTGCCAATTTGCATTTTATATCCTCAGTACTGAGACAGTCATATGTTATTTTACTGCCCAAGTAACAAAACTCATCTACTACCTTTACTGTTTCGTTACCTAATCTAATTCCTTCAGCATCGCCTGCACTCCATTACCCTTGTTTTGCTCTTGTTAATGTTCATTATATACGCATCTTTTAACACACTGTCCATTTCGTTCAACTGGTCTTCCACGTCTTTTCCTGTCTCTGACAGAATTACTATGTCATCGGCAAACCGCAAAGTTCTTATTTCTCCACCCTGAAATTTAATTCCTTCTCCAAATTTCTCCTTGCTTTCCTTTATACCTTCCTCAATGTAGAAATTGAATAACATTGGAGAAAGGCTACTACCCTTTCTTACTCCCTTCCCAAACACTGCATCCCTTTCATGCCCTTCAACTCTGACAACCGCCATATGTTTTATGCACTAGCTGTAAATAACCTTCCGTTCCATATATTTTTACTCCTGCTTGCTTCAAAACCTGAATACAGTTTACACAGCATAAAATAACAGTGTACTATAAAATAATTTAACCAAAGTGTTCAGCGTGTAAGCCAAATACCAAGCGAAGACACCCTCTGTTACAGTTATCCAACATCTTCAGTACGAAAGCAATGAAGATTTCATGCCACCAAATCTGTTCCGTGCATTCTTCATGATTTTATTTGTGCGGTCGGTCTGAACCTGGCTCCTGATTCGTCTGTGTGTTCATATTTAAAGATACGAACCATATGTCAAGCCGTGACTTCACTGATTGACTCGCTGACTGCGAAAACACACTAAGTTCACTTTTGGCGGAAAATAGGTGCAAGGTAAAAATACATGCATTGCGTGTTGTTCCTCCAGACAGTGTACAAATACAACCAAAGTCATTGTGAAGGCACAAGGATTAAGAACGCTACTGTGTCGGGAAATTCTGAAATGGAAAAGGATCTGCTATGTTTAACAGAAATCACAGCTGATCTCTGTATTCTCCAGAATAATACTTTCAAAAGATAAAAATTGTAATTGTAATTTATTAAACTCGTTTTGGAAAGATGTTGGTTATATTTTTAGTGGATTGCGTATATCTTTCTTGTGTACAAATACTATTTCTTCATTTATTACTCCTCAATTCCTTTTTGATAGATCGTCTTATAGTTTAACTTCAAGTAACTACGGTACACAATTCGGTTTCAGTATCGATGTGTCTTTAAAAATGTTGTAAATATCCACACTGCTGGTTACCATAAGTATAAATCGTGAATCGTGTGATTTCATGACACAACACGGTATTTCACTGCAGCTTTTGTTGATTTGCTCCGAACAGTAAAATTAAAATATCCACTTTATACTATGGTACCTGCTAATCAGTCGGTTTAGAAAATATTAATAAAACGTGCAGGTATTTATTAAATGAAAATCATCAGATGGAGCATAGCTGTGACTATAAACTTCTCACCTATTCAAATGCTATGAGCACACGCCACGAAACGCTATCTCTGCAGAAACTCTAGGATGCAGTTTGTATTACTTCTTAATATAAATAAAACTGTTGAAAATTTCTCAGCGTACTTCGATATTCCTGATAACTATTCATTCTAACTTAGATACTACTGAGCATGGGAACAGATAATTTAATCATTTGGGAATTAAGTATAGAAACTGATCGAAAATATTAGGATCTGTGAATAGATTTTATTTGAAGCTTATAAAATACCGTGTTTTTGTGTAAACTGAATAACTTTGAAAATACGTGGCGCGTCCAGAAAGTAAGTTCCGTTTGGTAATAAAATGAAATTGTACACAGATACAGAAGAAATTTTTATCGCACAAAATTCTACAACTCTTAAACTACTTTTCCACATAATTGCCGAAATTTTGTAGGCACTTGTCATAGCGTGCCACAAGTTTTTGCATGCATGCTTCACAGAAGGTTGCCGCCTGTGTATTCAACCATGTGGTAACAGCTCTTTATCATCGTTGAAGTGTTGACCACCAAGGATAGATTTTTAGGTGTAAGAAGAAGTCGCTAGGAGAGAGGTCCGAGCTGTATGGAGGATGATGAAACAGGTCCCATTGAAATTTCCGTAAGAATTGTTTGGTCACATTCGGTGTGTGAGGACAGGCATTATCGTGAAAAAGAAAATCTTTTGACAGTAATCCTCTTCTTACACCTAAAATCTGTCCTTAGTGGACAATACTTCAACGATGATTACGAGCTGAAAGAACATGTTACCACATTGTTGAATACACAGGCGGTAACATTCTATTAAAAAGGCACACAAAACATTGTGCCATGCTATGACAATTGCCTACAAAATTTCGGAAGTTATGTAGAAAAGTAGTTTAACAGTTGTAGATTTTTGTACAATCAATATTTTTTTCTGTATCTGTACCCGTTCGTTTTATATAACCAAAGGGAACTTACTTTCTGGACGCGCCTCGTACATTAATCATTCCAGTGCAAAAAGCTTGTCAGAATTTCATTTAATAGCTAGAACCTAAAGGTGATCTTTGACGTTACGAAATAAAGACTGTAGGAATGAATTTAATACATAGTTTGAGAAATATTAATGAGAAAGAGTTTATCACGGCATTTTTACTAAACTAATTCAACCGCGAGATAATAGCTTCTGCACGACTATTTTTCTGTATCTTATAGCCAAAAATAAAGTTTTGTTGAAGTTATTGCCCATAATTATTGTTATAATAAGAACTAAAGTACAACGCCGGGCATATTTTGAAGCGTGTGCAGTGAATAATGTAGTCGCTGGTCACTTTGCGTTTGGTGCATTTTACACCATATATTACTGCGCATGAAATATAGCTGACATGTAGAAATTGTTTTTAACGGTAGGGGAGCCGTGCATCTTTACGGAGAAAATAGATACGTTTGACACGTCGTTGTCGGCAGCTACGCGCCACACGCGGGGCTCTTAGACCAAGCATTAGAGAGAACTGGGTGAAAAATTATTACCTGAAAATAACACATATGAGCTTATAGGAAATTAAATTACAAATAGAGTTTTTATTTAATGAAACTAGAGCCGATATGGAGAAATTTGATTAAAAAAATCGGGAAGTTACGATAAACTGTTTTCCTTAAATAAAAAGATATCCGTTGGGAAAATGTTAAATTAGATAGTTATAGGTCTTAAGATTATCTATCGAGTGGTTTTTTTGTACCTATCGGTAGCTTTGTAGCTCTTCAAGATGTTGTTGTCGTCGTCAGTCCGTAGACTGGTTTGATGCAGCTCTCCACGCTACCCGGTCCTGTGCAAGTCTCTTCATCTGAGAATATGTTCGGCAACCAATATCCTTTTGAATCTGCTTACTATATTCGTCCCTCGGTCTCCCTCTACGATTTTTACTCCACACACTTCCTTCTAATGCTAAGTTGACAATTCCTTGATGTCTCAGAATGTGTCCAACCAGTTTATCCCTTCTCTTAGTCAGGATATGCCAGAAACTCCTTTTCTCCCCGATTCGGCTAAGCACCTCCTTATCAGTTACATGATATACACATTTAATTTTCATCATTCGTCTGTAGCACCACATTTTCGAGATATATATCGGAAAAACACTTACCAACCGTTAAAAACTAGATTTCTCATAACTCGTCAACATTGACGTTTCCAAACTTATTATTTGTCACAAGTATGGCAGGATATAATTCGAAAAGAACTTTTTCTAATAAATTAAAAATTTTCAGTATTTTTTTTAGAGATATCGATTTTTAATGGCCTTCTAGAACAAAAATGTTTAAATGTTTGTAAATCTATCGGACCAAACTGCGTGGTCATCGGTCCGTAGCTTACAAACTACTTAATCCTAGGTAAACTAACCTAAGGACAACACACACAGCCATGCCCCACGGCGAGCAACCGCGAGCTCCGCAGCGAGACACTTTAGACCGCTAGGCTACTCCACCGCAGCTTTCTAGAACATTGGTTAGAGTTGCTTAGGAGATCGACCTAGAGTAACGGTTTCTGGTCTGTTTTCTTCGTGAAGTGTTGTAATATCATGCTATTACATAATTTTTTAAAGATTTTGTTAATTATAAGTATCAAAGAATGACTTCGAAAAACTTACACTTTTTTGTCCCATTTTCTTCTAGTAACTATTTATATTTTTATGTTATGAAAGAAACCGTTAATGAAATATATTGCCGACATTTTGTCAGAGATTTTTAATACAAATAATGTTGCTCTACGACCTTCTGGAGCGGAGATAAATATTTTTCTTAGAAAAATTCTAGAGGAAGTAATTAACATTTTATAGCGACGTGGTTCATGGAGCTTAATTTAAATACTCATACTAGACAGAAAAGAATTAGGTATGTTGTAATGTTTTCTAGAATTACTAACCGTTCGACAAAGTGGAGCGTGCAAGCGTGTAGTGCCTTGTAGTCTTATGTAGTTTGGGAACAAACTAGCTCGGAAGAGCGCTCCCACAGGCGAGCTACGCGAACTAGTTCGCAGATACCTCGCCTCTTAGTTCGTCCGCTCCTTTTCCGAAGACTGACGTGTAACAGGGAGAAGACGCGAGAGCGCGCAGAATCGCGTGATTCCCTTCTGCCAGTTGCCGTCATTTCGAGCTGAGATGCAGCTCAGCTGTTAGTAGCGGTAGCAAAAGCCAAAACGAGCGGACGAACTAAAAAGAGCGACCTACTTCGCGGCCGAGCTGCGAACTAAAAGGAGCGCTACCAGTCGCGAACCAAATGATGCGCGATAGGTCGCGAACTAAAAGATTCGCGATAGGTCGCGAACTAAAAGATGCGCGATAGGTCGCGAACAGAATTAAATATCACGTGTTTGCCTTCTGCTGATGAGAGCCATTTCGAGGTTCGCCTCTGTCTGCTAGATTACATAGTTCAGTGCTACAAAATTTCTGCATTGAAGTATTCTGCACTCTGCAATATCTGACTAATAAATTCCATAATACCAAGATATAGAGATTAAACTTAAACGCGAGAAATTATCCACAAACTGTTTCTTTTGGTTTGCGTGATATCGTTAGCGGCTCAAGCAGCAAGCGCATGAAGCAGCTAGGTCGAGGAACTTCGTACGCCGCTCAGACGTCACGGGAGCAGAAGAACTAAAAGAACGCAAGTACAGTGCCTTGAACTAGAGTGGGCGAGCGGCCGTTGGGAAAGGGGGAACGGGGGAGGGGGCGGGAGAGACTGGCGCATGTTCTCTCTGAGAACATTCTCAATAGCCCCCACTTGCAAAATGTTTCATATAGTTCTCGAGACATTTTTGTTTCCTTTGGAAAACAGCGCTCTTAATTTTTTGTTCTTTTCTTATGTAAAAACAGTAAAGGTTGGACTGCATAATCCACTAACAGCGCCACATCGAAGGCCTTTTGCTTGCAAAACATGAAATATCAGATTTTAATTTTTTATCTTGCGTATATGGTTCAGAGTATGTAGAATCCAAGTTTTCGTCTTCAAAACCCTCGTGACAACATCGTGTGGGCAAAATTCTGCGAAATTCTGGCACTTTATGCAGATTTTCACCTGTTACCGGAAACTATGTAACGTACTGAAGATGTTATCCTCACCAAAATGGAAGAGCATAACATTTTAAGTCGAATGACATATTCAAATTTCTAATTCGGTACAACCATTTGGCCGCAACCAGTTTTCAAAGTATGGTCATTTTATCAACTTGGCTGAAAGTCGGCTCCAATATTTATGACTCAAAAACGGATACTCCAAATGAAAATATGATGGAATGATAATGATAATGGAATGACACAGTCAAGGCAGACTGTAAATAGAAAAAGAAGTTATTTCAAAAATGGATCCATACTAGAAATCAGAAAGACAAAAAGTTATGTTAAAGAAAGAAACAAAGCCAAACGGATAATTGCAGACTCCAAGCAGAAATCATGGAAAGACTTTGGAAATAGCTAGAAATTCTGGGTCAAGCCGCGGGAATACCATTTTGGAGCGTAATCAGCAATCTTCGAAAGGGAAGGAAGAAGGAATTAACAAGTGTTTTGGACAGGTCAGGAAAGCTGCTAGTCAATCCTGTGGATGCCTTGACCAGATGGAGGGAAGATTTTGAAGAATTTCTCAATTTAGGTGAAACATTCAGTGATGTGTCAGATTTTCAGATAGAATAGGGTAGGAACGACGATGGAAACAGGATCTCATTTGAAGAAGTGGAAAAAATGGTCAGTAGGTTACAGTGCAATAAAGCTGCTGGGGTGGACGAAATTAAGCCGGAACTCGTCAAATACAGTGGAATATCAGGTCTCAAATAGTTACACAGGATAATTGAAAAGGCGTGGGAATCGGGACAGGTTCCGTCTGACTGGACGAAAGCGGTATTCACACCAATTTTCAAACATGGAAACAGAAAATATTGCAACAACTATCGAGATATCTCCTTAATTAGCGTTGTAAGCAAAATATTCCAGGTATTGTTGAAAGGAGAGTGAGAGTATTAATTGAGGACAAGTTAGATGAAAATCAATGTGGGTGTAGGCCTCTTACAGGCTGTCAGGGACAGATCTTTAGCTTACGGCAGATCATGGAAAACAGGGAACAGGAAATTGTATCTATGTTTCATAGATTTAGAAAAGGCTTATGACCGAGTTTCTAGGAGGAAGATACTGTCAGTTCTACAAGATTATGGTATACGAGGCAAACCTCTGCAGGCAATTAAAGGGCTTTGCGTAGACTGTCAATCAGCAGTTAGAGTAGATGGCAAATTAAGCTCATGGTTCAGGGTAGTTTCAGGGGTAAGACAAGGCTGTAACCTGTCACCACTGTTGTTCATGCTATTCGTGGATCACATGTTGAAAACAGTAGACTGGCAGGGCGGGATTAAATTAAGTGAAAACAAAATAAGCAGTCTCGCATATGCGGATGACTTAGTTGTAATGGCCGATTCAATTGAAAGGTAGCAAAATAACATTTCAGAGCTCAATAAGAAGTGCAAGGATTATGATATAAATATCAGCATCTCCAAAACGAAAGAATTGTCTGTGGGAAAGAAATTTAAACAGATTGAGTGTCAAACAGGAGGAACAAACTTAGAACAGGTAGACAGTTTCAAGTACCTAGGATGTATTTTCTCACATGATGGCAAGATAGTGAAAGAACTGGAATCTAGGTGCAGCAAAGCTAATGCAGTGAGTGCTCAGCTAAAATTTACTCTCTTCTGCAAGAAGGAAGTACCAAGACTAAGTTAGCAGTGCACCGCTTTGTCTTTCGACCAACTTTGTTGTATGGGAGTGAAAGTTGGGTGGATACAATTACCTTATGCATGAAGGTAGAGGTTACAGATATGAAAGTAGCAAGAATGATTGCAGGTACTAATAGATGGGAACAATGGCAGGAGGGTGTCCATAATGAGGAAATCAAAGAAAAACTGGGAAGCAGTAAGAGCGAACAGACTGAGATGTTGGGTCACGCATGGGAGAAGCAAGGTTACCTAAGAGACATGAGCTCGGCAGAGGAGGGTAAGAGGAGTCGAGGTAGACCAAGAAGAAAGTCCTTAGATTCGGTGAAGGATGAATTTGAAATAAAAGGCCTAACATCAGGCGAGACATCAACGTTAGCATTGAATAGGGGATTATAGAGGAATTTTATTATAGGTACTATGCTGCAGACTGTACGCTGAAAGGCATAATCAGTCTCTGATGATGATGATGATGATTTTTGTTTCCTTTGGAAAACAGCGCCCTTAATTGTTTGTTATTTTTTTAACGTAAAAACTTCATAGATTCGACTGCAGAATCAACTAACAGCGTCACAAATAAGGCCTTTTGCTTGCAAAACATGAGATAGCAGATTTAATTTTGGTTGAGAGTATGTAGAATACAAGTTTTCGACCTTCAAAACCCTCGGGACAACATCTTGTGGGCAAAATTCTGGCACTTTCTGCAGATTTTCATCTGTTAATCGGAAACTATGCAACGTACTGAAGATGTTATCCCTGCCAAAATAAAAGAGCATTACATTTTAAGTCGAATGACATATTCAAATTTTGAAATCGGTACAACCATTTGGTCGCAACCAGTTTTCAAAGTATGGTCATTTTTATCAATTTGGCTGAAAGTCGTCTCCAATGTTTATAACTCAAAAGGGGCTACTCCAAATGAAAAATGCCAATTTATGAAATTTTAAGAACATGAAATTTTATTAAATAGAAACCCTGAGAGAATTTTAATTTCCTATAAGCTCATATTTTTCGTATTCAGATAATAATTTTTGCAAATTTTAACATTTCGCTCTCACAGAATTCTTGGACTATGTTGCCGCCTGCTGTGCCGAGTGCGAAGCTGCCTCTTCTTCATGTGCTGCCAACCAGCTAAGCTACAAATGAACAACTTAACGAAATGAAAAGTCACGGAGAGTCATCAGCTTAAGATGCTGACGGTATTTTTTTTTTTTTTTTTTTTTTTTTCAGTCTATAGTCCCTGGTTTTCAGTGTACTTTGTGACAAATGTTCAAATGTTTGTAAATCTATCGAACCAAACTGCGTGGTCATCAGTCCGTAGCTTACAAACTACTTAAACCTAGGTAAACTAACCTACGGAAAACACACACATCCATGCCCGAGGGAGGACTCGAACCTCCACGGCGAGCAACCGCGCGCTCCGCAGCGAGGTGCTTTAGACCGCTCGGCTACTCCACCGCGGCTTTGTGACAGACATAAGTATGTAAGCTAAAATTCCTGTTACTGAATGATCAGCTAAGCTGGAAGGGATGGGCAACGATTTCCTTTATCATCAGGGACCTTGCTTCATTTCTTGAAACACACGTCCACCCCTTCGTGTAATTCACGAACCACTGCTATACCATAGTGAATGATCTAGAAATCTACTAACGTCTTTCTTGTCAGTACTCCTCAATCTGAATTTTATACCACTTTGCAGCATTGAACAATTGCAAAAATACTACCCTATCATGACTGTTAACAAATACGATGGTTGCTTATGACAATTACCATCAGAAATTATGCCAGAGACAGAACAGGCACGAATATAATAAATATACTATGCAGCATTGGTCATTTTTTTAATAATGTTTTTGCACATCGATTTCGATCACATAATTATCATCCTCAATACACCAGTCAATGTAATATCAGCTATGCATAATCATGTGCCATATTAGCATATTCAGCTAATATGGCACATGATTATGCATAGCTGATATTATAATGACTGGTGCATTGAGGATGATCATTATGTGATCGAAATCGATCTGCAAAAACATTAATAAAAATGACCAATCCTGCATACCATATTTATTATAATCATTATTTTGTGGTCGTTGAGCACACCGTTCCAAAAAATGGAATCAAACCTCAGAACAGGAACGAATTTTAATAAAATAGTGGACGTACAAGAACAGCTGCTACCAAATAAGAAAAAAAGTAGACGCCAATACTGAGGATCATGAAAAGCTATGAATAAAGATCCAAGTAATGAGATACTTCCCATGCAAATACAGTTAAACAAGCTAACTGATTTGCATAAACTTATCATATCGATTTATCTTTCAACCAAAGACCGGTTAAAATCCTAACAGGTGTCAGACAAGAAGTGTGTTAGAGATTGTACAAACTGAACCACATTCGCGATTAAAAGCAAATCAAGTCTATAAAGGTATGTTCAATAATTGAATTTACAGTGACACTCGTTAGTCTTAATTATAAAAGAAATTAAAGACAACTAAATCTGATTTTAATTACAACGTACCGCCTTTTTTTTTTTTTTTTTTTTTTTTTTTTTTTTTTTTTTTTTTTTTTTTTTTTTTTTTTTAGTAATTATGGCTACTCACAAACTACTTTGCTTCTCTATTCGCATGTGAATCTCTTTGTACTGCCATCTGTTTAGTCACAACTATTACCTACATAGCTGATACGAAACTCCCATGGACTACACAAGTTCGCCATATATTCGTCACTTTTGCCTGTTAATCGAGACCTTTCAGGGTGTTTCAAAAAGGTACGACCAAACTTTCAGGAAACATTCCTCACACACAAAGAAAGAATGTGTTATGTGGACAAGTGTCCCGAAACGCTTAATTTCCATGTTACAGCTCATTTTAGTACGGATGAGGTTTCATTCCAACGTGATCAAATTGTAAAATTTTCACAATCAGCAAGTGTGGGCTGACGAGAATCCGCACGCAATTGTGCAATCACGTCATCAACACAGATTTTCTGTGAATGTTTGGGCAGGAATTGTTGGTGATGTCTTGATTGGGCCTCATGTTCTGCACGTTATCATGATTTCATACGGGATACTCTACCTGTGCTGCTAGAACATGTGCCTTTACAAGTACGACACAACATGTGGTTCATGCACGATGGAGCTCCTGCACATTTCAGTCGACGTGTTCGTACGCTTCTCAACAGATACGGTGACCGATGGATTGGTAGTGGCGGACCAATTCCATGGCCTCCACGCTCGCCTGACCCCAAACCTCGTGACTTTCATTTATGGGGACATTCGAGAGCTCTTGTCTACGCAACCCCGGTACCAAATGTAGAGACTCTTCGTGCTCGGATTGTGGACGGCTGTGATACACTACGCCACTCTCCAGGGCTGCATCAGCGCATCAGGCATTCCATGCGACGGAGGGTGGATGCATGTATCCTCGCTAATAGAGGACATTTCGAACATTTCCTGTAACAAAGTGTTTGAAGTTAGGCTGGTACGTTCTGTTGCTGTGTGTTTCCATTCCATGGTTAATGTGAAGAGAAGTAATAAAATGAGCTCTAACATGGAAATTAAGCGTTTCCGGACACATGTCCACATAACATATTTTCTTTCTTTGTGTGTGAGGAATGTTTCCTGAAAGTCTGGCCGTACCTTTTTGTAACAACCTGTATATATGATTTTCAGGAGTCTCAGGAATTAAGTCCAAGGCCTCGAGATCATGTGCCTAAGTTTTACAGATTTCCCGCAACTACTATAAGCCCTCTGGCGCTAGGTCTTTAGAAGAGAAAAATGATACATGTGTAGCCTATTATGAAAGACGGACATCTGTCGTTTGCCATAAACTGAGATAAACGTCATTTTTTATTGCGAAACGTACAGCTAATATATTTATAAGCTGATTTGAGCATTATCAACTTTAATACTCGCGGATTTATATCTGGAAGTGGCTAATATCGATTTGATTACTCAAGCACCTTTAAATTGTTTAAAAATACAGATGTCCATCTTTGAAACCAAAACGTGTAGGTGTCCGTATTTGACGTGAACAGTCAAATTTAATGTGTGATTTATCACATTTACGTCAATTTTTGGAAAAAAACGGACTTCACCAATGAAAAGAGCGGAAAAACTTCCTTTAGGATCAACTGCTAACTAAATTTCCACCATTAGGTCAGATGTCCAGGTTTGATATTAAGCTATTCATATGTGGTTCACTCGTAAAAGTTAAGATACATGCTCCCGCGTATTTTATTTATTTATTTACTTATTTAGATCTTTATGAGTTCTGCAGTTCTGTAGTATGTACAGTGGCCTAGCTCTTATAGTTCAGACTCCAAAGCTGATTAAATTGCAGAAGCGGTAAACGCTTCCACGATATTATTCTTATTTTAGTTGTTTCGTATGTTCCTATTGACATTAAATATAGCCTAAGTTTATCGCAGGATTCTAAAGAAGAAACTGGAAGAAACTACATGACGAACGTTCGGTACTCCTCGAATTATAGAAGGTTAACGGCACAGACAGAGGGAAAATGTGCGTCTATTTTATATAATAATATGATTTGTTATCCCTAGCTGAAATTTGTAATTATTTATGAAGAAAAGATTGACAAAAAAGGAACGCATTAAAATATATTAAAAAGGAATTAACATTTGTTATTGTTTATTGCATTTGCGAAGATATTTATTTATTCTTTCCGACGCTACACACCATTTTTATTGTTTGCTTTCTACGGTACATATCATTTTTTAACAAAGGACAAGAAATCAATGATACAAGCAAGTATAGCAGTAATAATGTTATTAAAAATGACATGACGAATTACATGAATAACACAATAATACACTAATAGTAATGCAAAATAAAAAGACACAAAATCAAGAGACATTATTTGATAAATTGATACAAAAACGGAAATAAGTACCTTATGAGTAATAACTACACTACAGGCTAATGAAATTGCGTGCTTATGGAATATCTCCCCAATTGTGCCATTGGATTCACGATTTCCTATCAGAAAGGGCACAGTTCGTTGTAATTGACGGTAAGTCATCGAGTAAAACAGAAGTGATATCTGGCGTTCCACAGGGAAGCGTTATAGGTCCCCTACTCGATTTAGGAGATAATCTGAATAGTTCCCTTAGACTGTTCGCGGATGATGCTGTCGTTTATCGGTTAGTGAAGTCAACAGAGGATCAAAAGCAACTGCAAAGCGATTTAGACAAAATTTCTACTTGGTGCGAAAATTGGAAATTGACACTAAATAAAGAAAAGTGTGAAGTAATACACATGACCACTAAAAGAAATCCGCTGAACTTCAATTACGCGATAAATCAGTCAAACCTTAAGGTCGTAAATTCTACCAAATACCTAGGAGTTACAATTACGAACAACTTTGACTGGAGAGAACACATAGAAAATATTGTGCGGAAGGCGAACCAGAGGTTACGTTTCATTGGCAGAACGCTTCGAAGATGCACCAGCTCCACCAAAGAGACTTCCTACATCACACTTGTGCGTCCTTTCCTGGAATACTGTTGCCCCTTGTGGGACCTTCACCAGGTGGGACTGACGGAAGATATTGAGAAGGTTCAGAGAAGGGCAGCTCGTTTCGTTTTATCACGTTACGGGGGGGGAAGCGTCACGGAAATGTTGCACGAATTAGGGTGGAAATCATTCAAAGAAAGACGTTATTCATTGCGGCGTGATCTGTTTGCGAAGTTTCAGTCACCGACCTTTACTTCTGAATGTGAAAATATTTTGCTAGTACCCTCCTACTGAGGGAGGCATGACCATCCCAATAAAATAAGAGAAATCAAATCGAAAACGGAACGATTTAGGTGTTCTTTCTTCCCGCGCGCTATTAGAGAATGGAACGGTAGAGAAAAGTTATGAAAGTGGTTAATGAACCCTCTGCCAGGCACTTAAATGTGATTTGCAGAGTATCTATGTAGCTGTAGATGTAAGCAGAGGCAAATTACTGCACCAAGATTTCTGACGTGGCCATTTATAGGCACCATCCAGTGGTCGCAGCTAGAGAGCCTGTATAGGGACAGAGTGGCCATGAGTGAGACCGCTGTTGATTGGCTGAGAGCCGAGGACGCCATGTTTTTACCAGATTTGGCGGGCTTTACATGTGAGTGAAAGCTACAGTGTGCGTTTCTGTACTGTGGTGTGTCTTAAAAGCTTCTGACAGCGATTTCACTGCACAGTTACGTACAGGTTGTCTTACGGTAGGTACTGCTCTACTTTTACACGTCTTTTGTTGTTGGTTCCAAAAAAAAAAATGTTCAAATGTTTGTTAAGCTTATGGAACTTAACTACGGGGTCATCAGTCCCTAAACTTACAAACTACTTATCCACTACCTTATACTAAAGACGGCACAAATATCCATGTCCGAGGGGGGATTCGAACCCCCGACCGTAGTGGCCGTGCAGACCGTGACTGGAGCGCCTCAGCCTCCTCGGCCACTGCGGCCGGCTTGTTGGTTCTATATACGTTGGTCATTGACGATAACCTTGTAACATCACGCTAATTTTTAAGATTCAATATTGGTTTGAAGTGATTTTCTGAGTGTAAGTAATAATGTGTATTATATAATCATTAAAGGCAGTCAAGAGAAATGCCTCGTTGTTCTGCTGTTGACTGCAAAAACCGAAGTAAAGATTGTTATTTGATGTGTTCGTAAGGAATGAGGAAATACGGGAACAATTGGCGGCGAAAGTTAACTGAGAAAGCGGGAACCGCAAAGCCGACTTATGAAAACCAACGAAGTACGAGTAAATATTTTCTGCTCCCTCCCCCCCCCCTCCACCAAATGCAAGAAACGCATTGATCAAATTCAGTAACAGAACTACTACTTCCGAAATTCCCACGTGGTATAGTGGTTGCGTACTGAATTGATAATGTGGAGGTCGCGAGTTTTTTTTTATTTTCTAGCTATTTGGAAGTTCATGGTTCTAGTTTTTGACATGTCGTGATACAACGTATGTTTTTTACATGGCTACGGTATCTACCTTGGCTGTGTATTATTGGCTATTCACAATCCTATAATTGGTTACGGGATGTGACGTGAGAAAGAGAGGAGGTGGGACTATTGACTCATGGTAGATATTCAATTACCTGAATCTGTTTCTGCTGTTTCACTAGAGATAGTATTGGTGTTTTTCCCATTTTCTGTGATACAGTGTCCCTAAAAGTATCTACAGAATGGCGTTTTTTGTATTTCCTAGTTTAGGAAAATGTTATTAGATCGACAGCACATTTAAAATGCATGATATAGGGGCGGAAAGCGGTAATATTGTAGTAATTTCAGCGATGAATATGCACACAGAAAATTCTGTAATAGCATTATTTTCTTTGAGATACATAACATGAAATAACCTCTCTTTCTTATTACTTACTAGCTTAAACCCGCGGCTCCGCTCGCGTGTTGGTTGATTATGATAGATAAGCTATCTTTCAGTAGTGTGCTATGAGCTTTTGGTTTTGAAGAATGAAATGAAATACAATACCTTCTTTAGATTTGCTGAAGATATTGCCTTACTGGCCAACGACTTCACAGAGCTCCAAAACGTAGTTACGGATCTTGCTTCGGAATGTCTGTCAGTTGGCTTGAATTTGAACCTCTCCAAAACAAAAAGTAATGTCAAATAAATGGGTCCCAGCTGGTGATGTGAAAGTCAAGGACAGTCCATTAGAAGAGGTCAGTGAATATATCTACCTTGGCCTGATTATAAACATGAAGGGAGATGTAAGGCCCGAAATCTATCGGCGCATCAAGCTTGGCTAGCAAGCATTTGGGAGGAATTCTACAACATTCAGTTCAAAAATGCCGGTAAGTCTGAAGAAACACTGTTTGAACAATGCATTCTTCCTGTGCTGGCGTATGGCTGCGAGACATGGACACTGAACCCATTTACAAAAGGGAAACTTAGGACACCACAGAGAGCCACGGAAAGAGCAATGCCGGGCTATACAAGAAAGGATAGGAAAAGGGCAGATGACATCCGATCTGTGACCAAGGTTAAGGACATCTTAGAGACCGTAGGTTCCTTGAAATGGCAGTGGGCCGGCCACATCGCGAGAAGAGAAGACAACAGATGGACGAAGATAGTACTGGAGTGGAGTCCGAGAGAGTACCGGAGGGCTAGAGGAAGAACACCGGACAGATGGGACAAAGGTACCAGGAAGATCGCTGGTAGCACCTGGCAGAGAACTGCTCAAGACCGTTCCACTTGGAGAAGACTGCTGAAAGCCTACCTAAATCCACGACTCGAAGAGGCCACATCATTTAATGATTGAAATGGCTGATGATGATGGTGATACATTTCTCACAGAGTTTCTGTTTGGAAAGAATTAAAATTTGATATATTTTGAACTTTCATTCGCTTAATGTGTTCACCTAACTTCAACAGAAAAAAACTACCTCGCATGGTGAAAATTCCGTAACGCCGCTAGAAAGTGCATGGTCGTAAACAATCACTATATATGCTGTTTATAAATTATTGCCATAAATAAAACTAAAAAGAAAATGTAGTGTAGTTCTTAACGAAGACATTGATGAAAATTCCACGTTCATACAGTGAGTAGTTCGCGAGTGTGAGCGAGTTGAATGAGACGCGAGGTAACGCGTGAGCTCGTCCAGAATGTGGCAACTCCTACAGCTTGGGCAAAAAATGGCGGGATTGTTCAGCTCGGGTTTATAGGAGTCTTACTCGCTGGCGCTGCGTCATGTATGCGCCGGGCCTCAAATAGCAAGTACTTTTAATCGGACTACACTCCTGGAAAATGCAAAAAGCACACCATGAATTCGTCGACCCAGCAGAGGGAAATATTATTGACACATTCTTGAAGTTGTATATAACACACGATCACACAGGCAGAGCCGTACGCACGTGATTACAGTAACCAGAGTACCCGCAATGTTGGCCAGAGTTCCGTATATACCTTCCTTTTGCAGCAAATCAAGGTGTAATTCTTTCATGGAAACTGTCTTAGCGGTTCCGAATGTGGTTATGTGGAATGGCCTGCCATGCAATTTCCACCTGGTGCCTCAGTTGGGCCAGATTTCTTGCCGCTTATGCAGACTACCCATCTTGACGTTTCATGCGGTCCCGAATATGCTCAGTGGGGGAGAGATCTGGGGATCGTGCTGGCCAGGGTAGTTGACGTACACGTTGAAGAGCATGTTGGGTGGTACGGGATACATGTGTCTCTGCATTGTCCTGTTGGAAAAGCATGTCTCCTTGTTGGTGCATGAGTAGTAGCAAGACAGGTTAAATGATGGTTTCAGCGTACCGCGCACTGTTCAATGTTCTCTGACGATCACTAGAGGAGAATGAAAAAAGTAGAATATCGCTCCCCTCACAATGATGCACGATCATGTGTGCCGTTAGCGTATCCTCCGCTCACGCCCCAACATAGTTCAGCCCACCTCTAATGGTATCATGGTAGGCGCTTATGAAGAGGCGAATGGATTCGTGTCGTCTTCAGTGATGAGAGTCGTCGCTGTTTCGGTGCCAATGATGGTAGTGCGCGTGTGTCGTGTCGTGCAGAGAAGCGCGAAAATCTGGAGTGTACGCCATAGAGACTGTGGTGTCGCACAAGTCCAAAGAGCGCGCCACCTACTTTCGCCGCGGGCCGCCATGCACGCACGGCGCGGCGTTCTTACGACGTCAGCCACGAGCGCCCTCTGCTACATCTCTGCTCGTGGCCACCACTGAACGACATCGTTCACTTGGAACTGGGATAGGAACCAGCTAACACTTCGGAATCAGATAGGCACCAGTGAAGACTTGGCTATCGGACAGGCACTAGGCAGGTCTCTAGCTCAACTATGTATCAGCAATCTGGAGTACTGAGCTATGTAAAAGTTAAGTATTGTATAAATTCTCGTTCTAATTTACTCTAGTGTTTCTGCTGTGCCACTGGCTGGTCTCCTCCTACCTGCACAAGCGTGCATCCTTTATTCCTGTGTCGGTCTCTGTCTACTCGGCCACCGACACCTACGACAGAAACGAGACACAAAAGCGGCGACGGGGCTGGGACACAAAAGAGACAAACGGGGCTAACATCTGACATCATTGTGCGGGGAGCCATATCCTACACTGGCCATTCTCCTCTGGTGTTCGTTGTGGGAAAATCGAACAGTACACTGTACATTGAAACCATGATTCAACCCGTCTTGCAACCGTTCATGCACCAACAAGGCGAATGCTTTTCCAACAGGACAATGCACGTCCACAAGTATCCCATACAACCCAACGTGCTCTTCTAGGTGTATGTAAACTACCCTGCATATCATTATGCCCAGATATGTCCCCCAACGGGCACGTCTGGGGCCGGATGAAACGTCATCTTGGCACGGTCTACACGACCGGCAGGAGATCTGGTCCAACCGAGGCATCCGATGGAAATTGAATGGCAAGCCATACCGTAAGACTTCATTCGGCACCTCTACAATCGTCTGCATATCATTATGCCCAGATATGTCCCCCAACGGGCACGTCTGGGGCCGGATGAAACGTCATCTTGGCACGGTCTACACGACCGGCAGGAGATCTGGTCCAACCGAGGCATCCGATGGAAATTGAATGGCAAGCCATACCGTAAGACTTCATTCGGCACCTCTACAATCGTCTTCATGAGAAAGTTACACCCTGCATTGCTGCAGAAGGGGGGTGTACACGATACTAGCGTCGACATTGTGCACGCTCTGGTGACTGTACTGACGTGCGTATGGTTCTGACTGCGTGATCGTGTGTTGTATACATCGTCAAGAATGTGTCAATAAAATTTCACTCTGCTGGGTTGACGAATTCATGGTGTCCTTTCATTTTCTAGGACTGTATAATTATGTCGACAAGGCAGAGCGGGAGTAGCGAAGCTGTGACGGGCGGCAGCAGGAGGTGGGCAGCCGCGGCGTGGAAACTTCACACGGAGGCGGATCCTCGCAGCGAGGAACGGACCCCCGAGCCGGAGGCGGAGTGAGGCTTGGATTTCACGGGGCGGCCGCGGTGACGTGTGGCGCCGGTGACTGCGGCCGCTTCCCAGAAGCCGCCAGCCGTCCTGGGAACGGCGCAAGGCCAAGGGCGCCCAGCTCCGGCTTTTTGCCACATTTTCTTTCCCAAAGACTGTTCGGAAATCTAACAACGGTGTATGTTTGTCGTCTCCTGCAGACTCGGACACGCGGGGGGGGGGGGGGGAATCAGACAGTCACTGTCGTCAACCAACGTTTTCTCTTCGTTTACAGCCTGAACTGCGTCAACAGTCAAGGCCGTAAACTCCACAAAAAAACTAGGAATTACTATTACTTCAGACTTAAATTGGAAATCGTGTGTGTGGTTTGTATAGCTTATGGGACTTAACTACGGGGTCATCAGTCCCTAAACTTACAAACTGCTTAGGAACTAACTAAGACTAAGGACGGCACAAATATACATGCCCGAGGGGGGATTCGAACCCCCGACCGTAGTGGCCGTGCAGACCGTGACGGGAGCGCCTCAGTCCCCTCGGCCAGCGCGGCCTGCTAAATTGGAAAGAACACGCAGATAATATCGTGGGAAAGGCGAACCAGAGACTGCGTTTTATTGGCAGAACCCTTAAAACGTGCAACAGGACTACAAAAGAAACTGCATACACTACGCTTGTCCGTCCATTTTTGGAGTATTCCAGCCCATTGTAGGATCCTTCAAGAAGGCTTTTGGCACCGTACCTCACAAACGGCTTTTAATCAAATTGCGTGGTTGTCGTATATCGCTCAAAATTTGCGATTCGATAGGGGATTTCCTGTCAGAAAGGACACAGTTCGTAGTAATCGATGGTAAGACATCGACTAAAACAGAGGTGATATCGGGCGTTCCAAAGGGTAGTGTTATTGGTCCTGCGCTGTTCCTTATTTACATAAATGGTTTAGGGCAAAATCTAAGTAGCTGTCCTAGGTTGTTTGTAGATGACGCTGTTATTTACCGTCTAGTAAAATCATCTGAAGATCAAAACCAACTGCAGAACGATCTGAATAAGATATCAGTATGGTGTAAAAATTGGCAATTGACTCTAAATAATGTGAAGTGTGAAGTCGTCCACATGAGTACGAAAAGAGATCCGTTAAACTTTGTTTACAAGATAAATCAATTAAAAGTGAAGGCCGTAAACTCCACAAAATACCTAGGAATTACTATTACTTCAGACTTAAATTGGGAAGAACACGTAGATAATATCGTGGGAAATGCGAACCAGAGACTGCGTTTTATTGGCAGAACCCTTAAAACATGCAACAGAACTACAAAAGACACTGCACACACTACCTTTGTCCGTCCTCATTTTTGGAGTATTGTTACCCAGTGTGGGATCCTTATCAGGTGGGTTTGACGGAGGACATCGAAAGAGTCCAAAGAAGGGCAGCTCGTTTGGTATTGTCACGATACAGGGGAGACAGCGTTACGGAAATGATACAGGATCTGGGATGGGAATCATTACAACAACGGCGCTTATCGCTGCGGCGTGGGCTACTTGCGAAAGTCCAATCGCCAACATTCTCCTCCGAATGCGAAAATATATTGTTGACTTAAATAGGTAGAAATGATCATCAGAATAAAATACGAGAAATCAGAGCTGGAACAGAGAGTCATGTGTTCTTTCTTTCCGCGCGCTATTCGAGAATGGAATGGGAGAGCCGCGGTGGACTAACCGCGCGGTCTAAAGCGTCTCGCTGCGGAGCACGCGGTTGCTCGCCGTGGAGGTTAGAGTCCTCCCTGGGGCATAGGTGTGTGTGTGTTTGTCCTTAGGTTAGTTTACCTAGGTTTAAGTAGTTTGTAAGCTACGAACTGATGACCACGCATTTTGGTCCGATAGATTTACAAACATTTGATTTGGAATGGGAGATAAATAGTATAATGGTGGTTCGATGAACCCTCTGCCAGACACTTAAATGTGATTTGCAGTGTATCCCGTGTAGATGTAGACGTAGATGTAGATGTAGAACAATAATAACGATGACAACAATAATAATAATTGGGATTGTGATAATGTAGTACCCGGATAACCCCGGATGTTCATTGACGCCGTGAACGTCTGTCTCATGACGCCTATTCTGTCGAGGGATTACGGTCGATCTGTGTAGCTCCACTTCCGTCAAGGAACATCCGAACACGGCCGCCGCCAGTGAATAGCCTAGATATTTGAACGACGCGACAGAACCAAGAAGCTCAGTACTAATGCTGTATTGGAACGTTATGGGATTGTTTTTCCTAATCACGTGCATCACCTTACATTTTTCTACATTGAGAGCTAGCTGCCATTCTTCGCACCAATAGAAATTTTGTCTAAGTCATCCTGTATGCTATTACAGTCAGTTAAAGACGACACCCTCCCATACACCACAGCATCATCAGCAAACAGCCGCAAATTACAACTTAGATCATTTTATAGATAGAAAATAATAGCGGTCCTATCACACGCCCCTGGGGCACGCCTGACGATATACTCGCCTCTGATGAACACTCCTCGCCGAGAACAACGTAGTGCGTTCTATTACTTAGGAAGTCTTCCAGCCAGTCACAAATCTGTGAACCTATACCATAAGCTCGTATCTTCGTTAGCAGTCTGCAGTGTGGCACCGCGTCAAACGCCTTTTTGAAGCATTTCATCTCACAAACATTCAGACAGGTGCTGCAAGATTTCTTGGGGAATGGTAACCCATTCTTCGCGGAGTGCTGCACTGAGGAGAGGTATCGATGTAGGTCGGTGAGGCTTGGCACAAAGACGACGCTCCAAAACATCCCGAAGGTGTTCTATAGGATTCAAGTCAGGACTGTGTAGGCCAGTCCATTACAGAGATGTTATTGTCACCTAACTACTCCGTCATAGGCCGTTCATTAAAAAGGTGCTCGATCGTGTTGAAAGATGCAATTGCCATCCCCGAAATGCTATTCAACAGTGAGAAGCAAGAAAGTGCTTAAAACACGTAGTAGGCCTGTGCTGTGATAGTGCCACGCAAAACAACAAGGGCTGCAAGCCCGCTCCATCAAAAACACGGCCACACCATAACACCACTGCCTCAAAATTTTACTGTTGGCACTACACACGCTGGCAGATATTGTTCACTAGGTATTCGTCATACCCACACCTTGCATCGGATCGCACATTGTGTATCGTGATTCGTCAGTCCACACAACGTTTTTCCACTGTTTGATCATCCAATGTGTACGCTCCTTACACCAAGCGAGGCGTCGTTGGGCTTTGACTTAAGTGATGTGTGGCTTATGGGCAGCCACTCGACCATCATGTTTTCTCACCTCCTCCTTAACTGCCATAGTACTTGGAGTGGATCCTGATGCAGCTTGGAATTCCTGTCTGATGGTCTGGACAGATGCCTGCCTATTACACTGTAATCATTTCAACTGTCGGCGGTCTGTCAGATATGGCCCGTCACATTTCCACTTCACTATCACATCAAAAACAGTGGACCTATGGGTGTTTGGAAGTTCGAAATTTTCGCTTACAGACCGCTGACCCAAGTGATACGCATTCACCTGACGAAGTTCGAATTCCATGACCTCCGCTGGGCGCTCCATTCTGCTCTCTCACGACGTCTAATAATAACTAATTATGTCACTGATACTGAGTACCTAGCAGGAGATGGCAGCACAATACACCTAACTCGAGAAACATACGTTTCTGTGGGTGTCCGATACTTTTATCCCATAGTGTATGCCGTACTTTTTCTCAGCAGAAGTTCAGAGATGAAAGCTGTTTTTTGTACTCTACAGTACAGTAGGATGAAAATACATGTGATTGTGTTTTGGTCAGTTGTGTTCTTAAATACAGCTGTATGATTTTTTCAGAAATCTCTGTCAATGCATAGAATCATCATGTTACATACCTGTGTATCAGTTTGTACAGAGTTTGTGTTGCAAGTTCAATAAATGTGATTGCACAATATTACTTTTGAGTTTCTCTCGACGTATTTGATAATCATAATATCCACGGGTGTACTGCCGGTCTATAGTGTCCAACGGGCACAATATTTCGGCGATCATACATGTCGCCATCATCATGGACTGACGGACTGAGCTCCTGGAAACGCGCCGGCACGGAGATCCGCACGCTACGGCGGCTCGAAGGGAACTGGGTTCTAGCCTGGTAGCGGGCGATTTAAATATTCTCGGCCCGCGGAGCGACCCCTCCGTGGTCTGCGCCCCACGTCGCGGTCGCGCAGTGGAACCGATTGCGGCGGCGTCTGATATGACGTCGATGTGAGGGCTCTGTCCGCCGTGGTTGTCACTACGTTACTTTTGCTAGATTTACTCTTAATTAACCCAATCGCTGGTTCCCAGCCGACCAGCGACCGCCGACTTGCTCGTATACATCAGTCGTGTGTGCCTCTGGTGTTCAACGCATTGATCCTCGACGGTACGCATCGTCTATCCAATATATGACTTGCCACACTGACACGGAATCTGGTACACGCCGGCCTTCCTCAAACCGAGATCTTCTTTGGCGCTCCCCACCAGAGCACGAATTTTATTCAGCGGACAAAAGACAATTCCAACCTGGTGTTTCTTCAAAAACGCCGGTATATGGAATAAAGGCAGTGCCTACATCCTCCCTAGCGTTTTCATCCGTTTCCACAGGTTGTGCTGTAGTGGTTGGGCGGAGAGCCCGCTGAATCTGCCACTCTGCGTACCCATTTTTTCGCAATACAGTTCTCAGGTGTTCCTGGGGTAGACTCTCTGCGTCGGAGATAGTGCGCGCCCTATGAACTAGAGTTTTAAGTACCTCATTCCTCTGTGAAGGGTGGTGACAGCTGTCTGCGTGTAAATACAGATCAGTGTGCGTTGTTTTCCGATACTTTTTTTTTTTTTTTTTTTTTTTTTTTTTTTTTTTGCTGTTTTATTAAGGTCTCCATTTACCTTCCACATCGATGTCCTCTGTAAGTTTCAACCTTAGTTTCCCCAGTAAATCGCGGTGGTAATACGTCTTCGCTTTCATATCCCATATAGGCCTGATCTTGCTCACAAGACTAATACGTTTCTCTGCACCTTCTGTTGCTAATTAACGCCAAAAACACCCGTACACAAACAGTAACAGGCTACGTACGACTACGTGCGATCGATCCTATTTCACTGGGATCCGCCCATCAGCCGCACGTACACGGTCGTAAGCGGACCACTAAATCAAATGTTCAAATGTTTGTAAATCTATCGGACCAAACTGCGTTGTCATCAGTCCGTAGCTTACCTACTTAAACCTAGGTAAACTAACCTAAGGACAGATACACACACCCATTCCCCAGGTAGGACTCGAACCTCTACGGCGAGCAACCTCGCGCTCCGCAGCGAGACGCTTTAGAGCGCTCGGCTACACCGCGGCAAGCGGACTACTGGTCGGGTGCAGTAGACGTTGGCGGACGATGGTGCACCTTGTGATTTGTCGGCCGTATACGGCCGTCCTGCTAGGCGGACGAATATTTTTCCAATTTTTAATTCCAATTATCTGGTTATCCAGCAAAAGACGTATATATATTTTGTTTTATTGCGACCGGTTTCGATATTGTATGAATACTATCTTCAGGCCCTATACAAACACAGTTTCGGTTCATTGTTGTAGCCACACATCACGCTCTGCATGTTGGAAACAAAGTAAGAAGAAGAAAAAGTACATATCATATGAGCCGGCAATCACCACTGAAATAACATAATAGGGCCTAATGAAACTAGCATATAAAGCAGAGTGTCCGTATGTTTGTACGTGTTGCATACAAAGCTACAGTTTTGTTCCAATCTTTATGAAACTTTGTACACGTAAGCTTCAATCCATGAGGACGATCGCCGTAAGTGTAAGAATCACATACGATATATAGTTCACGAGATATGACGTCATAAACAAAGAGACGCGCAAAAAACTGCTGCATTTTGCGACAATGCTGCTCATTTTCTCCTAAACCATTGGACAGATTTCAACCAACTTTGGTACACATATTCCTTACCGCGAGGTAACAATTGCTGCAGGGTTAAGAATCACATACGGCACGTGGTTCAAAAGATATTACGTCATAACCAATAGAAATCGCAAAAAATGCCATATAATGCGGCGAGACTTTCAAAATACACCGTATGAGAATGACAGTACTCAGCAACTTGCAACAAACTTTAAACATAATATCAAACTCTTATTAAACTTTTTCTCGATGACAGGCATAGCAAAATGATGAAAGGAAAAATGTTTCTCGCTTACTACTTTTCCGTTGTTTATTGAGTAAAATTACGGAATACGGTACGACGTTACAATTAATATATAATTTGAACACTACAAATTGTATCCGCAGGAAATTTTACAGACAGTATACACAAATATAGTTGAATGTACCTTCTAAATTGCATCACAGTACGACTCGTACTTCATAAGCACATGAACGGTAATGAACTAAAACTACAGCATTCGGTATGACGTTGCAATTTATAATTTCTTCACTACAAATTGTAGCTGCAGGAAATTTTACAAACAATATATGCCCATATAGTTTTGTGTACCTTCTAAATTGTATGCCAGTACGACACATAGTTCATGAGATATGAGCGCATAAACGGTAGCACTCAAGGAAAACCGCCCCATCACGCATCAAGTTTTAATGTCTTACTTCTTTACTACTAATTGTATTACCAAGAGATTTTACAGACATATAGCACTTACACAAATAAATATATACCTGAAAAATGGCAGGAATAAATACCCGGGCAACGCCGGGTTTTCAGCTAGTAGTACAATATTATAAAACAAGAATCAAAGTATCTGAAAGATATTACTTCTAGAAGCAATGATGATGATTTTATGCTATAACAAACATTCATTCAGACTGTTTCTGTGCGAAGATATTTCGGACAGTAGTACATATGTGTCTAAATATTTGAAAATGGTATAAGACGGTGAAATATGTGAAATAATAGTGTAAGCGATTAATAATTGTGTAATCAGTAGGTGAAACTAACGATAACATATATCATTTATGACAGTATGTAGTATTAAATTAATGAGTTCTCATTGTAGTAACAATTGATAGTGTATAAGTTAAGTGACAAATGAAAGCCAATAAAAGAAAAATGGGTTTGTAATCCAATAACTAAAACATTCATGAGAACATTAAGGTAAAGGAAGTATTAGGTTTTTTTTAAATTTTTTATTTATTTATTATTATTATTGTTATTATTATTATTATTTTAACCTTTCTGTTGACTTTTGTATACTGCCTGACTGCTACATCCAAAAGTGCAGGTCATTCCTGTTTTCAAGAAGGATTGTCGATCAGATGCTCAACCTGTTGTTGTTGTTGTGGTCTTCAGTCTTGAGACTGGTCTGATGGAGCTCCCCACCCTACTCTATCCTGAGCAAGTCTCTTCATCTCCTCATAAGACCTGAAACCTACATACATTTGAATCTGTTTACTGTATTCATCTCTTGGTTTCCCTCTACGATTTTTACCCCCAACACTTCTATCCATCGCTTAATTCACAATTACTTGTGTCTATGAATGTGTCCTACCAGTCGCTTCCTTCCTTTACTCAAGGTATGCCAAAAATTCCTTTTCTCCCTACTTCTGTTCATTACCTCCTCATTAGTTATGTGATGCACCTACCTAGTCTTTAGCATTCTTCTGTAACACCACATTTCAAAAGCCTCTATCGTCTTCCTGTCCGCACTGTTTACCGTCCATGTTTCACTCCTATTCAAGACAACACTCCACACAAATGCCTTCAGAAAGGACTTCTCTATTCTTAAATTAATATTCAATGTAAACAAATATCTTTTTTTTTTCAAAAATGTTTTTCTTTCCATTGCCATTCTGCATTATGCTCAACCTATAGACCTATATCTCTGACGTCGGTTAATTGTGGAATTCAGGTACATGTTCCACATTCGAGTATTACATTTCTGGAAACCAGAAATCTCCTGTGCACGAAGGAACATGGTTTCAGAAAGCAACGATCGTATGAAACTCAGATCGCGGTATTCATCCACGAGATCCAGAGGGCAGTAGATACAAGTTCCCAAGTAGATGCCGTGTTTCTTGACTTCCGGTAGACGTTAGATACCGTTCCGCACCGTAGCCTCATAAAAAAAGTGCGAGCGTAATGAATTTCAGACCAGCTCTGTGACTGGATTGAGGCGTTTATAGCTAACAGAACGCAGCATATCGTTCTCAACGGAGAGGAGTCTTCAGACATGAAGTTGATTTCGGGCATAGCTCATAGGTATTACAGGACCATCGCGTTTTACAATATAATGACCACGCAGATAACATCGCAAGTTCAATTTGACATTGTGCGGATGTTGTTGTAGTATTTCAAGAAGACGCAACAATGGAACAGGGGAGCGTAATGCAGCAGGATCGGCGTCATATCGACGCATGGTGCGGAGAATGGCAGTTGATCCGCACCAAAAGAAAGTGTTTATTGCTGCGTCGCTCTGAAAAATGTGCATTGATTAATTCTTAAGGTAGCTGTAACATAGCTACAGTTCTAACAAAGGCACGCAATTCGTTTCAGAACTCTCATCAGATCCAGATCTGTCATTGGAGCGTTTAAACGCTTACAACACTTCTACATCTACATTTACATGGGATACTCTGCAAATCACATTTTAGTGTCTGGCAGAGGTTTCATCGAACCACCATTATACTATTTATCTCCCATTCCATTCTCGAATAGCGCGCAGAAAGAAAGAACACCTGAATCTCTCCGTTCGAGCTCTGATTTCTCGTATTTTATTCTGTTGATCATTTGTACCTATGTAAGTGGGAGTCAACAATATATTTTCACATTCGGAGAAGAATGTTGGCGATTGGAATTTCGTAAGTAGCCCACGCCGCAGCGGTTAGCGCCGTTGTTGTAATGATTCCCACCCCAGATCCTGTATCATTTCAGTAACGCTGTCTCCTCTGTATCGTGATAATACGAAACGAGCAGCCCTTCTTTGAACTCTTTCGATGTCCTCCGTCAAACCCACCTGATAAGGATCCCACACTGGGCTGCAATACTCCAAAAATAGACGGACAAGCGTAGTGTATGTAGTTTCTTTTGTAGTTCTGATGCATATTTTAAGGGTTCCGCCAATAAAACGCAGTGTCTGGTTCGCCTTGGCCACGATATTATTTACGTGTTCTTTCCAATTTAAGTCAGAAGTAATTGTAATTCCTAGGCATTTTGTGGAGTTTACGGCCTTCACGTTTGATTTATTTATCTTGTAAACCAAGTTTAACGTATTTCTCTTCGTACTCATGTGGACGACTTCACACTTCACGTTATCTAGAGTCAATTGCCAATTTTTACACCATACTGATATCTTATTCAGATCGTTCTGCAGTTGGTTTTGATCTTCAGACGATTTTACTAGACGGTAAATGACGCCTTCATCTGCAAACAACCTAAGAGAGATACTTAAATTTCCCCTAAATCGTTTATGTAAATAAGGAACAGCAGAGGACCAATAGCACTACCCTGTGGAACGCGCGATATCACCTGTGTTTTAGTCGATGCCTATCGATTACTACGAGCTGTGTCCTCTCTGACAGAAAATCCCCTATACAATCGCAAATTTGGGGCGATATACCATAACCACGCAATTTGATTAAAGCCGCTTGTGAGGTGTGAAAAGCCTTATGGAAATCAAGAAATACAGAATCGATTTGCGCACCCTTGTCGACAGCACCCATCACTTCATGTGAATAAAGAGCTAGTTGTGTTTCGCATGAACGATACTTTCTAAATCCGTGTTGACCTTGGGTCAATAGATCGTTCTGTATGAGATAATTCATAATATTTGAATACAGGATATGTTCCAAAACCTTGCTTGATTCGAACTAAAGATTTGAATGCACATTCAAGTTGACTTTTGTTTTGAACACAATGTTTTGTCATTCCATCAACCACATGCACGGTTCTAACTGAGATACACAGGTCACTTTCGTCTAAGAACACTCAGCGGATCACGACGATACTTATTACTTAACGTCACTGACCACTAACGGTGCGATATATTCCCATGTGTCATATTTAGTCCTATATATTAAAAAATACATGAATAGTATAGTCCGTCGGCCAGGCCGCTCTATCCGCCCGATTTCTTTCAGTTTTGTTCTAAACGAACGGCATTCATCCACAGATTTGACATCTGGTATCAGAATTAACTATCCCTTTCTTTTATTTACACTGAAACGCGTTGTCGTTCTGTCCTTGCTGTGAATATTGTAATCGTTTTTACGATACTTCGCATCTAATTAAGTTGCGCAGTTCTTTTTGGCCTAAGAACGCTCAGTGGATCAAGCTCTTTCATCTGAGTTTTTAAACACTTACATTGGTTGATACAATGAAATTTGTGGGCAGTATCTACCTTAATCCTCTTACGACAGTTCAATATTTCAACGACTGCAATTCTTGCAGTAAAAAAATGAACATTGTGATTAAATTAATAGGGTAGTTTCAGATCTACTTCCAGGAATTTCAAGATCTTAACAAGTGTGAATACATTCATAAGAATGTGAGCTTTCGCAGTTTCCCACAGATTTTTCAACAGCCTAGAGATGAGCGGTCTGCCTCCCCATGTCTTGAATTTGGAAGAAGGTGCTACTGTAATGCTCCTCAGGAATTTTAATGCAGCATTTTGACTGGAATACACTCTTTCAAATTCTGAAGTCAGCAGGGGTAAAATACAGGGAAAGGAGAGTTATTTACAACTTATACGAAAGCCATACCGCATTTATTAGACTTGAAGGGCATGAAAGAGAAGCATTAGTTGGGAAGGGAGCAAGGAAAGCAAGGAAAAATTTGGAATAGGGATTAAAATTTAGGGTGAAGAAATAAAAACATTGCGTTTTTCTGATGACATTGTAGTTCTGTCAGAGGCAGCAAAGGACCTGGAAGAGCAGTTGAATGGAATGGACAATGTGTTGAAGAGAGCGTATAAAATTAACATTAACAAGAGCAAAACAAAGATAATGGAATGTGGTCTTAGAAAATCAGGCGATGCTGAAGGAATTAGATTAGATAACGAAACAATGAGGGTGGTAGCTGAGATTTATTACTTGGGTAGTAAAATAACATATGACGGTCGCGGTACAGAAGATGTAAAATGCAGAATGGCAATGGGAAGTAAAGCATTTTTGAAAAAGAGAAATTTGCTAACATTGAATATTAATTTAAATGTAAGTAAGTCTTTTCCGAAGGCATTTGTGTGGAGTGATGCCTTGTACGGGAGTGAAACATGGACGATAAACAGTGCGGACGGGAATAGAATAGAGGCTTTTGAAATGTGGTGCCTGCAAAAGAATGCTGAAGATTAGGTGGGTAGATCACGTAACTAATGAAGAGGTACTGTACATAACTGGCGAGAAAAGGAATTTCTGGCATACCTTGACTAAAAGAAGGGATCGCCTGGTAGGACACATTCTTAGACATCGAGGAATCGTAAATTTAGCATTGGAGGGAAGTGTATAGAGTAAAAATCGCAGAGGGAGACCGAGAAACGCATATAGCAAGCAGATTCAAATGGATGTGGGTTGCCGTTCTTATGAGGACATAAAAAGGCTTGCTCAGGATAGAGTAGGGTGGAGAGCTGCATCGAGCCAGTCTCCGGACTGAAGACCACAACAACAACAAGGGATCACTGAATGGAATGGGACGAGGCTAATAGAAAAGTGTATGAAGTTGAAAGTGCCGGAAATATTGTCGAGCGAATATTGTTACCTCGCATATATTTGCCACTATCTAACATCGCAATGCCTTTTTCTTTGATAAACGACGGCATTTTCATTTATAGTAGCGTTTTGTATTACTATCAACAAATCGCAGGGTCAAATACTTTATTGAGTTGGAATATACTTGCCTGATTCTTTAGTCACGGGCAGTTGTTTGTCGCCTTGTACCAGGACAGAACATTCAAATATGTAAGAGTAGAAACAGGTAAGTTCATATAAACGAATTTTTTTAAGTAACTAAAAATTTTTCGTTTATATGAAGTTAATGCTTGGTATAGTTCCTTATTTTATCAAAATGCAGCAGAATAGCGTCACTTTTCAAGAACGTTTAATACACCGTGTATTTCTTGCCCATTTAATTCGGTGATTCTGCTGCGAATTTTATATAATACTAGTCGTCCCGGCAATGCTTCGCAATTGCTAATATGTATGTACTCTTGCTTTGAACGTCAGCTGTGCAAAATTTTATCGCAATCGTACCAATGATATTGATATCCTAAAGAAAAGAGCTCTTTCAGTTTTCCACAAATTTTCCTGTTTTCTGGCCAACTATTCCAAACTTTTACTTCACTCAAACCTTCCTCTCCGTTTGAACGTCGAATGTGCAAAATTTTATCGCAATCAGATAAATGATTTTGTTACTTTATAGAAAAATCTGTATGTCCTCTGAATTTTCCAATTTACCGGGAAACTTTTCCAAATTTTTATTTCAAAAGAACGTTACTCTTGCTTTGAACGTCAAATATGCAAAGTTTTATCGCGATCAGACGAATGATATATATATATCCATGTGAAAAGAGCTTTTTTAGTTTCCCACGAATTTTCAATTTTTCCGATAACTTTCAAAAATTTTTAGTTCATAAGAACGTTCATCTTTCGTTGAATGTCAAATGATCAAACTTTTATCGTAATAGGATCAACGGTTCTCAACTTATAATGTTAAGTACATTTGAAAACACATTGAGAAAAGAACTTGGTTCGAATTTTGCGACTTTCCTTTTTAACTGTCCCTCCTTTTTTTAACTCAAAACTTTTCAAAGACCATAATGAACAAAACAAAAGAAGAATTACTCCCTTCCGTCGTGCGAATAGTCAATTATAGAGCTCAATTCAATCAAAAACGCATTGAGAAAGGCACTTTCAGGTTTTCTCAAATTTTCCAATTTTCCGGTAGATTTTCCAAAAATTTATTTCATACAAACCTTGTTCTGTCAAGCCGTACTCAAGTGATACTCTTACAACCATGTAGCAATTGATTTTTATTCACAGAAAATAATCGCTTTCGGTTTTTCCTAATATTTCCTACTTTCCGGGCGACTTTTCCAAATTTTTATTCGATACGAACCCTCCTGCTGCTTTCAACATTAAATGTACAAAATTTTATCTCAATTGGACGAACGGTATTGATAGCTCACTGGAAGAAGCTGTTTCAGTTTTTCCCGATTTTCCTCTTTTCCGGACAACTTTTCCATATTTTATCACAGTTTAAACCTTCCCTGAACTTGCACGAATCTTTCAAGTTTAAAATCACCCAAACCGGTTCTCGAAATTTAGTGAGACTAACGAACAGCAATTCATATATTAAGATACCTGAAGAAGGGCAATAATTGTTCGAAACCGGTTGTGAATCAATCTGTAACCTTACAACTGGTGACTGTTTCCTTTTCTAATCCAATTCCTTTGCATAATTATCAATCGCGAAGCATCGCCGGGTTCGCCAGATGTACATAAAAATCCTCATCGCTAGAGTCAACTTTCTCTAGAATGCCACCTTTCAAATGTTCAAATGTTTGTAAATCTATCGGACCAAACTGCGTGGTCATCAGTCCGTAGCTTACAAACTACTTAAACCTAGGTAAACTAACCTAAGGACAAACACACACACCCATGCCCCAGGGAGGACTCGAACCTCCACGGCGAGCAACCACGCGCCCCGCAGCGAGACGCTTTAGACCGCTCGGCTACTCCACCGCAATGCCACCTTTCCCGGGTTGTTACGCCCTCAGGATGGAATATATTTACATTTTACCTTTATTTAACATTTCGCTTTCCATTTGCTGGTAGACAATTTAGTCCAAAAAAATGTTCAAATGTTTGTAGAACTTATGGGACTTAACTACGGGGTCATCAGTCCCTAAACTTACAAACTACTTACGAACTAGGACGGCACAAATATCCATGCCCGAGGGGGGATTCGAACCCCCGACCGTAGTGGCCGTGCAGACCGTGACCGGATCGCCTTAGTCCCCTCGGCCACCGCGGCCGGTAATTTAGTCCATTTTCTGTATCTAATAATCTCTTTTTTTTTTCTTTTTTTGTTATTCGATTGATAAATAACGTTTTCACTTCTCTCCTTTACAATAACGTGCATCCAATAAGTCTTCCAAGAATTTTTTTTCTCCTAGTATCTGCCAACGCGTATTAGCTCTCAGCAGTTACACAGTTTCCCAGCGTCAGTTCAAAATGTTGAAATGTTTGTTAAGCTTATAGGACTTAACTACGGGGTCATCACTCCCTAAACATACAAACTACTTACAAACTAGCTAATACTAAGGACCGCACAAATATCCATGCCCGAGGGGGGATTCGAACCCCGGACCGTAGTGGCCGTGCTGACCGTGACTGGAGCGCCTCAGTCCCCTCGGCCACCGTGGCCGGTTCCAGGGTTGTTACGCCACAGGAAGCAATATATTTACATTTTACCTTTATTTAACATTCCGCTTTCCATTTGCTGGTAGGCAATTTAGTCCATTTCCTGTATCTAATTGTCTCTCTTTTTTTCTTTTTTGTTATTCGATTGATAAATAACGTTTTCATTTCTCTCCTTTACAATGACGTGCATTCAACAAGTTTTTCCAGGAATTTTTTCTCCTAGTATCTGCCAACGCGTATTAGCTCTCAGTTGTTACACAGTTTCCCAGCGTCAGTTCAAAATGTTCAAATGTTTGTTAAGCTTATGGGACTTAACTACTGGGTTATCAGTCCCTAAACTTACAAACTACTTATCTACTACCTTATACTAAGGACGGTACAAATATCCATGCCCGAAGGGGGATTCGAATCCCCGACCGTAGTGGCCGAGCAGAACGTGACTGGAACGCCTCAGTCCCGTCGGCCACCGCGGCCGGCCAGCGTCAGTTGTAGCTGCCCAAAGGACAGCCTTTACGTAAATATATAAAAAGAAAAAATTACAGCCATAGTCTACACGGTACTGAAGTCTAGTGCCGTGACGAGACGCCCTAAGCGGAGCGACTGTGCCGCCGCTGATACTTGTTTAACGAGCCGGAACGGCCGGGATCCCTGTCTGTCGGCTGCCCCCGGCCTTCCGGCTTTCTCTACCCCCTCGCGTGCTTCAGCCTTCGGCTCACGGCGCTGTGCTGACTAGCATCTATTTCCAGTGCTGACCTATTTCAGGCTTGATGACTGGCTGCTGCGGGGGCGCCTACGTGGCCATCGCTGTCGCGACAAGAGAAGATCGGCGCAGAGGATACGTTACAGGAAGGCCGCTAAAAATAATGGCACGTAAAGCCTGGAGCGAACGACCGTCAGCGAGCGAGAGTTTGCCTCTCGTGTAAACGCGCACGCGGTCGAGAGGCAACCGCATTCGCCGGTGACACTGTCGGTCTTTTCGACAACCATCGAAAGTAGTTAATTTCCGCTACGGTGCTAGCAAAAAAAAAAAACGAACCTTCGGGCTTAACGTCACGTCGACAGTCTGGTCATTACAGACGGAGTTCACGCTCGGACTGTTTGGATAAGGACGGGGGAAGGAAACGGCAGAGCCCTTAAAAGGAACCGTCCCAACGTTTTCGGCGTAAATACTACGGAGAGCTTTCACTTCCTATCTTGTCTGCTTCTGTTGACATGTCACGCGTATTTGTAGACATGACTTGCGTAAGCGCAAGTTGCGGACAAAAGAACGTGGACAGCATACCAGCTTCTGCGGCCGGCAGCGGTGGCCGAGGGGACTGAGGCGCTTCAGTCACGGTCTGCACGGCCACTACGGTCGGGGGTTCGAATTCCCCCTCGGGCATGGATATTTGTGCCGTCCTTAGGATAAACTAGTTGATAAGTAGTTTGTAAGTTTAGGGACTGATAACCCCATAGTTAAATCCCATAAGCTTAACAAACATTTGAACAGCTTCTGCGATCAAAGATAACTACATCACAAATGCCGAAGGAAAATAATATAAAATGATATGCCAACGAAAATTCATCATCATCATCATCATCATGCCTTTCAGCGTTCAGTCTGGAACATAGTACCTCTAATACAATTCCTTCATGATCCCCTATTCAATGCTAACATTGATGCTCGTCTGATGTTATGCCTTTTACTTCAAAATCATTCTGCACCGAATCTAATTACTTTCTTCTTGGTCTACGTCGACTCCTCTTACCCTCCGCTGCCGAGCTCATGAGTCTCTTAGGTAACCTTGCTTCTCCCTTGCGTGTAACATGACCCCACCATCACAGTCTCTAACTGCTTCATCTATGGTGTTCATTCCAAGTTTTTCTTTGATTTCCTCATTATGGACACCTCCTGCCATTGTTCCCATCTATTAGTACCTGCAATCATTCTTGCTACTTTCATATCTGTAACCTCTACCTTATGACTAAGGTAACCTGTATCCACCCAACTTTCACTCCCATAAAACAAAGTTGGTCGAAAGATAGAGTGGTGCACTGCTAACTTAGTTTTGGTACTGACTCTCTTCTTGCAGAAGAGAGTAGATCTTAGCTGAGCACTCACTGCATTAGCTTTGCTGCACCTCGATTCCAGTTCTTTCACTATGTTGCCATCCTGTGAGAAAATACACCCCAGGTACTTGAAACTGTCTACCTGTTCTAACTTTGTTCCTCCTATTTGCCACTCAATCTGTTTAAATCTCTTTCCCACAGACATTACTTTCGTTTTGGAGATGCTGATCTTCATATCATAATCCTTGCACCTCTGATCGAGCTCTGAAATATTAGTTTACAACCTTTCAATCGAATCTGCCATTACAACGAAATCATCCGCATATGCAAGACTGCTTATTTTGTTTTGACCTATTTTAATCCCTCCCTGCCAGTCTACTGTTTTCAACATATGATCCATGAATAGTATGAACAACAGTGGTGACAGGTTACAGCCATCTCTTACCCCTGAAACTACCCTGAACCATGAGCTTAATTTACCATCTAATCTAACTGCTGCCAACGAAAATTAAAAATGAATATACTTGATGAATCTTGTTAACTGCGTTCAAGGTAATTAGTTTACAAATGTAATATATACGAAGGAATTTTTGGCCCTGAATAAAAATGATTTATCTAGTATCTCTAAAACAAATTACCTGGTAACTTTAACCGTTTATTTGCCATTCTTCTTTTACGTATCAGTCACTACGGACATTATATCAACTGTTTCTCCTTCTTTTTCCTCCATATTTCTTTCACAATTTTCCGATGTTTCTCTCTTCTTTCTTCGGTCCACTTGGCTACAAACTACTTATGAACTAGCTATTACTAAAGAAGCCACAAACATCCATGCCCGAGGGGGGATTCGAACCCCCGACGGCGAACGGCCACGCGCACCACAACATGGCGCTCCAGTACGCGCGGCTAATTCGCCGCGGCGCTTACGCGTAGAAAAATGTAAGGTAAAGATGAATGGGAAAAACAGTCCTGTAACGTTCGAATATAGCATTAGTACGGTACCGTTTGACACAGTTATGTCCCTTAAATAACTATGTGTAATCATAAAAATTATATGAACGTCTTGGCTTTTGCGGGTGATTTTGCAATACTTTCAGAAAACCTGCCAGAAGCAGTTATTCAAATAAACCTTCTGGAAAAAATAAAAAAAGAACGGGTCTCAAAATTTCATCTGTAAAAACAAAATTCATGACAAACATAAAAAATTCGCCAAAATTCAGAGAAACACAAATAAGTAAAATAGAGAGAATCAGTGAATTCAAATATCTTGGAGAAACTATACAATAGAATGGACTAGAAAATCTGCAATATATGTAAGAATTAACAAAATGAAAAGAGCATATGGTTTGACTAAAAATTTTATAATAAGAAATGTATATGTAGAAAAACAAAGCTAATACACTGCACCACAGTGGTACGGCCAGAATGTTTATATGGACCTGAATACCTAACGATGAACTGTAAGATGGATAAACTAGAGGTACTGGAAAGAAGGATTATTAGAAAAATAACTGGTGGAAAATAATAAGTAACGAGGAGATCTCCAGGACTGTAGAGCAGAGGTCGGAAAGTAATCTTAGATGCGGTCCAGATACATTTGAAATTTTTTATCGAGGTCCAGATGTAAAACCGCATGTTCCTTATTAATTTTTATTGTAATTTTCCATTCACAAAATAATATGAATACAACAGATGTAAAATAATAATCTATAAACAAACTACATACAGTTATATTATTTGCTATTTACTTTTAATTTTCACTCACAAAAAGTATGAAACAAATTGGATAGTGAAACTTTTCATTAAAAGTCCAGAAACAGTTCATGCACCATACATACTAATTTTTAATTTTAATTTTCACTAAGAAAGTATGAAATACAATGAAATGTGCGTATATATGTTAAAAATATCCATGGCAAAAATAACATTTGCGATCTTGAGGTTCTTAAAGTTGGGTTCACGTGCAGAGCAGATTATGCGAATAATATCTTCAAAGTGGGTGGCCGTTAGTCTTAAACGAAAATGGCGCTTGCCCCCCCCCCCCCCGGTTACGTGATAAAACAAAACGAGCTGCCCTTCTCTGAACCTTCTCAATGTCTTCCGTCAGTCCCACCTGGTGAGGGTCGCAAAATGGGCAACATTACTCCGGGAGCGGACTCACAAGTGTGATGTAGGCAGTCTCTTTGTTGGAGCTGGTGCATCGTCGAAGCGTTCTGCCAATGAAACGTAACCTTTGGTTCGCCTTCCCCACAATATTTTCTATGTGTTCTCTCCAGTCAAAGTTGTTCGTAATTGTAACTCCTAGGTATTTGGTAGAATTTACGACCTTTAGGTTTAACTCATTTATCGCGTAATTGAAGTTCAGCGGATTTCTTTTAGTGGCCATGTGTGTTACTTCACACTTTTCATTATTTAGTGTCAACTGCAAAGTTTCGCACCATGTAGAAATTTTGTCTAAATCGCTTTGCAGTTGCTTTTGATCCTCTGTTGACTTCACCAATCGATAAACGACAGCATCATCCGCGAACAGTCTAAGAGCGCCATTCAGATTGTCTCCTAAATCGTTTATAAACACGAGGAAGAGTAGGGGACCTATAACGCTTCCCTGTGGAACGCCAGATAGCACTTCTGTTTTACTCGATGACTTACCGTCAATTACTACGAACTGTGTCCTTTCTGATAGGAAATCGTGAATCCAATCGCACAATTTGGGACATATTCCATAAGCACGCAATTTCCTTAGAAGCCGCTTGTGAGGCACAGTGTCAAAAGCCTTCCGGAAATCCAAAAATATGGAATCGATTTGAGATCCCTTGTCGATGGCACTTAACACTTCATGTGAATAAAGGGCAAGCTGTGTTTCGCAAGAGCGATACTTTCTGAATCCGTGTTGACTATTGGTTAATATGTAGTTCTCTTCGAGGTAGTTCATAATATTCGAACAAAGTATATGTTCCAAAATCCTACTGCAAATCGACATCAATGAGATTGACCTGTAATTTTGGGGATCACTCCTGTTGCCTTTCTTGAATATTGGAGTGACTTGGGCAACTTTCCAGTCTTTGGGTACGGATCTTTCGCTGAGTGATCGGTTGTAAATTATAGCTAAGTACGGAGCTATTGCATCAGCATACTCTGAGAGGAATCTAGTTGGTGTACAATCTGGCCCGGAAGATTTGTTTTTGTTTAGTGACTTAAGTTGTTTTACTACTCCAGGAACATCTACTTCTAAGTTTCGCATGCTGGCAGCTGTTCTTGGATTGAATACTGGAGTGTTCACTTCGTCTTCTTTGGTGAACGAATTTCGGAAAGCTGTGTTTAGAAATTCTGCCTTAGCAATATTGTCATCGGTAGTATTACCATTGCTATGTATTACAGATGTAAGAAAATATCTAGAAAGAAACTACAGCAAAGAATCAGAAATAGCAGAAAGAAACCGTTCAAAAATAAAATACTAAATTTGGAAGGCTTTCAAGGCAGAATAAATAAAAAATTCAGGAACAACAGGAGCAAAAGAAAGGAAGATAATTTCATGGAGAGAAAATGAGGGAATACTGGAAAAATGGGAAACAAGAACAAAGGCAGAAAAAGAATTGAAGTTGTTAACGAGATCCTAGTTGGTCGATACTATTATGTTTGTGTGTGTGTGTGTGTGTGTGTGTGTGTGTGTGTGTGTGAGTGAGTGAGTGAGTAATGGTGCAAACTGGTAAGAAACGGAGCGAGCACATAAGAACATTTGTGGGGAAGTTTATTGCAAGAATTTAAGGAAGATTTATTCGTATAGGGGACCGCATTTACACGCTGAACAGAAACTGATATATGATTTCGCATGCAAACAAAGAGATACGTACTCAAAGGACAGCGCTGAGGTTGGCATCGCCTATATAAAAAACAGATGTTTGGGGTAAGGCGTTAAATAGGTTAATGCCGCTACACTGTCAGGCTATCACGATTTAAATGGGTTTAGACTTGGTGTAATAGACGGAGTACGATAGGTGGAACTCAGCATCTCCGAGATAACGATTGATGGGGATTTTCCGTGCTTCCATTTCAAGAGTGCACCGTGCATATCACGAATGAGGTAAAACATCAAATTTTCGACATAGCTGCGGCCGGAAAAAGATCCACCAAGAACCGGACCGACGACACTAAAGATAATTGTTCAATGTAACATAGATATCGAATAATCATAACCCACAGATCACAGACATTTAAACCACAGAATAAATTTACCGTAGCAACTGCCAACTGTAAACATGTAACATCTTTGGCCAACTGTCACAACATCACGATAAAAAAAATTAATTTTTTATTTAACGATATTTGTATAATACTAAATAAGTGTGACACAAAAGTTCACATTATTGTTAAATAAACAACAAGACATTGCCAAAGATGTCACATGGTCGTAAGTAAAAATCTTTATATCGAAAAAACAGACCTAATTTAAAAGTATATATAACAAAACGATGATTATTATATAAAAAAATTTGGGTATTTCTCAGATTGTCCGACGATGGCTAATTGTGCCGAAATGGATCCATAACAATATTATAATAAAAACCTTTAAAGCAGTATATTGATATAATTACATGATGTCTCTTAGAGAAAAGTGCATCTCTTCCGCAAATTGTTGCGGATTTCATTGCTGGGCGATTAAGAAATAGCGTGCGAACCACTTAACGAAAAATTATCGATATGGACTACCTGAGCCGAAAACCCACTCGTGTACCCTTGCTGATTGTACGACAGAAGCTTTACCCCCCGCATCATCTCGTGAACACCGACATTGGGCTGGAAACTAATTGCCCCGGTGTGACGAGTCTCGTTTGCAGTTGTATCGAGCGTATGGACGTGTATGGGCATGTTTATAACCTCTTACATCAGTGGACCCTACGTGTCAGTAGGAAATTGTTCAAGCTTGTGGAGGCTCCGTAATAGTGTACGGCAAGTGCATTTGGAGTCATATGTTACGCTAAAATGTTCAAATGTTTGTAAAATTATGGGACCTAACTGCAGTGGTCATCGGTCCCTAAACTTACAAAATACTTTAGTTAATTTATCCTAAGAACAACACACACACACCCATGCCGAAGGGAGGACTCGAACCTCCAACAGCGAATGGCCGGGCGCATTTCAGCAAGACGCCTTAGTGCGTACGGCTAAGATACATTTTCGGTGAAAAAGTTCAACAGTGCGTGCGACTCTGGATCGCTCGTTGTCGTGATGCAATACAGTTCGTTTTCCTGTGCAATGGGAAAGTAAAGGGTTCCAGCACTTCACAGGTTGGTTAGTGTATCAGCCATTCTTACTACGGGTAGGCGAGAGTCCCACTCTAACCATAATACCGGATTCAGAAGCAGTATGGCGATGCATAAGGAAAATCACAGTGATGGATCGGGCCTGGTATGTGGCGCACCTATGGACCGTCTCGAAAATGATGGCACGAGCAATTTCTCAGGTGACGTTCTGGCTTTTTAAAGGTAAGATGACCCCCTGCGTTCTTGACCCTCTGTGGGAGGACCAGGCCTCGTCTACTTCTAAAGTGTATGGCACTGATAATCAATAGGACATACTGCCGGAATCCGATCCTCAGGGTCCCACAGCAGCTATTGTCCACCACTATCGACCTCAATTGGGGAAGGCTCCCATGACGATAGTTGACATTCCCTACAAGATACAGCACGTCAGAGACTACTTCCTGAATCGAAGCTACGTCCTCCGAACTTCTTCGGTTCGGTAGCACTCGGTTCGTCTGACGATTGATAAGTTGAGTGGCCGTCCACCAGTCCATAAACTGGAGGTACGGTACCCAGAGGTCAACATCTTTTACCGACTCTTGCCATCCAAGGTTCGCAGTCTCTGGAACAAGCTCTAATACAACGTCTTATTGATAAACCAAAGGATTGCCGATATCCGCCTCGTAGTCTCTGGCGACAGTGCCCATGTCGCGTACCAGACACCAGCAAGCACCCCTTTGAATTCCGTCGAGCGTCTGCCGTGTGGGAGCTCGCCCGAGGAACGATGGCTCTCATCAGCTGGACTACCGCGAGGAACATGCCGGTGGACTGGTTCACCATCCCACACATCAAACCGTACGCAGCGCAATTGAACCATTTGGTTGCGGGGACATGTGTCCTATGCCATTATTGAACTCAAACTGATGGACGGGGTCGAATTCATGTCCTATCTGTGCAATGCGCACAAGTTAAGGTCTCAAGGCAGTTGTCAGCAACAATTTGCGAATTTCTTGTCGGCGGCACTTGTGCACGGCTATCAGAAAGTCACAGTCAAACTCAGTGTATTTTAACCGCATTGTGTATGTTATGTGTTTAGCAGGGATTACTACTCTCCTCTCATGCCGCAAGATGTTGTGAACAGGGAAACGCTTTTATTTATTTTTTCAGTTCTACATTTCCCTTCGCCCATCCCTGCAACAGTGGGTACTGTAGTGTCCGTGTGTATATGCTGTGCGTGTGTGTGGTTTCTTATGTTGCTTGTGATAGTGCATAAGAATAAATCTGTTGTGGTGGTGTAGAAGTACTACTGTACTTGACGTGTACCCGCTCAAACATAAATTCATAAAGGTATACAGTATTTCATTCAACTATTTTGATTAAAAGTAGTTCATCGAATGATCACTGATAGTTAACCGTGACATGTAACTAAAAATTGACCACCAAAATCCAATTTAAACACTGTTCATGGGATATGGAGACTAAATTCACGTAATAAATATCTGGATTATTTCTTTTCAATGGCTAGCTCTGAAATAATATAATCTGGGATCTGAGACTCTTTAGTAATTGTACAGTCTTCGTCCTACACACAACTAGTTCGAACACCACAGAAAGTTTCAAGAATAGGTATGTCATAAATGTGAGAAGCGATTTCTTTTGAAATTTTGACACTTTCTGTCATATAGACAATTTCACTACTCATTGGAGATCTTATCAACTAACCAATGCTTACGCAACTGATCAATGCAGTAATAATTTGAAATTGCTATAGAAAATAATTTTTATGTCAGTTTTTGTTTCTCATTTCTCCTCTTTAGTGTAATTATAGTCAGAACAGTTTAGTTTCATCCGCCGCTGGTTCGAATAATGATGACGGCAGTCTCCCGCCAACAGTGGATTTTAAACTGCGGCACCAAATTTACTGAAAATGCTCAAAATTTGGGATTAATTCTAAATACTTGAATTAAATGCATTATATTTTTATGTTACTGTATTTTCAAATAATAAAACAAAATCAATCTTCATTACAGACCTGAACTTAATGGCTGCTGAATAACAAACTTTTTTATCTGTTCCACATATATTACGTGTTAACAGTTCAACGACTTATTATCACAAAGAGACCAAATCAAAACTTACGTATGGATTACAATCTATACTGCTGTATGTCTAACATGCATATCTAACACCCACTATGGTAAAAGAAATATTATGTGATCTGACATTCTGTGAAACAACTTAGTGGCAACGTGTAAACCTCCGTTTACACACAACTGTAGTGGCGTCAGTAGTAGATGTTATTTTAACAGTTCAGGTGGGACTTTACAGTACCTGTGTGTGGTAGTTTTGAGGTTGCTGTGATTTGTGAATAATTTGTTTCCTTCTTATTTTTCTTTTATTTGAACATTATTGTGTTGTGGCACATTTGTGTTGTTAAGAAAGAGGGGGGAGGGGGGGGGAAACGGTGGTTCATCCAGGACTAGCATCCTCCATTAAGTGGAAATGTATATCTTGGGAACAGCCATGTCAACCAGTATTTGGCTTATAACAGCCTTCCACTGGAGGCGGGATCTGACCCGAGTCGACCCGACCCGAACCGATCCGATCAGGCAGTCGCACTGACCCGTCTCCTGCTAGTACATCCGTCGTCTCCCGATCCAACGTATCTCAGCGAGTCCTAGGGCCACACACATCCGCTGTTGCTGCTGCAACTACTATAGTCCGATTAAAATTTCTTGCTAGTTGACAGTTCAGGTGCTGGAGCTGCTTTCCTCTTATCAGAGCACTGAACGTCTCGCTCGAACCTTCTGCCGTTGCCAAATTGAGACAATAACTGGAAAATTCATTTCGAATTTCTTGCCTGACTCTCTTTCTTGGTGTGTTTTGATTCCTTTTTATAGTCTCTTTTATTTCGTACTAACTGAAAACCCGGCGTTGCCCGGGTTTTTACTGTATTTATTTTTTCCTGCCATTTTCAGGGACATATTTATATAATTAGTAGTAAAGAAGTAATAGAATTTTTAAAATTGGTGCGTGATGGGACGGTTTCCCATTAACATTATGTTTATGTGCTCATATCTCATGAACTACTTGCCGCACTGTGATGCAATTTAGAACGTACATTCAACGATATGTGTGTATACTGTTTGTAAAATTTCCTGCGGCTACAATTTACAGTGTAGAAATTATAAATTGTAACGTCGCACCGAATACCGTAGTTTTAGTCCATGAACAGCGGAAAACTAGTAAGCGAAAAACTTTTTTCGTTTCATCAGCGAGAAAAAGTCTAATAAAGGTTTGAAATTATGTTTAAAGTATGTTGCAAGTCGCTAAGTACTCTCAATCGCATTATGTAGCAGTTTAGCGATTTCCAATGTTTATGACGTCATGTCTTCTGAACCACGTGTCGTATGTGATTCTTAACCCTGCAGCAATTGTTACTTCACGATATGCTTGAGACACATTAGGGTTCTTCGGAAAAAGTATACCAAGTTGGTGGTGTAGTGGGACAAGATAGTCGTACTACATTTTCCTATGTAGCACTGTTTTGAAGTTGTAAGTAGGAAAAACGAAACTGTTTACTTAAAATGTATACATATTTGATGTTCATGTAAATATTGTTATTTTATGATTCTTAAAATGTTTTATTTTCTGTGTGCTACATATACGATCGAGGCGCCGCAATCGACAAGGGCAGCGTCGTCGCCGCCGCAGCCAACCTTGAAGTATGTGACCGCTAGCAGAATTTAACCGAAGGCTACGGGACTACGTATGCAGCTGTGCCTTCTCTATTGCCGCGCGTCAATCGTTTCAGAAAAGAAAAGAAAAGAAAAGAAAAGAAAAGAAAAGAAAAGAAAAGAAAAGAAAAGAAAAGAAAAGAAAAGAAAAGAAAAGAAAAGAAAAGAAAAGAAAAGAAAAGAAAAGAAAAGAACATTAAATTATTATTGTTGTTTGAGATTCAGTCAAGCTGGTTGTACAGGATCAGGTCTCTTGCTAAGCTACGTATTAGTATGAAGAAAAATAAATATTTGTTAATATTGAAAAGTATCTTGCATTTATGAAGAGTTATTTATAATCAAGAATATATTATAGCAAGAGTAATTTGATTTTTGTGAAGAACTTCTACTTATTTCAGAAAACTATTTAAATTATGATTGAAATTATTACTGACTAGCTTCGAATGTGATATTATATTGGTATCGATTGTGAATATGGAAAAACAGTGTTTAGCAGGCGGTGGAATATTAATTTTTTTTAGTAGAAGTTAGCGACAGGAAACAGTAGTGCCTGTGTTTGACTTCGATAAAATTTTAGTAACGGCCACAGACTAGTTTCCTTGCCCCGCTCGTACAAGAACCTAATTTATTTTTTGTGAACTATTTAAAGGAGATATTCCTATATTTTCTGATTTATATTGTGTTGCGGGACACTTCGGACAAAGTCTTGAAACTTTGCACGGTTAGACTGTGACAGTTGCAGCCAAGATCGCATTTTTCATTTATTAAGTTACCGGTTTCGGCGTGCTCGACGCCATCTTCAGACCTGTCGTAGTTTGCATAATTTCACGACATTTTTTATATACTAAAAGAGTACATCCAGGTTGAGGCATCACCAAACATAAAATTACTAGTCACAAATAAAATATATACATCCATCTTCGAATGGTTCTGAAGCTAGGTACTTTAAAGTCTAAGTTCAATATTAATTGAAGTTCAGTATAACACTCATTATTAAACAATTATAGATCGCCCCATCTAACTATGAGTTCCTTATATAAATAACTAATTAACATCGTCCTAACAACTGGTAAACCCTTTCTAGTGTCAAAATACTCTCATGATTAGCGACTAAAGATGAACATGACTAACTGTATTAACCATATAATGTTAGAATACAGCATTAGTAGTGAGTTTCTAGATGCTGTCGCGTCGTTCAAATATCTAGGCGTAACACTGCAGAGCGATATTGGGAGAATTTTGGGAAGATGTACTTCAACTGTAAAGGAGACCGCGTATAAAACACTTGTACTACCACGTCTTGAGTATTGCTCAAGTGTTTGGGACCCGCAGCAGATCAATTTAAAGGAAGACAAAGAGGCGGTTCAGAGGCGAGCAGCTAGATTTGTTACCGGTAGGTTCGACCAATGCGCGAGTGTCACGGAAATGCTCCGGCAACTCAATTGGGGATCGCTGGAAGAAAGACGACGTTCTTTTCGTGAATTTCTGTTAAGTAAATTTAGAGGGCCGGAATTTGAAGCTGAGTGTAGTACGATCTTGCTGCCGCCTAATTACATTTCGCGTAAATATCACAAAGACAAGATAAGAGAAATTAGGGCTCGTACGGAGGCATTAAGGCATTCTTCCTCGTTCAATTTGGGAGTGGAATAGGAAAGGAAATGCCTAGAATGGTGAATTGCGGAGTATGTATGTAGATGTAGAGATCGCAGTTATCCCGCCCCTGTTCCACCCACAGACATATATTACTAGACTGGCAATGCCATATTCAATATCATTGGTGTCAGTGAAGTCTCGCCGCCATATTTCTGTACTACAAACTAGCTAGCAGTCGTGTGTGTTATTACAGAAAACGGCCGTAAAATACGGATGAACTGACGTAACTATGCTGTCTTCAGAGTTTTGACGTATAGGAAATTCGTGTTGTATATGGCTGTAATTTTTTTAGCTGGAGTAGGCCCCTAAGCTTCGACATATACAGTACTGTAAGGAATTTCATTGATTTCCTGTTATTATTGTTACCAATTTCAGTCAACTTCTGATTTTCTTTCAGTAGTATCGTCATTTTAAAAGTGTTGTTTATCACGGATAACACGTATCCTTATTCTTTTGAAAGTTCTTACGAAATCTTTAACAAATACACTAATGAGTCGCGTTGAGTTTTCTGTTTTTATTAGGCCTAATCTGTTACCAGATTCGATCAACTTCGGCTTTTCTTTTAATAATATGACCGTTATAAATGTGTTATTTGTCGTTGATAACACAATCGTAATTCTTCTTGGTTTTTTCCGATAAATACAGTCTGCTTCAAATGTACCGGTACGTAACGGTAAAATTTTACTTACCTCCCGACGGCCTTGTATGATTATGTTGGCAACAGCAACAAAACGGTAGAAAGCCCTCACCAACGATACTGATATTCTTAGAAATCACCACAGTGTGACTTTATTAGTCTTTCGTACAGATTATGAACTACATAAAAAATGCTGTTCCTTCTCTATGGTTAACAGGTTCTTGTATGTACCCTCGTTCACTCAGCAAAAGTAATTGCCCTCGTAAAACGAAGATTTCTTGACAAAGCATTTGTGTTGTCACGCGATTGGCTAATGCCAATGTCACACGATTGACAACATAATCACACGATGCAGTCAGGACGGTAAGTAAAATTGAAGCGGACGTAACACGTTCTTCTCATAACACAAGTCGACAGTGTAGGCCTATATGTCAAATTCAACTATTGCTGAAGTATTAGCTTGAACGCAAATGATGTTCAAACCAGGGCCGGATCTAGGACATTTGCCAAGGGGGGGGGGGGGGGCAAGCTTAAATTTGCCGCCCCTTCTCCCCCCCCCCTTTGTAAGAATCGACTTTTTGACGCTAATTGGGTTACATATTTCTAAATAAATTCACACTCTCACAACATGAACTTATTTTATTCACTGAATTAAGATCAAAGAAAACATAACAATTTTAATACATACAAAAATATTACAAGATCACTCATCGTACAAAAATCAATTCTAAATTTTGCTTCTCGAGCTTTTTGTGCTGCAAAACTGTTTTTGCTATCATCATAGTTTACAGAAGAATCTTGTTTGTGCTCTATGGATATTATACTCAGATTTGTTAAGCAGTCGTACTCCTCAAGTGTATTTAATTAGTTTCAGCTTGTTGAAACTTCTTTTTCCAGACGAAACAGAAACTAGAATGGTAAGATATATTTTAAGTCTGTAGTAAGGTTGGGATACCCCTCTACCAATTTATTTCTATAAATTAAACTTAATGTTGATGATGCAGTGGAATCTTGCAAGGCTCTCTCTACTGCCAGCGCATCTTGTCTGAAACTTTCAACTTCAGGTTCTTCCTCGCTAAGATCTTCTGCCAGTTCCGCTGCTTTGGCCTTCAAGTCCTCCACTTCCATTTCTCGATTTTGCACACCACACAGAATACTAATTTTTGCGGTCAAAATTTGCCGCCCTCTAAATTCTGTCCCCCGGGGCAACTGCCCCCTTTGCCCCCCCTCTAGATCCGGCCCTGTTCAAACGAACTCGAAAAGCTTACAACGTCATTTCGTGTCAGAAGATCATGGTAGTACCGTACGGAAACTTGTGACCTGAGGTGGCGGCATCAGGCTTCAGTCACAGAGGCAAGTTTGCCAGTCTAGTAATGTATGTCTGTGGTTCCACCACAGTGGGAACCCTGCACTTGGTGAACACGGACACATTTTCCTTGTTAGCTAAGAGTTACCGTGTGAGAAATGTCAATACACGCCCAAAGAAAAAAGAAAATGAGCTAGTTAGCACAGTGGCGTGCGTCTGCAGCGTTTCTTCCTGTAAAACTGTTGTGCACGGAAACGCAGCCGCTGACATTACAGGCCGTGTCTTTTCCGAGAACGCCACGCTCAGCCAAAGCGCACGGTCGTTAGAGATCCGGTGAACGGGAAATGGCAGTTCGTTTGTTAATTGTCCGTACGAGGAAACGTGCTGCCGACATTCAAAAGCTATTTCTAGCCATTGTTTCCTTCCTGAATGAAAACTGTCGCTTAGGATCCCAATACGTGCGTACGCTGCATAAGAAGTTGTTTACCTAGGCTGGGAACTAATGCGGAACTCGGCCGCTAACGGTCCATGAACTAAGGCTGAGGCTGAACTTTCCGATCGCTGCTCGCCACCTCAACTTACGGCTTCAAAATGACGCTGAAAAGTTCAGGAAAGAAATGTTAAAGGAGGTTCAAGATTTAAAGACAGAGTTCACACTAAAATTTGGGAAGGAAGAGTTAGAAAAACTGCCTGCAATTAAGAAAAATCCCGAGCAACTAAATCAGGATACTCCTCGATGACGTCATAGAAAATGTTCTACGGACGCATGAAATTCATAAATCCGTATTTGATGTCTGACTTAGGGTGCATTCTCATTGTGTTTCGATTGTACAATGTTGGTCGTTAATTAGCTGTGAAGTGCTCCTTCATAATGCATTTCTCTCTCTCTTCGATGTTTGTACTGAAGAGTATAAAACCAAGATCAAGCTCGAAGTGTTCTAAAGCTCTCCCTTCAGCTCTCCCTTCTTTATGTAACAGGAACTTGGGTAGAATCGTCTACAGCCAAAATTTCCTCCGCCCACAACTTAAATTTGAGAGTTTAAAAAACATAGATAAATCCATCTTCTAAATTCGGCTCCGTGATGTCAGCAGCTAGAAGTTCCGTTATGTCGCTTTACATGGTTAACTACTTTTGTTTCCAGGGTGCTTGTAATAAATAACTTTTGAAATAAACTAACTGCTACAAGTTCAACTGCGGTTTATTCTGTATCACTTTTTCCAATTAACAACTTTTTAAAAAATACAATTCTAGCGACATAATAGCTGGATGGAACAAGTCAATAAGACGCAAGTCTTATCCAACCAGAAGCCAGAAACCACGTCTTAAGGCTTACCCCCAATAGTCCAGAGAGAACCTTAAACATCCTACACAGTCACAAGTGAGATTCCCAAAGAGTACATTGGTTCAACTTATCGAACGATATATCGACAATTTATTACACAATAATTAATAACATTGAGATTTATATATATAATATGCTAAAAGTGTTGTAAATGTTGTTTTACTAAACTGTTTATCCAAAATAAAAGGCGTAACTGAAGAAAAGAAGTTAAATTCAACTTGCGCCTTCCATCATTCATTTCTATGATGTTGGCAACAGAATTTCTGATCGCGGGACAAGCAAACTATAATTTGTAAAGGGTACGGTACGAAACAACAGACTATAATGCAGTTTAATTGACCTCGCGAGTAGCATGTAGAAAGTGCATAACATACATAATCGTTACAGTGTGCAATGCACTTTATATCTCTAGAAGCACCTTTCGGCTAAAATAAGTGAAACGTAAGTAAATATTCGCAATGAGTGGTGTCAAGCTTCATTGGTTTACAATTACTCTAAAGATAAAAACGTCGAAAATTTACCCTGTAGAAGGTTATTATCAACTGAAAATACTTATCTGCGTACTAAAGAACTTTGGATCTTGTGCCCATATAAGAACTCAGACAATAAACTATTAGCCTAATAACGTTTATAAACATGCAATACAAATCCACAGTTCATTCCAATATTGATGAAATTTTTGTACACTTGACCTTCAAACCTAGAGGAACCTCATGTCTGTACGAAATTTGATATGGTGTATCACGTGTGGTACTTTATTTATTTCGACGGCAAACTATCGTTTTATTTCGATCTTGAAGAAATTTTGAACACTTACTCATCAAAGCAATAAAACGCCAGTAGACAATATCCCGGCCACTAAAAACCAGATGATCAGTTCATTTCACTGTAACCGAGCAAGGTGGCGCAGTGGTAACGCACTGGACTCGCATTCGGGAGGGTGGTGGTTCAAATCCACTTCCGGCCATCCCGATTTAGGTTTTCCGAGATTTTCCTAAATCACTCCATGCAAATGCCGGGATGGTTCCTTTCAAAGGGCACGTCCAATTTCCCCCCACACCCTTCCCAAAAATCCGTGCGTAAGCTCCGTCTCTAATGACTACACTGTCGACGGGACGTTAAACACTAAGCTTCCTTCCTTCCATTTCACTGCAAAGGTTTCTAAAGGTGACTGAGGATACTGTCCAAATGTTCAAATGTTTGTAAACGTAAGGGACCGAACTCCTAAGGACATAATCCCTAGACTTTACTTTCACATATACTAGGAACAACTTACACACTCATGCCCTAGAGGAGACTTGAACCTCCGACGGAGGACAGCGTCAAAATATAATACGAGGCGCGTCCAGAAAGTAAGTTCCCTTTGGTAATAAATAAGATACAGAAGAAATTTTTATTGCAATAAAATTCTACAACTCTTAAACTACGTTTCCGCATAACTGCCGAAATTTTGCAGGTATTTGTCATAGCGTGGCACCAGGTTTTATATACCTTCTTCATAGAAATATGCCGCCTGTCTCTTCAACCAGTTGGAAACAGTTTATTTCAGCTCGTCGTCATTGGTGAAGTGATGACCGCCAAGGAAAGACTTGAGATGTCCTGGATCTTGTCATCAATCGCATGAACCAGTTCTTCGGTAATCAAAGGTGGACGCCCACTTCGTTCTTCATCGTGCGCATCACTACGCCCGCCATTGAATTGTTGGACCCATCGTCTCACCATCGAATCACTGATCGCATTTGGCCCGTAAAAAAAGCAAATTTGCCGATAAATTTCAATTGGTTTCACTTTCCTTGCATTCAAAAACCGAATCACCGATCTGATTTAACAGGCGGCGGGATTTTCAATCAACGCCGACATTTCAAACAAGCACAAAAAAGCGTACGTAACTGACAGCGATCTCCAAATGGCGTACGTTCTTCTCCTTGATACACATCTTCTACAGCGCATGTGCGGAACTGCAATCGCAGCGCTGCAGCTGAGATAAATTGAAAACGAACTTACTTTCTGAACGTGCCTCGTATAATGATTTTTTTTTTTTTTTTTTTTTTTTTTTTTTTTTTTTTTTTTTGTCACTTAGGTCGGTTTTATCCAATCGTATTTTTGATTATGTGTCAAAAAAATAGTATCGAATATTCGTGAAATGTCTTTGACATGAATCTTTGACGTGGAGTTGAAAGGGGTATTACATTTTTCGTGATATTTCAAGATGACTGGTAATAAAACTTGTTGCGCGCTGCAGTTGCTACCACCATAATTACATTTCGTGTGCGTTTGGACGAAGACAACCGGGAGAAAAAAAGAAAACTTATTCCGGTGAAAATTTGGGTTTTACGCCATGGTAACATAAATATTCAGAAAAATTTGTTTTGGGGCTGCAATTGGAAGACGTCAAATCAATTATAAATGACTAGAAAATGGATGCCACAACTTATCAGTATTTACTCAGAAAAGTTGCTCTTCACATCGCAAAGTAGAATACGCACAAGAGTAACTGTAACAAGGCTACAGTGACGCTGCGATTTCTTGTAACTGGAGAGTACTAATCTCCAGTACAGTACTCGAATTCCACACTATACATTAAGCAAAATAACCCTGAAAAATTAGATCAGTTTATAACGCAGTGAAGGTTGAATACCTGAAATAAATGTTTTGTGCACTACATGAACATTAAGCAATATATTTTAATAATTGTATAATGCGAAGTTCCAAAGTAGGCATAAACCATGTATATAAATAAAACACATTTTGTGTTAGATCAACTTAAAAATTTATAGAAATACATGAGATAGATGAAGCGCTGTTTAATGTGAGGCACTCTGATTACAAGTATATTCTTTTTGTTGTCTACTGTATTTCACGGCTAATGATCTCCGCCACTTTCTTATAGATCTCCAATAGCTATTTATATTAACAAGATACCTCAAATTATACTACTCGTCATCTGATTCACACCTTCCTATCAATTTTGTGGTTGACTGAAAATACCAACTTGAAAATACCAACTAAGCTTCGCAGACATGTTTAGAAACACACTGCAGTCTGAGAAAAACTGTTATTGTTTGATGATAGATGATAAATGCCAGTTCCTTGACGTAAATATTTTACATATCAACTTTGAAAAAGAAATATGATCGTGTAATAGCGGCCGTAGGGAGTTTTACTATAAATACGGCTATTAAACGACGAATGTTTCCAGGTTGGGTAGTACCTCCACGTATATGTATTGCCAGGACGCCTATATTCCCAGAGATCAGGGGTAAAGCAGTGCGGTACGCATTTGCGATGGTGACTGCTGGTCAGTGGTTACTCTCATGCACTGGAAGTCGATATGGACAGCATCGTCAACTTTTCGCCCAGATACGGCAAAACAGAAAACATCAGGTTGCAATGTTTATTGTGTCGAGTGGGTATTCGATGCAGAGAAAACAGTACTGTTGTAAGTACTTTTTCAAGGGAAACACATTAAAATATTTGCACTTACACATGTTACACCCTGTATTGCTAGTGTAATGGCACTTCCACACAGACAACTACTATCCAACCAGATCAGTACTACGAAAATGGGAACTGCACACTGATCGTTTGATGATGGCCATCTGAAAGCATAAGCAGAGCATGAGGTGTCATAAAGGAGATGGTTATATCTTGCAGCTCAGAAGAGACACTTATTATCTGACCCGCCCTCCACTGATTGTCATACACTACAAAATCTTCTTAAGTACACTATGGTCTTCGCATTTTGTCACAGTAACAAGCTGAAATTAATGGATAACCATTCTTGCAATGTATGTTCCATTCCGGAATGCAATCCCGTACTGGCTTGATTGAATTCCTACCACTGGTTTCCTCTCTCTTTTCTGAAATGAATTATGTTAATCTTATTTCATTTATATTTAAGAGTTTCATGTAATTAGTTTTCATATGGTGTGTACAATTTCAGTGCCATCTCTTATAACATCAATAGCATCATGTTGGAGATAAAAACTTGTAAGATGCTTACAGAGACATCCTACCCTATCACACGTACTTTTTCCATGAACTGTTGCTGAAAATATACGTTTTTGTTTTAATTCCTGTACTGCATTGTTGACCTAGCTCGTAAAGCTGATGCTGCACCACCAGTCACATACACGTTAAGGAAATTATGGCCCCCTGATGCTATGTCATAAGTTACCATGCTGACAGCATAGTATGCATGTGCAGTATCATGAATGAGATCATCACTTACAACAGAAAAACAGTGTGATGTTGCAAGGACTGTACCGTATTCGCTGCAATCCTCAGAACAACGAGGCAGCCTACTTGTTCTCAGAATGTCAGGAACAGTCAGTGACAAGTGTACAAGTGTGTTTTTGACGAGTAAACATGGCCTCAAGAAAGAAAGCTTAGTATTGTTAATTCGTCAATTAATACTAAAATGTTGCAAACAATTGTCTGATTACAGTTCATTAAAGAAAGTGACGTGAAAGACGGTTTTCCTTCTGAAAAATCGCATTTTAGTAGATGTAGCATATATATATATATATATGATACAGCGGGTCTCTGTGACTACATTTCATATGTCTGTGACCAAATGGCGGAAGTCTGCATTTTATGTTTTTAATTCGTTATTTCAACGTTATTTTATTGCTTTTAGTGTGTATTTTACGGCTTTCATAATGTGATAGTATTAAAAAATGTCGAATGATTGTTAAGCTTATGGGAGACTTAACCACGGGGTCATCAGTCCCTAAACTTACAAACTACTTACGAACTACCTTATTCTAAGGACGGCACAAATATCCATGCTCGAGGGGGGATTCGAACCCCCGACCGTAGTGGCCGTGCAGACCGTGACTGGAGCGCCTCAGTCCCCGCGGCCACCGCGGCCGGATGATAGTATTACTAATGGTTCCAGTACAAATGAAACTTCACAAACGTGGATAAAAAAATCTAAATCTAAATATTATTGACAGGTATATCTGTTTCAGAAATTGCTCAGCTTCTGGATGAGGTGATTGATGCCAATTGTTTTATCGAAATAGATAATGATTTTGATGATGATGATGTTGAAGTTCATAATCAGGGAACACAGTTGACAGCATGTGAGGAAGAAGTTTCAGATAGTGAAGCTTCAGTACATCCAACACAGATTCATGAAACTTCATCTCCTAGAGATCCAACAGAACGCTGCCTCCGTGAAATAGAGTACGTAATATTTTTAGTAGTTTTAATAGGCAAGAGTGATAACTATTGCAGAACAAGGTAAATGGCAAAAGAAACAAATATTTTCCTTCAAGATGGATATTTCTCAAAAAATTTATGTTCAGCAGGACTGTAAGAAACGAAAACACCGATACATACATCACGGAAGGTGATGAAGAGGAAAGTGAAGAATTGGAAACGGATAATAAAAAGAATAAAAGATCAGTTCAGTCAATATCACCAAAGGCCAAAAGATACAAATGAGCTTTGCAAATTGTGGAATGGCTACCGAGAAAAAGAGCACATCACGGTGCAGAGCAATGGGCTGCTCAAAGGTAACGATTGAGAGATGTTACGAATGTAAGGTCTTTTTGTGCTTCAGTTCATTTCTCAAAGAAACTGTTTCAAAAAGTTTCTTGCTTCATAATTTGTAATATATATATATGTATATTTTTCATACTTCATAACATTTTTTGTAATTTTTTTACACTTTTGTCAAACTTTATTTCAACAGGGGCAGGTAATGAGACAATTTGTAAAAATTGTGTGCATTTTATGGCTATAGCAGGAATATATTTCATTTAAATAAACAAAAATAAAGTAACATTTAATTTTTCTCTGTTTGTCATATTGTCTTGATAGGAGCCCAATGTATCGTATATGATACATTGACTGCAAAACAGTATGCAAAAATTTTAAAAAGTTCATGAATATTTAACGATCAGTGGAGCTAATCAACAAATCAAAAGTTTTTCGGTTCAGTTTACGGTATAAATGTGGCTTCAGGTCTCTAGTGTTTTACAAACTGTAGGTCGTGACCCCCAGGAAGGTCGCGAGGTCTTGGTAGGGGGTCTTCGTCAAAGGATGAAGTACTTGCACCATAAAACAACAAGGTGTTCAGTAATACAAAGACGTACACCTAACTGAGATATATTTATTATTAAAATTGCAGAGTTCTTTGTGTAACATTCATTATGAATTAAATAGATGGCAGATTTTTTTATAATACAGTGTGTTCATGGTAAATAAGCGGGTAGTCTGAAAATTGTTTTCAGGAACCAATCAATAGGTAAAAGAACTTTATACAATAAGTAAATCTGAAAAATTTGAAAAGTAGGTGTAATTCTTTCTTATTGAGCATAATTGCCTTCTGAGTCTTGCCTGAAATGCGAATCAGTCGTTAAGCAAAATATATTTTTCTTCTGTAAATCGCGTAAAAATAGAATAATGTGTTCCACTCGGAAAACTCGCAAAAAAACTTCGTTTACAATTTAAAAGAAAGCCGAAGCAAAAGAAAGAAGATTAAATCCGTTTACTTTGAGATAACATACTTTTGTTAGGGTTCGTGAGGAGGGGGGAAGGGTCGCCAGCAGTGTTGCCAAGTTAGTGGTTTTTCCACTAATTCTGGTGTTTTGATTACCTGTCTAGTGGGCAAATTTTACATCTAGTGGCTAGTGGGAATTACGGTGGATTTAAAAATATTTCGGTAGTTTTATGGAAAAACTATTTGTAAAAACAATTGATGAAGGTAGCATTCAGTAACAGCACTATTTAATTTTCTAACGACTCGTACTCAGAATTTATAACAGCGAAACATTCATAATATACGTTATTCTGTCTTCGCTCCCCAGTTTTGTGCGCCCGTATTGTTATTTTTATTTAATCGTGTCAGAAACATACATTATAACTTACAAAATATAAAACGGGACAACAAAATACAGAAAGAAATATACCAAAAATTGTGCTAATAATATGCATCTCCATGGATACTTAATATGCATACTTCTTCCCCATTAAAGTACGGGACACCTGACACTAGACCAAATTCCGACGATATTATTATATCTTTCATTATTATAATTAATGTAAAAACTCCGTGACCCTGAATACGAACGATTAGGTTTCATGATAACACTTCAATAACTCTTGTTTCATAGAAACAACGTAACAGAAATTTTTCGAAAGTATAAAAATGAAATAAAATTACGACCTGCAACTTCTCATTATATATATATATAAAGAGATATATTCAATTGTCTCATATCTTTGGTTACTGAACACACACAGTACTTCAACTAATTACAATATAGTGGTTTTGTTAACACACGAATAAAATCTACTGGTTTCTGGTGGTTTTTAATAAGCTTTTTAGTGGAAAATCCCATTTCACAGTTGGCAACACTGGTCGACAGAATATTTTTCTTTGGAAGGGGTTCGACAGAATATTTTTATTTAGACTGGGGGGGAGGGGGAGGTGCATATTCGAAAAGATAGAAAAACCCTGCTCTAGAGGATAAAGTGAAAACTTTCTTACGACTTTTATATATTTAAATTGTTCACACATTGTACTGCAGCTGTTATTGTAGAACTGAAGATGGCCCAAAAATGAGTTGAAATTCGTTATTTTTATCAGAGCTTTGCAAACTTTCTCTCATAGCGACACCCTTATATAGCTTACAGTTTTGCGCGACACCCTTTCACTAATATAAATACATATGGTAGAATTTAGATGGTTCTTGCGGAGGGGGGGGGATAAAGTATCGCTTAAATGTTGATTGTAAAGGAAACTGAAATCCTCGTACGCATTGATATGTTTAATGTTGATCCTGACTGCAATTACGTACATTCATCGCAAGAAAAGGAAACATTAGGAACTACAGAGATGTACAAGAGACTAACATCGCAGACAACAATGCCTAACTCACCCCGTAGTACTTGCTTCTTCTACATGCGACCCAACTTCCGAACACGAAAACTGAATTTCGAAAACCATTTTTCGCTGTCGTGTGTATATGTCAGGGCCATATACGGTTTTGCTGGACGATTGAAAACGGCATCTGGAAATTAGCTGCTCGGATTTCTGATTTAGACAGCTCAGTGGCTGTTCCCTTTCAGTTCAATATTATCACATTATTTTCAGAAATAAAGAGGATGTATTTCTGACAAATGATGAATTATTATTTAAGTTCTGTTGTTAGGTTCTTGCTTCACCACGACCTCGGAAGTGCCGACATATTCGGAAAGAATGAATAAATATTTGTGAGAAGTAAGAATATGAATGTCATTTCTGGGTCGAGAAACTGTTACATAACGGAAACTGAGATAAAAATATTATAACACATACCAGGGTTCGAACCAACGATCACTGCATTTAAAATACTACTCTTCGTAAATCACCCGGCCATAATTCATACTAAACCTCGCTACTGAATAGATTTGGTCAGAGGACAATCGTGACTGCTTTTACAACATGGGACAGCTTTTACAGCCACTGTGTCATTGATTGACACTGAATTGTAAGAAACGCTACGAGGGTGACGTGGCTTTGATAAATCCATTAAAAAACTCTCAGGTGCAGCTTTTTGAGAAGGAAAACAGACTAAAATTAAGGTTCGTTCAAGCAGTTGCCAGTTCCAGCAAACTGCACATGGGAAGAGCAGTTATCAAGTATCAGCAGCAGCTCTGCGCATGCTGCTTGAACGAACCATGTCTACTGCTGCTGAAGCAGAGCTGCCGCCTAGCGGCTGAGCACGCAATTAATGTGCACCGATCATTCCTTTAATACGTGATCTGTGGTGCACTGAAGGAAGAGAAGGATGATTAGCTACAGGCGAGTCTTCAGGTTAGTATGAAGAGAAGGATATTTTGTGTTATTTTTTGACACGTGTTCTTGGTTAGAATCTAAATTTGTTAGTCTTGTGACAGCCTTGATACTTCCACGCGACACCCCGGGGTGTCGCGACACCCAGTTTGGAAAGATCTGCTCTAGATATTGTACCTAGTGAACTGGAAAGTATTTAGACCGCCTCCCAGACTTGTCAAATAACGTAAGTTTTATGTTGCGCAACATTGCCAAATAGAGGGTTGTTAAGACGCAGTGTGTAGGCGGCTGCGGTCGCACCTGTGGCCTTGATGGCGGCGCGCTGGATCTGCACGCTGCCCCTCTTGAGCGTCCCCAGCGTCGCCATGGCGGATGGCGGGCTGCCCGCGGCACTCAGCACTGGCCCAGGCCGCGTCCGGGATAGCCCTCACAGCCCGTAACGAGCGCTGATGCGATAAGTGGGCCCCACAGTCCGTCCTGTGTCTCCCAGAGGGACACACCGACACGCCCAAGGCCGGCGCACAACCAGTTCACCACTGGCTGCCTTGTTCTATGTTGTCGAACCAAATGGAGTTGGGTATTTGATATTGGTCGCGTCTGTGCAGGATACCGTGTGATAAATATCTGCTAGCATCATAATCTCTGGATAGGATAGTACTGGAATGTCTGTCTAGCAGATTCTTTGGTTGGGGCTAGCATCGCTGACCCGGATCAGCTAACTGTGGCAGTCAAGTCAATACAAAGACCTTGTAAGGATAATTTGAACCTCTGGCCAGCCGCCATGGTAGTGGCAAGCGTCAGATAAATACCAGTGTTGTTAGCAAGTAAATCGTGTATTATATAGATACTGCGGTATATATAGACAATTGATAGTCACGTCTGTACTGTCTGACTATTGCAGTGTACATGAAGCACGATGGTGAAGAGCTGCTGATTGTTTAAATGCATAAATCAATTTAAGAAAGGAATAAAAAGATCGAATACTGACTTCCTATTTATATTTGTCAGGAATACATGTAGCCCTACTACTTGTGTTCAGAGATAGTTACTCTTGCTTAACAGGCTGTTAGTCAAGACAATACAAGATTGAATAAAATAAATAACTGGCTTTTATAATAATGGTAAGCTCTTAAAAAGGAACTACTTTAGGCAGTACTGGCGGACAGGAAGTTCATAAAGTTTCATTTTATGATTGTGTAAAGTAACTATTGGGGTCACGAGATTATTTGCCTCACTGCAGTTAGAATTTTTCTTTATGAAATTAATGTTAGCAACTTGTAACGCAGAATTTAAAGGTAATCTGCTTTACATATAGGTATAAGAACTGAAGTTTTCAGAACTGTGTATAGTTCCATATATTAAGGACACATACCCATACAGGATTTATTTTGTGAAGTTGAACACTATGACAGTAGCTGTTGACTTTTGAGCACTTCACGCTAATGTAAGGTATTTGGCTTATAGCATTATAAATGCTAATGTTTTTGCAAGATACCCTAATGCTAATGTTAGATGCATTAGTTCAAAAATGTTCAAATGATTGTATAGCTTATGGGACTTATCTACGGGGTTATCAGTCCCTAAACTTACAAACTACTTATGAACTAGCTAATCCTAAGGACGGCACAAATATCCATGGCCGGCCGCGGTGGCCGAGGGGACTGAGGCACTCCAGTCACGGTCTGCACGACCACTACGGTCGGGGGTTCGAATCCCCCCCTCGGGCATAGATATTTGTGCCGTCCTTAGTATAAGTTAGTAGATAAGTAGTTTGTAAGTTTAGGGCCTGATGACACCGTAGTTAAGTCCCATAAGCTTAACAAACGTTTTTTTAAATATCCATACCCGAGAAGGGATTCGAACCCCCGACCGTAGTGGCCGTGCAGACCGTGACTGGATCTCCTCAGTCCCCTCGGCCACCGCGGCCGGCGATGCATTAGTCAAGAAATAGTTATGGCATACTTGATTTTCTTAAAAGAATTTGGTACTGGCTGATTGCTGTATTCACAAGGTAAGAAGCTATTTTACAGTTATGTATCTGATGACATATTTCACTTTCACAATCGATTTTAAACATTAGCTGTTTCAGGCAGCTGTTTCAGAATACAGCGCTAAAGCAAAGACGTAAAATTTGAAACTCTTCCGAAATTAATGTTTGTACAAAAGGTTCACCATCGTAGAATATACTGAGAAAGTGCCAAAATATCGTGTCAACGATAAATTCCGTTCATATGTTGCACTTAGGACGCAAAAAAACTAAATATTATAGTTCTGTTTCGTTAGGAACAGGAAACGCTGTTGGCCGATTTCTACACCGTATATGTGATAAATTTACACACAACCGATAGTTGTTGTATATTCAAGGTGTCTGAAGCTATTTTGTAGTTATATATTTCAATGAGACATAGCGACTTAACTCAAATGTATACTCTCTCTAATCAAAAGAATCTTACGCACAATTAAAGTTGGCACGGAAGTTTGCCACCACAATGGCCGCCGAGTCTCTCTTCAATTCGGCCACTTATGAGATTGTGGGGGCTCAATAATGTAGTCGCATGTAGTGTGTTTCAAATGATATGGAATAGCAGTGGCGTGTATAAAGATGGGGGGGGGGGGTGAGCGAGGAGCAGGGGCCTGCCCCCCCCCCCCACACCTCAAATAATAGTAGAATGTCATACCTCCCTGTATTGGTGAGGGGAGTGGGGTGTTATGCGTGTAAATTTCGTGCCAGGTTTTTTTTCTTAATAGCTATATTTTTTATCATTTAACTAGTCGAGCCGGCAATGCTTCGCAATTGCTAATATGTATGTACTCTTGCTTTGAACGTCAAATCTGCAAAATTTTATTACAATCGTACGAATCGTATACCAAAGAAAAGAGCTCTTTCAGTTTTCCACAAATTTCCCAATTTTCTGGCCAACTATCCCAAACTTTTACTTCACTCAAACCTTCCTCTCGCTATGAATGTCGAATGTGCAAAATTTTACCGCAATCAGATGAATGGTATTTATATTTCGTAGAAAAAGCTCTTTCCATTTTTTTTCCGGGAAACTTTTCCAAATTTTTATGTCATAAGAACGTTACTCTTACTTTGAACATCAAATATGTAAAATTTTATCGCCATCAGGCGAATGATATTGATATTTCATTGCAATTTCGATTTCTCGCGAGTTTTCAAATTTTCCGGGTAACTTTCCCAAATTTTTAGTTCATAAGAACGTTCATCTTTCGTTGAACGTCAAATGATAAAAATGTTATCATAATCGGATGACCGGTTATCAACTTATAGTGTTGAATACATTTAGAAACACATTCAAAATGGAAATTGGTTCGAATTTTCCTACTTTTTTTTAACCGTCCCTATTTTTTTTTCTTTTTTACTCAAAACGTCCATAAGGAACAAAACAAAAAAAGTATTCTCCGTCGTACGAATAGTCAGTTATAGTGTTGAATTCAATCAAAAACACATTGAAAAACGCACTTTCAGTTTTTCTCAAATTTTCAATTTTCCGGTAGATTTTCCAAGACAGTAATTTCATGCAAACCTTGTCCTGTCAAGCCGTCCCAAGTGATGCTCTTGCAACCATGTGGAAATTGATTTTTATTCATAGGAAAAAAATCACTTTCGGTTTTTCCTAAATTTTCCTACTTTCCGGACGACTTTTCCAAATTTTTATTTGATGCGAGCCTTCCTCTTCCTTTCAACATGAAATGTACAAACTTTTATCGCAATTGGACGAACGGTATTGATAGCTCACTGGAAAAAGCTGTTTCACTTATTCCCGATTTTCCTCTTTTTCTGGGCAACTTTTCCATATTTGATCACCGTTTAAACCTTCCCTGGACTTACACGAATAGTTCAAGACTAAAATTAGCCAAATCGGTTCAGCCATTCTCGAGTTTTAGCGAGACTAACGAACAGCAATTCATTTATTTACGGGGTGTCCCAGTTATCTTGTTCACCCAAAATATCCTTGGAACAATAACTTTCACCGGTATCAATGTACGGCTGGGGCCCATGAATGTACATATTTGGAAACATTCTAAAACGAAAGCAAGTGTATTTTTTAACACAAACTTTTTTTTTTATTGGACACCCTATATTTTTTCTCCAGCAATCCATAGCAGGACAAATCACATAGTCAATGACGCCTGAGGCTCAGGCGAGAACCCCATGCTGCTCAGGACGTGCGCTAGCTGCGCGTTTCGCGTATTTCAAGCGTCAACTTCGCGTCGCTATATCTCGGGATATAATTGGAATATTGCGATGCAATCAACGCCAATGTTTATGTGATTTTAGCTGGGACACTAAGTGTGTTTGCCTCTGTAGCTTATAAAATAATAGGTGACGGGAAATTTTAATGTGATAGGTCAACAGAAGAAATGTTACACTTTCTGCAGGGCTATGAACATAGTTTATTGTATCATTTTCCAAAGAGTTACAGCACAAAGATATAATTTTTTAAATGGAACAATAATTTCTTCTATCGTGCATTGGAATCTTTGGATCCAGCTGCGTCTAAATTAATTTAAACTACATTCCTATCACTGTTAGTTTGGGAGCTACAACCCTTCAAAGTTTCAGGGGCAGATACCACACGCTGTACATAATACATGACTGTGTGCTGGGTGATGGATGTTCAAATTTGTGTCCATGTTCCTCAATGCATAATGCAATGCGCCGTAGAAAGGATCTGCGGACGACATGTAACATCGCTGGTGTGACGGAGCGACACGCGTCCTCGATGCGCCGTTTTAGATCATCTGGGGATGTGGGCTCAGTGACATAGACACGATCCTTTAGATACCCCCACAAAAAGAAATCTACTGGTGTTAAACAGGGCGACCTTGCGGGTCATTAATGAGGACCATGGCTCCCCAACCATCTTCCTGCAAACCTGTTGGTTCTTCCACAACACCACGCGCAGAATGGGCTGGTGACCATCATGCTGCATCCACATATGGACTCTCGTGTGTAGACACACATGTTCAAGGAGACCACCCAAACTGTCGGCTATAAAAGCGCGATATAACTCACCTGTCAGTGTACCTGGGAAGTAGTGTGGACAGATGATTTCATCCCCAAGAATTCCAGACCACACGTTAATATATCACCTACGTTGACGGTCGACAGGTCGTACCGACCGACTATTGTCTGCAGCCCAGTAGTGTATGTTATGGCGATTCACTGCACCATAATTTGTGAACGTGGACTCATCAGAGAACAAACACTTTGTAAAGAGTCCAGCGTGAAATCACGCAGGGCTCACTCACAGAATGTCTCTCTTGCACAGAAATCGTTCCCATGCAGCTCCTGGGTCAGTGACAGGCGGTACGGGTGAAACCTGTGGCCGTGTTCTATACGCCACACAGATGTGAGTCTCACATCTCCCCTGTTATATCCACTCAGTAATCCCCTTATCTCTGTCATTACCTTCCCCAATCTCTGTCAATCTCCTCCCTCCGCTGTGTATTAAAAGTAATATGTATCCGGCAGATTTTATGGTGATCTGTCTAACAGTGCCAGAGTCTAAAGCAGTGCTTTCCAAACTTTCCCTCATGGCGACTCCCTTTTATAGCTTACAGTTTTGCGCAACACTCTTTCACTAATATTAATACATATGGTAGAATTTTGTAAACGATACTGGAATACTCGTACGCATTGACATGTTGACATGTTTAATGTTGATCCTGACTGCAGAAATTACGTACATTCATCGCAAGAAAAGGAAACATTGGGAACTACGGAGATGTACAACAGAGTAACACCGCAGATAACAATGCCTAACTCACACAGTAATACTTGCTTCTTCAACATGCGACTCAACTTTCGAAACACGAAAACTGAATTTCGGGAACCGTTTTTCGCTGTCGTGTGTACATGTCAGGGCCAGATACGGTTTTGCTAGATCGATTGAAAACGGCATCTGTAAATTAGCTGCTCGGATTTCTTATATAGACAGCACAGTGGCTATTCCCGTTATTACATTATTTTCAGAAATAAAGAGGATGTATTTATGACAAGTAATAAATTATTATTTAAGTTCTATTGCCAGGTCCTTGCTTCACCACGACCTCGGCAGTCCTGGCATATTCGAAAAAAAAAGTGGATAAATATTTGTGACAAGTAAGAATATGAATGTCATTTCTGGTACCAGAATCTGTTACATACAGGAAACTGAGACAAAAAGATATTAACGCATACCAGTGTTCGAACCATCGATCACTGCATTTAAAATACTGCTCTCCGTTAATCACCCGGCCATACTCCACACTAAACATCGCTACTGAATAGTTTTAGTCAGTGGACAATAGTGACTGCTTTTACAATCTGTGACAGCTTTTACAACCACTGTGTCATTGATTGACATTTAATTGTAAGAAACGCTACAGAGAGTGACGTGGCTTTCATAAATCCATTAAAAAACGCTCAGGTGCAGCTTTTTGAGAAGGAAAGCAGACTACAGTGAAGGTTTGTTAAAGCAACTACCAGTTCCAGCAAACTGCGCATGGGAAGAGCTGCATGCGCAGTTTGCTGGAATCTCCCAACTGGCTGCTGCAACGGCCTGACTCAATTAACGATGAAACCATGGTCCATACAAAATAATATGAAGACAATTATGTGTTTCTTGTTTTGAACGTCAAATTTGCAAAATTTATTACACTCTAATAAACGGTATTGATGTAAATCTGACAACTATGTCATTTCTAACGTCAATTGTAATCAAGATTAGCAGTTGCATAAATTACATGTTTTGCCGAGGTCGCGACCATGTCACTGGCGCAAAAAGTTCTTTAAGCAGTTTGTTTACTGCGTTCACTTCGTAGCTCATATAAAAAAAAATACAGGCTGTAATTACTCTGTGAATTACTATATACTCTTTCAATTGACAACTTTACCACACACCTGAAAAACTTTAGAATAGCTTGCATTGCCTTCATAAAAATGTATTCATTGTTTGTTAACATCAAATACAAAGTTGATTAAGAAATAAGTCCATAGCAACATCTTCCGATATATTACTACTCCTAAGCAGTCAGTATCTTTGTATACATTTTAACAAACAATGAAAATATCCTTTATGAAGGCAATGCAAGCTGTTTTAATGGTTTCTAAGCCAATGTATGTATATAAAATAAGTTCTTTAGCTACTTTTTTGCTACCAGTAATACTAGCACGTAATATTTCAGAACCACCTATAGAACACCTTTAAACTTTAATAGAAGTTTGTTGCCAAGTAACCAGCAGACGATCAGTTCCTCCTGTGGAAGGCAGTACTGTTCTGTATAGTTTGAGAGTAACGTCAATTTTTGTTTTAATATTTTACGTTTCGTTTTATGTACCAAACCATGTCAGTAGTTACTTTTACGGATATTAACAACAAAGCAATGTATTTGCAATTACGATCTAAGCATTTTAAAGTTGTTTTAACTAAGTAGTCACATCATTGACTGCTAATGATCGGGCGCATGCCCCTCCCCCAGACAACCGGAAAAAAAGACAGAGAAGGGGAGAGAGAAAGAGAGAGAAGGAGAGAGAGGGGGAGAGAGGGAGGGACAGAATTTCAGCATAAGAATAATTGACTACAAGTACTATAACTATTAAAAGTACTGTAATTATTTTGGTGCAGTCAGAGCTGGACATAAGTTCGTTAGTCCATTAATCGTTAATTAACGAACATTTTAAATAACGGATTAACTTCTAAGTTAATTTTAAAAAACAACGACTGTTAATATGATACGGCCTATGCTGCCCATAGTTCAAGTTGAGACCTCGACTGTTATCACTATTACAAAAATCTTTACTCATGACGGGCGCGGTCCGGCGCGGATAGTGGTCAGCTCGAGATTGAAACTGCGGCGCCAAAACAGGGCCTTCTCGCGCCTTCTGCAAAATCGCTCTTCTCTTGTTACAATAAGAGAAGGCACCTTAAACTTTCTTAAACTGTCAAAACCTAGCCTGTCCTTGAGAGATATTTATTACACATTCTCCGCTCTGAATAATTAATATTTATTATATAATAAACAAAACTAATTTCAAAAGAAATCACGTGACTTGAAATGCAGCAGCCAAGGCGAGGAGAGTACCAGTAACTTAGGCGGGCTTTCCCACGGGAACCAGCACCTACTGTGCCATATGCTACTGCTCCCCACCCCACATTTCAACATATGCTGCACTTCTGTCTTTCTTCCGCGTTTAAGACGCGTACAATGTTAGCAAAGAAACGGCCAGCGGCCAGAAATATGAAGTGGCCATAGGCCAGGAATATCACAGGAGTCTTTAACTTCCGTTAATTTGCCGTAAGCCCGTTAATCCGTTACTTTTGTACCCACTTCTTATGACAAAAGTCATTTTAGCGCAGGTCGCTTCTGTGTGCGGCTACGCCCAGACTATGGGTTGAATCAGTCCCTGGAAGTGCGCGGTTGATGTTCTGAATGGTGCAGCCAAGACCCCGAACAGCGGGAATGGGGGCCCAGGGGAAACTCACAACTTAGCGTAAGCCTGCTCTAACTGAGGGGAAATCGGGACTCCGCGTACAGCTGCGCTGTGTGAGCCTAGGAAGATTAAGAGTTTGACGATCCATGTCAGTGGTCTGTAGATCGTTGGTTGTTCACGTTAAGTGCCACTTTTGCCAGTGGAAGCAGACTTGTGTGCAAACACCGTATCATGGGCTCAACGGCTTATGAAAATCTGTGGCCACATCTAAGTGAATTTGTTGATTTTTACATCCAGATCATGAGAACTGTAAATTGTGCCTTCTGAAAAAATCAACAATTAAGGCTCACAACTCGAGCCATGAGGAGCTGCCATACATCGCAGTCAGTACAGTTTGAACAGTCAACGCAGGGTCGGGCCCGGTGGTCTTGGGGTCAAGTGCTCGACTGGAAGCCGAAGGGTCGCGGGTTCAAAACCCGGTCGGACCTCGGATTTTTTCAGTCTGCACTTTAACCCATCCTTCACCTCTCAACGATCTGAGGAGTCGCCAGAAACGACACGTGATTCGGATTACACGTTAAGTTGTAGGTCCCCTTTCCCCGGTTGGATAACTGGGGTAGGCTAGGGACAAAAGTCGCCGAAGTGGCGTCCAATTGAAAGACTTGCACCAGGCCAATGAGTCACACGAAATTATTATTATTATAGTCAACGCAGGTTCCGGTCGAGGAAAATCCAAAAGACACGTTAAAATTTTGCATTCCGATATCGACAGTGGCGCCCGTATCAGTACTCCCGCAGAAATAAAAAAGACAGATAAGCATTGGGGAGTCTTTTGGCAGTGAAATTATATATTTTGAAACTGTTATAAATTGTATTTTATTGCTAAATAAATATTACTAAAATTAAGATTTATATATTGCTGAGACACTATATCGTGGCAGCCGACCGCGAGCGTAAAGAAATTACGAACAAACATTATTATTTTTATACAAGGAGACAAAGCATTTCAAATAACAAAAGACTTTTCCCCCCAGAGCAAATGACTCTAGTGGAGGCTATTTTACCCTATAGTATGTGATCAGACATTATGTGTTTACGCTCACGGCCGACTGCCACGATAGAGTGACCGAGTATTTATACTCAAAGCCATTTTTAAACTTGCGTATCCAAAACATTTTTCTTAAATATCAGGTAGGGTAATAAGTTTCTTTAATTGCTGATTTCAATAATATAACAACATAAATATATGAATTCGGAGAATGAAGGTGATTTTTCGTGGCTGCACAATGCTGCAGATGGCTTAAATCATACCTAACAGGAAGAGTGCAGAAAGTTGACATTAGTAGTTCTCATAATATGCAAAACACAGCTGATTCCTCAGATTGGGGAACAATTAAAAATGGGGTGTCACAAGGTTCGGTCTTGGGCCCTTTGCTGTTCTTAATAAATATTAATGACTTGCCACTCTATATTCATGAAGATGCGAAGCTGGTTCTTTTTGCTGATGATACAAGTATAGTTATCACACCTGACTGACAGACAAGAACTAACAGAAGAAATTGTAAACGACGTCTTTCAGAAAATTATTAAGTGGTTCTCAGCAAATGGACTGTCATTAAATTATGATAAAACACAGTACATACAGTTCCATACAGTAAATGGAACGACACCATCAATTAATATAGACATTGATCAGAAATCTGTAGCAAAGGTAAAATATTCAAAATTTTTAGGTGTAAGCATTGATGAGGGGTTGAACTGAAAAAAAAAAAAAAAAAAAAAAAAAAAAAAAAAAAAAAAAAAAAAAAAACCACACGAAGATCTGTTGGAACGTTTCAGTTCAGCAACTTATGCTATTAGGGTAATTGCAAATTTTGGTGATATACATATCAGTAAATTAGCTTACTATGCCTATTTTCATTCTCTGCTTTCGTATGGGATCATTTTCTGGGGGAATTTATCATTGAGTAAAAAACTATTCATTGCACAAAAGCGTGTGATCAGAATAATTGCCGGAGCCCATCCAAGATTATCCTGCAGACACTTATTTAGAGAGCAAGAGATGTTCACAGTAGCTTCACAGTATATATATTCACTTATGAAATTTGTAATTACCAATCCCACAGAATTAAAAAGCAATAGCAGTGTACATAACCACAACACTAGGAGAAACAATTATCTTCACTATTCAAGGTTAAATCTAGCTTTGGCACAGAAAGGGGTGAATTATTCTGCCACAAAAGTCTTTGGTCACCTACCAAACAGCATCAAAAGCCTGACAGATAGCCAACAAGCATTTAAAAATAAATTAAAAGAATTTCTGCATGGCAACTCCTTCTACAATATAGATGAATACTTAGATATGAATAAGTAAATTTGCGGAAAAAAAATTAAAATAAAAATAAATAAGAAAAATTGTGTCATGTAGTATTCAGTAGAAAGTAATAATTTGTAAATACACCTTTCATTAACCTGAAACGTTCCACATCATTACGAAGTGTCGTATTCATGATCTATGGAACAAGTACTAATCTAATCTAATCTGTTACGAGTTAACGATTAACGTTAACTTCCTTTAAATTGCCCGTAAAGTACCGCTTTAACGTTTAACGAAGTTAACTTTTTCAGTGACGGATTAATGATTAACGAATGTAACTTTTTGATTACCGGTGCCCAGCTTGTGTGTGTTGATGAGACACCCTCATGTTCATCCTCGGTGACAATTACAGTTGCGTCCACCAGTTACGTGTTTCAGGAACAAGGTACAGGTAAGTGCTCCTTTCACTACTTCCAAATCGTACGATCTATAATCGGGCTCGGGTTGGCATGAGGGTGGGGATGGGGAGAGCCACTATCAGGTTTCTGCCCCGGTTAAGAAGTACCGTAGATCCAGCACTGTCCACAGTATTCTAAACTCCATTGATTTAGTGAACCATTTTGAGAAAATGAAAAAAAAATCAAATTAGTTGGCATGACGTAAAAGATATATTAGTAGAAGAAATATCCGATAAGTGATTACGGAGAATATGTGTCAAAATCAAAGTAAGATATCTTGTTAATTATTTTCCAGTATACAAGTAAACAGAGATGTTGAATCAGCTTTAGCTGAGACGTGTATGCTATCCTTCTTGAGGTTTATAATCACACATTTTCTTTATTCATGCAGCATTATGTGTTATTTTCTATATGCATGTTTTTTCAGATCATTCTGAAAGGCACAATCTAAAAGCAGAAAGTACAGCAAGTCTGTCAGGACGTTGCAAACATATTGCTGCAGTGTGTTCTTTCATCAACAGCGAAAGATATTACTCAAGAACAGCCTTTCCTCAACAATGGGAGCTAGAAAGATCCTGCTACAATCTATACGCAATAGATGCAACTGTTCAAGCAGTGTATGAAGGTAAAACACTGAAACGAGCGACGTATTTCAGGTAAAATCTAAAGCAAACTTTTCCTAGGAAGAGCGATTAGAAATAAAAGCCATTAATTTAGCTTCCTCTCACATACTAAAAGAAGAATGCGAAAATCGAAGTTTCATAATTTCAAGTTCAATTGTGAAACGTTTGACAATCGGTAAACTGGAGCAGTTGAGCGACGCGAAAAGAATAATTTTGTGAACTGCTAACATACAATTGGAATGCATGTGGGGAAGTGTTTCATCCTTTTTGGTGATAAAGGACGAAACAAGTGTACCCACAGTTGAACACAGAGCATTCAGGCTATGAATTTAATTCGATTTGTGTTTTTCAGCTTGGCAAAATTGGTACATGGGAATCACTATACAGAGGCAGCCATGCGGAATAGTCATACGTTTCTCTACATATTTACAAATTTGGAGTAATTGGACTATAAGGCTGAATAATACTGACCACTCGGAAACTCTAGCAGCTGTTTAATATGGTCGAAAAATACCAGTTTTGTACGATGATGCTCACAGGGTTATGTTATTAAATGAGCCAAACGAATTACTGGTTTCATTGTCATAATTATATAAATACGTTAACACGAAAATTATGGTACATATTACTAATTTATTCGTACAAGCAGGCCAATGAAAGTTACATAATTCGAAAGACTGTTTGTCGTAAATTTCACGAATATAAATATTGTGTGTGCATTTAGCCATTAAAAGTGGTAAAACGAAGTAGAAATTTTCCTATCTACAGCTTGGATCAAGTTCTCTATTCTCCAAAAATCAGCTCACTGATTGGCTATTCGCCCCGACCAAAGACGCTGAAATGCAGCGCATCTGCAGTAGTAAAATAACGTATAAAAATAAGTGAATATCAAAACATGGAGTGCTCCCAACTCACTTTCTCGTGCCGTTCAAATGATTCATTTTCGCAGTGATTAAGAATGGTTAAAGGAAATGGATGTTTTCATATGAATGCCGATATAAAGAATGATGCGCCCGGAGAGGCATGTAGCGGTGCACGGGTGGAACTACGAAGTCGACATGTTGTCAGCTCTGGAATTCTGAATATCGCAGTATCGAAATAGCGTTATTTCTTGGCGTTGTATAAATATACGAACACCGAAATTGTAGTTACATTTCAAATATTAGGCTAATGAATGTCATATAATTCCAAAATGGCATGAGAAGTATATACTACCGTTTTTATTTGATGTTATTGTCAGGAATTTTCCTCAGCACGTAAAAGATACCGTTTCATACTTCCCAGTGCCGGTTAAATTTTACCAAATATCCCAGCGGCCTCTTATGATAATGGTGGTAACAGATGCTGAATAATGAGAATCCTGTGAGTCTTCATCTTAGCCAATCGCATGACAACGTTGATGTTTTCTCATGGAATCTTCGCTTTACGAGGGCAATTATTTTTACTGAGCGGACGAGGGTACATACAAGAACCTGTCAACCATAAAGCAGGAACAGCATTATTTGTTTACTTCATGGTCTGTCGATACACAAAACACCAACACTCATGACACAATCAGCAAAAATAAATGGTACACCCTTACATACAAAAACAAATCAACACACAAAATGGCAAACATACTAAAGCAGCAAGGTTTACAAATTGCCTATATAACAAGAAACACACTTCTGTCACAGTTGCAAACAACAGATAAACCAGACAAATATGAAGGGGCAGGTATATACCTGCTAGAATGCCAAGAATGTAAATCAGTATATCTAGGAATGACAGTCAGAAACTTCAAAATCAGATATAAAGAACATATAAAATATGAAAATATCCACTCCACCTTTGCAGAACACCTGATAGAACACGGACATGAACCATTCACCATGGAACAAGATATGAAAATTATCAGAACCAATAATCGAGACAGAAAAATCCTGACACTAATAGAAAACTTTCATATACAGAGAGCCCTGGCAACGAATAAGAAAGGGATCAAAGATCAGATCAACATAAGTAACAACTCACTGATCAAGCTGGCCACAAAAACAGTGAATAACAGTAATGAAACATGAAATGCCCTACCGCCTTCTCACTCTCGCTCCCCTCCCCGCTCGCCCTACTCCCATAAAAAAAAAAAAAAAAAAAAAAAAAAAAAAAAAAAAAAAAAAAACCTTACACACACACACACACACAGAGTCTTCACAGACACCGACACAAACAAAAAACAGCTGATACACTCAGAGATACAAGGAACACAAACAAGAGACAGACGAAAAGCGATAGTTGGCAACACTAAACATGGCAACAAACAAACGTTCAAAAACGAGTACACAGTGAAGTGGGGATACAAGGATTTTCATCAAGAACGAAAATACCGTATCCAACTGAAGACCTCACAAACATCTCCATGAAGACACACATGGAATAACACAGAAAACCGTAAGTAGGGCCAAAACTGGATAATTAAATTAACTTTACAAAAGCTAGTGCTACAGAAATTGTTTCTAACCTAGTAGATCCGAACTTTAGAAATTGTAACAAGACTGTTAAATGTCATGCTGTGAAAAATACATATAATATTATGACTGTATTACAATATTATACAAAAATAATATGTATTACAGGTCACTGATGATGCTTCACAATAAAGAAACGAAACGCATAGGGCACACAAAAAAACGCCTTTCATTTAGTTGCTAAAGACGGTAATACACCACCAAATATTTATTGTTCAAAAATCTACAACTGTAAAACTACTTTCCTACATAGCTACCGACATTTTGTAGGCACTTGCCATAGCGTGGCACAAGTTTTTTATGCCTTCTTCAAAGAAGGTTGCCGCCTGTGTTTTCAACCATGTGGTAATATGTTCTTTTAGCTCGTCGTCATCGTTCAAGTGTTGACCACCAAGGACAGTCTTCAGCTGTAAAACGACATGAAAGTCGCAACGAGCGACTTCTGACCTGTACAGAGGATGATCAAACACGTCCCAGTGAAATTCTCCTAAGAGTTGTTTGGTCACATTCGCCGTGTGAGGTCGGGCATTATCGTGGAAAGAAATAACATATTTTGACAGTAATCCTCGGCGCTTGTTCTGTATTGCGCGGCGCAATTTGTTAATGGACTCTCAGTAACCATATGCATTGATTGTTTAGCCTCGTGGTAAGTAATCAATCAGCAAAATGCCTTTTCTGTCCCAAAAACGCTGCATCATCACTTTTCGAGATGTCGAGATTTGCTTAGGCTTACAAGGGGAACACCAAGTATGGTACCAACGGAATTTGATGGGTTGTAGTATGTTGTGAAAGAATTCCTCCAGACCATCAAGCTAGGAAGGATTTGTTCCAATGGGCCTTGATTTCTAAGAAAATCGAAATCAAATTCGCAGCAAAATTACCAAGAGTAACGTGTATACTTATACATAACAGTTACCGCTCAGAGAGACAGCGTGGGTAAGGTGCTAGGCTCCCATCTATTTCTCAAATTTTCTTTATAGTGTTTTTCGTAATCCACGCAGAAGTTGGGGTGTTCCTGCCATGAAGTATTTGATCCTTACATTTTCTTTTGCGGGTAAAAAAAACTTAATAAATGGAATATAATGAACTTAAAATGAATTAATACACTTCATTTTTGTAGTTACACTGAATGTCCTTCCATTTTTTACCCTTTTTTATTGTTCCTCCTATTAGAAATAGGTTAGTTGCACTGGGCCTAGAATAAGGTAGGGCCAACGCCTGAAGTGGTGTAGTTTGTCATTTATTTTATTTCATTTTCTAGGGTAAAAGTGGCGGTGGCAAATATTTCTTTTTCTTCTCGTAAAAAAAAAAAAAAAAAAAAAAAAAAAAAAAAAAAAAAAAAAAAAAATGCTGGCGACTTGGGTTCAAGTCCGACAGGGGTCATTTACTTTTCACACCTGTCCGATGATTGTGCGTAATTATGTATTTTTACAACCTTTCTTATGTAAACGTTTGCAGTAAATGGTCAGGTTAAAAACATGTAACATTCGCTCAATATGTTATGTATTCCGCGATGATTATTTCCTTCATTTTGTTTTTTCGAAGCACACTTTTAAGGCATTGAAGCATATTTCGAAATCAGTAAACAGTTTTTTGTTAATACCTATAACATGTGGGCAATATTTAATACCTGACAGTGCTGTTTTTATCTCCTCCTATGACGTGTGTACCCATGTGACGCCCGTAAGGCGGTAGCATTTATTAGATGTGCGTGGTGCTACAATGTTCTGTATTTTCGGTGCTTCTGTGACAATTATCACCCAGAATTGTGTGCAGGTGTTAAAGATAGTGACGATGGCGACAGTGAGTAAATAACACTGCGCAATAAGTAAAATAATCAGTTGCTATTGTGTTATTTGCTATTATCCTGACTGTAATATAGCAGTGGGTATAAAGGCATATAATTATGTACGATAAAAGAAGAGAAATGAAGAAAAGTGAAGAAAAGTGAAAAATAAATGACCCGAAGGGAAAGATTTTTTATTTTTTATTTTCTTGGTAATTTTTTTAATCGTTTGACTTTTCATTATTTATGTTTTCTTTCTTTATATCTTTTTCTTTGCTTAATTATTTTTAATTGTTTTTTGAAATATGAAAAGCAGGAACTGCCGATTACACCACGCTGTCTTGCTGAGCGGTAATCATCACGTATAAGTAGACACGTTACGCGTGGCAATTTGCTGCGAATTTGATCTCGATTTTCTTAGAAATCAAGGCCCATTGTAATAAATCCTTTTAGGTTGATGGTCTGGACGAATTCCCACACAACATACCTGCGACCCATCAAAATCCGTTGGTACCATACTTGGGGTTTCGCTTGATAGTTGGGAGTGTAGTGTGCCTCCATTGCATCGATTGCCGTTTTGTTTCACGGGTGTCGTACTATACCCATGTTTCATCACCCGTAATTATCCGAGAAAGAAAACTATCGCCTTTTTCATTGTAGCGTGTCAAAAACTAAAGTGCACTGCCCATATATATATATATATATATATATATATATATATATGTTGATAAGTAAGAATTTCGGATCCCCAACGTGAGAAAAGTTTTCGAAATTTCAGTTTTGCGTTAACGTTTTCATGAATTAGCGTTCGTGTGATTTACGGAACTTCCATAGCAAGGGCACTAAGTGTAAACTTAAGGATGTGTTTAATCTTCATTTGTGTGAACCAGTCTCTAGTCTCTCTAGGTGTTCTGTTTATTTCTAAACATCTGTTTGTTATTTAATAGTTTTTGCGTCATTAAGAAACCACAGCCATCATCCTTAATATATTATCAACAAATCAGACCGCGTTGTAATAAATTATTTTTTAAACTACGGTGACCGATTTTGTTCTATATCACCATCTTCGTACCACAGATTCCAGGCGACGTGACGAACCAGTTCACGAATCGGCTGTGTGTACCATCTGTTAATTCATTGCCGTAATAAAAAAATATTTATACCGATCAGACTGATTGTTAAAAGTTTCGTTGGTTAACGTTTCCATTTTTGCCCACTTTAGGTTAGTGACACTAAAAGTGGACCGTTTGCGACACCCTTTTGATATCTCGAAATTTCATTTTATATCTTTAAACGTGCAAGTCTTCTTGTTCACCCAAAATATCTCTGGAACAATAACAGCTATTGGAAAACGACTTTCACCAGTATCAATGTACGGCTGGGGCCCATGAATGTACATATTTGGAAACATTCTAAAACGAAAGGAACTGTGTTTTTTAACACAAACTTATGTTTTTTCTTTTTTAATGGACACCCTATATATTTCTTCAGCAATCCATAGCATGACAAATCACATAAACAATGGCGTTGATTGCATCGCAATATTCCAATTACATCCCGAGATATTGCGACGCGAAGTTGACGCTAGAAAAACCCGAAATGCGCTGCTGGCGCACGTCCTGAGGCTCAGACGTGAACCCCATGCTGCCCGTAATCGCGATGTGATTGACATGCGTAATCGCACTTCCATACATACCAAGAGGTCCGAAACGTTAATACGGCCTGCTGCCATCCTGCATTCAAGTCGTACATTCCAGCAGGTATTTATCCCACAGGCTAGGGGTGATGCGGTTCTGTAACATATCTGTGTACCGCAACGTTAGTCACAAAGTTAACTTCGCTTATCGTTATTCTGATACTAAAAGGGTAATGCCGTTCAACGTTAAAACTTTACTTTACTGTAGATCTAGTGCAAGTGACAGTGAATCATTCACTCATAATAGTAAAATTCATGTTGATGCTTTTAGTGAAACGAGCAAGTGGACTAAAGGTGTTACAGTTGTTTAGGTAAAAATGTTTTCATTTGGGAAGTTCAGGTAAGACATGTTTAACCAATTAGTTTTATTATCACATAATTATCAATGCGTTACATGACAAATTGTTTCAAACAAATGTTTCTGAACATCACTGGATAAAATGGCTCTTTGTAGAAACTTGCACTGTGATACCAGCACTACATACTAAAGATAGCGTTCACATATCATGCTCAAAGTGATAACCATTGGCTTGCATACATACGGTCACTCTGTGGATGAAGGATGTCCTACTTCGTGCTACTGTTTCCTCTTTGATGGCTGTACAAGCATCAATAATGCGTTGCTTCATGTCCTCTGGTGTTGTTGGTTCATGTTGGTCAACAGCATCCTTCACTGGTCCCCAAAAAAAAAAAAAAAAAAAAAAAAAAAAATCCAGCGGTGTAAGGTCCGGAGATCGGGCAGGCCACCTAACTAGGCCACCACGTCCAATCCACCTACCAGGGAAATTACGGTTCAGAAGTCTTCGTGCTCTTAAGTCGTTATGTGCAGGGCATCCGTCATGCTGATACGACATGACCATTCTCCTGTCCAGAGGTACGGTGTCCAAGAGAACAGGAAGATTGTGTCGTATAAATCTGGAGTACTGTCTGCTATTTTGGACGCCATTTACAAAGAAAGGTCCGATAATGGTATCTCCAATAATCCCACACCAAACATTCACTTTCCACGGACGTTGATGCTCTACCTGGCGGAGCCATTTTGGATTGTCTGCGGACCAATAATACATATTCCTCATATTGACAATTCCTTTGTTGGAGAATGGTGCCTCGTCGGTAAAGAGAACATCTGCGAAAAAATTTGGATTAGTCAGAAGTTTTTGCTGAGCCCGCCGACAAAATGTTACCCTGTTGCTGAAGTCATTTCCATGAAGATCCTGGTGTAAATGAACTTGGTAAGGATGAAATTTATGACGTTGACGTTGATTTCGACACACCAACTTCACGTTCAATTTGACGTGTGCTGATGTGAGGATTCACAGCTACGGTAGCGAGCACAGAAACGTCAGCACGTTCATCTGTGCGTGTTCTAGAAAGATATTTAGGTCTCGGATTCAAGCTTCCCGTTCCAAGTAGACGAGATGTAGACGACCAAACATCCGGCACGAAGGCGATGGCTTGTCAGGAAATCGTCTTCTGTACAGTCGTTCTGCCTGAACAGAATTTTGCCCGAATACAACAGGGTACAGTACAGGTATGTAGAGTAGGGTAGAAAACAGACATATTAACGAAATAAAAGGTTTTCGCTTGGTAGGCGATGTGAGATGTTTCTTTCATTTAACTTCAAAACATATCGATTTCGTCCCTATGATGGGACATCATCAGTGCAGAATTGCAAGTCTTGATGACCTATGTGCTTTGCTTAAAATCATTTTTATCGGTCATGTCATAAAAAACATTCAACAGGTCTTGCCGGTACAAGTCACAACAATGTACAAGCTAAGCTGCGTAGATGTACGTAAGCGGCTACCTGTTTTTATTGTTGTGACTTGTACCGGCAAGACCTGTTGAATGTTTTTTATGACATGACCGATAAAAATGTTTTTAAGCAGAGCACATAGGTCATCAAGACTTGCAATTCTGCACTGATGATGTCCCATCATAGGGACGAAATCGATATGTTTTGAAGTTAAATAAAAGAAACATCTCACATCGCCTACCAAGCGAAAACCTTTTATTTCATTATAATTCAGTGGTGGGCTAGCACAAAAATGGAATCTAGTTACAAGACATATTAACGTAATAATCATAATGTTCTCTAACAGTAGTATAAACAAACAAACAATCTAATAACGTATTTCCCGTCAACGTACATGCTCCATAGATCAGCAGCATTTCTAACATATCTTCATGTGTGTACATAATACAGTATAAGTTCCAAAACACAACGTTTATTCACAATGTGTATTACCTCCTTGCCGTCACTAGATTACTCTGATGCACGACTACACTGGCAAGCGGTGTACTGCACGCCAAAGAAACAACAAATGGGATGCTCGTAGGATGGTGGAGTATAGGAGTTTGCATGGGTCGCAAATCACAACTGCCTGTAGTGGAAACTATGTTGGACACGTCTCTAGGTAGAGCTAGGCTCTGGATGAACGAGTGCGTGAAAGGCACAATGGGTCATTTAACGCATTCGATAAACTTTATTCTGGTTGTGCAGGATAAATAAGACAACCTGACTGGTGTATACCGATCGGTACTTGTTCATATTGTGTACGTAACACAGGAAACGTGCAAGAGGGAAACCATTATGTGCTTATGAGAGTTGATGGCAGCAGACCGTATTATTCGTTTCGAACCTCTTGATAAGTATGGAAGTGCGATTACGCATGTAAATCACATCGCGATTACGGGCAGCATGGGGTTCACGCCTGAGCCGCAGGACGTGCGCTAGCAGCGTATTTAGGGTTTTTCAAGCGTTAACTTCTCATCGCAATATCTCGGGATGTAATTCGAATATTGCGATGCAATCAACGCCATTGTTTATGTGATTTGTCATGCTATGGATTGCTGAAGAAAAATATAGGGTGTCCATTAAAAAAAAAAAAAAAAAAAAAAAAAAAGGAAGAACATAGGTTTGTGTTCAAAAACACATTTCCTTTCGTTTTAGAATGTTTCCAAATATGTACATTCATGGGCCCCAGCCGTGCATTGTTACCGGTGAAAGTCGTTTTCCAATAGCTGTTAATGTTCCAGAGATATTTTGGGTGGACAGGATAGCTGGGACACTATATATTACATGCCGGCCGCAGTGGCTGAGCGGTCTGCGGCGCACCACTCACAGTCTGCACGGCCGCTACGGTCGGAGGTTCGAATCCCCCCTTGGGCATGGATTTTTGTGTCGTCTTTAGTATAAGGTAGTTCTTAAGTAGTTTTTAAGTTTATTGTCTGATGACCCCGCAGTTAAGTCCCTTAAGCTTAACAAACATTTGAAACATTCACCTACATAGTTTCATTTTTCGTAAAAACGCGATTTTCCAATTTCAAAGATATTTGCTAAAATAACGGCGATTTGACACTATCTGTCTGTCTGTCCGTAAGGCGTTCCCTCTTTTTAGGTCACGGTGTTCAACCGACCGGCATCAAATTTTACAGACGTATTTGTTGGCGGCCAGAGACCAGAACCAGTACTGGTGGCAAAACCGGACGCCGCTAGAGAGCGGCACATGCCCTGTTTCGGCTATTACACCACGAATCGAAAAAAATTTCAACCGTTATTCAGGTCGGATTTTATAATGGCAAGACATAGATTTCGGAACCAGGTTTTAAACTGTAAGACATACCCAGGGGCAAATATAGACTCTGACCATAACTTGTTGGTTATGAACTGTTGGCTGAAACTGAACAAACTACAAAAATGTAGGAAAATAAGGAGATGGGACCTGGATTAATTGAAGGAACCTGAAGTTCTTAATAAATTCAGAGGGAGCTTTAGGCAACAATTGACAGAAACGGGGGAAAATAAAACAGTAGAGGAGGAATGGGTAGCATTGAGAGATGAAATAGCGAAGGCAGCAGAGGACCAAATTGGTAGGAAGGCAAGACCTACAAAAAATCCTTGGATATCACAGGAGATACTAAATTTAATCGATGAAAGGAGAAAATATAAAAATGCAGTAAATGAAACAGGCAAAATGGAGTAGAGACGACTAGGAAATGAGATTGACAGGAAGTGAAAAATGGCTAAGCAGGAGTGGCTAGATGGCAAATGAAAGGATGTAGAAGAATGTATAAATAGGGGAAAAATACATACAGCCTACAGGAAAATAAAAGAAACATTTGGAGATAAGAAAAACAGCTCTATGAATATCAAGACACTGATGGAAAACCAGTTCTCAGCAAAGAAGGCAAAGATGAAAGGTGGAAAGAATATATAGAGAGGATCTATGAAGGAAATGAACTTAGCGGCAATATTGTAGAAAGGGGAGAAGAAGTAGATGAGGGTGAAATAGGAGATACTATACTGAGAGATGAATTTGTCAGAGCACTGAAAGACCTAAGTCGAAACAAGGCCCCTGGAGTAGATGATATTCCCTCTGAGCTACTGAAGTCTCTGGGAGAACCAGCCATGACAAAACTGTTTCACCTGGTGTGTAAGATGTATGAGATAGGTGAAGTACCCTCAGACTTTAAGAAAAATGTTATAATCCCCATTCCAAAGCGAGCAGGTGCAAGCGGGTGAAAACTACAGAACCATCAGTTTAATAAGTCATGGTTGCAAAATATTAACACGAATTATGTACAGAAGGATGGAAAAGCTGGTAGAAGCCGACCTCGGGGAAGATCAGTTTGGGTTCAGGAGAAATGTAGGAACACGGGAGGCAATACTCACTTTACGGCTTATCCTAGAAGATAGATTAAGCAAAGGCAAACCTACATTTATAGCTTTTGTAGATTTGGAGAAGGCTTTTAACAATTTGATTGGAATAAACTCTTTCAAGTTCTGATGCAAGCAGTAGTAAAATATAGGGAGCGTAAGGTTATTTACAACTTGTACAAAAACCAGACAGCGGTTGTCAGAGTTGAAGGGCATGAAAGGGATGCAGTGGTTGGAAAGGGAGTAAGACAGGGTTGTAGCCTTTCTCCAATGTTATTCAATTTGTACATTGAGCAAGCTATAAAGGAAAGCAAGGAGAAATTTGGAGACGGAATTAAAGTTCAGGGGGAAGAATTAAAAACATTGCGTTTTGCCGACGACATAGTAATTCTGTCAGATACAGCAAAGGACCTGGAAGAGCAATTGAACGGAATGGACAGTGTGCTGAAAGGTGGATATAAGATGAACATTAACAAGAGCAAAACTATGGTAATGGAATGCAGTCTAAGAAAATCAGGTGATGCTGAAGGAATTACATTAGGTTACGAAGCAATAAAGGAGGTAGATGAGTTTTGTTACTTGGGCAGTAAAATAACAAATGATGGTCGTAGTACAGAGGACATAAAATGCACAATGACAATGGGTAGAAAAGCGTTCTCGAAAAAGAGAAATTTGTTAACATCGAAAATTGATTTAAGCCTCAGGAAGTCATTTGTATGGAGTTTTGCCTGGTATGGGAGTGAAACATGGACGATAAACAGTGCGGACAGGAAGAGGATTGAGGATTTTGAAATGTGGTGCTACAGAAGAATGCTGAAGATTAGGTGGGTGGAACGCGTAAGTAATGAGGAGGTACTGAGCAGAATTGGGAAGAAAAGAAATTTCTGGCATACCGTGACTAAAAGAAGGGATAGATTGGTAGGACACATTCTTAGACATCAAGGAATTGTGAATTTAGCGTTGGAGGGAAGTGTGTGGGGTAAAAACCGCAGAGGAAGACCAAGAGATGGATACAGTAAGGAGATTCAGACAGTGTAGGTTGCCGTTCTTATGTGGAGATGAAGAGGCTTGCTCAGGATAGGGTGTGGTGGAGAGCTGCATCAAACCAGTCTCTGGACTGAAGACCACCACAACAACAACAACAACATTCAGATCGTAATATGGAGTAATTTAAGTTTGAATTGTTTTGCGATATATTTACTCTGAAAATTCGTATAGACGTATTGATGCGTAATTCTTCACTTGGCTCTGCCGTCATATTCTTTTGCTGTAAGTTATTTTATGGAGGTCCGAAGTGTGATTGGAGGTTGATATTTCATCTAGGGAAGAATATATCGTAGGAAAATACATAAAGATATAAAAAACTTAAAATATAAAAAATAATATTTCTTCACAAGTAAGAAAAAGGTATGATTAAATACAAGAATAAAGAAAATACTGTGAAAGAGGAAGTCGATACACGAAATGATAACAATATAACAATAAGGAAGCCAGGGCGAAGGAAGCTTCAAAACTCAAAAATGTATGCACTGATTCAGCTCAAAGTTTGACAGAAGTTGCATTGTAACACAGGAAGGTCTTCAGGTACCTATTTCTTCAATATACAGGGTGTTACAAAATGGTACGGTCAAACTTTCAGGGAACATTCCTCACACACAAGGAAAGAAAATATATTATGTGCACAATTGTCCGGAAACGCTTGATTTCCATGTTATAGCTCATTTTAGTATTTGTCTTTAAATGTAAATTGAAATAATTCGTGCAGACAATTGTCAAAATACCCAATTGTTTCGTTAGTATGTACTGTACTCCCTCGATTCACCATCAGTTGGCCCAATTGTGAACGTTTGGGCAGGAATTGTTGGTGATGTCTTGTTTGGGCCTCATGCTCTTCCCCCTACGCTCACTGGAGCACGTTATCAGGAATTCATATGGGATACACTACCTGTGCTGCTAGAACATGTGCCTTTACAAGTACGACAAAACATGTTGTTCAAGCACGATGGAGCCCCTGCACATTTCAGTTGACTTGTTCGTACGCTTCTCAACAACAGATTCGGTGACCGATGGATTGGTAGAGGCGGACCAATTCCATGGCCTCTACGCTCTTCTGACCTCAACCCTCTTGACTTTCATTTATGGGGGCATTTGAAAGCTCTTGTCTACGCAATCCCGATACCAAATGTAGTGACTCTTCGTGCTCGTATTATGGACGGCTGTGATACAATACGCCATTCTCCAGTGCTGCATCAGCGCATCATGGATTCCATGCGTCGGAAGATGGATGCATGTATCCTCGCTAACGGAGGACATTTTGAACATTTCCTGTAACAAAGTGTTTGAAGTAACGCTGGTGCGTTCTGTTGCTATGTGTTTCCATTCCATGATTAATGTGATTTGAAGAGAAGTAATAAAATGAGATCTAACATGGATTAAGCGTTTCCAAACACATGTCCACATAACATATTTTCTTTCTTTCTGTGTGAGGAATGTTTCCTGAAAGTTTAGCCGTACCATTTGCAACACCCTGTATAAGCTATGTAAGTGTTTTTCACTCTTGTCGAATATGCGACCCCCTTCGAAGTAAAAATATTCAGGCGAACCCCTTCCAAATAAAAATATTCTGGTGACCGCTTCCTCCTCCACATCAGTCCTCACGAAACGTAACAAAACAACGTTATCTCATTGGCAACATTTTTAATCATCTTTATTTTGCTACATATTTCTTTTTAATTTTATTTGGGGTATATTTTTCGGAATTGAACACATTATCCCATTTTACATGATTTCCAGCAGAACAATACATTCTGAGTAATGAGTGTTCGTCATTTCATGCAAGATCAGAAGGGTACCACTGTATAGACAATTTGTGAAGAAGTACATCTTTATTTTAGAATTTTTCAGTATTACTTATTGTATCATGTTCCCCTAGCTATCGACTGGTTTCCGAAAACAGTTTTCCCGCACTGCACGTATTCCTCATTGACACATTATATTATAAAGCAATCTATGATCTATCCAATTCATAATTAATGTTACAGAAGAAACTCCGTAATTGTAACCCATGTATAGTGTAGCTGATCAGCAACATGCCTTACTTTTTTCGACTACCTCTCAAACTGATCAACATTTTTACCACAAATTCATTTGTACTGCTTCTATACAAAGTGTTACACATGCTAGTAGCTCGTCCTAGAAATTGTAAATTGCAGAGTGTTACTAAATCAGTTCGACAGTTAGCCGCATTGAGTTACGCGTAACATGTGCGTCTGTTTACCTTAGTATTCCTTCTTTGCCATGTAAAAGTAAGCAGTCACACACTACTGTTGCATTATGAATTACTTCCTGGAAAGATTAGAGGCATAATAGTGACACTTACTACATCGAGTACATCATGGAAGCACTGTATAGCTGATCAGCTATGAACTTTTTGTTGCTAGTAGTGCATTATAATTTTAAGGAATTTGTTTTTTCAATATTTTTCTTAGTAAATAAGTGCTATACATTAATCGTGGTAGTTTTTATAGCTTCAGATAAGAAGTCATGCATTAAAGGGTTAACATTAAATCAATTTCACTTAGGCATAATTGTTTGCATTACTTAACCCCTAGTTAATTTATGGCGCAAGTACTTTCTGATGTTTCGGGGAACCACCGAGCAAGACATTGCGACCCCCTGAGAATCGCGACCCGCAGGTTGAAAATCACCGACACATATACAGGGTGTTTCACTAAGTGTGTTTGCCTCTGTAAGTTATAAAATAATAGGTGACGAGAAATTTTAATGCGCGAGGTCAACACAAGAAATGTTACACTTTCTGCGGATCTATGAACATAGTTTATTGTATCATTTTACACAGAGTTATAGCACAAAGATATAATTTTTTAAATGGAACAACAATTTTTTCTATCGTGCATTGGAATCGTTGAAACCAGCTACGTCCAAATCAATTTAAACTACATTCCTATCACTGTTTGTTTGGGAGCTACAACCCTTCAAAGTTTCAAGGGCAGATACCACATGCTGTACATAATACATGGCTGTGTGGTGGGTGCTGGATGTTATGGCGGTGGGAAGTTGATTTACATGAGATGTTCAAATATGTGTCCATGTTCCTCAATGCATAATGAAATGCGCCGACGAAAGGATCTGCGGACGAGGTGTAACATCGCCGGTGCGACGGAGCGACATGCGTCCTCGATGCGCCGTTTTTTTTAGAATTTTTCAGAATTACTTATTGTATCATGTTCCCCTAGCTATTGACTGGTTTCCGAAAACAGTTTTCCCGCACTGCACGTATTCCTCATTGACACATTATATTGTAAAACAATCTATGATCTATTCAATTCATAATTAATGTTACAGACGAACCTCTGTAATTGTAACCCATGTATAGTGTAGCTGATCAGCTACATGCCTTACTTTTTTCGATTATCTCTCAAACTGATTAACATTTTTACCACAAATTCATTTGTACTGCTTCTATACAAAGTGTTACACATGCTAGTAGCTCGTCCTAGAAATTATAAATTGCAGAGTGCTGCTAAATCAGTTCGACAGTTAGCTACATTGAGTTACTCCTAACATGTGCGTTTTCTTTACTTTAGTATTCCTCCTTTGCCATGTAAAAGTAGGCAGTCACACACTACTGTTGCATTATGAGTTACTATCTGCAAAGATTAGAGGCATAATAATTACACTTACTACATCGAGTACATCATGGAAACAATATATAGGTGATAGCTATGAACGTTTTGTTGCTAGTAGTGCATTATAATTTTAAGGAATTTTCTTTTTTTTTTAAATATTTTCTCAGTAAATAAGTACTATACGTTAATCGTGGTAGTTTTTATAGCTTCAGATAAGAAGTCATGCATTAAAGGTTTAACATTAAACCAATTTCACTTAGGCATAATTGTTCGCATTACTGAACCCCTAGTTAATTTATGGCGCAAGTACTTTCTGATGTTTCGGCGAACCCCCGAGCAAGACATTGCAACTCCTGAGCGTCGCGACACACGGGTTGAAAAACAGTGACACATATATATACAATTTTTCGATGTTTGATAACTACATTTGTATACATTCATATATGATACGTTTTGGTATATACAAACAAGAGGGAATTCTAATAGAGCGTTGTGTCAAAGTTGTATAGCATTCGGTCAAGAAGGTAGATTTGCGTTACGAATATCTAATGTTAATGATCGTTTACTCAGAATTTTATATCTCCGAAAATTCTTCAAAGATTGTTTTCAGATTTTGACACTACATTGACTTCGATTCCGCACATGTGTTTCTAGTATTAATTGCGTCGAATATTTCATAGAAAACAGTAACCTTTTTCAGATATAATATGCTAATACTGAAATTTCAACGAATAAATAGGGTAATTTTTATTCCTTATTTGACGCTGTATTCAGCGGAGGAGCGGCCGAGCGCATTGAGGCGCCATGCTACGTGCGCGAGGCCGTTCCCCGTCGGGGGCGCGAATCCCCCCCTGGGCATGTATGTTTTGTCGTCTTTAGTATAAGGTAGTTCATAAGTAGTTTGTAAGCTAAGTCCCTTAAGCTTAACAAACATTTGAACATTTAACGCTGTATGAAGTCAAAGTTTGAAACAGTATACAGCTCGCTTGAAACATGATTTTTAGCCATTTTTAGCGCCAATAACATACCTGCAATCGAGACAAAACATGTTATTTATGAAATTGGCAGAGTCGATTATAATTGACGACAGAAATGACAAAAAATGTTCAAATGTTTGTAAATCTAGCGGACCAAACTGCGTGATCATCAGTCCGTAGCTTACAAACTACTTAAACCTAGGTAAACTAACCTAAGGACCACACACTCACCCATGCCCCAGGGAGGACTCGAACCTCCAAGGCGAGCAACCGCGCGCTCCGCCGCGAGACGCGTTAGACCGCTCGGCTACTGCAACGCGGCATAAATGACATGGTTGACAGATATTATTCAAACTGTTTATCCAAATGTGATAAAATTTTGCACTTACCACCATCAAAACAAAAGGAATGCCACTGTCTACATAACAATTCGTACGGTCCGTGGCAGAGTGTACTTCACAACAGACTTCGGACCTGGAGTTTTATTTCAATTTTGGTTCAATTTTTCACACTTCAAAACAAGAAAAACAGCTTTGTCTGCCTAAGATTTACTACGGAGCATGGTGAAGGCTACCTTACTCCAGACTTCGGTATAGTTGACCACCGTAAAATTTGGCGATGTCGTTTTTCGTACACAGGGAAGGAACGAGACGCAGAAAACGGGGAAAGTAAAGACAGGGGGAATGTTTTGGTGGATGTAAAAGGGGAGGAGGCGGAGAAAAAGGAATAAGTAGAGGGAGAATGGATAGAGAAAGGAGGAGGAATAAATAAATAGATATTGAAAAAGGGAGCGAGGATGTAGACGCAGAAAAGGAGAGGATGAAACGGACAGAGTGTCGGATAAGAGATGTATGGGAGAGGGGTGAAGCGATAGACAGGAGGAGGAGGATTGACAAAGGGAGGGGGAAGGAGAGAGACAGAGAGAGAGAGATAAAGACAGCTGGGAGGAGGAGAGGAGTAAAGAGAGGGAATGAAAACGAGATTACGGTATACATCCGAGTCCCATAATATTAGCAATTGCGAACCATTGCCGGATACACTAGTAAGCAATATGAAATTAAATATACGAGCTATGTCCACAAATTAAGTTCTGTTTGGTTATATCAAAGAAACGTCTACAGATACAGAAAAAAATATTTATTGTACAAAAATCTACAACTGTTGAACTACTTTTCTTCATAGCACAAGTTTTTGTATGCCTTCTTCATCCAAGGTTGCCGCCTGTGTATTCAAACATGTCGCAATATGTTATTTCAGCTCATCATCATCGTTAAAGCGCTGACCACCAAGGGCAGATTTTAGGTGTAAGAAGCGATGACAGTCGTTAGGTGGGAAGTCCGGGCTGTACGGGGGATCTTCAAACACGTCCCAGTGATATTCCCGTATGAGTTGTTTGCTCACATTCGCCGTGTGAGGTCGGGCATTATCTGGAAAAGCTTCTAACCATTGAATCACCCATAGCATTTTGTCCGTAAACCTCGCAGATTTGCTGATGAATTTCCTTTGTATTTAGCAAACGAATCACAGATCTGATTTCACACGCGGCGGCATTTTCAATTACGACTGACATTATCTAAAGAAGCACTACAAAGCACACGTCGGCAGCAGCGATCTGAAAATGGCGTACAGGTCTTATACTTGAGTCAGACTAACTGCCACGTATGATCGGATCTGCGATCTTACTTCGTGGACGACCCTCGTAGAGTAACATTAAACATTATAATGTATTGTATATTTTGTCTTGTATTATTTTATTCAATATTATATATAATATTATTGTATTTAGATGGACATTGGACACTATTACCTAAGGAAGTTGTGTACCCTGAAACTGAGTCAATAATTGATAGTGGAAAATGGGGGTTGCTTTCTTCTGCCACGTTTCCAGACTACCGGAAACTAGGCTACTAAAACAACTGCTCACCTATTTCTGGAAAAATAAAATCAAGAAAAACGGGTCAAAGAGATTCAAGATCATTCAGATGAGAGGCTTGACATTCCAACAAATCGTAGGCAGACAAGGGGAGACGATCCTGGAAAACAGTGACACGAGATTTAAACTAAAGACATTTACACGCAAAAAATACACCATAACTGATGAAGAAACGGGAGCCAGGTCGTTGTCTTCCTCCGACCGTCGATCTGTCTTACCCAGCCAGTTATAGGGAGACTTACAATTTAACGTGGATTGCGAACCACGGTGCTACTCAATATTGGACTGCCAGAGGTGAAAGAAGTGGAAAGTGACATAGTAACTCTAAAACCGCCGGAGTTTTTAACACCCTAAAACCGCCAACGGGACAAAAGTGTCCCATTTCAGATCGATCCATTACTGTTTGATCCTAGTCTTTTAATTTTAAGGGACGGGTATTTCTGTAAGAAATATTGGTTTCATATGTTGTTTTTGTTCTAAATATTAAGTACAAACGTGCTAGATACAATTTAATTCAAAACGATTTGACGTAACAACGTAAATATAAAATATTTCCTTTATTATTAGACAAACGAACTAAAGTATGCAAATACTAGACAATTGTTAATTATGTCATTAAGAAATCAATTTTTTTAAAATAGAAATCCAGCCATAGTATGAAGTTTTCAGTTCAAAATGATATTTTCTACAACTAAGAATAACATAACACACCATCAATATATCATCCTAGTCTAATGTCATTCTGCATTTTCCAAAGATAAAATTACAGTCTACATAATTCCTTTTAGACACCTACTGGTCATCATTGTCTGTAGACTGTACTTCGAAATCTGCACAGACATAGGGAACTACAGCAACACATTTATTGCAAACTGGTTTGTCATACGATGCACATTTGTATCAACATATTCCTTCTGTGCAGGATTTTCGAACCTGTCAACGGCAGCAGTTCCCACCTACATCTAATGCTGTAACGTGAACTGGTAGAGCTCCGACCCTGGTTTCTGTATAGTCTTTGGCAAGTTCATCTGCATGCTTCAGAAGAAAATCTGGTCTTGTTATTCTGATGCATACTAAATTACAATATTATAAAAAGTATGAACACGCCACCTTCTTCCACCGGCTTTCACTGAGTATTTGCGGGCCATTTGGTCCACAACATTTACTCCATACTCGGATTCATTGTAACTTGTCACAGTGTTAGGCGTTGACTTCATATCACTTCCAATTTGTACATCTGGATGCAAGAATCTAAGAATTATTACGTTTTTTTCCTGTCTGTGCTTGATACACTGTCCCATCGGCGGTTTTCTGTATTTGTTGTTTTTCCTCGATGAGTACGTAACAAAAGAGATGTTTGTTAAGCTTAAGGGAATTAACTTCATCAAGGGTCATCAAGGGTCATCAGTCCCTAAACTTACAAACTACTTATGAACGACTTACAACTAAGGACGGCACAAATATCCATGCCCGAGGGGGGATTTGAACCCCCGACCGTAGTGGCCGTGCAGACCGTGACTGAAGCGCCTCAGTCTCCTCGGCCACCGCGGCCGGCAGTACGTAACACATAGCACTGACTTTCATTTAGAAATGGACTAGGGTAAGAAACATTAAATATCATGAAGCCTCATCCACCTCATGAAATAATTAAACTTTTATTTAGTTTTTATTTATTTATTTATTTTTAATCTTTTCATTCCACTCCCTTACGGGGAAGTAGCAGACTGTTCGAGAGCGTCTTTATGCTCTATTCAGCCAGAGGGTCTTACATATATTTATTTATTTTACAGAATATTTTTACATACATTAGGTTTTTAACAATTTTATTTTGGTTACAAAAAAGAAAAAATTAAAAAGAAAAGAAAAAATACTATTTACAAGGTATATTGTTATTAAAAGGAAAAAAAAAATACTATTTACAAGGTATATTGTTGGTTTTGATCTTAATTCTATTCGTTACAAATTCCACTGCTGTATGCAGTGGTTGGTTACTACATTTTGTATTGGCTTCTTCTTCTTTCTTCGTTCCTTTGGCTTGTGTCTTGTTGTTCTCTGTTTGAGTTATATGATGTCGTCGAGGTGTGCTGGTGTGGCTACATTTTGTGTTAGTGGCAGCATTGTGAGTCTCAGCTCAGGGTATCCTTTGTTGTGTTCTGGGTAACTGTTATGTTTAGGTGTATGTATTTGTATTTTGGTTTGCGAGTTTTGGGTACTCTGTTAGGATTTCGTCTAGGTCTGGCCTATGTTCTAAGGTTCTTTTGCCGTATTTTCCTCTAAGTGTCGTTAGCCTTGTTTGTAGGGGGATGACTAAAACAATAAAACGAAGGCGACGGATTTAAATATTGCCACGGGCAAAAAGGTCCCGTCGGCGGTTCTAGTGTTAAAGTCCTAGGACCTTGCAGGGATCGAACCCACGACCTTTGGATTTATAGTGTGGCGCTCTCCCACTGTGCTACCGATCCGCATGTATATGGATTATTTATAGTGCTATAATGTGGGCGTACAATAATTCTTTTTATAAATCTTCCTGGCAGATTAAAATTGTGTACCGGAACCGGGACTCGAACCTGGGACGTTTGCCTTTTGCGGGCAAGCTCTCTACCGACTGAGCTATCCCGACACGACTCACGATGGTGCCTCACAACCTTACGTCCGCCAGTACCTCGCCTCCTACTTAACAAACCTCACAGAAGCTCTCCTTAGAAATATGCAAGACTAGCACTCCTGGAAGAAAAGATGGCCGGCCGCGGTGGTCAAGGATTTAGATCAACACGGATTTAGAAAATATCGTTCATGCGAAACGCAACTAGCTCTTTATTCACACGAACTGATGGGTGCTATTGACAAGGGTTAGCAAATGTATTCCGTATTTCTTGATTTCCAGAAGGCTTTTGAAACCGTACCACACAAAAGGCTTTTAATCAAATTGCGTGGTTATGGTATATCGCCACAAATTTGCGATTGGATAGGGGATTTCTTGTCAGAGAGGACACAGTAATCGATGGTAAGGCATCGACTAAAACTGAGGTTATATCGGGCGTTCCACAGGGTAGTGTTATTGGTCCTCTGCTATTTCTTATTTACATAAATGATTTAGGGGAAAATCTAAGTAGCTCTCTTAGGTTGTTTGCAGATGACGCCGTCATTTACCGTCTAGTAAAATCATCTGAAGCCAAAACCAACTGCAGAACGATCTGAATAAGATATCGGAATGGTGTAAAAATTGGCAATTGACTCTAAATAATGAGAAGTGTGAAGTCGTCCACATGAGTACGAAAAGAAATCCGTTAAACTTTGTTTACGACATAAATCAATCAAATGTGAAGGCCGTAAACTCCACAAAATACCTAGGAATTACTATTACTTCAGACCTAAACTGGAAAGAACACGTAGATAATATTGTGGGAAAGGCGATCCAGAGACCGCGTTTTATTGGCAGAACCCTTAAAACTTGTAACTTAACTACAAAAGAAACTGCATACACTACGCTTGTCCGTCCATTTTTTGATTATTGCTGCCCAGTGTGGGATCCTTATCAGGTGGGTTTGACGGAGGACATCAAAAGAGTCCAAAGAAGGACAGCTCGTTTCGTATTGTCACGATACAGGGGAGACAGCGTTACGGAAATGATACAGGATCTGGGATGGGGATCATTACAACAACGGCGCTTATCGCTGCGGGGTGGGCTACTTACGAAACTCCAATCGACAACATTCTCCTCCGAATGCGAAAATATATTGTTGACTCCCACTTAAATAGGTAGAAATGATCATCAGAATGAAATACGAGAAATCAGATGTCGAACGGAGATATTCATGTGTTGTTTTTTTCCGCGCGCTATTCGAGAATGGAATGGAAGATAAATAGTATAATGGTGTTTCCATGAACCCTCTTCCAGGCACTTAAATGTGATTTCCTGAGTATCCCATATAGGTAGATGTGTAGATTTTCAAAAAAACTGTAAAACTAGTGGAAAACCTAAACATAATTCTATTCGTTACAAATTCCAATACATTTTGTGTTGGTTTCTTCTTCTTTCTTCGTTCCTTTGGCTTGTGTCATGTTGTTGTCTGTTTGAGTTATGTGATGTCGAGATGTGCTGGTGTGGCTTCATTTTGTGTTAGTGGCAGCATTGTGAGTCTCAGTTCAGGGTATCTCTTTGTTGTGTTCTGGGCAACTGTTATGTTTAGGTGTATGTATTTGTATTTTGGTTTGCGACTTTTGGGTACTCTGTTAGGATTTCTTCGAGGTCTGGCCTATGTTCTAAGGTTCTTTTGTCGTATTTTGCTCTAAGTGTCGTTGGCCTTGTTTGTAGGGGGATGACTCAAACAATAAAACGAAGGCGACGGATTTAAATATTGCCACGGGCAAAAATGTCCCATCGGCGGTACTAGTGTTAAAGTCCTAGGACCTTGCAGGGATCGAACCCACGACCTTTGGATTTATAGTGTGGCGCTCTCCCACTGTGCTACTGATCCGCATGTATATGGATTATTTATAGTGCTATAATGTGGGCGTACAATAATTCTTTTTATAAATCTTCCTGGCAGATTAAAATTGTGTACCGGAACCGGGACTCGAACCTGGGACGTTTGCCTTTTGCGGGCAAGCTCTCTACCGACTGAGCTACCCCGACACGACTCACGATGGTGCCTCACAACCTTACGTCCGCCAGTACCTCGCCTCCTACTTAACAAACCTCATAGAAGCTCTCCTTCGAAATATGCAAGACTAGCACTCCTGGAAGAAAAGATGGCCGGCCGCGGTGGTCGAGGGGACTGAGGCGTTCCAGTCACGGTCTGCACGGCCATTACGGTCGGAGGTTCGAATCGCCCCTCGGGCTTGGATATTTGTGCCGTCCTTAGGATCAGCTAGTTGATAAGTAGTTTGTCAGTTTAGGGGCTGATGACACCGTAGTTAGGTCCCATAAGCTGTACAAACATTTTTTATTTTTTTTTTATTTTTTTTTTTTTTAAAGAAAGGATATGGCGGAGACATGGGTTAGCAACAGCCTATGGATGTTTGCAGAATGAAACTTTTCACTCTGCAGCGGAGGTTACCTAGGTTTAAGTAGTTTGTAAGCTACGGACTGATGACCACGTAGTTTGGTCCGATAGATTTACAAACAATTGAACTTTTTTCTTAATATGATACTTCCTGGTAGATTAAAAGTCGGTAGAGCGCTTGCCCGCGAAAGGCAAAGGTCCCAGGTTCGAGTCCCGGTTCCGGTACACAATTTTAATCTTCTAGGAAGTTTCATATCAGCGCACACTCCGCTGCAGAGTGAAAAGTTTCATTCTAATTGTATTGTGCGCCTTGGTTGCACAGTGGTAGAGTGCCAGACTACAAATCTGAAGCTCTCGGGTTCGATCCCCACCAGGCCCTAAGATTTTTATCTGTCACTTTCCACTTCTTTCACCTCTGGCAGTATCGCTCATGTGAAAAATACCGAGTAGCACCGTGGTTCGGAACCCACGTTAAACTGTAGGTCCCCCTATAACTGGCTGGGTAAGTCAGTTCGAAGGTCGGAGGAAGGCAACGGCATACCACCTCCAAACAGGACCATGCCTAGTAAAGCACTGTGGTGTTCAAACCAATCTTCGGATTGTTGACTGCTTTACCTTTTATATATATATTAAATTATTTTGTACGAAATATTTTCAAAAACCAGTAAAACTAGTGGAAAAATAAACTGCAGCGTAAAACACGCCAGTGCGATTTTTCATTTCGGATGCCACGGACCCTCTTACCGGACGGGGCCTCTGCCCCAGAGTCACCTCTCGAAGACTCCCGTCGCGTGAGCGCCGTTTCATACTTTTGACGTTCCGTACCGTGTGGTACCGCGCACCGTGACTTGACAGTAACGCGACCTTCATGCTCACGTGCTGGTCGGCTGGGTCGACGGCCAGACGGAGACAATTGTCGGGGGTAGTGGAGGGAGGGGGAGGCTGGGCAGCCCCTGTGGGAATCCCGGGCAGGGCTGTAGCGCCGGTAGACGTCACCGGCTTCTGGGAAGCGGCGGTCCCCTCTGCAGAGCGTGAGTCGGCGGATCCACGCCGCTGCCACTGACCTTGGAAAAAGAAGTAGACGGCCACTGCTGACGTCAAGACCGGCGTTCACCGGTAGTCGAACCGCATTCAAATGAGGGCGCAAAAAATCACTCTGATCTGCCGTAGCGCAGGTAGCGCGGTCCTCCAAATATCACGAGATGCAAATGACCACCAGAGCAGCGTTTATTATCGGTTTTGACCTATGCTCGTTTTCAAGTGGTGCCTATAAACAAGCATAAATCAATATAAAATACTACTTGAAAAGCAGGCGTTGCCAGGCTATTTATTAATTGTTTTGCCTTTAGTACTTCTCCTATCCCTTCTCTCTCTTTTGTCCATCTCTTTCTTTCTTTTCTTCTAAAACCATGATATATTTACCGGAGTATACATAAGGAATAACGCTGCCTTGCATAACACTTCATGTTTGTTTCACAGTGATATATAAACGACGTTACGTAATATCTTTGTTGTTTTGAGCTTGAGGTGTCAAAAATTACCCTTTCTTTTTAAGGAATTCAGTAAAGGTTTCTAAATGTGTTAAACAGGTTTGATTTGATTTTTTAAGGGAAGCCAAAACAGTCTTGGTCCAACCCGCCACTGCCCGCACCGAAACTAAGTTTATTGTGAGGTATCCCTCCCTGTATATCTAGTAAAGCCAAACAATGCCCTTGACCAGTGCAAGGAGTCCCTTCACCAGTTCTTTATTAGACACAATTTCTTCGTGTCTGGTTGTCCCGAATGTTCTGTGCCTTTTACTCTCCAATGCCAAAGATTAGATGTGATGCAGTTTCATCACCGTCATCACAGATCCTACATTTAGGGTCCTCTTCTGTTATTCCAATTGTATGTAGGTGTTCTTTTGTAATTCCCATGGTCTGTCAGCAATCCAACCATGAGTCTAATCTCTCTCCTGTTCAGACCCAGGATTGCAGAGCTTCTTTTAAAACAGTTAAACAGCTTAATGCACATTGTTATCTTTTTCAAGAAAGGTACGTTTTGTGTCCCAGCCTCGTCGCCCCTTTTGTGTCTCGTTTCCGTCGTAGGTGTCGGTGGCCGAGTAGAAAGACCGACACAGGAATAAAGGATGCACGCTTGTGCAGGTAGGAGGTGACCAGCCAGTGGGACAGCAGAAACTAGAAACACTAGAGTAAATTAGAGACTTAGTGATACTTAACTTTTACGTAGCTCAGTACTGCAGAATGCTGATACATAATTGAGCTAGAGGCCTACCTAGTGCCTATCCGATACCAAGTCTTCACTGGTGCCTATCTGATTCCAAAGTGTTAGCTGGTTCCTATCTCAGTCCCAAGTGAACGATGTAGTTCAGTGGTGGCCACGAGCGGAGTTGTCGCAGAGGGCGCTCGTGGCTAACGTCGTAAGAACGCCGCGCCGTGCGCGCATGGCGGCGCGCGGCGAAAGTAGGTGGCGCGCACTTTAGACTTGTGCGACACCACAGTATGTACGTCTGCTAATCACATGAACCAGAAAAGGCAAACCAACGTTGCTAGCTTTTGTGGATTTGGAGAAGGCTTTTGACATTGTCGATTGGAATAAACTCTTTCAAGTACTGAAGCAAGCAGGGGTAAAAGATAGGGAGCGTAAGGTTATTTACAACTTGTACAAAAACCAGGCGGCGGTTGTCAGAGTTGAAGGGCGTGAAAGGGATACAGTGGCTGAAAAGGGAGTAAGACAGGGTTGTAACCTTTCTCCATTGTTATTGAATTTGTACATTGAGCAAGCTATAAAGGAAATCAGGGAGAAATTTGGAGAAGGAATTAAAGTTCAGGAAAAAGTATTAAAAACATTGCGTTTTGCCGACGACATAGTAATTCTATCAGATACAGCAAAGGACCTAGAAGAGCAATTGAACGGAATGGACAGTGTGCTGAAAGGTGCATATAAGATGAACATTGACAAGAGCAAAACTAGGGTAATGGAGTGCAGTCTAAGAAAATCAGGTGATGCTGAAGGAATTAGATTAGGTAACGAAACAATAAAGGAGGTAGATGAGTTTTGTTACTTGGGCAGTAAAATAACAAATGACGGTCGCAGTACGGAGGATATAAAATGCAGAATGGCGTTCTCGAAAAAGAGAAATTTGTTAACATCGAATATTGATTTAAGCCTAAGAAAGTCCTTTCTGAAGGCATTTGTATGGAGTGTTGCCTTGTATGGGAGTGAAACATTGACAATAAACAGTGCGGACAGGAAGAGAATAGAGGCTTTTGAAATGTGGTGCTACAGAAGAATGCTGAAGATAAGGTGGGTGGATCGCGTAACTAATGAGGAAGTACTGAACAGAATTGGGGAGAAAAGAAATATCTGACATACCTTGACTAAAAGAAGGGATAAATTGGTAGGACACATTCTTAGACATCAAGGAATTGTGAATTTAGCGTTGGAGGGAAGTGTATGGGGTAAAAACCGCAGAGGAAAACCAAGATATGGATACAGGAAGCAGATTCAGACAGCTGTAGGTTGCTCGTTCTGATGTGGAGATGAAGAGGCTTGCTCAGGATAGGGTATTGTGGAGAGCTGCATCAAACCAGTCTCCGGACTGAAGACCACAACAACAACAACTGCGTAATGTGCTTATTTCATTAAAAAATAAAGTTATTGCTATGGCGAATGTAAGTAGGTACAAAATATATCTTAGTGCTAAACTACCGACTATAAAAGTACTCTACGACATTGCCATATCCTCTTAGTAGCCTCACTATGTTGCAAATAAGGCTTTCCTTAGTTTCCGCCTTGTAGCATTTGGTATATAGTGGTCTCACTGCCACACATGTTGCACGCATTGTAATGGTGGGAGAAGTAGTGCGCCCGTCTAAACGGCTCAGAGGAACTGGGGGAAAGTGCACCTAAAACCAATCCTTTTTGTTAGGTTTTTATTTGTGTTTTAATTAAAAAAATTACTTGTGAGAATTAGACTCTATAGCCCTTACATAAAATTATTTTTGAAATAGCATATTTATGATACTAGTTCATCTAGTATCATGGATACAGTAAGCAGATTCAAACAGATGTAAGATGCCGTTCTTATGTGGAGTTGAAGAGGCTTGCTCAGGATGGGGTATTGTGGAGAGCTGCATCAAACCAGTCTCTGGACTGAAGAGTACAACAACAACAAGTTCATTTATGAAACATATATCTTTCAGAAGAAACCTACTGTATATATGAGGAGTGTGCATGTACAATACTAACAGAATCACATTTGGGTCACAAAATTACTAAATATTTTTTTCGATTCGTGTTTTAGTTATTTCTGAATCTTCGCGTAGTGATTCTGCCATACAAACACTGATTGTTACCTAAACAGTAAATGATTTGCTCGTTTTACCGTTCTTCGACCACTGTGGAGTTCAAACCAATCTTCGGATTGTCGACTGCTTTACCTTCATACATATGTCTTAATATTAGTTTTAAACTACGCTTTTCTGCTTCTTTCTCATCATTTCCGACCTGGTTCCCCTTTCTTCATCAGTTACGGTGTATTTTTTGCGTGTAAATATCTTTACTGTAAATCTCGTGACACTGTTTTTCAAGATCTTCTTACCCTTCTCTGTCTTCGATTTGTTCGATGGTCAACCCTAACTCATCTGAATGATCATGAAAATCTTTTAACCAGTTTTTTTCCTCCAGATGCAGATAAACAACTGTTTTAGTAGGCTAGTTTCTGATAGTCTGGAAATGTAGCAGAAGAAAACAACCCTCATTTTCCGCTCTGTGTCAATTATTGACTCAGTTTCAGGGTATACAGCTTCCTTAGGTAATAGTGACCACTGTCCCTCTAAATACAATAATATTTTATATAATAATAAAATAATACCAGAGAAAATATATAACACATTATTATGTTTAATGTTATTATACGAGGATCTTCCACAAAGTTTCTATAAGGTAAGATCGCACATGAGAGAGTTGCGCTTCTTCTCTTAATTCGTTGACGTTGGATCTGACCGCGGGACAGTCCAGCGCAGAGCAGTGCTGTGCGGTCTCAATCTTTCCGCAGCTCTCTCTCTCTTCTCCCTTTCCGTTGCCGACACTAGCGACACACGGTCGCGGCCGGGGCGGTGAACTATAGTGTACTCCACCCGCGGGGCTCGGGCGCGCCCGCCAGGTGGAAATGTTGGTCATGTCTGGTCTAAGTCTATTTGATAAAATTTCTACCTGTCCCAGTCTATGATAATTCCATAGATTACACTGAAGTTTACTTCTTATTTAACCCGCGAACTATTCCATGAGGTAAATATCAATTTAATACAGATAAATAATCGCTGAGACGGAGATGTCAAAAACAATAATGATAAATCTGAAGCACAGAATATAATTTGTGATGCGGCCGGGAATCGAACGCGGACCTCCTAAGTACTATTTACCTCCACGCCACAAATTTTAATTCAGCTTCTGTGTTCCAAAGATAATTTCCACGTTTGTGACGTGGAGGGAAATCGTACTTAGACTATTCCAAGGCGCCTTGATCGTTAGTGGTATGGTGGTCTAACAGTGCCGGGCGCCGTGGCTCAGAGCGCCCGGTCAGGTGGCTCAACGTTCCCTGTAATAAAAAAGCTGAGCCAAGAACACTTCGAACAAATACGAACAGCGTCCGCGCAATGAAAAGAACTACCCATAGAGCAAAAAAAAAAAAAAAAAAAAAAAAAAAACCAGTAAGCATGGAGGTCCGGGTTCGATTCCCAGCCGCATCACAAATTTTAATTCTATGCTTCAGATTTATCATTATTCCGTGAAGTTTAGCTACATCGATTATCAACTCTAGAGCTCGATATATATTAATAACTGTTTTAAGACTATTCAAATCTATTAAACCTCGCATTCTAGCTTCGAAATAGTGCTCGATTAGCACGCACTTGCGGTCGTTAAGTATTCAGACAGGATAAATATGCTAACAGTACTTTTAAATTGTTTATGTATGAGTACCCGAAACAAAAAAAATGTTCAAATGTTTGTTAAGCTTATGGGACTTAACTACGGGGTCATCAGTCCCTAAAATTACAAACTACTTATGAACTACTTACGAACTAGGACGGCACAAATATCCATGCCCGAGGGGGGATTCGAACCCCCGACCGTAGTGGCCGTGCTGACCGTGACTGGAGCGCCTCAGTCACCTCGGCCCCGAAACAAAAACATAAGATTTTATTTCTAGTCTCTGCTCACAATCCCGCTTCTATTACAGTGTAACAGACACGATACTCCCACTGATTTTCGTTGTACACTGCGACAGCAGCGCTTCAAGCGGCCGTTAAGCTACATTTATGAATACGATATGGGATGAATGTGTATTGTAGGAAACTTGTAGGAATACAATACCTACATTATTTCATGTACCATATCAACTACCACAGCTTTAGCTGAAGGAAGAAGGGCAGCTCGTTTCGTATTGTCACGATACAGGGGAGACAGCGTTACGGAAATTATACAGGATCTGGGATGGGAATCATTACAACAACGCCGCTTATCGCTGCGGCGTGGGCTACTTGCGAAACTCCAATCGCCAACATTCTCCTCCGAATGCGAAAATGCATTGTTGACTCCCACTTACATAGGTAGAAATGATCATCAGAATAAAATAAGAGAAATCAGACCTCGAACAGAGAGATTCAGGTGTTCTTTCTTCCCGCGCGCTGTTCGAGAATGGAATGGGAGATAAATAGTATAATTGTGGTTCGATGAGCCCTCTGCCAGGCACTTAAATGTGATTTGCAGAGTATCCCATGTAGATGTAGATGTAGACGTGGCAATAAAACGTCACAGCCGGCCGCGATGGCCGAGGTGACTGAGGCGCTCCAGTCACGGTCAGCACGGCCACTACGGTCGGGGTTCGAATCCCCCCTCGGGCATGGATATTTGTGCCGTCTTAGTTCGTAAGTAGTTCATAAGTAGTTTGTAAGTTTAGGGACTGATAACCCCGTACTTGAGTCCCATAGACTATACAAACATTTGAACATTTTTTTGAAAACGTCACAAGCAATATGTTTACCAACAAAGAAGAACCCATATCCACAAATGTTACTATATCTGACATAGAAACCGTAAGAATTTGAAGAAATAATGTGAAAGTATTGTCCAAACACTGTAATTAATTATTTATTTATTTCTCACATAAGATATCTTTCGGCATTTAATGCCGTCGTCAGGTGTTTCATATTTAGAGGTAGTAAATGCTTCAACTGACTATTTATTAGGTGATGATTTATATTTGATTTCTGAAATGTAGTCAGTTATAGCATCTGTCAATACCCCAGAATACTATAAAATATAAAATAAATGTATAGTATTCTGAGATATTGACAGATGCTGTAACTGACTACAATTCAGAAATCAAATATAAATCATCACCTAATAAATAGTCAGTTGAAGCATTAGTACCTCTAAATATGAAACACCTGACGATGGCATTAAATGCCGAAAGATATTTTGTGTGAGAAATAAATAAATAATTAATTACAGTGTTTGGACAATCCTTTCATATTATGTCAATATACGACATTTCTAACACTGTGGGCCCAAGATATAACAAATTTGAAGAAATTCACTGTTTAAGTAAAACTATTATTACACTGAAAAGTATATGCATGGATAAGAAAGACTAGTGAAGTGTAATACTGTGCGAATCGTTAGACTCCATATCGAATTCTTACGCCTATCTTAGTGAAAACAGACCATAACTTTTTTTTTTCTTTATTGTAATTTGAACACTAGCACAAACATGCCAATAGGCTACAGCAGCATTAACTGCCGCTCTTCAGCCGAGAGCACATAATACACAGGCGTAAAGATTTAAAACATGAAATGGAGTTAAAAACAATGGTGAAATAAAATGTAGATAAGAAGACAACTTGAAGAGCTTGCAGTATTGACGGATGAATAAAAATATACATTGTCAGTTAAGCAAAGAGCCACGGTGACTTTAAAAACATGTATTATGACACCATAACAAGACGAAGAGCAATCGGAGACAATGTGTAAAACCAAACGATGCGACACTTGTCTGTAGATGACGGACGCAGATAAAGAACACACTGAAGCACAGAAATTTGTATTTCCCGTATGTTTATATACTCTCACTTTCAGCGGAATAAGCTGCATATGTACACACATTCCTAAGTATTTCTTCATGAATCCCTTACATTCGTCTGTTTTTGCATTTATTTAACGATTATGCATGTCTTGACACTTTACTAATGCTTGAGACCCAAACACTATAGCAACAATTTCGTTAATTACGTACAAAGATAATTATAAACGAACACGACTCTTACGGTGCCTTGTCCACTGCTAGTAGCGTAGTGTCGTTTCAACTGGCAGTCGTTACCAAATTTTACACCAGTGAGTGTCGCGACTGTATGTATTTGACTGTGATTATAGTTTGTCCTACCGATATTTTTAATATTCATAGAACTGTTCATTTTGAATTCCCGTTATGAAATCTAATGTATGAAAGCCAAATATTTCTAATTCTGAATACCGAATTTTAACGAGGGATTACACCGTATTTGCCGGCGTATAAGGCGTACTTTTTTTCCTACAGAAATTGGTCCAAAACCTGGATGCATCTTATACGCTGGTTACCAGTTGGCTACAAGTTCCATCTCTTTCAAGGGATTAAAATAAAAGATATAGAATGCGGGAAATAATGTTTTAAGCGGGAAAATTTTCTTTAAGGTTCTCTCTTCATTTTCGTAGTTTATATTTGATATGTGTACATAATATGCACCAAAATACCCGTCAGTAGCTTTATTATTTAGTAAAGGTTATCTTAATGTCGTACCTATTTTAGTGCCAAGCAAAACTGAAACTGGTAACTTAGTGAGTTGAAACTTTCGACGTAATTTCATTCATCATAATCGACTTTTTTCGGCAGTCCTGTAAAAGCGTCATTCATTATTTGAGTAATGAAACTCTGCTCACATATTTGTCCATGTCTCGCCTGAAGATATTTGAAAATTTATTCGTATTCTCAAGTGCAAATATGTACACAAGTCTTTTTTTGTGATGCTTGAGCTGCCTCTCACAGTTGTATTTCTGAGGTTATAACTGTAGTGGAACGGTGACGATATAAATGCGATGGTTAATACAATTATTCATGTTTTTCTTTAGTTTCTAATCATGAAATTATTTTGACACTAGAAAAGTTTTATCAGTTGCTGGGATGTTGTTGATTAGTTATTTACAGTTCCCTAGCAACATCAACGGTCATAAGCTAACCGTGTAAATTCTCTAGACTTCGTCCGAAGTGTCCCGCACCACAACATAAATTAAAATTTGTAGAAGTATTCCCTTTAAATAGTTCATAAAAAATAAATATATCAGGTTCTTGTACGAGCGGGGCAAGGAAAATAGTCCGTGGCCGTTACTAAAATTTCATCAAAATCAAACACAGTCACTTCTGTTCGCTGTCGTTAACTAGTACTGAAAATGTTAACATTCCACAGCCTTCTAAACATTGTAGTTCCACATTTTCATTCGATACTCATATAATGTCACATTCGAAGCTAATCAGTAGTGATTCAATCAGAATTAAATTGTTTTCTCAAATAAGTCGAGATTCTTCACAAGAATCAAATTTATCTTGGTTTTAAATATTCTTGATCATAAATAAATCTTCATAAATGCAAGATATCTTTCAACATTAACAAATATTTATTCTTCTTCATGTTAATACAGTGTCAGTTTAGCAAGAAACGTGGACAACTGAATCGCAAACAAGACTAACTATAATCTAATATTCTTGTCTTTTCTTCTTTGAAACGATTGAAGCGCGGCAATAAAGAAGGCACAGCAGCATTCGTAGCCCCGTAGCTGGCGATTAAATTTTAATAGTGGCCGTCTACTGTAATGTTGGCTGCGGCGGCGACGACGCTCCCCGTGTTGATTGCGGCGCCTCGATCGTACATGAAACATACAGAAACAAAACATTTTAAGAATCATATTATAAAAAATAACAATATTTACATAAGCATAAAATATGTATGCATTCTAAATAAAAGGTTCGTTTTCTTTCATTTTTAATTTATAGCTTCAAAACAGGGCTGACATAAGAAAATGTAGTACGACTATCTTGTTCCACTACATAACATGCTGTGCTACATACAGTGCACCAACCAATACACAGACGCAAACCATCCACCATTCTCACAGTTTATGTAACATCACAAAAATACTTGCATAAGTAATTGCTCTTCACAATACATTCTCAAAATGCGTCATTTTAAACTGAAAATTCCCTACGGCCTACTCGTTGCTCGAGCTGATACTCTGCGCGGTGGCTGATGAGAGCAATTATTAACCGGTGCTACCTACCTAGGTGGCAACTTCGTAAGCCTTGACGACGCGTTCGTCAAACATTGCGACATAGTCGGCGCGCACTGCAAAACAGCGATAGCCGAAATACACGTTTGAATAAGCGCAGCATATCAAGACACTTGACTGCGTAAAGTTTACGAACACTACTTGAAGGCGCTGCCTTAGATATTTGATGTACATGAATAAATGTATTACAATTATATGGCAACTAGCTGAAAACCGGGCGCTGCCCGGGTATTTATTTATTTATACCTGCCATTTCTAGGTACATTCATAAGGGCTGAATGTCTAAAATCTCTTGGCAACACAATTAATAGTAAAGAAGTAATAGATTAAAACATGGTGCGTGATGGGGCGGTTTTCCATGAACGTTACTCTTTATGTGCTCATATATCATGAACTATGTATCGTACTGTGGGACAATTTAGAAGGTACACTTAACTATATGCGTGTATATTGTCTGTAAAATTTCCTGCGGCTACAATGTGGTGTCGCACAAGTCTAAAGTGCGCGCCACCTCCTTTCGCCGCGCGCCGCCATGCACGCACGGCGCGGCGTTCTTACGACGTCAGCCACGAGTGCCCTCTGCTACAACTCCGCTCGTGACCACCACTGAACGACATCGTTCACTTGGAACTGAGATAGGAACCAGTTAACACTTCGCAATCAGATAGGCACCAGTGAAGACTTAGCTATCGGATAGGCGCTAGGAATCATAAGTAGGCAGGCCTCCAGTCAAGAACTATGTAAAAGGTAAGTATTACTAAGTCTCTTTGAAATATATATCTCGTTCTAATTTACTCTAGTGCTTCTAGTTTCTGCTGTCCTACTGGCTGCTCACCTTCGTACCTGCACAAGCGTGCATCCTTTATTCCTGTGTCTGTATCTTCCTACTCGGCCACCGACACCTACGACGGAAACGAGACACAAAAGCGGCGACGAGGCTGGGACACAAAATACAATTTTTAGTGTAGAAATTAAATATTTAACGTCATACTTTGGCCCATCAACAGCGGAATGTTACTGTTTATGTGGTCATATCTCATGAACTACGTGTCGGAATGTGATACAATATAGAAGGTACATTCAACTATATGTGTGTATACCGTCTGTAAAACTTTCTGGGGCTACAATTTGTAGTGTTCAAATTATAAATTGTAACGTCATACCGAGAGCCGTAGTTTTACTCCATAAACAGCGGAAAAGTAGTAAGCGAGAAACCTTTCTCCCTTCATCATTTTACTATGGTTGGCAGCGATAAAAAGTTTAATAAAGGTTTGAAATTATGTTTAAAGTTTGTTGCAAGTCGCTAAGTACTGTCATTCTCATACAGTGTATTTCGAAAGTCTCGGCGCATTAAATGGCATTTTTTTGCGATTTCTATTGGTTATGGCGTAATATTTTTTGAACCATGCGCCGTATGTGATTCTTAACCATGCAGCAATTGTTACCTCACGGTAAGGAATGTGTGTACCAAATTTGGTTGAAATCGGTCCAATGGTTTAGGAGAAAATGAGCAGCATTGTCGCAAAATGCAGAAGTTTGCACCTCATTGTTTATGACGTCATATCTCGTGAACTATATATCGTATGTGATTCTTACACTTACGGCGACCGTCCTCATGGATTGAAGCTTACGTGTACAAAACTTCTTAAAGATTGGAAGAAAACTGTAGATTTGTATGAAACACATACAAATATACGGACAGTCTGCTTTATATATTAGATGTAAAAAAAGGTAAAGCAGTCAACAATCCGAAGATTGGTTTGAAACACCCCAGTGCTTTACTAGGCATGGTCCTGTTTGGAGGTGGTATGCCGTTGCCTTCCTCCGACCAGACTTACCCAGTCAGTTATAGGGGGACCTACAGCTTAACGTGGGTTCCGAACCATGGTGCTACTCGGTATTTTTCACATGGGCAGTATTGCCAGAGGAGAAAGAAGTGAAAAGTGACAGATAAAAATCCTAGGACCTGGCGGGGATCGAACCCGGGACCTTTGGATTTGTAGTCTGGCACTGTACCACTGTGCTACGGAGCCGCACAGATGTATTGTGAATTAATTTAAATAAATAAATAAAAATGAAAATAAAAAAAAATATGTCTTGAAAGTGGGATGCGTCTTATACGCCGGTGCGTCTTGTATACCGGCAAGTACGGTAATTTCCCCTCGTAAACTAAGGGTAAATACTTCAAACAATTAGTCGTAAATCTTGTTTATTAGAAATTCCTAGGAATTTACAATTCCCCCCGAAAGATCAGAAAACTGATGACGATATGAACCTGTGCTAAAATCCACGTTCTATTGTAGTAACGAGGAATCAGAAAAAAACGACGTCTTGTGGGCGGAGGCTGTACTGATGCGTCCGGGAGCAGCGGGGATACACGGTAAAAGCCCATTATTATACAGTAGGTAGACTACAGTAGACCGGCCTTGACTCTCGCGCTGGGAGGGGGGATCCCAACATCGGGATCCACAGGCAGCTCCCCGCTTCCCAGAACAGCGCATGCGCAATGCGTTACTCGCCTAGTACGGCTAGGCGGAACAGTAGTTCCCACTATCGACAGGTCAACCGCTGTGGAAGTCTGTGATTCCTCTACAGTGTCTTTTCCATTATACGCGCAAAGAATTCCAGCAGTGTGTAGTTACTCTACAAATAATCTGTCCAGTCGAAGTAAAAGATGGCGCCTTCTAATATATAAAGGAGAGTGTCCGTATATTTGTACGTGTTGCATACAAATCTACAGTTTTGTTCCAATCTTTATGAAATTTTGTACGCGTAAGCTTCAAGCCATGAGGACGGTCGCCGTAAGTGTAAGAATCACATACGATATATAGGTCACGAGATATGACGTCATAAACAATTAGATGCGCGAAGAACTGCTGCATTTTGTGACAATGCTGCTCGTTTTCTCCTAAACCATTGGACTGATTTCAACCAGATTTGGTACATCTTCTATAGGAGTACGAACCACATACGACACGTGGTTCAAGGAACATAACTCCATAAACGATAGGAGTTGCAAGAAACTGCCATAATGCGATGAGACTTTACAAATACACTATAAGAGAATGAGAGTACTTGGCGACTTGCAACAAACTTTAAACATAATTTTAAATCATAGTAAAATGATGAAAGGAAAAAAGTTACTACTTTTCCGCTGTTTTTGGAGTAAAATTACGGCATTCGGTATGACGTTACAATTTATAATTTCTAGACTACAAATTGTAGCCGCATGAAATTTTATATGCAATGTACACACCTATCGTTGAATGTGCCTCCGAATTTGTAGCACAGTGCGATCTGTAGTTCATGAGGTATGAGCACATAAAACAGTAACGTTCATAGAAAATCGTCCTATCGCGCAACAAGTAGTACTCTATTACTTCTTTAACACCAATTGTATTTCCAAGAAATTTTACAGACATGCAGCACTTATCATTGTTAGTTTGGGAGCTACAACCCTTCAAAGTTCCGGGGGCGGAGGCTGCGATAGCGTAGCTCACTGGCCCAGTGGCTAACCTCTGGGGCACGGCTAACTGTCTCATACGCTGTCAGATACGCTGCCGTTGCCTCCGCCCCCTAAACTTTGAAGGGTTGTAGCTCCCAAACTAACAATGATAGGAATGTAGTTTAAATTGATTTGGACGCAGCTGGTTTAAACGAATCCAATACACGATAGAAAAAACTATAGTTCCATTTAAAAAATTATATCTTTGTGGTGTAACTCTTTGGAAAATGATACATTAAACTATGTTCATAGCTCCGCAGAAAGTGTAACATTTCTTGTGTTGACCTACCGCATTAAAATTTCCCGTCACCTATTATTTTATAAGTTACAGAGGCAAACACACTTTGTGAAACACCCTGTATATGAAAAATTATACAGTTGTACAACATATAACTCAATAAATACAAGTCATTTGTCATTTATCTTTCTTCTTTGTTACGATACTGCATTTATAATTTTGTGATTATGCGCCGGGCCCGGTGGTTTCGGGATAAAGTACTCGACTGTCCGATGGGTCGCAGATTCGAAACTCCGCGAGACCTCCGAATTCTTCAGTCCGCGCTTTAACCCAGCCTTCACCTCTCAAAGATGTGAGGAGTTTCCAGAAACGACAAGTGATTCGGATTCCACGTTAAGCTATAAGTCCTCTTTCCCCGGCAGGTTAACTGGGGTAGACTAAGGACACGCAAGTCGCCGAAGTGGGGTCCAATTGAAACACCTGCACCAGGCAAATGAGCCACACGAAATTATTATTCTTATGTACGAGGCGCGTCCAGAAAATAAGTTCCGTTTGGTAATAAAATGAAATTGTACACAGATACAGAAGAAAGTTTTATTGCACAAAATTCTACAACTCTTCAACTACTTTTCCACATAACTGCCGAAATTTTGTAGGCACTTGTCATAGCGTGCCACAAGTTTTTGCAGGCATCCTTCACAGAAGGTTGCCGCCGGTGTATTCAACCATGTGGTAACAGCTCTTTATCATCGTTGAAGTGTTGACCACCAAGGATAGATTTTAGGTGTAAGAAGAGATGAAAGTCGCTAGGAGAGAGGTCCGAGCTGTATGGAGGATGATCAAACAGGTCCCTTTGAAATTTCCGTAAGAATTGTTTGGTCACATTCGATGTGTGAGGTCGGGCATTATCGTGAAAAAAAATCTTTTGACAGTAATCCTCTTCTTACACCTAAAATCTGTCCTTGGTGGACAACACTTCAACGATGATGAAGAGCTGAAAGAACATGTTACCACATGGTTGAATACACAGGTGGCAACATTCTATGAAAAAGGCACACAAAACCTTGTGCCTACAAAATTTCGGAAGCTATGTAGAAAAGTAGTTTAACAGTTGCAGATTTTTGTACAATCAATATTTTTTTCTGTATCTGTACCAGTTCGTTTTATATAACCAAACGGAACTTACTTTCTGGGCGCGCCTCGTATATTACGCAAGACAGCCTTATTTCTTGTATATTCTCCGATAAATATAACATGTATTTAGATAAAAGGAGATGGACAGAGAGCGAAGGAATAGGAGAAGTACTTACTCAAGGCAGGAATAAATAAATAATACCCGGGCTACGCCGGGTTTTCAGGTAGTCTGTACTGCTTTATAAAGAACACTTGCTTAATTCTGAAGCCGCGCAGGAAATGTCAATATGGTCTGGGGCGTCATGTCGCGGATTGTGGGAAAGCTGCTGTCGGTGGTTCGCCTTCTCCCTCACGTATGAATGTGTGTGGGTTTTTTCGTCCGTATTATTTTTAGCATGAGTGAAAGTACACTGCTGGCCATTAAAACTGTTACACCAAGAAGAAATTACAGTTTCACGAAATTTCGGCGCATAGATCCTAAGAAATCAGTACCCAGAATAACCACCTCTGGCCGTAATAACGGCCTTGATACGTCTGGGCATTGAATCAAACAGAGCTTGGATGGCGTGTACAGGTACAGATGCCCATTCAGCTTCATCACAATACCACAGTTCATCAAGAGTAGTGACTGGCGTATTGTGACGAGCCAGTTGCTCGGCCACCATTGACCAGACTTTTTCAATTGGTGAGAGATCTGGAGAATGTGCTGGCCAGGGCAGCAGTCGAAAATTTTCCGTATCCATAAATGCCCGTACAGAACCTGCAACATGCGGTCGCGCATTGTCCAGATGAAATGTAGGTTTTCGCAGAGATCGAATGGAGGGTAGAGCCACGGGTCGGAACATATCTGGAATGTAACGGCCACTGTTCAAAGTGCCGTCGATGAGTACAAGAGGCGACGTGTAACCAATGGTACCCCATAGCATCACGCCGGGTGATACGCCAGTATGGCGATGACGAATAAACGCTTCCAATGTGCGTTCACCGCGATATCGCCAAACACGGATGCGACCATCATGATGCGGTAAACAGAATCTGAATTCATACGAAAGAATGACGTTTTGCCATTCGTGCACCCAGGTTCGTCGTTGCGTACACCATCGCAGGCGCTCCTGTCTGTGATGAGGCGTCGTAACCGCAGCCATGGTCTCCGAGCTAGTAGTCCATGCTGCTGCAAAGGTCATCGACTGTTGGTGCAGATGTTTGTTGTCTTCCAAACGTCCCCATCTGTTGGCAGTGATATAAAGTGGAACAACCACATAAAACAATTCTTGGATAAGACAGATGGCAATCAGATCATTGAAAGAATACCCAGAAAGTGCAATCCACCAACAAAGTAAATAGCTTACAAAACTCGTTCGACCAATTCTTGAATACTTCTCGTCATTGTGGTATCAGCACCAAACAGCATTGACACAGGAGATAGGGAAGTAGCACGCTTCGTAAGCACGACAGCCACAGTGGTAATCGCTCAACTCAAGTGGCAGACGTTGTAAGAGAGACATTATGCATCATGGTGCAGGCTTGTATCAGAGTTTGAGTCCCGAGAGCGCACGTTTCTCGATAAGTCAGCCAATATATTGCTTCTTCCTATGTATTCCTCACGAAATGGCCGTGAAGATACCTTCAGTAAGATCACATCCCAGGCGTAGATTTACTGGCTTCACTGCATGCGTCAAACCTACGCCACTGGAAATACACTACATATTGCAACGGGACTGGTTGATGTGTGTGTAACGGGGCTACTTAATATGTGTGTGTGCGTTTTGTTGCCTTCAGTACTAACAGGTGTCTACAAAAATGAAAGATCATATCGGGCTGCTAAAATTATGGATCTGACTGTAATACTACTAGGAGAGTAACTTGACAGTTAGTGCGCAACGTAATGCTGACCTACGAAGGCAAGTTTGGACACGTCGAAACTTACGCTATCTGACTGCAATATTAGAAGGATTAAAAAGATGCAAAACCTTATTTGGCTGATAGTCACTTTACGAGAACAATAAAAGAATGTCGTACTGTGTTGTACTTGTTGGCCCTGTCTTAGTATTACTATACAATCAGTCTGAATACACAAATATTGAATGCGTGTAAAAAGGGTCAGTGATACCTCGCTTCACACCAACTCACATTCTTCACTTCATATCGTTCATGACACCCACTTGCTACAATGTACTTAGTTGCCATTAACTTATAATCACTTACAGCGTCAAGAATAATCACAAACAAATTAAATCATTCAAACTGAATAAATCTGTATTAAAGAAAATTAGAAAATTAGCAATCAGCAAATTCGACACGAGTAACATAAACTATAAAAATGAAGAATGTGCATATTATTGCGAAGTCGTGCAATGCGGCAGTTTCTAAAACATGAATGCAGCCCTACCCTCAGGAAAGGATTAATTATAAAAAATAATAAAAAATCAAAATGTCAAAAAGTGAAAGGAACTGCTTTTTTATTATTTTTATTATATATGTTGTTGCCAACATATATAATCCCAAAACTTAAGGTAGGAAATTTCCATTCAGTATCCACCTTACAATATAGATGCAGTATCTGAGCATTTGCCGCAATTAGGAGCCATGCATTGCCAATCGAGCTACTTGCCTACCCAACCGTAAACTGAAACACGGAACGAGATGGCGTAGTGGTAATACATTGAACTCACATTGTGTACGACAGCGCTTCAAACCGACCTCCACCCATACAGATTTAAGTTTTCTGTAATTTTCCTAAATCACCCCAAGTTAATTCCGGAATGGCTTCTTTCAAACGACGCTCATTCTTATCAGAATTCAGTTCAATCGTTTGCTCCATCTCTAATAACCACAACGTCGACGGGACATTAAACCGAAAAATTCTTTTTTATATCTATATTTTTACCCTTAACTCATCTTTCGGCACAAGATCTCAAACCCTCTGTAGGCCGCGGTGGCCGAGGGGACTGAGGCGCGCCAGTCACGGTCTGCACGGCCACTACGGTCGGAGGTTCGAATCCCCACTCGGTCATGGATATTTGTGCCGTCCCTTGTGTTAGCTAGTTCATAAGTAGTTTCTACGGAACATGATTTAATCGTAACAAACACGTGGTTTAAAAATCACAAAAGAAGGTTGTATACATGGAAGAGACCAGGAGACACCGTAAGATATCAGATACATTTTATAATGGTAAGACATAGGTACCGAAACCAGGTTATAAACTGCAGGACATACCCAGGGGCAGATGTAGACTCTGACCATAACTTGTTAGTCATGAACTGCAGGCTGAAGCTGAAAAAATTGAAGAAAGGTAGGAAAATAAGGAGATGGGACAGATAAATTGAAGGAACGTGAAGTTCTGGAGAAATCAGAGGGAGATTTAGGCATCAATTGACAGAAACAGGGGGAAATAAAACAGTAGAAGAGGAATGGGTAGCATTGAGAGACGTAATAGTGAAGGCAGCAGAGGACAAAATAGGTAGAAAGGCAAGACTTACAAAAAATCCTTGGATATTACAGGAAATACTAAATTTAATTGATGAAAGGAGAAAATATAAAAATGCAGTAAATGAAACAGGAAAAATGGAGTACAGACGACTAAAAAATGAGATTGACAGGAAGTGCAAAATGGCTAAGCAGGAGTGGCTAGAAGCCAAATGCAGATCTGTAGAAGAATGTATAGCAAGGGGAAAAGTAGATACCGCCTACAGGAAAATAAAAGAGACATTTGGGGACAAGAAAAGCAACTCTACGAATATCAAGAACTCAGATGGGAAACCAGTTCTCAGCAAAGAAGGGAAAGCTGAAAGGTGGAAAGAGTACATAGAGCAGCTCTACAAAGGAAATGAACTTAAAGACGATGTTGTAGGAAGGGAAGAGGAAGTAGATCAAGATGAAATAGGAGATACTATACTGAGAGATGAATTTGACAGAGCTTTGAAAGACCTAGGTCGGAACAAGGCTCAGGAGTAGATGATATACCCTCAGAGCTACTAAGTTTATTTGAACTGGTGTGTAGGATTTATGAGACAGGCGAAATGACCTCAGACTTTAAGAAAAATGTAATAATCCCCATTCCAAAGAAATCAGGCGCAGATAGGTGTGAAAATTACAGAACCATCAGTTTGATAAGTCATGGTTGCAAAATTTTAACACGAATTATCTACAGGAGAATGGAAAAGCTGATAGAAGCTGACCTCGGTCAAGATCAGTTTGGATTCAGGAGGAACGTAGGAACCCGGAAGGCAATACTCACTTTACGTCTTATCTTAGAAGATAGATTAAGGAAAGGCAAACCTACATTTTTAGCTTTTGTAGATTTGGAGAAAGCATCTGACAATGTTGACTGGAATACACTCTTTCAAATTCTGAAGTCAGCAGGGGTAAAATACAGGGTAAGGAGAGTTATTTACAACTTGTACAAAAGCCAGACCACAGTTATTAGACTCGAAGGGCATGAAAGGGAAGCATCAGTTTGGAAGGGAGTAAGACAGGGTTGTAGCCTTTCTTCGATGTTATTCAATTTGTACATCGAGCAGGCGGTGAAGGAAAGCAAGGAAAAATTTGGAATAGGGATTAAATTTCAGGGGGAAGAAATAAAAATATTGCGTTTTGCTGATGACATTGTAATTCTGTCAGAGACAGCAAAGGACCTGGAAGAGCAGTTGAATGGAATGGACAGGCTGTTGAAGAGAGCGTATAAAATGAATATTAACAAGAGCAAAACAAAAACAATGGAATGTGGTCTTAGAAAATCAGGCGATGCTGAAGGAATTAGATTAGGTAACGAAACAATGAAGGTGGTAGATGAGTTTTGTTACTTGGGTAGTAAAAAAACGTGCGATGGTCGCAGTACAGACGATATAAAATGCAGAATGGCAATGGGAAGAAAAGCATTTTTGAAAAAGAGAAATCTGCTGACATCGAATATTAATTTAAGGATAAGGAAGTCTTTTCTGAAGGCATTTGTGTGGAGTGTTATCTTGTACGATGAACGATAAGCAGTGCGGACTGAAAGAGAATAGAGGCTTTTGAAATGTGGTGCTACAGAAGAATGCTGAAGATTAGGTGGGTAGATCGCATAACTAATGAAGAGGTACTGAACAGACTTGGTGAGAAAAGGAATTTTCGGCATACCCTGACTAAAAGAAGGGATCGCTTGGTAGGACACATTCTTAGACATCGGGGAATCGTAAATTTAGCATTGGAGGGAAGTGTGTGGGGTAAAAATCGCAGAGGGAGACCAAGAGATGCGTATAGTAAGCAGATTCAAGTGGATATGGGTTGCCGTTCTTATGAGGAGATGAAAAGACTTGCGCAGGATAGAGTAGGGTGGAGAGCTGCATCAAACCAGTCTCCGGACTGAAGACCATAACAACAACAAGTAGTTTGTAAGTTTAGGGACTGATGACCCCGTAGTTAAGTCCCATAAGATATACAAACATATTTTTTCAAACCCTCTAGTTATGTTTATTTCAAGCAACAGCATCATAAACGGTAAACAGAAGACTTGTTCACCTCGTATAAGCCACTCGCAAAACGCTGTTGAAATTCTCAGAGCGCGAGCGTGGGTGTTGGGAGGCGTAGGCCTAAGCCACTCCTCGTGACATAGTGTGAGACTTAACAATGAAAATCCCGAGCACGAGGTTCTTACTCCTGATGAAAAACAATCACATGAGCTGTACCTCGTGAGAACGGATTTCAGAGGTATGGCGGCAAGCTCGGCCCGAAAATGACGTGAGTCGCATTAGTTGTATTTGCGAATGGCCTCAGAAAGGTGTGGAAATTGCGTACTGAAGCTCAGAGAACTTATTTCAGCTTTAATCGGGCTACGTTCGTCCACACTGCTGATCTGTGGATCAGCCAAGCCAAAATATCAAAAGTACAGGGTGTCCACAAAAGGACTCCCTGATTTCAAAATTAAATATCTCGAAAACAAATATCGTTAGAGGAATGCAGTAAACGGTATGTTTATTGTGAAAGCTGTAAGACGTTTATACAGCAGTTTGAGATAATAGTTACAAAACCTGCTATTAGGTGGTGCTGTAATCGCCATACGTAATGCCTAGTATAAATAGTGATCCGAAGCCCAGAGCGATCAGTTCCACTATTGAAACGTGAAAGGAGGTTAGCGTACCGAAGAGAGAGATTAAAACCATGTACTCCATTGAAGAACGCGTTTTTACCACAGGTTAGAAGAGAGTCCTACGGCAACAAGGCTAAGTTTTCAAGCACGATTTAATGTTCCAAAAGGACCCGATGCGAAACCATTCGTACGCTCTTCGCAAAATTTCAACGAACAGGCTGCGTAACTGATGATCTAGTGGGGCATGTCGGCCGCAAGCAAACCGCAGTTACGCCATTTGACCCTCATTTCCTCCGTTGGCTCTCTCCCATTCTTCCGTCCACCTCGTTCCTGATTGATCCCTGAATAATACCTCAGTTACTTGTAGGACCTTCACATCTTGGGTCCATGGTACGTTCTTTAGTCTTTCCATGCAATTCATGATCCCGTGCCTAAGTCTTGCTGTTGAGTCTTTCAACTTGTCCATAGAATGAAATTTTCACTCTGCAGCGGAGCGTGCGGTGATATGTTACTTCCTGGCAGGTCAAAACTGTGTGCTGGAACCAGGTTTCGAAACATGGACCTTTGCCTTTCGTGGGTAAGCGTTCTATCGTCTGAGATGTCCCCGGTACACTTCACGGTACGTCCTCACAGCTTTACTTCCGCCAGTACCTCTAGTTATACTTTCCAAGTTTCACAGAAGTTCTCCTGCGAACCTAGCAGGACTAGCACTCCTGAAAGAAAGGATACGGTGGAAATATGGCTTAGTCACAAAGTAAGGAATGTTTCTAGAATGAAATTTTCACTCTGCAGAGGAGTGTGCGCTGATTTGTAGCTTCCTGGTAGATTAAAACTGCATGCCCGCGAAAGGCAAAGGTTGCAGCATACAATTTGAACCAATAATTTTTCTCATAATCTTTCGTTCTTCGTTCAGGATGTTTTCGAAATCACCTTATCTATTCAGAACCAATGTTTCACTTGTGTACAAAACTTTCAGGTTTGATCAGATCAAATGTTCAAATGTTTGTAAATCCATTGGACCAAACTGCTAGAGTCATTAGTCCCTAGACTTTCAAACTATTTACGAGGCGCGTCCAGAAAGTAAGTTTCGTTTGGTAAAAATGAAATTGTACACAGATACAGAAGAAATTTTTATTGCACAAAATTCTACAACTCTTAAACTACTTTTCCACATAACTGCCGAAATTTTGCAGGCATTTGTCATAGCGTGGCACCAGGTTTTGTAGACCTTCTTCATAGAAATCTGCCGCCTGCGTCTTCAACCAGTTGGAAACAGTTTCTTTCAGCTCGCGTCATTGGTGAAGTGATGACCGCCAAGGAAAGACTTGAGATGTAAGAACAGATGAAAGTCGCTAGGAGCGAGGTCAGAGCTGTACGGAGGATGGTCAAACAAGTCCCAGCCAAATCCCTGTAGGAGGTTTTTCGTCACATTTGCAGTGTGTGGTCGTGCGTTGTCGTGAAGCAAAACAACATCTTTTGACAGCAGTCCTCCGCGCTTATTCTGAATTGCACGGCGCAATTTCCGAAGTGTCTCGCAATAAGCATCTGCCTTTGGTGGGGATGAAGTGATTGCCGCTTACTCTCAGGGCTGTCGTACGAAACCCACGTTTCATCTCCTGTGATTATCCGTCTCAGAAATTCTTCGCCGCTTTCAGCATAACGGGTGAAAAACTCAAGTGCACTCACTACCCATCCGTTCTGTTTTGTGTTGCTCAATGAGAATCTTTGGTACCCAACATGAGCAAAGTTTACGGAATTTCAGTTGTTTGGTAACAATTTCATGCATCAGTGATCGTGAAATTTGGGGGAAGTACATAGCGAGAGCACTGATTGTAAACCAACGGTTTTCCTGGATCTCGTCATCAATCACGTGAATCAGTTCTTCTGTAACCAAAGGTGGACGCCCCCTTCGTTCTTCATCGTGCTCATCACTACGCCCGCCATTGAACTGTCGGATCCATCTTCTCACCATCGAATCACTCATCGCATTTGGTCCGTAAACATCGCAAATTTGCCGATAAATTTCACTTGGTATCACTTTCCTCGCATTCAGAAACCGAATCACCGGTCTGATTTCACAGGCGGCGGGATTTTGAATCAACGCCAACATTTCAAACAAGCATAACAAAGCGTGCGTAACTGACAGTGATCTCCAAATGGCGCACGTTCTTCTCCTTGATACACATCGTCTAGGACGCATGTGCGGAACTGCAGTAGCAGCGCTATAGCGGAAATAAATTGAATCGGAACTTAATTTCTGGACGCGCCTCGTACTAACCTACACTAAGGACATCACACGTACACATAGACACACACACACACACACACACACACACACACACACACACACACACACACACACACACACACACACACACCTACACAAACGCATGCCTGAGGATGGACTCGGACCTCCAACGGGAAGTTTGATCACCGTATTGTTGTGTCTGATCTTTTGGGTGTGTAGACATGTATTTTTCTATGGAATTACCACGCGTTCTAACATTGTTCACTTGATTTTTCCGTATCAGAACTCTCTGACCTTCAAAAATTATTGAACTGAAGGAGAGGCACTGAAACAAAAATTTTTCTGCTGCCGGGATTCGAATCTGGGACTTTCTGCTTACTAGGCAAGCTCTATAACAACTAAGCCACTGCGACCCGTTGGAAACGGCGATTTCACACACTGTCTAAAAGCACTTTTCCCTCCACAAAGCAGCCTTCAATTCTGCCTCATGTTACCCTATATAAATAGGTATCAACGTTGCCAAGGCACTCCAATAGCGGAATAGCACTCCAGGAACTACCGTTAATGGAAATCCTGACTTGTAAATATAAAATAATAAATCAATGGCCAGAGACATATTTTTTCTTGATATATAACAGAGATGTTGAATTCAAGGAGATGCACAAATTTTAATTCTGCTTCTCTCCTTCAATTTAATATCGATACAGAATAAGTCTCCGGACTCTCATTTATTATCTCTGACCTTCCTTTACTAGCCATGTTGGTCCGAGGGACTCACAGAGTTATGTGAAGTGAGGAACTCCTCTGATCTTCCGGTATCTTGTAGGGTAATTCCTTAATCTTGAATCCGCTGCAAATCAACAAAGTTTTCTCAAATGAAATCTATAGGCCACTTCTTTCAGTACATTGCTTCAGAAGCACTATTATTAAAAGCTTTGATTTTGTTAAATGCTAGTTTCGCTAGATCGTCTGCGAAGGTTACACTGATATTGAGGTAGTCCTTTACTCTTCCGTGTTGGGTAAGTTTGCAGTACTGGTTTTTGAGTTCATTCTCCCACTCTCTGTGCTGTTATCGGTGCAGTACCTCCTTGATCGGAAGCAAGCTTGGTATTTCCGAATCTTGTGTTCGAGATGTTCTTCAGTTCTTTGACAAAGGCATGCTGAGTAGATCTTTGACTTGAACAAGGGAAATTCCTCTGTAGTTACAAACTAACTTGTCACCTCTGTTATTTTTGAGACTGTGACTGTGTCTGGGGATTTAATCTTTAGTGGGCTGTGAAGATTTTGCGTTTTGTCTACATAGCAATCTCTTTGGTTCTGAACGGTTAAGCAGATCTGATAAATATGCAGCCAGCTCTCTACAGTTATCTTAGTTTGTCCGTTAATTTGTTTCCAGAATCAAAAGTGTTGTGGGATGTATTACGTATCTTACTTTTGAATGTCTTGCAGTAGTTTAATGTGTTGTGACTTTTGAAGTCTTTTGCGATGGAGTCCAGCTACACCTTCATGTGCCTCTACTTTGTTCGCCTAATTAATTTCGCGACTTTGGTCTCGAAGAGATATTGTTGCGTCTCATGTGACTTTTCGGTGTTGTGTCTTTGGAAGGATGTCTTTCGTTCTTGCTGTGCTTATTCACTTGTAGAATCCCACCATAGAGATTCTGTGGGATTAACTGTTTAACTTTATGAGTGATCTTGGACTGTAAATGATCCCAAGTATCGTCTTTTCTTTATCCCATTCTTCTTTTATGTTTGTTTCCTTAATCCTTTCAGTGTCTAATTTCGAAAGATACGTTTTCTTGGGAAGGATTCTTTTCGGTGTATACATCAATACTATATTTACTGCTAGCCATCCAAAGTACAGCCCCAAAAAGGACCGAAGATATCGCAGCCAAATTTAATGGGGAGATAACACGTTGTGCAAAGATGACTTGATTTAAATTACAGGAAGATAAAATCAGCATCAAGTGTCACCGCCATTGCTAGCTATAACCGTTGCTACAGGTTTCGTGATTGAAAGAAACACAGCATGTGTTAATGCGGCACACAGCTCCATGATGTTCCCACATATTGCAGAAGCTGACTTAGCGTAGCAGTGAGCGGTGTATTCCTGACCTGTCTTTCTTCAATCTAACGTTCCCATAATACCTCTTGATAATATAAGTTGCAAGGAACTATGCAGCTAACAAAGTCATGACAAAGCTGCATTTACACTACTGGCCATTAAAATTACTGCACCAAGAAGAATTGCAGATGATAAACGGGTATTTATTGGACAATTATATTATACTAGAAATGACATGTGATTACATTTTCACACAATTTGGGTGCATAGATCCTGAGAAATCAGTACCCAGAACAACCACCTCTGGCAGTAATAACGGCCTTGATTCAAACAGATGGCGTGTACATTTACTGATGCCAATGCAGTTTCAACACGATACCACAGTTCATCGAGATAGTGACTGGCGTATTGTGACAGCCAGTTTCTCGGCCACCATTTACAAGACGTTTTCACTTGGTGAGAGATCTGGAGAATGTGCTGACCAAGGCAGCAGTCGAAAATTTTCCGTATCCAGAAAGGCCCTTCAGCACCTGCAACATGCGGTCGTGCATTATCCTGCTGAAATGTAGGGTTTCGCCGGGATCGAATGAAGGGCAGAGCCACGGGTCGTAACACATCTGAAATGTAACTGCCACTGTTCACAGTGCCGTCGATGCGAACAGGAGGTGAGCGAGACGTGTAACCAATGGCACCCCATACCATCACGTCGGGTGATACGTCAGTATGGCGATGATGAATACACGCTTCAAAAATGTAGAAATGTTTGTAGAGCTTAAGGGAGTTAACTGCGGTGTCATCAGTCCCTAACCTTACAAACTACTTATGAAGTACCTTATACTAAAGACGACACAAACATCCATGCCCGAGGAGCGATTCAAACCCCCGACGGCGGACGACCGCGCGCACCGCAACACGGCGCTCCAGCGCGCGCGGCTAATCTGCCGCGGCAATACACGCTTCCAATGTGCGTTCACCGCGATGTCGCCAAGCAGAATGCGACCGTCATCATGCTGTAAATAGAACCTGGATTCATCCGAAAAAAATACGTTTTGCCATTCGTGAAACAGGTTCGTCGTTGCGTACACCATCGCTGGCGCTTCTGTTTGTCATGCAGTGTCAAGGGTAATCGCAGCCATGGTCTCCGAGCTCATAGTCCATGTTGCTGCAAACGTCGTCGAACTGTTCGTGCACATGTTTGTTGTCTTGTAAATGTCCCCATGTTGACTCAGGGATCGAGACGAGGCCGCACGATCCATTACAGCCATGCGGATAAGATGCCAGTCATCTCCACTACTAGTGATATGAGGCCGTTGGGATCCAGCACGGTGTACCGTATTGCCCTCCTGAACCCACAGATTCCATATTCTGCTAACAGTCATTCGATCGCGACCAACGTGAGCAGCAATATCGCGATACGATAAATCGTAATCGCGATAGGCTACAATCCTGCCATTATCAAATTCGGAAACGTGATGGTACGCATTTCTCCTCCTTACACAAGGCATCACAACAAAACGTTTCACCAGGCTACGCCGGTAAACTGCTGTTTGTGTATGTGAAATCGGTTGGAAACTTATGTCATCGCGGTGAAGGTGTCGCCACCGGCGCCAACCTTGTGTTAATGCTTTGAAAACCTAATCATTTGCATATCACATCATCTTCCTGTCGTTTAAATTTCACGTCTGTAGCACGTCATCTTCGTGGTGTAGCAATTTTAATGGCCAGGAGTGTAATTTTAAAAGTTCGATGTATGTTCTTTTCTCAGAGAAGAATAGTTGCCAAGTAATGCAAGGCACCGAAGAACTCCAGATCCCGGTCAATGAAAAAATCATCGCGCTAGATATTGTGAACCTATATAGTAGCAAACCTCTCAAGGAATCCATACAAATAATCACATACAATTTATCGAAACAAGAAACTGTGGCCAGGGCAGAAATAGTTGAACTAATAGAATTACTAGAACTTGTTCTCTGCCGTAACTGTTTCACATTTAATTTCAAAATATATAAACAGGATGCGTAGCAAAGGGTAGACCACTCAGTGGAATTATTGCTGAAATTTTCACCGACCACCTTGAAAAACATTATTTTAATAACGAATTACATACTTTAGTAAGCGGATTCAGTAATTTTCACCAAAGCACTGAGTTCATCATACAGCGCCGAAAACACAAAATATTTTTATATGGCAATAACTAACAAACACAGTAGACTCTGAACATTAAAGTGTACATAAAACCAAGAAATACAGATACAGATACTGCGAGGGATGTTCATGCCACCGACTTTAGTGGAAGGGCTAGGAATCAGGTGTTTTCTTCACCCTTCAAAGGTCTCCCATGGGGCTGCCCAGGTGGTGATGGGAGAGAAATCCTCTGTATCAACTGGGAAGCTAAGCATAGAAGTGGCTGAAGTTTGTGGGAGATATTGTGTGATGGTTGGTTGTAGGATAGATAATATTTTCTTATACACTCTGATGAATGCTTCCTGGCGACGATCGCCTGGGGAGGTATGTGGCACAGAACTGGGAACCACAGAAGAGGTGTAGCCAAGACGGTACCACTAATTATCCTCATGGGTCTATGGCGGACCCGAGTGTTAATCTCTGTACATTATATCTCTGAACTTCATTCACGTTTTAATACTTCAAATGTTTTTTTCATTCGTTTCTGTTCTTGTTTCTTTTCTGCATGTTTTGAGTGACAATTAAAAGATATAAACAAATCCTTTTTCTCCTTTATGGACCTTTTACTCAAACCATAAGGATAGGTCTATTAAGCTGCACGTCAACTTTTGTGTCCCAGCCTCGTCGCCGCTTCTGTGCCTCGTTTCCGTCGTAGGTGTCCGTGGCCGAGTGGAATGAGACCGACACAGGAATAAAGATAGCACGCTGGTGCAGGTACGGAGGGGAGCAGCCAGAAACTAGAAACAATGGAGTAAATTAGAACGAGATATATATTGCACAGAATTTATACAATACTTAACTTTTACATAGTACTGCAGAATGTTGATACATAGTTGAGCTAGAGTCCTGCCTAGTGCCTAACTGATAGCCAAGTCTTCACTGGTGCCTATCGGATTCCGAAGTCTTTACTGGTTCCTAACTCAGTCCCAAGTGAACGATGTCTTTCCGTGGTGGCCACGAGCGGAGATGTCACAGAGGGCGCTCGTGGCTGACGTCGTAAGAACGCCGCACCGTGCGTGCATGGCAGCGCGCGGGGAAAGTAGGTGGCGCGCACTTTGGACTTTGTGCGACACCACACCCCTCCCCCCCAAACCGCCGCGCCGTCGTGGCGTAGGGCTGAGGGCCACGGCGACGGCACTGGGAGGAGGGCCTGGGCGGGGGCGTTACTGGTGGGACGGGCGTCGTAGCTGAGGCTGGGATCGAGACGCCGTCCGCGCCCTGGCATCCGCCTTGCGATCCTCCAGGGAACCCACCGAAACCTGGGGAAGGGCGCACCCCCCCGCCCAGAGGGAGCAGGTCATCTGAGGTGCGTGGCCCAGGCGGCGGGGGCACGCACGGTCCCGGAGTCCCTCTCGTTGACGCTGGCAGCTGAGGCAGCGACGGAGGCGAAGGGGCCGACTGCATAGGAGGCGCGTCTACATCCATCGGGAGTTCGTAGCCCGGGGAAGCTGGGCCCGGCGGCGAGCGATGTGGCTGTGCTCCCTGGCGGTGAACTGGGTCTGGAATCAAGAAACCGGAGACAGGATCGCGCGGCCTGTGCAGGCGCAATTGGTTTGCGTGGCGCCGTAGCTCCGACCCTGTGGAAGAACGTACAACATACATATTGCGACCGAGCACGCGCTGAATGATGCCTGGCAACCCATCTTGTCTTGTTGCCAGCAAACACCCTGTACAGCACCGGCGTAGAAACCTGAAAACGCGTAGCGCCATACGAACCGACTTCATGCGTGGGAGGCTGCAGCAGGTGAAGGAGAGTGCGGTGACGGCGGCCGTGTAGCAGCTCGGCAGGAGACGGGCTGTCACGTGGCATGCAACGATACGTAGACAGGAAAATTTGAAGAGCTTGCTGCCTGGAGTGCTGACCTTTCATCTTTTCCATGTGAGACTTAAATGTTCGAACGAAACGTTCTGCTTCACCATTGGACTGAGGGTGAAAAGGTGCGGTGGTGATATGCTGAATGCCATTCACCCGACAAAACTGTTGAAATTCCGCACTAACAAACTGAGGTCCATTGTCACTGACGATAGTTTCAGGCAAACCTTCGATGCAAAACACTGATGTTAAGGCACTGGTTGTACTAGACGCCGTCGTTGAGTTCATGGCAATCACAAAAGGAAACTTGCTGAAAGCGTCTACAACGATTAACCAGCGCGTATTCCAGAAAGGTCCGGCAAAGTCAATGTGTAAACGTTGCCATGGTCCCTTGGGGCGTGGCCAGTCTGAGAAACGTAGCGGAGGAGCCGCCTGATGCTCCGCACAAACAGTACACTGTGACGTCATACTCTCTATCTGGGCGTCCATACCAACCCAGGTACAATGACGTCTGGCCAGTTGCTTTGTCCTAACAATACCCCAATGTTCTTGATGCAGGAGGCGTAACACTTCTCGGGGAACTATCACTCTTGTTTGGTCGTTGTCCGTATGTAACAACAGATCACCCTGACTTAAAGACAATGCATGACGTTGTGCAAAATAACGTCGAACCAGAGGCCGATCAATGTCTTTGGCTCTGGCAGGCCACCCTGAGCGAACAAAACGTGCTACCACACTTAAGTCTGCATCCGCAGCTGTTTCCTGTGCAACCCGACGAGAGTTCAAAGGGAAATTTGCGACAGCGGTAGCATCTCTGGAGTCTATCTGACAACATGCCATTTCGGAAGAATCAAACGACACATCCTGGCCAACCGGAAGTCGGGAAAGTGTGTCCGCGTTGGCGTGTTTAGTGGTAGGTCGGTACAAAATCTCATACTGATAATTTGACAATATCAAGGACCATCTCTGAAGCTTTTGTGCCGTTCGTGGCGGAATTGGCTTTGTGGGTGAGAACAACGACGTGAGAGGCTTGTGGTCAGTCAACAAATAGAATTTTCTGCCATAGAGATAATGATGAAACTTTGTGACGCCGTAAATGATTGCTAAGGCCTCCTTTTCTTTCTGACTGTAATTCTGTTGCGTTGGCGTCAGTAACTTAGATGCAAAGGCAATAGGTCGATCGTGAGATCCAATACGATGTGACAAAACTGCACCCACACCGTACGACGAGGCATCAACTGCTAACACTACAGGCTTCTGAGGGTCAAAGGGAATCAAACATGCATCACTGAGTAGTGCAGATTTTAATTTTTCAAAGGCAACTTGGCAATCTTCGGACCATACAAAAGGAACATTCTTCCTACGTAAGTGATGCAATGGAGCTGCAATCTGAGAGGCATTGGGAATAAATCTGAAATAATAGTTAAGCTTTCCCATTACTGCTTGCAATTCGTGCACATTCTTAGGAGGAGGCAAGTCTTTGATTGCTTGAAGATGTGACTGTAAGGGATGGATTCCTTGGGCATTAATCACATGACCTAGGTACTCTATTTCAGTTTGAAAAAACGAACACTGCTTTATTACAACGTAGACCTTCTGCAGTCAACACTTTGAAAAGGCACTCCAGGTTTGCTAAGTGTTCTTCAACTGTACGTCCGGATACCACAATATCATCTAAATAGTTCGAGCAACATGGTACAGAAACTGTCAGCTGTTCCAAAAAACGCTGAAAAATAGCGGGGACGGAAGAACTGCCAAAGGGTAGGCGTTGAAATTGAAAAAGGCCCATTTGAATATAAATGACGAAAAATGTTTTTGACTCGTCATCAAGCGAAATCTGTAAGTATGCCTCTGCTAAATCAATCTTAGAAAAGAAGCGAGACTGTCCTAATTTGTCCATAAGTTCCTCAGGTCTGGGCAGGGGATAAGTGTCTACAATTGTTTGACTGTTCACTGTTGATTTAAAGTCCGCACAGAGACGAAGTTTTCCTGACGGTTTGGGTATAATTACTATAGGCGAGGCCCACTGACTCGTAGAAACAGGAGAAATCACCCCACTATCTTGCCAACGTTTAAGTTCGTCTGCAACTAGCTTTACGAAATTTTTGAACTGCAGATTCCTTCAAAATTACATGCGCCACGAAGTCTTTTGCGCAACCTAGTTCCGGCGAAAACAAGTCACTGTATTTTTCACACAATGCATTTATTTTGTCCTGAGGCACTACCGACGAAATTTGAAGCACATCTCTTTGAATTGATAAACCGAACAAGTCAAAAGCATCTAGTCCAAAAATGTTCTGCGTAGACTTGGCCTGAAGAACAACAAAAGTAACTGTTTTTGTTACACCTTGAAAAGAGGCAGGTAGGCTACACGTTCCTAGCACGGGAATATTTTGACCTGTGTATGCTGTTAGCACTTGTTGACACGGCGACAATTTTGGCGAGCCCAGCAGTTCATAAGTGTCTTTATTCATTAAAGTAACAGCGGAATCAGTATCAAGCTGAAATTGCACAGTCTTATTGTCTATAGAGAGAGTCACAAACAGTTTGTGCTTCTGGCGCACGACAGCTGCGCGAATGTGGGCAACGTCTGATTGAACTTGTTTACTACGCTTGCGCCTGCGCGGGCTGCGTAGTGAAGTAAGCGGCGCATACTCAGCACACAGATTAATATCACTGTCACTAGATGGCACTACCGCCGGTTCGGCGTCCGCGCAATGCGAGGCTACTACAGAGTCACTAACTACTGCACTACACTCTTGAGCAGCTACTTGATGTCTACTGTCACTAGCTACACAGTACTGGGCACTTTTACAATAAGAAGTTGCAGAAGGCACTAGGTTCACTACAGGAGTGCACTGTACATTGTCACTTTGCTTGTCCCGAACCCTTTTCCGTTGCACAGATGTACGCGCTCGTCGGTGCTTGCGGCGTGGCTCAATACATAGTTTTGCAATAGGTGCAGAAGAATTTCCTTGCAATTGAGAACCAAGTAAAGCACTGTTCAATTCCACAGCGTCTATGACATTGACGGTATGCACTGCTCTCGCACTTTGCGAAGCACTGTTTCTAACGTTACTGTTCTTTGAGTTTTTAATTTGCATACACACAGACTGCACATGTCCCGATTTGCCACATCGATAACAGGTTGCGTTGCGAGTAGGGCAATGAGCACGCTTGTGGCGAGACACACACTGGGGGCAAGATTTACGTACATTTTTCTGAAATGAGCATTGGCGCCCGTTATTCAAATCACTGTTTCTAACACGACGGGGCGATCTTTCTGTCGCACTTTTACACTGGCTACTGTTCACTGTCTGTTCAGCACGGCCGGTAGGAAAATAAGAATCACTAGGGCTAGACTGAGAACTACTGCTAGGAAAGCGTCCGTTTCGGCGCACTAAGTTGACACTGTGGCTTTGCATTTCTACATCTGCTAAGTCGAAGTATCATGCGCTTCAATAAGCTGCAGTACACTGTCTAATGAAGAGTCAGACTGTTTTAAAATAGCTGCCCTAATTCTGGGGTCCTGAATGTTCTGCGTGATCGCATCTCTTAACATCACGTCACTATAAGAGAGTCCACAAGAGCAAGTAAATTTCCATTGGCGGGTTAAGCCCTTCAATTCCGTAATCCATTCCTGGTGTGACTGCTGAGGTAATTTTTTAAGTCTGAAAAATCGGTACCGTGCCGCAGCTACGAGAACTTTTCTTTCATAATGAGCATTCAGTGCATCTACTATTTGTTCAAAGTCTACATCACGATGAGATGCTTGCGGGAACAGTTTCTGCAGTAATACGAAAGTTTTGGGGCCCACCACGGACAATAAAAGATGCTTAACAGTCTGACCTGTAAGTTGATGAGCCGCGACGAGTTCTTGAAACTATGCGAAATAGTCACTCCATTCTTCCTCACGTTCGTTGTACTGGCGAAACGTAGGAAGCGTTGCGGCGGCAGGTGTGGGCTGCTGAAGCGGCGGCTGTTGTTGGTTAGCTGCTTGCGCCGTCAGCTGGGCCACTGCCTGCAGGAGTTGAGTGATTTGCGCCGTCTGTAACTGAATAATTTCCATTAAGTTTGGGTTCGGGGTAGTGGCCATGCTGACCGATTAGGCGCCGCGTATACAAGTAAATGATAAGAAAACACAAATGCAATATGAAAGAGGACGCTCTGCAACAAAAAAGTCCACAAAACACGTAACTGAAAACGTTCCCCCAAAATTCTTATAATAAGGGTGGGTGGGCGGGAGCAATTTCTGCGTGCTCCGACTGTTGCTGTCTGGCTGCTGCAAGCGGGCTGGTCCACGATTCTTCTATCACTCCTCGTCGCCACTTTTGTGTCCCAGCCTCGTCGCCGCTTTTGTGTCTCGTTTCCGTCGTAGGTGTCCGTGGCCGAGTGGAATGAGACCGACACAGGAATAAAGATAGCACGCTGGTGCAGGTACAGAGGGGAGCAGCCAGAAACTAGAAACACTGGAGTAAATTAGAACGAGATATATATTGCACAGAATTTATACAATACTTAACTTTTACATAGTACTGCAGAATGTTGATACATAGTTGAGCTAGAGTCCTGCCTAGTGCCTAACTGATAGCCAAGTCTTCACTGGTGCCTATCGGATTCCGAAGTCTTTACTGGTTCCTAACTCAGTCCCAAGTGAACGATGTCTTTCCGTGGTGGCCACGAGCGGAGATGTCACAGAGGGCGCTCGTGGCTGACGTCGTAAGAACGCCGCACCGTGCGTGCATGGCGGCGCGCGGCGAAAGTAGGTGGCGCGCACTTTGGACTTGTGCGACACCACATCAACCTCTCGCATGTGGGCACTGTTCAGCCACACATGAGCACAATACTCAGCCGATGGATAAACCAGGACAGAGCAGTAGTAAGAACTATGCAGCACTTGAGCACTTGCTCCCCATGTTGATCCAGCAATTTGTTGCAAAATGTTAGTTCTGGAATTAACTATGGCAGTTGTTTTTTGAAGGTGGTTTTAAAAGTGAGAGATCGATCCAATATTACTCCCAGATACTTTGAGTGGTTATTATGTTTGACCTTCACACAGTCGAGATAGATAAGTTTATGTTCAGCTACTTTATTATTCAAATGGAAGCAGGATACTCTGCTTTATTCGGATTTGGCTTTAACTTCCAGGTTCTGAAATATTCTTGTAGTGTGGCAAGATCATTCGTGAATGTTGCTTCTGTCGTGGATTGGTCAGTGTGCTGGGTTACTAAAGCGATATCATCATTATAAATGAACTTCTTAGACTGTGTTACATTGATGTCAGCAATGTATACATTGAACAAGAGAGGAGCAAGAACGGACCCCTGCAGGAGGCCATGATAAGCTGTCTAAAAGCACTTTCCTTATGACCCAGGTAAACTTTAATTAGCTTCTTATTGAGCGTGGAATTCAAAAATCGCAAGAGAAAGGGGCACAGGATGATATTGTAAAATTTCAGCAACAGCCCTTTTCTCCAGACCGTCTAAGTTCCTGAGAGGTCAATAAATGATGTTTTATTTTTATTTTCATAGCTTTTTTCAATGAACGATGTCAGAGAAAATTCCTGGTCACAGCAATTTCGAGCTGGCCTGAAACTAGCTTCTTCGACGGGGATACTGGCATCAAGAATCAGTGATATCCGCTTATAGAGTAACCTCTCCAGCAGCTCATAGCAGAAACTTAGTAGGACTATGGGGCTTTTAACTGGCTTTAAAATGGCTACTACTGTTTATCTTTTAAATGCCTTTGACAGATTTCCAGTGGCTAGTATGGCGTTATACACTGTTAAGAGCAAGCATTTTGTTTTAGGACTAATGCGTTTAAAGATTCGTCTCTTGGTTTCTTTTACTCAAGGTATGCCAGAAATTTGTTTTCTCGCCACTTCTGCAATTCTGAACCTCCTCATGAGCTACGCGATTTACAAAAGATCTTCAGAATTCCCCTGAAATTAATCAATTTAGTGACCAAAAGTGTTAATTTTTGCCGGTTCTGATTGAAATCTGGGTGTCCCCGGACACAAATCACTCACTACGGTAATTGCGCCCATGTCCCCCTTTGCTCGCCGTTCTCTCTCTCTCTCTCTCTCTCTCTCTCTCTCTCTCTCTCTCTGTTTCTGTCTCACTTCTTCTCCCTCTCTCTACGTGTGTGCGTGTGTATGGGTGTGGGTGGGTGGGTGTGGGTATGTTTTCTTTTATCTGTTCTGTCTTACGTATCCGAAGTAATAGACAGCAATCAATGGTCAGAATCTCAAATTGCAACTGAATATTATTGGAGAATCTGGGAAAACGTATGGCAGAATAAAAATAGTGTGAAAACTGATCAACAGATGTCGCTGTGTGTATCTGAATATGTAAATGAGAACACCTGTCACGCGCGGGACCCATTGACGTTGGTATAAACACGCTGGGTACACGGATTTTCCTCATTTCGCGTCTGAGACGTTCGCCGTCACTATCTCAATGCAGTATAGCGTTCTGCTTGTAAAGCTGTTATACAAGAACGATGACTGTGCACAAGTCGCTCTGCAGAAGTTCCGGAGACTGAAGGGTTTGAAAAAACGGCTTTGGTCCACTGACTGCCTTAGGACTGGAGTAAATGATTCGGTGTGCTACCCGCTAGAGGGAGGAAACGAGTTGATTCGACGTCAATGGAATAACTGGCCTTAACAGTGCAGGAGTCGAGAGGTGTGTGCAAACGTGAAGTTCACGGAGAATTGCCCAAGCATTGAACAAAACTGTGAGCACGCTGCGTAAAATCCAACGAAACATCCTTCTTTGCTTTTCCATTCAAAATTACCCATGTTCAGGAGTTGCTTGATGCTGACCTGTCAGCAAAAGGGACTTTTGCTTCAGAATTTCTTGCTCGCAAGGCAATGGACGCTGAATGGCCGTCGAAGATTTTGTGGACAGACGAAGCCCGCTTCCAACTGACATAATATGTCAATACACTGAATTGTCAAACATGTGCAACAGAAAAACGACAAGAAAATCAACCAGTACCGCTTCATCTTTAAAAGGTCACTGGATGGTGCGGATTTACAGCAGCATTTATCATAGGGATATCCTATTACATATTATAAAATGCGAACATTTGTATGTTTGTTACCGCATCACTCTAAAACTGCAGCACTGATTTAGATAAAATTTCATATAGAGATTTCTTATGTCTTTGATTAGGACATAGACTACTTTTCAAAGTGTTTATTACAAGTTATTTATTTGAAATATATCCATAGAAATACGTAACGGTTGTAAGAAGCTTCTAATACAACAGCAGAGGTGCTCTGTGGGATATGTCATGTTTAGCCGCGAAGGTTAACGAGTTATGTCATAAACTTCCATTATTTTGGGCAATGGTTCATGTCCTGCTATAGTGAATTTTTTTCTTTGTTATTGTTATCTTTTTTACTTTCGAATATACAAAAAGATTCTTGGATACTGACAAAACGGCTTAACTGATATATAATTACATACACAAGAAATCTGAATGTTGGCGTTTATATTTCATTGAGGTGACTTTGCTGGTTAGATTTCACTGATTCAATCTTTCTCTGGTGATTTCGTTTGTTTGTAAGACTTCGTTGGTTTGTTTCCCTTTATATTGTTTCATTCATTCGTTTAGTTCGTATTTATAAGATCAGGATAGTTTCTTTATTCGTTACATTTGTTGTTTCTTTTCTTGGTTCGCTTTGCATTTGTAGGATCTCAACAGTTCGTTTCTCCGTTAGACTTCTTTTTTATTTCGTTACATTTCTCCGTTAGGTTTGTTGTTTATTTCGTTATTTTTCTCCGTTAGGTTTGCTGTTTATTTTGTTCCTTTACTTGTTTTCGAATACTGTATTGTTGTTATTGTAGTTAGTTACTGTCAGGGGTGCCATCTCACAAGTTGGATCTGAAGGTGGGTGTGCCTGTTTTATTGATGCAATGGCACCAGGTTACGCATCACGGACCTGAGAAGGCATATCGTGCAGGCCACCATCATCACCGGTGGATCTAAGGGAGAGACTGTATTAATACGACGAATTCCCATCATCCCAACAAACGTGCCATTCCTGTTTAAACGGTTACAGTTCCCATTGAAAGTGGCCTTCTCGATTACTATAAACAAGAGTCAAGGACAAACAGTAAAAGTGGCAGGTATTCATCTGGCCACCCCATGTTTCTCGCAGGGACAGCTCTACGTAGGCTGCTCCCGTGTATCGAGAGCTAGAAATCTATACGTATACGCGGAGAACAAGAAGTCTCGAAACGTCGTTTACAGGTACGAATTGCAATAGATTTTGGCTCTCCATCCGTTGCAAGACAATTATATATTCCATGCTAACAATATCACAAACAGTCATGTAGTTATTTATGCCCTTTCTTGGCACTTTAATGTCTATTGAACCGCGGGTAGCACCGCGGGGATCAGCTAAAACAGGTGCATCTGGTCCCGTTATGTCTTTTGGGCAACCACGTCATTCCGGTTCTCCAATGGCGTGGATGTGTTGGTGGGATCATTTTATGCGAGACGTCACACCAACGCACATTGCAACTCCAGTTAAGCAGCTGCTGAACCGCCATTTCGGAAATGCTATAATTATCAGCCACCATCAGCCTTGCCGTCCATATCACATGATCTTAATCCGTGTGACTTCCAGTCGTGAGGCTATCAGAAAGCCGGCCGCGGTGGCCGCGGGGACTGAGGCGCTATAGTCACGGGCTGCACGGCCACTGCGGTCGGGGGTTCGAATGCCCCCTCGGGCATGGATATTTATGCCGTCCTAGTTCGTAAGTAGTTCATAAGTAGTTTAGGGACTGATAACCCCGTAGTTGGGTCCCATAATCTATACAAACATTTGATTTTTTGCTATCAGAAAAATATTATATTCAGAATTCTGACTGCGAACTTAGCTGCATTGAAGGAGAGCCTTGCACAACACATTATGAACGTGACTTTGTAAACCGTTCGATCGGTGGTGGAACATGTTGTTTTCTTGCGAAAAACGGTGCACAGCATGCTGTACATGTTTTGCGCCAGTCACGCGGAAATTAAAAATCTGATTCGATTTTCATTGATGCATTTTATGCGGTTTTTGGCCTCAAGGCAGATGAAAACAGATTTTTGCCAGCCGTTTCGGATCGTGCGGCCTCTCGCGTCGGAAGTTCGAATCCTCTCTTGGGCATGGATGTTTATGTTCTCTACATCTACATCTATATGGGATACTCTGCAAATCACATTTAAGTGCCTGCCAGAGGGTTCATCGAATCACCTTTATACTATTTTATCTCCCATTCCATTCTCGAATAGCGCGCGGGAAGAATGAACACCTGAATCTCTCCGTTCGGGCTCTAATTTCTCGTATTTTACTCTAATGATCATTTCTACCTATGTAAGTGGGAGTCAACAATACATTTTCGCATTCGGAGGAGAATGTTGGCGATTGGAGTTTCGCAAGTAGCCCACGCCGCAGCGATAAGCGCCGTTGTTGTAATGATTCCCATCCCAGATCCTGTATTATTTCCGTAACGCTGTCTCCCCTGTATCGTGACAATACGAAACGAGCTGCCCTGCCTTTCGATGTCCTCCGTCAAACCCACCTGATAAGGATCCACACTGGACAGCAATACTCCATAAAAGGACGGGCAAGCGTAGTGTATTCAGTTTCTTTAGTAGTTCTGTTGCATCTTTTAAGGGTTCTGCCAATAAAACGCAGTCTCTGGTTCGCCTTTCCCACGACATTATCTACGTGTTCTTTCCAATTTAAGTCAGAAGTAATTGTAATTCCTAGGTATTTTGTGGAGTTGACGGCCTTCACATTTGATTGATTTATCATGTAAACAATGTTTAACGGATTTCTTTTCGTACTAATGTGGACGACTTCACACTTTCCATTATTCAGAGTCAACTTCCAATTCCTACACCATACAGATATCTTATTCAGATCGTTCTGCAGTTGGTTTTGATCTTCAGATGATTTTACTAGACGGTAAATGACGGCGTCATCTGCAAACAACCTAAGAGACCTACTTAGATTTTCCCCTAAATCGTTTTTGTCTTTAGTATAAGTTCATAAGTAGTTTGGACCACGCAGTTATGTCCCATAAGCTTTACAAACATTTGAATAGTATAGCCAAGACACGTATTTGTCGTAGGACCAACAGAACCTGTTGCTACCATATATTGGGAGAAGGGGAAAAGGAGGAATAATTCGAGCTTTAGTAGGACACTGAAATAATTCAACCACAAGTGAAAATTTGTGATTGGAATTATAACTCGTGATTCCCGCACTGGGAGTGGTCGCCATAACACTCTTGCCATCAGGAGTTCGCCTACCGCCCGCTCTAGAACTCTGACAGGTCGCACGCTACAGAAGAAATGTCTTCTATGTTAGCATCCAGATATCCACATAAGGCCGAACAATTTTTCCGCATATTTGCGCTGACTCGTGACACAATCATCACGTAAATATACATTTATTGGTTTGTAAGCAAATAAGATCCAAATGTTTGTAGAGCTTATGGGACTTAACTACGGGATCATCAGTCCCTAAACTTACAAACTACTTAAGAACTAGCTATTACTAAGGACGGCACAAATATCTATGCCCGAGGAGGGATTCGAACCCCCGACCGTAGTGGCCGTTCAGACCGTGACTGGCGCAGTCCCCTCGGTTCCGTTTGGTTATATAAAACAAACCTGTCTAGATACAGAAAAAATATTTATTGTACACAAATCTACAACTGTTGAACTACTTTTCTACATAGCTTTCGAAATTTTTGTAGGCACTTGCCATAGCGTGTCACAAGTTTCTGTATGCCTTCTTCATAGAAGGTTGCCGCCTGTGTATTCAGCCATGTGGTAGCATGTTCTTTCAGCTCGTCATCATCGTTGAAATGTTGACCACCAAGGACAGATTTTTAGGTGTAGGGTAAAAGTGGCTTGGAGCGAGGCCCGGGCTCTACGGATGATGATCAAACACGTCCCAGTGAAATTCCCATAAGAGTTGTTTGGTGACATTCGCCACATGAGGTCGGGCACTATCGTGGAAACAAACACCACTTTTTGATGGAAATCCTCTTCTTAGTAGTTTAACAGTTGTAGAGTTTTGTACAATAAATATTGTTTCTGTATCTGTATACGTTTGTTTTATATAACCAAAGGGAACATACTTTCTGGACGTACCTCGTATAATAGAACTTGATAGATCACGGGGCAATCTAAAACTAAAGCGGAGCCTACACACTCTCGAGCTCTAACAAGTAACATAAACTGCGGATGTCACATAGTTTAGAAATTTTGGGGAGAGGGTGGGAGAATTGCAGTACGTCGCACACCTTAGGAAACACATGTCGACATTGTTTAATTAAAGAAAGGCAAAAGGAAGAATAAGGAAAAAAAGTCTCTTGCTGTACTCTTCTTCTTGTGGTCTCCAGTTCAAAGAACGCTTAATGTAAGCTCTCCATATTACACTATCTTGCGAAAAGAACGACAAACTACATCCCTTTGAACCTGCTAACTATATTCGTCTCTAGCTCTCCTTCCGCAATGTTTACCCCACACACTTCCCTCCAATAGTAAATTGAAGATTCCTTGACGTCTCAGAATGTCCCCCACAAACCAATCCCTTCTTTTACTCAAGGTATGTCACAAATTTGTTTTCTCGATAACTTTTGAAGTTCTGTTCAGTACCTCCCTACGCTGTGGGACTCTCAGAAAGATGTATTCAGTGCTGAACTTAGCTGCATTGAAGGCAAGCACTGCGCAACACATTCTGAACGTGATCCCGGAAACACTTCGATCGGTGGTGCAACATGCTGTTTTTCGATATCAACTTCTTGCGAGAAACGGTGCACAGCATGCTGTACATGTTTTGCGCCGGTCACGCGGAAATTAAAAATCCGATTGGATTTTGATTGATGCTTTTCATGCGATTTTTGGCCGCAAGGCAGTTAAAAACAGATTTTTCCCAGCAGTGGTGATATGACCTTGTTGTGGTGGATGGGCTTAGGCAACTAACTGTTATGACGGGGCTGATCTGTAGCCATTTACTTGCTCTTTCATATTTCGATTCTGTAAGATCTCCATTATGATGGGTAGAGCATTGCGTAATATGTAGCGTGAGAAAAACATAGAGCATATGGTGCGGTGAACAAGTTAAAACTGGTATGTTGTTTGGTGGAATAACAGGGTCGCTACAAGGATTTGACACTAGTGAGCCAGCTAAAGGAGGTCTGTTTCAAAAGCTACTCATTCAAAACTAATCTGGAGTTAAATGCAGCATTAATAATTGTCATCAGCTGGTAGTTAACACTCACAATAACTAACTTTCCAATCAAGCTGATTAAAGATAAGTTGAACACATTTTTTATTCATTAACACTATAATTCTGTTTAGTTATGGCCCTAATATTAATACCTGCACAGTTAATTAGGAAGCAGTGGGTTTAAACTGATTGAAAGCGCAACTGATATTTTAAACACAGCAAAAACAATTCGTAGTCTGCATAAGGTTCACTGACTACAGTATAAATTTGACTGCGAGAAAAATCTGGAAAAACACAAACCACTTTCTAATAATGCAACTGCAAGAATTTATTTCGCTAACTGACTGATTGCAGAAACTTAGTATCTTGTTCATCTGTGTATTATTGCACAACAATCACAATCACGTCACATCAATAAAAAAAGATGTTTATCAAACTCAGCTTAGTCAATATTATGCTTTGATTGTAATAGCCAATAACTTTCAATGAAAGGAAGAGGGTTAGCTTTCTAACTACAAAAGTGAAACAGGTAAAGAGGTTTAACTTTCTCAATTATTATTAACAATAATGATTACATTACCTTATGATTGTAGAACAACAAAATCTTCTCCGACTGATACGTATATGAATGATACAAAAACACAGTACTGTGTCTGTGAAAATCAGATTTCAAAATTATTCCATCAGCTCGTACAAAAGCAGCTAACCAAAGCACGTCCGATCAGTACCAGAGCTACACATCAACTCTCTTTCTGTTCAGCTACTACTCAAATACACAGTCTTTGACGAAGATGTTACACAACAGAGTAAACCATAGACGTAGTTACTCAAAGAAGTTCATATAACATTTTACATCCAAATATCGATACAAGACAAGCGAAACAATATTATTGAATTTGTACTGACATATTTCAAAGTATCCCGTGGCAAAACTTCGCCCATATTTCCCTCTAAAATCTGATTGGTTCCTAAAAGTAATATCAATCCGCCAAAACCCTCCAACATTCTTATTAATATATAATATACTGCAATTAATTTAAATATACCTGTGTATACACTGAAAGTATCTAGTATTAAGCTATGTTTTGGTTATGTAAAAAGTTATTTACAGATTAGTTTAATAGAATGATGACAGGCATATCACTCTAGAATGTTCCTTTGGAGCCAAAATGTAGCCACAGGCGCGTAGTGTTACTCCTGCCTCAGTCAGTGGAGCTAAGTGCCTCGGACCGTTAACATCTTAGAGTCGAGTGAGAGACCTCAGACAGTTAACAATTACATAGTTAAGCTAAGCCTCAGACCATTAACACCTGAGAGTCGATGTAAATTACGTGCGGGTTTCGTGTAAAAATGTTTCATATTTTAAACGTTTGTAAATTTCAGTCATACAGTTATAATTTTTCTGCGAGGAGACAGTGAATGAATGTTTGTCTGTATGTCCTCTATGTATTCATTAATCATTCATTCGATTGCAATGAAACTTTGGTGAACTGTTCACCGAATGCCCACGAAGGTTCCTGACCCAAGAACAAAAGAGCACGACACATAGCTCAGAAGATATGACGTCATAAATAAAGAGAGGCCACCGCGTGATAATACCCAGTTTTATGCGTCAATTATTGGAAAATGGGAGTAGTTACGGACCTGCAAAAAAGTTTGCATGTAATTTCGGACGTTTATGAAGCGTTTTGTAACTGCTCCCCCCCCCCATTCCCCAAAATAACGAACCGAAAAGAAGTCTACCGCTCACAACAGTTTCGCTGTAGATGACGTAGAACTGTCGCTTCAGGCATGACCTAGTATCAAATAAAGTTAGCATTACAGATTTGCATGTTACTATTTATTTTTGTCTCTCTTAATTCTCTTGCATCCAAAATTAAGCAAAATGTTTTCTTAATCTCTCACTGTATAAAAGCGAAAGGACACTCACTGACTAAACAGACCTCTGATGACGTACGGTGCTCCGTGCTGGGCATACGCGGCGCCAACACGGCTGCGCCGCCTGCAGCTCATACAGAACAAGGTACTACGCATCATTAGCAACGCTCCACGATACACACGCACCGTGGACCTTCACAATGAATACCGCCTAGAGCGCCTCTCGGTGGTATTCAAGAAACTCGCCACACGACTATACAGAAACTCGAGACACTCGAACAACCCCTTCATCCTACGCTTGGGGAATTACGATCACAACCATAGGTGGAAACATAATCGCCCAAAAACACTTCTCCTCAGAGACTAACCACCTACGGCCGTAGGGAACACCAACTCACAAACACGATGAACATGGCAAACCCCTGCAAAACAGCAATCTGACTGGCAATGCCAGCTGAGCCCACAGCCGACCTACAGGCAAGGCAGGGAAACCATATTCATCGCACTAAACACAAACAAACCTAAACAGTCCCGCACACTTAGCCAGTTCTATGACCGAACTGCCTAACTACCTTGACAGACTTGGCTATGTTACAGGTATTCTGCCACAGCCGACCCAGGAGGCATCATTGGAGCTCAGCTGCAGCAGAACCTCGCATCAAAACGGACTGATTCTTTATGACAAACCTAGCAAAGTTAATGGTCTGAGAAAATACCCATCACTAACATTACCAACCCTTGCATGATCTGTCGCAGATAGCATACCGCTACTGCCCTTCATACCTACCCCACTGTCGCAGAGGTTTTTTTCCCTTGGCTCTTGCCTTGGCACTTTTTTTCCTCTGCCCTTACATACCTTTACCCTTCGTATACCTTTCGACCAATTCTATCTCCAGATGCACCGTATTAATGGGTGATCGCGCCCACACGTACGGATAACATCGCGGTTCCCACATCCCGTGATCCACCTTAGCAAACTAACTTAATTACGGAGGTGACAGTAGAACTTTTGTGATGGTCACCTCGTTGGTGTGGGCGTGGAGGGGCCCCATCCTTGACTGACTAAACACGAAATCTCGAAAACTACTCACCTATGACGCTGAAATTTGGCAGGAATGTAGTTTATAGGTAGAAAACGTCGGATAAGAAAGTATTTTGTGATAGGTGCATGGCGGAGCATACTTCTCCTACAGACTCACGAAATCTACAGTTTCATTCCGATATTCACGACGTTTTGCACGCTTGATCTTCAAATCAAAAGGAAGGTCATCGTGTAACTTACGTTTCATACGGTGCATGAGGAGTGTACTTTGAAACATAAAAATGCATCCACAAGTACCTTGGTCATGCCATAACGTGAGAACGGCTCGACCGATTTCACAGATCCTTTTTTTTGTTGTTTTCGTTATTCTCAGAACAAGGGTTCTATGAAAGAAAACTGGGATATTTGAGAATAACAAAGCGCTTTTATCAATGTGACCCTGCGTTTCTATTGCGTTGAAATCTATAGTTTTGTTCTGATACAGATGAAATTTTGCGTACTCTACCTTAAAAACAAGAGGAATGTCACTGTCTGTATAAAATTTCGTTCGGTGAACGAATTGAATTCGTGAATTTTTGCACACATGGCCTTTAAACCAAGAGGAAGATAACTGGATACAAAATGTTTGTATTGTACATGACAGAGGGTACATTGGAGAAAACTTTGCCGAGAGAGGGAAAGGTGGAAACGAACAGAGAGATGGGAGAGAAAGAGGTGGATGCAGAGAGGGGGGGGGGGGAAGGGAATGTGGACTACGAGAGTGTAGGATAAATAAATACCCGGGAAACCCCGGGTTTACAGATAGTTATTAATAAAACAAGAAAAAACCACTAGAATCCTGAAATTTCGTGTGACATACTTCGTTTCCGAATCAAAGCCTAGCCCCACTGCACTACTATTTCAACCTCACATCAAGAAACAATGGATCTACGGGCTGAGTTCTGCTTCTGCGCAAGGGACAACAACTGCGAAAGAAGATACCAGGTTAGGGAACAGAAACTATCGTCTTCATGCACTGACGCGATAGGAAGCAATACGTGCAGTGCTTTATTGTATCACAAATAGAAACATCGGCACGAAGTGTCCTGATAACAGGAACGATGGTGAAAGAAGTTAAGAAGTTGGAAACTTTCTATTCACTTTCAAATAATCAATTTTCTCTAACTTTTAAACATCATCCCCCTCCCCCATCCTTTTCTCTTTTATCCCGCTGTACAGTAACACACCTGTACACATGCACACTTATTAGTGCAGTTGTTTAACGTCTAACACAACAGGCATTTTTTTGTATGATTCATTTCTCATTTGTAGTCGCCTACTACTAATTTAAGATGCTTACAACACCATCTATTGATCAATTTTCACACTGAAACTTTCACTCTGCAGCGGAGTGTGCGCTGATATGAAACTTCCTGGCAGATTACAATTGTCTGGCGGAACCGAGTCTCAACCTGGGACCTTTGCTTTTCGCTTTGGAAAAGTAGGAGGCGAGGTCCTGGCGGAAGTAAAGTTGTGGGGCGGGATCATGCGTCGTGTCGGGATAGCTCTGTCGGTAGAGCGCCTGATCGCGAAAGACAAAGGTCCCGGGTTCGAGTCCCCGTTATGGCACACAATTTTAATCTGCCAGGAAGTTTCAGTTTTCACAATATTTATTTTTCTTCTGACATACGTTTTTCACCTTCTCCCGATAATATTCCGTCGTTCTGACCGGTGGTATTATTGGCCCACTTTAGGATACGGTAGTAACACTAAAAGTGGGCCTTTGCGATCGTCTTTTGACAGCTCGAAATTTAAATGAAAATAACGGCTTAACCATTCATCTGACACGAAAATTAAATAACCGAATTTGTAGAGGAGAAAATGCTCTGCAACTTTGCTCTCTTATATATTTTTTTCATATCTCGTGTCATTTCAGAGATATTTGCAAAAATAACGACGATTTTGGGATTTATGTCTGTTTGTCTGTCTGTCCGTAACGTGTTCCCTGTTTTTAAGACGAACCGTCAACCGAACAGCACCAAATTTTAATTGTAGATGTAATGTAGGCCGTGGGAGACCAGAATCTCCTTTTTTCAAATTTTTCGGACAAAAATTACGTTGGTAATACCAAAAAAAAGCCGTTTCTAATGTAATTTTAATTGCAAATAAACCATTCATCTGACGCGAAAATTGAATAAACGAATTTGTAGAGGAGAAAATTCTCTACAACTTTACTCCCTGATGTTTTTTTCATATCTCGTATCGTTTGAAAGATATTTGCAAAAATAACTGAGTTTTGACACCATTAAATTAACGAAAACCAGCCGTTCGCAGATGTCACGTGACATTCCCCGCCCAGAACTGTATCTGGCATACGCCATCTTGGGTTGCGTATTTGATGATTTTCTTAGTGTAACTTACACGTTGTCATTTCAAAGCAAAGTCGCACTGAAGAATTAACAAAAAGACGTCGTTCTTCGTACCATAAATGATAATCTAGTGTCTACAAATGCCATAGTAGCATCAGTTAACAACGGCCATCAATAGTATGAAATTAAAGAACGCAGCTTCTGTTATCCGTAGCATAGTACACAATGCTTTGGACTGTGACGCTGAAAGTCAGTGTTTCGAAACCCACCACTATCCAAAACTTTTTCCCTAAAAGAATTTCACACTCTTATTAATTAATTTTTTTATTATTCAGATTATTATTTTTGTCCAAAATGTTTGCAAAAACTTATAAAACTACAAATCTAAAGTTGGCCGTAAAACACGTCAGTGCGTTTTTTTACAGCATTTTGAAACTTTAATTCTAATCACACTGTATATACATCTTGATGGGTGACAGCTGTAAATCAATCCTTCCTATAGACACGCTATGGTGCTGGTGGCACGTAACTAAATATTGTGAGCGCGCTTCTCCCGCTCGAAGGTCGAGCCTATTGGCGCCAGCAAACGTACGGGAGTCACGTGTAACGGAAATAGTCGTCGCGGTGTCGGGTGCGTCAGCCGCGGGGATTTTTGGTTATCTGTTCGGCGCAGCTGACGTCGCGTTTGTGATAAACGGGAAAGATACAACTCGCTGCCAAATGCCCACAAACCTATGGCAAGTTGCCATCTGACAGCACAACAGCAACATTGCACCTTTCTCCTCCCCTCTCCCCAAACCCCTTAACAGCTCAATCGCGTGCTTGTTTCTTATTGAGTGGTACAAGCTACACTGATAGCTGTCGTACATAGTGGTAAGTGACGACTACCAAGTAGAGCGATATGTGGAGAGATGGCAGTGTGGCTGAGCTGGAATGTAGGGAGGGCACGGTTTAATGTCTTGTTTACACCGATATCAATTAGACTAACAAGTAAACTTACGGCAGTGCCACTCTCCGATTTTTATGAAATTTGTATATGTTATAGTACACGAACAACTAAGAGACACGTATTTCAATCCCTACTGGCAAGAATTCACACTTTTGGTCACTAAATTGTTTAATTTCTACGTCTACATCTACGTCTACGTGGGATACTCTCCGTTCTCCACTCTCTCTGTTCGAGCTCTGATTTCTCGTATTTTATTCTGATGGTCATTTCTACCTATGTAAGTGGGAGTCAACAATATATTTTCGCAATCGGAGGAGAATGTTGGCGATTAGAGTTTCGTAAGTAGCCCACGCCGCAGCAATAAAAAATGTTTGTAGAACTTATGGGACTTAACTACGGGGTCATCAGTCCCTAAGCTTACAAACTACTTATGAACTACCTAAGACTAAGGACGGCACAAATATCCATGCCCGAGGGGGGATTCGAACCCCCGACCGTAGTGGCCGTGCAGACCGTGACTGGAGCGCCTCAATCCCCTCGGCGACCGCGGCCGGCGCCGCAGCAATAAGTGCCGTTGTTGTAATGATTCCCATCCCAGATCCTGTATCAAATACAAGCATTCCGTAACGCTGTGCCGTGCCAATACAAAAGTAGCTGCCGTTCTTTGGACTCTTTCGATGTCCTCCGTCAAACCCACCTGATAAGGATCCCACACTGGGCAGCAATACTCCAAAAAAGGACAGACAGACGTAGTGTATGCAGGCTCTTTAGTAGTTCTGTTGCATCTTCTAAGGGTTCTGCCAATAAAACTCTGTCTCTGGTTCGCCTTTCCCACGACATTCTCTATGTGTTCTTTCCAGTTTAAGTCTGAAGTAATAGTAATTCCTAGGTATTTTGTGGAGTTTACGGCCTTCACGTTTGATAGATTTACCTTGTAAACAAAGTTTAACGGATTTCTTTTCGTACTCATGTTTTACACCATTCCGATATCTTATTTAAATCGTTCTGCAGTTGGTTTTGATCTTCAGATGATTTTACTAGACGGTAAATGACGGCGTCATCTGCAAACAATCTAAGAGAGCTACTTAGATTTTCCCCTAAATCGTTTATGTAAATGAGGAATAAGGAACAGCAGAGGACCAATAACACTACCCTGTGGAATGCTCGATATCACCTCTGTTTTAGTCGATGCCTTACCATCTCTGATAGGAAATCCCCTATCCAATCGCAAATTTGGGGCGATATACCATAACCACGCAATTTGATTAAAAGACGTTTGTGAGTACGGTGTCAAAAGCCTTCTGGAAATCAAGAAATACGGAATCGATTTGCGAACCTTTGTCGATAGCGCCCATCACTTCTTGTAAATAAAGAGCTAGTTGCGTTTCACATGAACGATATTTTCTAATTCCGTGTTGACCTTGGGTCAATAGATCGTTCTGTACGAGGTAATTTATAATATTTGAATACAGGATATGTTCAAAGTTCCTGCAAATTGACGTCAATGAAATAGGCCGGTAGTTCAGTGGTTTACTCCTACTGCCTTTCTTGAATATAGGTGTGACCTGTGCAACATTCCAATTTTTTGGTACAGATTCTTCTTTGATAGAGCGGTTGTGTATTGTTGTTAAGTAAGGAGCTATTGCTTCAGCATAATCAGATAGAAATCTAATGGGTATACAGTATTTCAGGAGAATTCTGAAGATCTTGGATAGATCGCGGAGCTCATGAGGAGGTTCAAAAATGTTCAAATGTTTTTTGAGTCTATGGGACTTAACTACGGGGTCAACAGTCCCTAAACTTACAAACTACTTATGAACTACTTACAACTAAGGACGGCACAAATATCCATGCCCGAGGGGGGATTCGAACCCCCGACCGTAGTGGCCGTGCAGACTGTGACTGGAGCGCCTCAGTCCCCTTGGCCACCGCGGCCGGCATGAGGAGGTTCAGAACAGAATTGCAGAAGTGGCGAGAAAACAAATTTCTCGCATACCTTGACTAAAAGAAGGGATTGATTGTTGGTCACAGTCTCAGACATCAAGAATACTTCAATTTAGCATTGGAGGTAAGTGTATAGGGTAAACATTGTGGAAGGAAACCAAAAAACGAATCCTTAAACACATTGGTCATAAAACAAAATTCTTGCTCTTAACAGTATATAACGCCACACTAGCCACTGGAAATCTGCCAAAGGCATTTAAAAGATAAAAGATAGTAGCCATTTTAAAGTCTGTTACAAGCTATGAGCAAGCCGAGAGCTACCGCTCCATAGCCCTACTATCTGCTATGAGCTGCTGGAGAGGTTAATCTATAACCGGATATCACAGATTCTTGATGCCAGTATCCCCGCCGAACACGCTGGTTTCAGGCTAGCTCGAAATTGCTGATATCATTTATTGAGAAAGGCTATGAAATGAAAAATAAAACATCAGCAGACATTATTGACCTCTCAGGAAAGGAGTCCACCCCCATGAACCACAGACATTGCCGAGGTGGGGTGGCTTGCGTGCCTCAACGATGCAGATAGTCGTACCGTAGGTGCAACCACAGCGGAGGGGTATCTGTGGAGAGGCCAGACAAACGTGTGGTTCCTGAAGAGGGACAGCAGCCTTTTCAGTAGTTACAGGGGCAACAGTCTGGATGATTGACTGATCTGGCCTTGTAACATCAGGTAATGTGGCTTTGCCACACAGCTACTGCGAACGGCTGAAAGCAAGGGGAAACTACAGCCGATACTTTTCCCGAGGACATGCAGCTCTACTGTATGAACATATGATGATGGCATCCTCTCGGGTAAAATATTCCGGAGGTAAAATAGTCCCCCATTCGGATCACCGGGCGGGGACTACTCAGGAGGATGTTGTCATCAGGAAAGACAATACTGGCATTCTACGGATCGGAGCGTGGAATGTTAGATCCCTTAATCGGGTAGGAAAATTAGAAAATTTAAAAAGGGAAATGGATAGGTTGAAGTTAGATATAGTGGGGATTAGTGAAGTTCGGTGACAGGATGAACAGGATTTCTGGTCAGGTGAGTACAGGATTATAAATACAAAATCAGTTGGGGGTATCACAGGAGTAGGACTGATAATGAATAAGAAAATAGGAATGCGGGTAAACTACTATGAGCAGCACAGTGATCGCATTATCATTGTCAAGATAGATATGAAGCCAACACCGACAACAGTAGTACAGGTTTATATGCCAACTAGCTCTGTCGATGATGAGGAGATAGAAGAAATATAAAAAAATGTTCAAATGTTTGTTAAGCTTATGGGACTTAACTACGGGGTCATCAGTCCCTAAACTTACAAACTACTTATGAACTAGCTAACACTAAGGACGGTACAAATATCCATGCGCGAGGGGGGATTCGAACCCCCGACCGTAGTGGACGTGCAGACCGTGACTGAAGCGCCTCAGTCCCCGCGGCCACCGCGGCCGGCTCGAAGAAATATATGAGGAGCTAATGGAAATTATTCAGACAGTTAAGGGAGAGGAAAACTTAATTGTGATGGGAGACTGGAATTCGGTAGTAGGAAAAGGAAGAGAAGGAAAAATAGTAGGTAAATATGGACTGGGCAGGAGGAATGAAAGAGGAAGTCGCCTGGTAGAATTATGCACGGAACATGATTTAATCGTAACAAACACCTGGTTTAAGAATCACAAAAGAAGGTTGTATACATGGAAGAGACCAGGAGACACCGGAAGGTATCAGATAGATTTTATAATGGTAAGACATAGATTCCGGAACAAGGTTATACACTGCAAGACGTACCCAGGGGCAGATATAGACTCTGACCATAACTTGTTAGTCATGAACTGTAGGCTGAAACTGAAAAAATTGCAGAAAGGTAGGAAAATAATGAGATGGGACTTAGATAAATTGAAGGAAAGTGAAGTTGTGGAGAATTTCAGAGGGAGATTTAGGCAACAATTGACAGAAACAGGGGGAAATAAAACAGTAGAAGAGGAATGGGTAGCATTGAGAGATGAAATAGCGAAGGCAGCAGAGGACAAAATAGGTAGAAAGGCAAGACCTACAAAAAATCCTTGGATATCACAGGAAATACTAGATTTAATTGATGAAAGGAGAAAATATAAAAATGCAGTAAATGAAACAGGCAAAATGGAGTACAGACGATTAAAAAATGAGATTGACAGGAAGTGCAAAATGGCTAAGCAGGAGTGGCTAGAAGCCAAATGCAAATCTGTAGAAGAATGTATAAGAAAGGGAAAAGTAGATACCGCCTACAGGAAAATAAAAGAGACATTTGAGGACAAGAAAAGCAACTCTACGAATATCAAGAACTCAGATGGGAAGCCGGTTCTCAGCAAAGAAGGGAAAGCTGAAAGGTGGAAACAAAGGAAATGAACTTACAGACAATGTGGTAGGAAGGGAAGAGGACGTAGATCAAGATGAAATAGAAGACACTATACTGAGAGATGAATTTGACAGAGCCTTGAAAGACCTAGGTCGGAACAAGGCTCCAGGAGTAGATGACATACCCTCAGAGCTACTAAAGTCTCTGGGAGAGCCAGCCATGACGAGACTATTTGAACTGGTGTGTAGGATTTATGAGACAGGCGAAATGCCCTCAGACTTTAAGAAAAATGTAATAATCCCCATTCCAAAGAAATCAGGCGCAGACAGGTGTGAAAATTACAGAACCATCAGTTTGATGAGTCATGGTTGCAAAATTTTAACACGAATTATCTACAGGAGAATGGAAAAGCTGGTAGAAGCTGACCTCGGGGAAGATCAGTTTGGGTTCAGGAGGAACGTAGAAACCCGGGAGGCAATACTCACTTTACGTCTTATCTTAGAAGATAGATTAAGGAAAGGCAAACCTATATTTTTAGCTTTTGTAGATTTGGAGAAAGCATTTGACAATGTTGACTGGAATACATTCTTTCAAATTCTGAAGTCAGCAGTGGTAAAATACAGGGAAAGGAGAGTTATTTACAACTTGTACAAAAGCCAGACTGCAGTTATTAGATTCGAAGGGCATGAAAGGGAAGCATCAGTTGCGATGGGAGTAAGACAGGGTTGTAGCCTTTCTCCGATGTTATTCCATTTGTACATCGAGCAGGCGGTGAAGGAAAGCAAGGAAAAATTTGGAATAGGGATTAAAGTACAGGGGGAAGAAATAAAAACATTGCGTTTTGCTGATGACATTGTAATTCTGTCAGAGACAGCAAAGGACCTGGAAGAGCAGTTGAACGGAATGGACACTGTGTTGAAGAGAGCCTATAAAATGAACATTAACAAGAGCAAAACAAAAATAATGGAGTGCGGTCTTAGAAGATCGGGCGATGCTGATGGAATTAGATTAGGTAACGAAACAATGAATGTGGTAGATGAGTTTTGTTACTTGGGTAGTAAAATAACATGTGATGGTCGCAGTGCAGAGGATATAAAATGCAGAATGGCAATGGGAAGAAAAGCATTTTTGAAAAAGAGAAATTTGCTAACATCGAATATTAATTTAAGTGTAAGGAAGTCTTTTCTGAATGCATTTGTGTGGAGTGTTCCCTTGTACGGGAGTGAAACATGGACGATAAGCAGTGCGGACAGGAAGAGAATAGAGGCTTTTGAAATGTGGTGTTACAGAAGAATGCTGAAGATTAGGTGGGTAGATCACATAACCAATGAAGAAGTACTGAACATAATTGGTGAGAAAAGGAATTTTTGGCATACCCTGACTAAAAGAAGGGATCGCTTGGTAGGACACATTCTTAGACATCGGGGAATCGTAAATTTAGCATTGGAGGGAAGTGTGTGGGGTAAAAATCGCAGAGGGAGACCAAGAGATGCGTATAGTAAGCAGATTCAAGTGGATGTGTGTTGCCGTTCTTATGAGGAGATGAAAAGGCTTGCTCAGGATAGAGAAGGGTGGAGAGCTGCATCAAACCAGTCTCCGGACTGAGGACCATAACAACAACAGGAAAGGAGTAAACGGTTATTGCTGAAATTTTACAATATCATTCTGTGTCCTATTCTCTTGCGGTTTCTGATTTCCACCACCAATAACAAGCTAATTAAAGTTTACCTGGGTCCTAAGGAAAGTAATTTTATAAAGCTTAATCATGGCCTTCCACAGGGGTCCGTTCTTGCTTCGCTCTTGTTCAATGTCTATGTTAGAGGCCAAACCCGATTTTAGGATGAACTAGTTTCGCCTAGGCCAAACCAGTTCTCCCTCTATGCGATTGGGCAAACCAGTTTAGCCTAAGCAAACTAGTTCATCCTGTTACCGATAGGAGAAATCAGTTTAGCCTACGTCTAATCGGTTTACATGCTTTTGGACAAACAGGTACGACCTAGTCTGAACTAATTTCGCCTACTTTGTATCTTCTATAAGTTTTTCAAAGGAAACTGAATAAAGGAATAGAAATAGAACAGTCAATGAAATTTATAAAAGTTATTTATTAAAGAATCAGTAATTTCACATATGTATCAACTTACAGTATATTCATCCACAGATATCACTTTATCTGAAATTTGCTTATTTACTTATTTTTGCAAGGTTTATTCTGGTGGCACTTAGAATTGCACAGTACTTTGTTTTTCTTACATATGCATTTGTTTGTTGTATAGTCTTTCATGCAGCTGCATTTCACGAAGCCTTGAATGCAGACGTCGAAATTAGTCCTAAAAAATAAATAAAAAATTTAAAACAAATCGTAATAAAATTATACCTGCAATAATGTTTTTCAAGTACTCCACGTTCGGGGCCAACTTTGTAAAGACCCTCATCAGTCTTTTGAAGTGTTACTCCAATTACGTTTCGAAGGTCACTTCTGCCTTTGTCTACATCTGGTATAGGTATCGTTACGTTGTCTCCAATGTTAGCTGGTGGATGGGATTTGACAGTTGAAGCTTTCATTCCGTTTGCTTCTTTTTGTAAATTTTCTGTCGCCTTTCTTCTAGCATTTTCAATGTCGTTTGTGTTAATTTTCACAATGTCAACATCGTCACTATATTCGTATTGTTCAGTTTTGCTGCCGACTTCGATTGCCTTCTTTAGGTCATCTGGTCACCCTAGACTAGGACGTACCAGTTTGTCCTAAAGCATGTAAATTCTAACTAGGATAAACCGATTCAACCTAGGCTAAACTGGTTTCTTCTGTCGTTAACAGGATGAATTAGTTTGGCCTAGGCTAAACTGGTTTGTCCTATCGCATGTAGGGAGAACTGGTTTGGCCTAGGGGAAACTAGTTCATCCTGAAATCGTGTATGGTCTGTAACATATACATTGCTGATATCCCTGCAACATAGTCTAAGACGTTCATTTATGCTGATGACATCGCTTTAGCAAACCAGCATACTGACCTATCCACGACAGAAGCAACACTCACGAATGATCTTGCCACCCTACAAGAATATTTCAGAACCTGTAAGATAAAAACAGAGGTATCCCGCTTCCACGTATTTAAAGGGTAAAACGGTCTCTCCAAAATGGGGGCTAAAATGGAAAAATTGCGATTTACATCTGCATGGATACTCTGCAAAACACATTGAAGAGGGTGCATAGAACCACTTTTATGATTTCTCTATAGTTCCACTTTCTATTAGCTCGCGGGAAAAAGGAACACCTAAATCTTTCTGTTTTCGATCTGATTTTTCTTACTTTATTATGTTGGTCATGTCTCCCTATTTACGTGGGCGCTAATAATATATGTTCGCATTCTGAACAGAAAGTTGGTGAAAGAAATTTCGCAAATAGATCTCGTTGCAACAAATAACACCTTTCTTTAATTATTTTCACCCCAAACTCGTGCATCATTTTCGTGACACTCTCTCCTCTATATCGCGATAATATAAAACGAGCTGCCCTTCTTTGAATTTTCTCTAAATCTTCCGTCAAGCCCACCTGGTATGGATTCCACAATGCCCGGCAATACTCAAAAATAGGACTAACAAGTGTAGTGTAGGCAGTTTCTTTAGTAGAACTGTTGCATCTTTCAAGTGTTCTACCAATGAAACGTAGTCATTGGTTCGCCTTCTCTACAATATTTTCTATGTTTTCTTTCCAATTTGAGTTATTCGTAATATTGTTACTCCGAAGAATTTAGTTGAATTTACGACCTCTAGGTTTAACTGATTTATAGTGAAACTGAAGTATAACGGATTTCTTTTATTGGGTCATATGGATGACCTCACACTTATCGTTACTAAGAGTCAATTGCCAATTTTTACATCATGTATATATCTTATCTAAATCATTTTGCAGTTGCTTTTGATCTTCTGATGACTTTACTAACCGATAAATGACAGCATCATCTGCGAAGTCTAAGAGAGCGACTCAGATTGTCTCCTAAATCGTTTATAAAAATAAGGAACAGTAGGAACCCGATAAATTCAACTGTTTGTAAACCTGTTGCACCAGACTGCAATGGTGATCAGTCCCTAGACTTGCAAACTACTTAAATTAACCTAAAGACAACTCACATATACCCATACCCCAGGTTACGCAACAAAGCACCTTAGAGTGCTCGGCCACAACAAGTTGTGATAACTTAGAGATTAGTGCAGCGATTTTAATTATCATTGTTATGAAAGTACCTTTTGATAAAATACGAAAAACATCATAGGTATGTTAGAGGTCGTCGGCAAATTAGAGGAACAACTACTCCCAAAAAAGGCTATTTAAGATAAACATATTTTTTGTTTCATACAGTAAATTAAACACCTTGAGAATCTAGATTTTTGAACTGTTCGCCTCTTTAATGCACCGGTATTTAAAGGCACTGAATCCTAATCTGAAATTAGATTCTCATAATCCAAGACGGCTGATCCAGCCTAGCGGACAAACAATGCTTGAATACAGAATTAAACTATCACTCTGCAGAGGAGTGTGCGCTGAAATGAAACTTCCTGGCAGATTAAAATTGTGCGCAGGAACCGGGACTCGAACCTGAGACCTTTGCCTTTCGCGAGCAAGCGCTCTACCGACTGAGCTATCACGACACGACTCACAATTCCGCCTCATAACTTTACTTCCGCCAGTACCTCGCCTCCTACATTCCAAACTTCATAGAAGCTCTCCTGCGAAACTTTCAAGACTAGCACTCCTAGAAGAATGGATATGGTGGAGACATGGCTTAGCCACAGCCCAAGGGATGTTTCCAGAATGAAACTTTCACTCTGCAGCGGAGTGTGCGCTGATATGAAACTTACTGACAGATTAAAATTGTGTGCGGGAACCGGGACTCGAACCTGGGACCTTTTTTCAATGCTTGAATAAACTCGACATGCGACTGTCAAATTATTTTATAAGCAACTTTTGAAAAAACAGCGAATAAAGTTGAATAAAACATCTTAAAATGTTTACTGATTTTAACAGCTGGAATTAACTTTACCCAAGATGGAGTGCGTGACGGTCGCACAGCTAGATTTACATTATAAGAGCAATATAAGGGTTGTTTACCAATGAAATATATTAAACATAAAAAACAAAAAATACCTGTTCCTTAATAAGCCTTCCTTTTGAATTAAAACTAATTTTTGTAGGAAAAAATTGGCCTGTTTCGTGCTAGTTGTCCCCCTTAATATTCACCCCCTCTCCAATATACCTAAGCCGATTTTCGTCTTCCGTCAAAGGATACTTTCATAAGAAAATTTTTTTAAAAGTTATCGCATTTTTCCCATTTTCGCCCCATCTTGGAGCGACGGTTTCACCCTTAAATATGTTTTAACGCCGCTAAAACAAAAACAAAAACAAAATTTTAGAAAAATCGTAGCGTAACATTCTGCAGGTTTACCTGTAAGAGCGGTTCTCACGCAACTCGTGAATGTCCGTATCTTAATTATGTGAACTGTGGCAAGGGTAAACAAGGGACATATTAACCGAGGACTGAAGATAAGTCATCGGGCTAGTGTTACCAGAGAGACACTCAGACGCAGCTGGGTGCCTCCCATATTCCCCACCGAAAGAGTGATACATCTGCATAACATTCCCACTAAGACATCAATAAGCAAACATCAAGTAAGTCTACGCCGTTGTCGTGTCCGCCGTTCTGTACTTCTAAGCTCTAACAAAATGTCAGTTTGGTTTTCAAAAAAGCTTTATATACCTTCACTGATGAAATATTAAATGCTTTGAATAACCGGACATCACCAGTTGTGATTTTTTGTGATCTCTCAAACGCATTTGATCATGTAAATCATGCGATTCTTCAAATCAAATGTTCAAATGTTTGTAAAGTCTATGGGACTTAACTACGGGGTCATCAGTCCCTAAACGTACAAACTACTTATGAACTACTTACGAACTAGGACGGCACAAATATCCATGCCCGAGGGGGGATTCGAACCCCCGACCGTAGTGGCCGTGCGGACCGTGACTGAAGCATGCGATTCTTCTAGATGAGCTTAAGTATTGTGGCATGAGTGAGACAGTGCACAAATGGTTCAAATCATACCTAACCGGAAGAGTGCAGAAAGTTGAAATAAGCAGTTCACATGATATAGATGAAACATTTAATACCTCTAACAGGGGAGTTATCAAAAATGGGGTCCCACAAGGTTCGGTCTTGGGTCCCTTGTTGTTCTTAATATATATTAATGACTTGCCATTCTACATTACTAGGTTGCTAAGCTAGTTCTTTTTTGCTGATGATACAAGTATAGTTATCGCACCTGACAAACACGAATTAACTGATGAAATTGTAAATGATATCTTTCCGAAAGTTATTAAGTGGTTCTCTACAAATGGACTCTCAATAAACTTTCATAAAACCCAGTATATACAGTTTAATACATTAAATGGCATGACACCATCAATAAATTTAGACTTTCAACATAAATCTGTAGCTAAGGTAGAATATTCAAAATTTTTAGGTGTTTGCATTGACGAGGGACTGAATTGGAAAAAACATATTGAAGATCTCATGAAACGTTTGAGTTCAGCTACTTATGCTATCAGAGTCATTGCAAAATTTGGTGGCATACATCTCAGTAAATTAACTAACTACGCCTATTTTCATTCACTGCTTTCATATGGGATCATATTCTGGGGCAATTCAACATTGAGTAAAAAAGTATTCATTGCACAAAAGGGTGTAATCATAATAATTGCTGGAGCCTACCCAAGAGCATCCTGCAGACATTTATTTAGGGATCTAGGGATCTTCACTGTAGCTTCACAATACATATATTCACTCATGAAATTTGTTATTAACAATCCGACCCAGTTGAAAAGTAATAGCAGTGTGCATAGCTACAACACTAGGAGAAAGGATGATATTCGCTATTCAAGGTTAAATCTAACTTTGGCTCAGAAAGAAGTGAATTATGCTGCCACAAAAGTCTTTGGTCACTTACCAAGTAACATCAAAAGTCTCTCAGATAGCCAATTAGTATTTAAAAAAAATTAAAGGAATTTCTGAATGGCAATTCCTTCTACAATGTAGATGAATTTTTAGATAAAACAACACAGTTGTGTTGTGTGCCTGTGTGATTGCGTGAGTGTTCTATTTTCTGAAGAAGGCCATGGGCGATAGCTGAATGTGTTGTATGTGTGTGTCTTTTGTATGTGCCTGTCGCAGCTCGTCGCCACGTCTTTGCGGTGAGTTGTAAACTGTCCTCACTATATTATTAATCTACTGATAACATCTTTTGATTATTCAAGCAATCTCTAGCATTTTTAAAATCATTATTAAAATTTTACAATGAAGGTTGTATACCTCTACCAAGACTTTCAGTCTAAAATAAGCATTAGGAAATGTCGTATATATGATCGATGGAACAAGTATTAATCTTATCTAATCTCATCTTGGCCGGTCGTGGGAACCGAACGGATGTCCGGCGTGTCTACCGATCGGCCTACAGCAACGACATGCCCTGATATTCCTAGAACTGTGGCAGACACGCCACCCGTGGCTGCGTGGAAGGTTTCTCCAGTGCGTGGCAGGCAGCGTAAGACGTTCCGGTGAACCGATCGTGAGACCTCCCCGATTTGTCTTGCGAACAGGTTTGAGGCGCTGTATGTTCAGGACAGTGTTCCTGATCCGGATGGTACCTCTCATACTGAAGTCACCACGCAGCCTGAAAGATCTGGGCTTTTACAGAGGGTAGGTTTACTCGTAGTTGGGAGCTACAATGTTAGGCGGGTAATGGAACCCTTCGAGAGATGGCTGCCAAGGAGGGGAAGAAGGCCAACGTGCATTTCGTGTGCATACCGGGTGGAGTCACTCCAGATGTGGAACATGTCCTTCCAGATGCCATGACTGGTACGGAGTGCAGCCAACTGCGGGCGGTGGCTTACTTCGATAACAATGATGTGTGTCAGTAAGGAACTGAAGAGATATTCTCAGTTTTGAGCGGTAAAGACTGCCAGTCTTTCTTGCAAGACGAAAGCAGAGCTCACCATCCGCAGTGTAGTTGACGGGACCGACCGTGGACCACTGGTACTGAGCCGAGTGAAAGGTCTCAATCAGAGGCTCAGACGGTTCTGCGTCCGTATGGGCTGCAGATTCCACGAATTGCGCCATCAGTTACTATGAGAAAACGAAGGGTCAATTTTCATGGCCCTCTTCTAGGAATGAGCCCTATTATGTTGACTAAACAAATCTTTGAAACTTCCTGTCAGATTAAAATTGTGTGCCAGACCTGTGCCTTTCGCGGACACTCACAGCGCTTCCTAAATCCCGTGATCAGAGCTTGAGTTCCGACATTACCTCGTGTCTTACCATTCCCGACGCGTGCCCGGGAAAGGAAAAGTCCTGGATTCGAATCTAGGTCTCGCACATAGTTTTAATCTGCCAGGAAGTTGCATATCAGTGCACTTTCCGCTCTAGAGTGAAAAAGTTATTCTGTAAACAAAGCTTTGACAACTTCTGTAACTGTAAAATAAAACGCAACTAGTCCCGAGTCAGAGGTTGTGCTATGTCACTGGTCTACATCTACATCTACATGGGCCGGGCGCGGTGGCCGAGGGCACTGAGGCCCTCCAGTCACGGTTTGCACGGCCACTACTTTCGGGGGTTCGAATCCCCCCCTCGGGCATGGATATTTGTGCCGCCCTTAGTATTAGCTAGTTCGTAAGTAGTTTGTAAGTTTAGGGACTGATGACCCCGTAGTTAAGTCCCATAAGCTACACAAACATTTGAAACATCTACATGGGATACTCTACAAATCAAATTTAAGTGCTTGTCATTGGGTTAATCGAACTACTATTTATACTATTTATCTCCCATTCCATACTCGAATAGCGCGCGACAAGAAAGAACACCAGAATCTCTCCGTTCGAGCTCCGATTTCTCGTATTTTATTCAGATGTTCAGATGTTTGTTAAGGTTATGGGACTTAACTACGGGGTCATCAGTCCCTAAACTTACAAACTACTTATGAACTACTTACGAACTAGGACGGCACAAATATCCATGCCCGAGGGGGGATTCGAACCCCCGATCGTAGTGGCCGTGCTGACCGTGACTGGAGCGCCTCACTTACCTCCGCCACCGCGGCCGGCGTATTTTATTCCGATGATCATTTCTACCTATTTAAGTTGCAGTCAACAATACATTTTCGCATTCGTAAGAGAATGTTGGCGATTGGAGTTTCGGAAGTAGCCCACGCCGCAGCGATAAGCGCCATTATTGTAATGATTCCCAACCCAGCTCCTGTATCATTTTCGTAACGCTTCCCCTGTATCGTGACAATAGAAAACGAGCTGCCCTTCTTTGAACTCTTTCGATGTCCTCCGTCAAACCCACCTGATAAGGATCCCACACTCGGCAGCAATAATCCAAATAAGGACGGACAAGCATAGTGTACGCAGTCTCTTTAGTATTCTGATGAATCTTTTAAGGCTTCTGCCAATAAAACGCAGTCTCTGCTTTGAGTTTCCCACAAACTTATCTATGTGTTCTTTCCAGTTTAAGTCTGAAGTAATAGTAATTCTTAGGTATTTTGTAGAGTTTACGGCTTTCACTTTTGATTTATTTATCTTATAAACAAAGTTTAACGGATTTCTTTTCGTACTCATGTGGACGACTTCACACTTCTCGTTATTTAGAGACGATTGCCAAGTTTTACACCGTACTGATATCTTATTTAGATCGTTCTGCAGTTGGCTTTGAGCTTCAGATAATTTTACTAGACGGTAAATGACGACGTCATCTGAAAAACAACCTAAGAGAGCTACTTAGATTTTCTCCCAAATCGTTTATGTAGATAAGGAATAGCAGAGGACCAATAACACTACCCTGTGGAACGCCCGATATCACCTCTGTTTTAGTCGATGCTTTACCATCGATTATTACAAACTGTGTCCTCTCTGACAGGAAATCCCCTATTCAGTGGCAAATTTGGGGCGATATACCATAACCACGCAGTTTGATTAAAAGGAGTTTGTGAGATATGGTGACAAAAGCCTTCTGGAAATCAAGAAATATGGAATCGATTTGAGAACCCTTGTCGATAGCAATTATCATCACTAATGACCTTGTCATAGACAGAACAAGCAGGATCTGGTCTATCTTTCCTCTTCTGGAGGATAAATATCTTGCTGTTAGCGTCTGACGGCTCCAATGTTCAGAAGAGGAAGGAAGAGTAGCATTTATGTAATGTCACAGTCGATATCATTAGTGCTGCGGCACAAGTTCGAATGGGGGAAGGACACAGGCCATTGAGAACTCGTACGACGTCCAAACATCATTAGCACTCCCAGATAAAGGCGACTGAAATAGCGCGGCAGTAGCCGCAGGTGGCTGTTCACGTGTTAAATTTGGTATCCTGGTCAGTAGAAAACCTTCCTGCCGACTTGGGGATCCTCGCTGACGACCACACGGAAATAAACAGCGTGCCGTCAACACGGTTGGCTCTCACGATAGCCTACGGGGCACTCACGAGGCCAGTGCTGCTACTGAGATAGGATGTCACGTAATAACTCTTCGTATTTGAAAATATTTGAAAATGTTTCATTAATAAAACAATGAAAGTGCGTGTAATTTGATTAAATTAAAAAAAAAACGATTGACAGGTTGTAAAGGATCAAATTTCTTACCACAGGTGCGTTTGCAAATCTTACCAAGGGAATTTGCAAAAATAGTTGGTGAACAATGTCACGGACTCACTAAGGAGCGATTAAATATCGAACGTGCCACTTGCCGAAGACGAAGTCGAACGCGACTCTAAAAAAAAAAATACATCTAAAAGCAGTAATGACATGGGTGAGCAGTTTCTTTAACTTTAAAAGTTGTACGTGATGTTTAATGTTGAATCTATCGTTTAATCAGACAACAAAAGTAGTTTATTTTAAAGTTCGAAGTGCGGCAGTCGGAGGTGATGGTTGTATGACTGTGTTGTGTGCCTGTGTGATTGCGTGAGTGTTCTATTTTCTGAAGAAGGCCATGGCCGACAGCTGAATGTGTTGTATGTGTGTGTCTTTTGTGCCTGTCGCAGCTCTTCGCCACGTCTTTGCGGTGAGTTGTAAACTGTCCTCACTATATTATTAATTCCAACCTGGACTTTCCATTATTATATTTTAAAGTTTCTCGTTAAAAACCTGCTCTGGTATTAGTTGCAGTTAAGATAGTTCTCATACGAGGCGCGTCCAGAAAGTAAGTTCCGTTTCAATTTATCTCCGCTGCAGCGCTGTTGCAGTTCCGCACATGTGCTGTAGACGATGTGTATCAAGGAGAAGAGGATGCGCCATTTGGAGATCGCTGTCAGTTACGTACGTTTTGTTGTGCTTGTTTGAAATGTCGGCGTTGATTGAAAATCCCGCCGCCTGTGAAATCAGGTCGGTGATTCGGTTTCTGAATGCGAGGAAAGTGAAACCAAGTGAAATTTGTCGGCAAATTAACGATATTTACAGACCGAATGCGATGAGTGATTCGATGGTGAGAAGATGGGTCCAACAGTTCAATGGCGGGCGTAGTGATGTGCACGATGAAGAACGAAATGGGCGTCCACCTTTGGTTACAGAAGAACTGGTTCGCGCGATTGATGACAAGATCCAGGAAAACCGTAGGTTTACAGTTTCACCAAGGACGACGAGCTGAAAGAAACTGTTTCCAACTGGTTGATGACACAGGCGGCAGATTTCTATGAAGATGGTATACAAAACCTGGTGCCACGCTATGACAAATGCCTGCAAAATTTCGGCATTTATGTGGAAAAGTAGTTTAAGAATTGTAGAATTTTGTGAAATAAAAATGTCTTCTGTATCTATGTACAATTTCATTTTATTACCAAACGGAACTTACTTTCCGGACGCGCCTCGTTTGAAAGTCTGTAAAGGATCAAATTTCTTACCACAGGTGCGTTTGCAAATCTTATTAAGGGAATTTGGAAAAATGGTTGGTAAACGATGTCACAGACTCACTGGGAGCGATTAAATATCGAACGTGCGACTTGACGAAGGAGACAACAAAAGTCGAACACGACTCAAAAAAAAAAAAAAAAAAAAAAAAAAAAAAAAAAAAAAAAAAAAAATCTAAAAGCAGTAATGACATGGGTAGGCAATTTCTTTAACTTCAAAAGTTTCACGTAATGTTTAATGTTGAATCTATCGTTTAATCAGACAGCAAAAGTAGTTTATTTTAAAGTTACTCATTCAAAACCTGATCTTGTATTAGTTACTGTCCAAATAGTTGTCATATTGATGTTTAACAGCCAAGATCACTAAGTCATCAGATAACTTCATCAAAATTTAACTGAACACGTACAGTACATTGTTCATTAACATAGTAATTTGATTTATTTATGGCCCTGATATTGATGTATATACCGTTAAATAAGAAACAGTGCATTAAACTGATTATGTGCGCAACGGATCTTTTAACAAAACAACTATGACATGTAACCTGCATGAAACACACACTGACTATACTCAAAAAATTTGACTGCGAGAAACCACTTTCTTAATGTTCGATTACAAGAATTTTATGCAGATCAGTACCTGATTATCAAAACTCAGTATCATACGCAATTAACTGCAATCTTGCATAACAATCATTTACTACGGTACGAATAACGAAATCTGTTCAACAAGATTACCAAAATCAATACTGCACTTTAAATCCACAAATAAGTAATTATCAAAGAAAGGAAGTAGGTTAATCTTCTAACAACGTAAATGAAACAGGAAAGAAGGGTCAAATTTGTTGCTTATTATTAATAATCACCATTACATTACCTAAATGATACAAACTTTTCATAATTACATGAAATGCTATTACCTTCATTCCAGGTGTGGTACAACCTTTACTTGCAGGCACTGCTGCCTCTGTTCTACATCGGAGCCGTATACACAACAGATCTCTAAGCGAGCTGAACCACAAGTCCGACTCTGTCTCTCTGCACGAGCTACAATGCTATGCGATACATAATCTTTGGCCGGCCGCGGTGGCCGAGGAGACTGAGGTGCTCCAGTCACGGTCTGCACGTCCACAACAGTCGGGGGTTCGAATCCCCCCTCGGGCATGGATATTTGTGCCGTCCTAGTTCGTAAGTAGTTCATAAGTAGTTTGTAAGTTTAGGGACTGATGACCCCTTAGTTAAGTCCCATAAGCTTAATAAGCATTTGAACATTTTTGAACATAATCTTTGCCAAAGATGAAACTTCACAGATTTATGTACACATATCGATACACACAACAGAAGCAATATTATACATTTTCTTGCAAGCAAGTTACTCGACACAAAACAGGAGGAGCAATATTAGACATTTTCTTACAAATTCAGCAATATACATTTTCTATAGATACGTTTCAACTTCGCAATTGTTATGTGCTAAATCTCATTAATTAAAATCTGCTACACTCAAATAAGGAAAAAATGACTTACTTCAGTTTGGAAATCGCTATCTTTATCGTCGGCGACTGTGTTGTCTTGAATATTGACTAGTGTTGTATAGGCAGCAGGAAACATGCCTTTCTTCCACATTCTGGGTGTACGCGTGAAATTTCTTTCGAATAGAATGGCAATATGTCACATGGGAGAGATTTTCACTTTGAGTGATTCTTCAGTCGGTTCTTGGTGGAACATCATCATACTGAATTAAAATCACAATGTATGTTTTTCTTGAAAGCCGAAAACTGGTTAACGAAACTAAAATAGTATTGTGGAACATACACAAAATTGTGATCGTAATTCAGTAGAGATTTTTCTTCCAGTCGTAAATTATGAAACTACCGATACTGAGCCGCGGCGGAGTGGCCGAGCGCATTGAGGCGTTACGCTCCGATACGCGAGACCGTTCCCAGTCGGGGGTTCGAATTCTCATTTGAGTATGTTCTGATGGGTCTTTGTATGAGAAAAATTGTACCAAGTGGTTCACAAATTCGTGGTCGTTCCCTTCATTCTTTAAATACTGGTAGGATTTTGTACCATCACTTATAATTTGATACCCAATAGGATGAAGTACTTAATAATGGGGACCAAAGATTTTTACCCTAGAGTGCACCAGAAGTATAAAATACTTTTTTTTTTCTAATTATCTTTCGACGTCCCCAAATAGCCAAAAGTGTACTAACTCGTTTTCTAAAAGCCGGCATGTTCCATAGTTACGAGTCGTCATATGCGACTCATGAATCTCAGCAACTTTACATTCAACACTAATTGGAACACTTTCGCTCGTGACTATTACGTAGCAAACTTTCCGACAAAAACCATAATAATCACAAACTACCTTCAGTCATACCTCACTTTCCATAGCTGTGGCTTGTAGGGTGTAATCTTTAACCCAGCACGACACGATAATTACATTTTGGTCTATGGTCAAGTTACAGCTATTGAACCAAGTGCTCTTTTTATAGCAGTCCTTTTCTTGCACTTAGTACAGCTGAAATGGAAACTGGACAATGGAACCTTTTTTTGTATTATGTAACACAGCTTTCACCGCGATACTCGACGCAATTATTTGGTTCATCTACATCTCCATCTACATGGGACACTCTGCAAATCACATTTAAGTGCCTAAGTGCCTATTTATCTCCCATTCCATTCTCGAATAGCGCGCGGAAAGAAAGAACACCTGAATCTCTACGTTCGAGCTCTGATTCCTCGTATTGTATTCTGATGATCATTTCTACCTCTGTAAGTGGGAGTCAACAATATATTTTCGCATTCGGAGGAGAATGTTGGCGATTGGAGTTTCGTAAGTAGCCCAGGCCGCGGCGATAAGCGCCGTTGTTGTAATGATACCCATCCCAGATCCTGTATCATTTCCGTAACGTTGTCTCCCCTGTATCGTGACAATACGAATCGAGCTGCCATTCTTTTGACTCTTTCGATGTTCTCCGTCAAACCCACCTGATAAGGATCCCACACTGGGCAGCAATACTCCGAAAATGGACGGACAAATGCAGTGTATGCAGTTTCTTTTGTAGTTCTTTTGCGTGTTTTAAGGGTTCTGCCAATAAAACGCAGTCTCTGGTTCGCGTTTCCCACGATTTACTGCTATCTACTTCTTCTTTCCAATATAAGTCTGAAGTAATAGTATTTCCTAGGTATTTTGTGGAGTTTACGGCCTTTTTCTTTTCATTGATTTATCTTGTAAACCAAGTTTAACGGATTTCTTTTCGTACTCATGTGGACGACTTCACACTTCTCATTTTTTAGAGTCAATTGCCAATTTTTACATCACACTGATACCTTATTCAGATCGTTCTGCAGTTGATCTTCAGATGATTTTACTAGACGGTTAATGACGGCGTCATCTGCAAACAACCTAAGAGAGCTACTTAGATTTTCCCCTAAATCGTTTATGTAAATAAGGAACAGCAGAGGACCAATAACACTACCCTGTGGAACGCCTGATATCACCTCTGTTTCAGTCGATGCCTAACCATCTATTACTACGAACTGTGTCCTCTCTGACAGGAAATCCCCTAACCAATCGCAAGTTTGGAGCGATATATCATAAACACGCAATTTGATTAAAAGCCGTTTTTGATGTACGGTGTCAAAAGCCTTCTGGAAATCAAGAAATACGGAATCGATTTGCGAACCCTTGTCGATAGCACCCATCAGTCCGTGTGAATTAAGAGCTAGTTGTGTTTCGCATGAACGATATTTTCTAAATCCGTCTTGACAGTGGGTCAATAGATCGTTCTGTTCGAGATAATTCATAATATTTGAATACAGGATATGTTCCAAAACCCTGCTGCAAATTGACGTCAATGAAATCGGTAACAAATCGTATTCCCAACAAACTCCAATGATTTATCTACAGTACATAAATGTTTGAATACATTTCGACATGTAAGACTTCCGCAAGTCACAATTTCACCTCGTTCACTCGTCACTATTGATAAAAGAACTATATGCTAATTTCCCACTTCAACCGTCGTGCTCGTCCTTTGTCTTCTGTCTTCTGTTCTGTCAAGTGGCACTTCATCAGGTATCGCGCCCAGTGATCCATGACTTCGATCCCCAATCATCCTTCCAAATTACCATTACCACAGTAACGAGGCTACTACAGATTTTTGTTATTCGCCACTACAACAGCGCTCAAATCGGCTGGCAATGTGCAGTTCTGAACACGATATCGGATGAATGTGAACAGTATCGTTTAAACTGATTGTAACATACTTTTTACGGCAAGGAAACTACGTAGTGCCATAAAAATTGCAATACCTAGAAAATAACGCTACATTTATCTCTATTTCCATTGGAATGTATGAAACGGCACTTTGCAGGATGGTTTATTTACGTTTACCTTGAAATCTACGACTTTTTAATCAATAATTTCATTTTATATTAACAACAAAAATGGGTAATAAACAACAGAAAACCCAACATCCTGCAGAAACACATTTTCTACTCAAAAACGGCCACGTTTCTTCACTGCAATTCCAGACAAATAAGTAATTGCTGAACGTAAGAAACGTGTAGAGAATGCAATGTTGTTGTTGTTATGGTCTTCAGTCTGGAGACTGGTTTGATGCAGCTCTCCACCCTACTCTATCCTGAGCAAGTCTCTTCATCTCCTCATAAGAACGGCACCCTACATCCATTTGAATTTGCTTATTATATTCGTCTCTTGGTCTCCCTCTGCGATTTTTAGCCAACACACTTCCCTCCAATGCTAAATTAACGATTCTTCGACATCTAAGAATGTGTCCTACCAAGCGATATTTTAGTGAAGGTACGCCAAAAATTCCTTTTCTCACCAATTCTGTTCAGTAGCTCTTCATTAGTTATGCTATCTACCCATCTAATCTTCAGCATTGTTCTGTAGCACCACATTTCAAAAGCCTCTATTCTCTTCCTGTCCGCACTGCTTATAGTCCATGTTTCACTCCCGTACAAGGCAACACTCCACACAAATGCCTTCATAAAAGACTTCCTTACACTTGAATTAATATTCGATGTTAGCAAATTTCTCTTTTTCAAAAACGCTTTTCTTCCCATTGCCATTCTGCATTTTATATCCTCTGTAGGCCTACTGCCACCGTCATATGTTATTTTATTACTTAAGTAACAAAACTCATCTACCACCTTCATTGTTTCGTTACCTAATATTATTCCTTCAGCATTGCCTGATTTTCTAAGACTGCATTCCATTATCTTTGTTTTGCTCTTGTTAATGTTCATTTTATAGGCTCTCTTCAACACACTGTCCAATTCCATTCAGCTGTTCATCCAAGTCCTTTACTGTCTCTGACAGAATACCAATGTCACCAGCAAAACATAATGTTTTTATTTCTTCACCCTGAACTTTAATCCCTTTTCCAAATTTTTCCTTGCTCTCCTTCTCACAATGCTCGATGTACAAATTGAATAATATTGGAGAATGGCTACAACCCTGTCTTACTCCCTTCCCAACCAATGATTCCCTTTCATGCCCTTCGACTCTAGTAACTGCGGCCTGGCTTTTGTACAAGTTGTAAATAACCGTCCTTTCCCTTTATTTTACTCCTGATGACTTCAGGATTTGAAATAGTGTATTCCATTCAACATTATCAAAAGATTTCACCAAATCTACAAAAGAAATTTAGGTTTGTCTTTCCTTACTCTATCTTCTAAGTTAAGTCGTAAAGTGAGTATTGCCTTCTGTGTACCTAAGTTCTTCCTGAATCCAAACTGATCTTCTACCAGCTTTTCCATTCTCCTGTAAATATTTCGTGTTAAAATTTTGCAATTTTGCAATTTTTATCAAACAGATGGTTCTGTATTTTCACACCTGTCTACACCTGATTTCTTTAGAATGGGGATTATTACATTTTTCTTAAAGTCCGAGGGTATTTCGCCTGACTCATAAATCTTTCACACCAGGTGAAAAGTTTTGTCCTGGCTGGCTCTCCACGGACTTTAATAGCTCTGAGGGATTGTCATCTACTCCCGGGGCCTTGTTCCGACGTAGGTCTTTTAGGACTCTGTCAAATTCATCTCTCAGTATAGTATCTCCTATTTTATCTTGATATACCTCCTCTTCCCTTCCTACAACATTGTCTCTAAGTTCATTTCCATTGTAGAGCTCCACTATGTACTCTTTCCACTTTTCAGCTTTCCCTTCTTTGCTGAGAACTGGTTTTCCATCTGAGTTCTTGAAATTCGTAGATCTGTTTTTCTTGTCCCCAAATGTCTCTTTTATTTTCCTGTAGGCAGTATCTACTTTTTCCCTTGTTACACATTCTTCTACAGATTTGCATTTGGCTTCTAGCCATTCCTGGTTAGCCATTTTGCACTTCCTGTCAATCTCATTTCTTAGTCGTCTGTACTCCATTTTGCATGTATACTGCATTTTCATATTTTCTCCTTTCATCAACTAAATTTATTATTTCCTGTGCTATCCATGGTTTTTTATAGGTCTTGCCTTCTACCTATTTGGTCCTCTGCAGTCTTCACTATTTCATTTGTCAATGCTACCCATTCTTCTTCGACTGTTTTATTTCCCCCCGTTTCTGTCAATTGTAGCCTAAAGTTCTCTCTGAAATTCTCAAGAATTTCAGTTTCCTTCAATTTATCCAGGTCACATCTCCTTATTTTCCTACCTTCCTGCTGTTTTTTCCAATTTGAGTCTACAGTTGATGACCAATAAGACATAGTCAGAGTCAACATCTGCCCCAGGATATTTCTTTCAATTTAAAAACTGGTTCCGAAATCTATGCCTTACCATTATAAAATCTGTCTGGTATCTTCCGGTGTCTCCTGGCCTCTTCCACGTATACAACCTTCTTTCATGATTCTTAAACCAAGTGTTTGTTATGATTAAATTATGTTCCATGCAACATTCTACCAAAAGGCGTCCCCTTTCATTTCGTTACCGCAGTCCATATTCACCTACTATTTTTCCTTCCCTTCCTTTTCCTATTACCGAAAATCTAGTCTCCCATCACAATTAAGTTTTCGTCTCCTTTAACTGTCTGAATAATTTCCTTTAACTCATCATACATTTCTTCAATCTCCACAGCATCGGCACAGCTAGTTGGCATATAAACCTGTACTACTGTTGTCGGTGTTGGCTTCGTATTTATCTTGACTATGCAATACGTACATCATTTAATATACCAGATAAACCACTGTAGCTGAAGGAAGTTCCTCATAAACGTGACAATAAAACATCGAGAGCAAAAAAACATTTTCCTAACAAAGCAGAAACCAGTTCCACAATTGTTGCTACAGCTGATCCATAAACGGCAAGAATATTCGAGACGTTAGTTTTATAAGCAAAATTAATTACACTGAAAAATATATACATTTATAAGAAAGATGAGAGAGTTGGAAAATTCATTAGACTGCACATCGAAGTTTTAGACGTGAATGAATGTCCTGTCGTGTAAGAACAAACAACAGGAATTAATGTTTCCCGTCTGTTTATAATCTTTTACTTTCAGGAGAGTTGGCTGCAAAATATACACATATTCGTAGCTAAACTTACAAACTACTTACGAACTAAGTTATACTAAAGACGACACAAACATCCATTCCCGAGAGGGGCCGTGCAAGCTGAGAATAGGTTCGGCAACCTACATCCTTTTGAATCTGCGTACTGTATTCGTCCCTCGGTCTCCGTCTACGATTTTTACCCCACACACTACCTTCTAATGCTAAGTTGACAATTCCTTGATGTCTCCGAATGTGTCCTACCAATCTATCCTTTCTCTTAGTCACGATATAGCAGAAACTCCTTTTCTCCCCAAATTGGTTAAGCACCTCCTCATTAGTCACGTGATCTACCCATCTAATCTTCATCATTCGTCTGTAGCACCACATTTCAAAAGCTTCTATCATATTTTTGTCTGAACTCCTTATCGTCCACGTTTCACTGGCATATAATGCTGCTTTCAGAAAGGTCTTCCTAACATTTAAATTAATATTGGATGTTAACGACTTTCGCTTCTTTAGAAACGCATTTCTCTCCATAGCCATTCTGCATCTTATATCCTCTTTACTTCGGCCATCAGAAGTTATCTTCTTAACCAAATAACAAAATTTTATTGTCTCATTACCTAATCTAATTCCTTCATCATCGTCCGATTTTCTGACATTCCATTCCATTACCTTCATTTTACTCTTGTTAATGTTCATCTTATATATACCTTTCAAGACACTGACCATTCCATTCAATTGCTCCTATGCCGTCCATGAGAAAATTACTATGTCATAGGCAAACCGCAAAGTTTTTATTTCTTCTCCCTGAACTTTAATTCCCTCTCCAAATTTCTCCTTCCATTCCTTCACTACTTGCTCATTGTACAGATTGAACAACATTGGGAAAAGGCTACAGCCCTGCCTTACTCCCTTCCCGACCTCTGCGTCCCTTTCTTGCCCTTCGACTCTAATAACTGATGTCTGGTTTTTGTATAGGTTTAATATAACTCTTCGCTCCCTATATTTTACCCCTGGTAGCTTCCGAATTTGGAAGAGTGTATTCCAGTCAACATTGTCAAAAGCTTTCTCCAAATCTACAAACGCTAAAAACGTAGGTTTCTCCTTCCTTGGTCTATCTTCTAGGATAAGCCGTAATGTGAGTATTGCCTCCCGTGTTCCTACATTTCTCCTAAATCCGAACTGAGCTTCCTCGAGGTCAGATTCCACAAGTTTTTCCATTCGTCTGTAAATAATTCGTGTTATTATTTTGCAACCATGACTTATTAAACTGATAGTTCTGTAATTTTCACATTTGTCTACACTTGCTTTCTTTGGAATTGGAATTACGATATTCTTCAAGTCGGAGGGTATTTCCCCTCTCATACATCTTGCATACCAGGTTGAACAATTTTTCATGACTGGCTCTCCGAACGAAATCAGCAGTTCAGACGGAATATCATCTACTCCAGGGGCCTTGTTTCGACTCAAGTTCTTCAGCGCTCTGTCAAATTCTTCTCGCAGTATCATATTTCCTATCTCATCTTCCTCCACTTCGTCTTCCCTTTCTAGAATACTGCCTTCAAGTTTATTTCTTTTGTCCCTCTATATATTTTTTCCACAGTTCAGCTTTCCCCTCTTTGCTTAGTACTTGTTTTCCGTTTGTGTGTCTTCGTTTAAGTTATCAGTGGCTTGTCCATTGTCAACCTGTCCCTTATGTGCGTGATCATTTTTAGAGTTTTGTTTTATTTTTCGTTATTGACAGTGGACTCTGAGCTAGTAACAGGGGACTGATGACCTAGCTGTTTAGTCCCCTCAAAAACTAACAACAACAGTCTCCTGGTCTCTTCCACGTATACAGCCTTTTTTCATGGCGTCTGAACCAAGTGTTGGTGATCATTAAACTGTGCTCTGCGCAAAATTCTACCAAGCGATGTCCTCTTTCATTCATTTTTCCCATTCCATATTCACTTACTACATTTCCTTCTCTTTCCTACTACCGAGTTCCAGTCCCCCAACACAATCAAGTTTTCGTGTCCCTTAACTTTTTGAATGATTTCTTTTATCTCCTCATAATTTCTTCGATATCCTCATCATGGGCCATGTTAGTTGGCATATAAGCTTGCACCACTGTGGTAGGCGTTGACTTCGTGTCTATTTTTGCTGCAATAATACGTTCACTATGTTGTTCATAGTAACTTACCCACATTCCTATTTTCTTATTGATTATCAGACCTACTCCTGCGTTACCACCAACTGATTTTGTATTTATAAGACAAAATGGTGCTACACTTGGCGTAACATAGCAACATGTTGTCATGTGTGAAAATTGTCAGTGCTGAATATACGACATGGTTACGCTAATACCTACAAACACAAAAAAAATGGTTATTATTATTAACCTTCGGACGCCTAAGGAACGTTTCGTTGAACCCACAGTTGATTGTGTTGTTTAGCGTTTGCCCAAGTAACTATCATACAACATATTCTCTTTGCGTTAATGGTTACTGGTTATTTCATGAAACATTAGTTTTAATAAATTTTATAGAATACTCCTAATTTGAAAGGAAAAAATGAAACGTTTAAAATGGTTGCAACATACCTTCCCTTAGGCTTCCATGCAACAGAATTTTTCTTGTACAGGTTACGCACTGTTTCGTGGCCCCTCTGTGATCGGCGGAATTCGGCTGAGTTCGTGTGTCTACGGAATGTTTATGCTCTCTACCCACCTTACCTCGTAACAGACATCGTCAGAGTATTGTTGATTTGTGCTTGGTATTTATTATTGTGTTCCGCTTTGTTATTTGCTAAAGAAGTCCACATACCCCCAAAGACATCTTTTAGAAAAAGGAAGGTTGTCCTTATAAGTGGTCTGAATAATATTAATTCCGATTGTTATTCGTTAAGACAATAAAAGGAGGCAGAAAGCGTTGCTACACTCGCTTAATAAGACCCTTTAAAATATTAATATTTCGTAGATATTCGTTCCAGTTTTCTATTACTCACACATTAAAGTGATACTTCATTTCGTGTTCCATCTGTGACGCTTTAACCCCTAACGTGTTGTTTCTTTTAAAACCTATAATCTATACACCGTAAGCTGGCGGAACTGGGAGAAAGAGGCGGGGCTTGTTCTAACAGCCAATGTGCTACGAGCTGAATGCAAGTTTCAGCTCACAAGATTCTCCGCTCAGGGGCCACGTTTCAGTGCGTGATCTGTAGTAGGTTTTCTTATCTCTCATACCTAAAACAAAGCAAGTTTGTTTCTTGTTGATTGGCTTTCATGATATTCTCAACAATCAATTTATTTTCAGAGGAAATGATTGTTGATGACAATCAGCTGATTTTGAAAACTTTCAGTCAATTAGTGCAGTTCACTACTTTTTCACGTACAGACTTAGAAATGTCTAAAACAATATGTGACTCATTTTTAGGAACGACCTAGTAGTATAGTTCAGATCGCTGTCATTGAAACAACCTGCAAAGACATTTTAGATTCTTCTTCATTATCACAAATAATTCCCTGTTTGAGAAGGGGAGTTGAAAGCAGGCTTTGCGCAAGGGCAAGATGAGGTGCGTCTACCACTGACTCATTGGTATGACTCAGAGGCACGCATTAACTAGGCTGCCAATAGCAAATACAGTATCATTGGCTCGCAGCCATTTTTGCCACTCAAAGGCGCGAGTAACTACTCGTGTACAGCCTTAAGGAAAAGGAATAAACCGATGCAACTATGTCCCCTTTAGAGGTTAGACGTAATGGACAGTACACAAGCCCCCACAATCCCGCAAGCGGCCGACTGCGAACAGCGGACAAATTGAAGAGCGCCTCGGCGGCCATTGTGGTGGCAAACTTTCGCGCGGACTTTAAATTTGCGTAAGATTATTTTGATTAGAGAGAGTATTCATTTGAGTTAAGTCGCGAAAACTATATTTAATTGAAATATATAACTACAAAACAGCTTCAGACACGCTGATTATAGAGCAACTATCGGTTGTGTGCAAATATATTACACATACGGTGTAGAAATTGGCCTACAACGTTTCCTCTTCCAACTAAACCAAAATATAACATTTAGTTTTTTAGCGTTCAGAATGCAGAATATGAATGGAATTTATCGTCAGACACGATTTTTTGGCAATTTCTCAGTGTATTCTACGATTGTGAAACATTAATTTCGGAAGAATTTCACACATTACATCCTTGCTTTAGGGCTGAGTTCTCCAGTATTTAGATATTTCACAGCATCAAAAAATGAAACAGGGCTGCCTAAAACAGCTAATGTTAAAAATCGATTGTGAAAGTGAAATATGCATTCAGATACATAACTGAAAAATAGCTTCTTACCTTGCGAATACAGCAACCAGTCACTACGAAATTCTTTTAAGAACACGAAGTACGCCATAACTTTTTCTTGACTAATGCATCTAACATTAGGATTAGGGTATCTAGCAAGAATATCAGCATTTTTAATGCTTTAAGCCAAATACTTTACAGTAGCGTGAACTGCTCAAAAGGCAACAACTGTTGTCATAGGGTTCAACTTCGCAAAGTGTGGCTATGTGTCATTCCTAAATGAACTATACACAGTTTTACAAACCCCTTTCAGTTGTTATACCTCTATGTAAAGAAGATTACCTTTAAATTCTGCGTTACAAGTTGCTAATATTAATTCCATAAACAAAAAATCGAACTGCAGTGAGGCAACTAATGTCGTGACCCCAATAGTTACTTTACACAATCATAAAATGAAAGTTATTGAACTTCCTGTCCACCAGTATTGTCTAAAGTAGCTCCTTTTTAAGAGCTACCAGTATTGTAAAAACCTGTTATTTATTTCATTCAATACTATATTGTCTTGACTTGAAGACTGTTAAGCAAGAGTAACTATCTCTGAACACACGTAGTAGGACTACTTGTATTCCTGAGAAATATGAATGGGAAGACAGTATTCGATCTTTTTATTCCTTTCTTAAATTGATTTATGCATTTAAACGTTGAGCAGCTCTTCACCATCGTGCTTCATGTACATTGCAACAGTCAAACAATACAGACTATCAATTGTGTATATATCCCGTAGTAGCTCCTTAATACGCGATTTACCTGCTAACACTCGTATTTGTCTGACGCTTGCCACTATCATGGCGGCCGGCAGAAGGTTCAAATTATCCCACGACAGCAGCGCCGTTAGTAAGTCTAGCTATGTTTTACAAGGTCTTTAGGCGTACACAGATTTCTTGACGTTTGGATCAGTAAAATGGCGGTGCCATAGTTTTCCAGCCTCTAGTCGAGCCGAAATACGATGATCCCTGGTGGTTGCGCCAATCGGCTTTGAGCGCCGTCTGCAACAGCAGACCATTGGAGTAATACAAACGCGAGCTTTGCTCTGCGCATGCGCGCGTTCGGCTGCGCTGTGCACTGTTGCCAGTTCTGTCAGTCAACAGCGACCGGTAGCTATACAGTCCAGCAGCGAACTAATTGTTTGGCAACATGGTTGCATTGCAAATCGGACTTAAAGTCCTGGTAGAGGTAGGCAGCCTTTATTAATATGACAACACAAAGGATTCTAAAAAGGCTGATTGGCTGCAGTAATGAAGGAGTTGTGAAATCCTTTATTTTTCTCTTTTCTCTATACTAGATACCGGGAACACGGTTATGCTACTAATAACAGTGCTTGAAAGCAATAGACTAAACCTATTGTTGGTCCCTGGCCACTCGGGGATCAGTGCCAACAAACATGCCGACAGATTAGCCAGGATGGGGGTAGAGACTCCATTTATTGGACCGGTACCTGTCCTGACAATCACCAAGGCAATGATCAAATTAGAGCCACATAACTGGCTCAGAAGACAGCACGTAGAATATTGGACCAAAGTCCATCAACAAAAACATGGAAAGGTAATGATGCCAAAGCCATGTTTTAAAAGAAGCTCTGCAGTCCTGGGCCTGAACAGGAGAGAGATTAGACTCATGGTTGGATTGCTGACAGGCCATGGGAATTTCAAAGAGCACCTACATACAATGGGAATAACAGAAGAGGGCCCTAAATGTAGGATCTGTGATGACGGTGATGAAACTGCATCACATCTAATCTTCGAATGCATTGCATTGGAGAGAGTAAAAGGCACGGAACATTTGGGACAACCAGACCCGAAGAAATTGTGTCTAATAAAGAACTGGTAAAGGGACTCCTTGCACTGTTCAATGGCATAGGTTGGCTTTACTAGAAATACAGGGAGTGATACCGTACAATAAATTTAGTTTCGGTGCGGGAAGTGGCGGGTTGGACCAAGACTGTTTTGGCTTCCCTGAGAAAATCAAATCAAATAACAGTGCTTTACGAGATCACCTGAGGGAAAGAAACCATAAGCTACGAAATATAGAGGCAGATTTGTCTATTTTGCATATTGGTACGAAGGGTATTACCCTAGATATCCTTGAAGAGTTAGAAATTTGGACTAGTTATCACAATAATAGAGAATGGTTAATAAATAACCAAATTTTTGGTTCCAGACAATGGTATTTCGATCTGTTTCACAACCTAGGTTTTCTTGAATGACCGATTTTTGTGCTCTCCTCCAGTGAGGAGGTCTCCCTAAGATTATTCTGTTATTTGATTAGATATTGGTGGTGCGTTTACTTCGTCCCCTCTTATGGAGAGATTTTATATCCGCCATATTGATGACGTCGTTGGTATACGAGAATATCCCCCCCACCCCCCCAAAAAAGTATAGGTTCTAAATATGTTGTTTTATTTTTTGACAAATTTTTCCATTATTGAAAATGTTTTTAACTAACTCGCCATTGAGTTCTTTTTATACTTGTAAATTATGGTAACTTCTGCGGCCATACATAGAGGGCGCCTATGCTACGCCTAAGTTGCTCAGTAGTATACTTTCCATTCAGTGGTATTTGCCTGTGATCCATCGAGCTAGCAACTTACAAGTACAGCTGATATTGACCGTTAATGTGTTATGAGTTTTTAGATGCATCTTTTTCCGTTCTCCATTCAGGATAGGTATGTACCTTATAATTGTAAATGCCAGAGATTTCTTTTTTTATTTTTGTCTTTGTAACTATTTTTACCTATATATACTGTATCCTGTATTTTGTTACCAGGCGCTCCGATGATGGGCTGTGCCCGAAACGCGTCAGCGTAAAGAGAAAAATAAAGGGTTTTACAACATCTTTTTTAGAATCATTTGTATTAACATCAATGCATTCAGTTTCCGCGGCCGGGGCGGTCTCCCAGCCAAGAATGCGGAGCCAGGGATCAACGTATTTCGGCCCGACTATAGTTCATTTCCTAGTTGATGTCATGTGAGTAATTCATGTGAGTAGTTCGTGTATGTCTGTGCTGTGACTGCTCTCTTCTGGGTGAAACTTCTTAAAGGTGAATAGACAGCAAAATCTGCTGAAGTCACATCTGCAGTGGACTCATTGGAAGACCATGACATTTCATAAAAATAAATTATGCCCTTTTCTTGCTTCTGAAAAAGAGAGCTTGTGAGCGATAAGACCTTGCTAACTGAAATAAACGGATGACAAAACTGACAGTAGCGAAAGATTACATATAATTTCCTTTCTTTACTAAGTCGTATAATCACATATAACACAACAAAATTTCAGAAAAACATTTTTTTTTCTTTTTGTCATAAAAGTTATGCATTGTATTAGTTTCATTGTCAGTGGCTACAGATGTATATAAATTAGTTCATAACTGTAACTCTTATCAAACACTTGCATGTTTATCATCAAAATCCCCCGCTGCTCTCTCTCTCTCTATATATCTATCTATCTATCTATCTATCTATCTCTGTACCTCAATCTTTCTTTTCTAGATTAACAGGGAACAGGAGCAATATGAAGGTGGCTGCAGCGCCATAGTCCCTCCCTTGGATTCTACTCTGCGTCAGGGTGTCATTACCTTTTCAATCAAGAGTGCCACAAAACTTCTGCTTAAACGTACATACCTGGAGGAGGTGTGGGATTTCGATGAAGTGGTCAAAATAGAGTGGAAGAGAATAATATGCACACCTCACTAAAGTAATTTAGTATTACGTTCTCATTCAAGCAGTCCAATGTCAAACCGTGCAAGGTGGCGCAGTGGTAACGCACTGGAGGATGGTTCAAATCCACCTCCGGGCATCCAGATTTAGGTTTTCCGTGATTTCCCTAAATCACTCCAGGCAAATGCCGGAATGGTTCCTTTCGAAGGACACGACCGATTTCCTTCCCCATCCTTACCCAATACTCCGAGCGTTAGCTCCGTCTCTAATGACCAGGCTGCCGACGGGACGTTAAACCTTCAACTTCATTCCTTCCTTCCAATATCAAAAGTAACGCTAATTAAATTTTCAAATCATAATATGGGTATGTCAGTGTCACAACCTGACTTCCGCCAAGCCTATTGCGTGCAGAAAAATTGGTAGTAAACCAAGGAAGTTTGTATATCATGTATCTTGTGTTTTGGCATGTTTCTGATATGGAACACATGTTGCCGAAATAAGTAAACCTGAATATGTTTTTAGGTCGATGGGTAACAGCCCACTTATTGTGCAAATTGAACGGTAATTCTGACCATGGGTTCGACACTTGCTAGGGACGTCTATATCAGAATTATTTTAAAGTAACTTATAAAATAAAGGAGCGTATAAAATCAACATCAACAAGAGCAAAACAAGCGTAAAGGAATTTAGTCTAAGCAAATCAGGCAATGATCAACGAAACGAAACAATAAAGGTTTTAGATTATTTTTATTGCTTATGCAGTGAAATAACATACGATGGTCGCATTACAGATGATATAAAATGCAAAGTGACACTGGGAAAAAAGTGAGTGTAAAAAAAAAGAAATTTGTTAGCATTGAACAATAAGTCCAAAAATGACTTAAAGTCGTGCATGCGGTAAACTACATTTTTCGCTGAGTCAATATGATAAAACAATGCTGATAGGTAGATGAGGTTTTAATTAGTTGAACTTCTTTATTACTGGTTCCGGACATGGGCCCTCATCAGATAACCTTTTGAATTATATAATCATTAGCACAAGTGCTCTGCATAGTCAATCATAAATGGACACTAAATATCACATACAAAACATTTTACAGCGTTTACAATATAAAATGCTAACACACCAGTGGTTTGTGTCTTGAGGTGACTGGTACAGAAATATGAAAATTAAAAGTCCCATGACGAATAAATTTCAAGCTCACAAGATGGCGCGAGGAAAATGGCGTTTTTAACAGCTCACAGATACAAATTTTGAAAATAATATATGAAAAAGATGACATTTCTTATTTTTTTAATGAAAATAAGTTTCCCTAAAATAATGGGAACTTCGTACATGTTGTACAATAAAATGAGTTACAAAACTTAAAGACGATCAAGAATATTAAAAGAAGCTTAGATACACTACATGAGTCAAGTATATGGCGGGGTTACACGACATAAAGATGTATAAATTTTTATAAAGTCAACCAATATAAAAGCATATTTGTTTGTGGAAAATATTAAATTATTTTAGAACCAATTGCCATGGGGGCAGGATGAAAAGAATATATGCGAACAGTAGACTACAATAAAACAACTGAATCGATAAATCGTCTGGCGATATAATACAGTATAAACATATTAAATAGGCCAGAATGGCGTGAAGGGACGCAAAGGCTCAGGAAGAAAGGGATTTTGAGATGTGTTTTATATAAGAAATTTACAAAATGACAAGCTAAAACCACGTAAACTTGAGTTTTAAAAGTGACTTTGCAGCACCACAAATAGAGCGTTATTTTAATATCGTTTTATGACTGACTGTGTAGAACTCTTATGCTAATGGTTGTATATTTAAACAGTTTATCTGATCATGGGCCAAGCCTTAGTAGTAGCAATAAAGAAGTTCTAATAATTAACACCTCAGCGGCCTATCAGAATTGATTTATCATATAGTATTAATTAAGTGTTGGTCTTTTCTGAAGGCCTTTTGAAGAGGAAAGGAGTTTTGGTAATGTGATGCTTCAGACGAATGTAGAAAATTGTGGTAAATCGCGTTACTACTGAGGAAGTACTGAATAGAATTCTGTAAATAATCCGTGCTAAAATTTTGCAACCATGACTTACTAAACTTATGGTTCTGTAATTTTCACACCAGTCTGCACTTGCTACCTTTGGAATGGGGATAATTACATTTTTGTAACATTAACTGCATTTTCCATCGAAGCTTGACAGAACGTGTTAATAACAACATATCTTGTGACTTGTCCAGGATCTAATATGAATAATTTATGTGGTGAGCCCACGCCTGAGCAAGTGACATAAATTGTCCGTTTGAGACACATAGGCATGTCAAATCCACTCCATAGTATTGAATAGATTGCCCTGTGATTAATTAGTCGTAATAGAAAATGTAAGCCTCACTGGAAACTACAGTCCCTTGAAGTTGAAAGCTAAATCTGTCGGAAGTAATGGGTATTCGTCCTATATACTCGGTTTCATTCTCTTCCTTTCCTTGCAGCTCTATAGAAGTCTGTTTATTTTACCTGCACCACTGTCCGCTTCACAGTTCAAAGTTGGTTCAAAGTTTTCAAGAACAGTCAGCTCTCAGAAATTTCCTTAAGCTGACTGGAATACAGGAATGTCTTAGTGGTAAATATGTAAATGTATTAATAGGTGGTGCATGATGTGACTTCAAAGTTTTCAAGAACAGTCAGCTCTCAGAAATTTCCTTAAGCTGACTGGAATACAGGAATGTCTTAGTGGTAAATATGTAAATGTATTAATAGGTGGTGCATGATGTGACAGGTTTTCACCCATCGCAGTATATATCTATTGATTTATATATTGTTCAATCCTATAATTTTGCAGTCAATATTCATTTGTATAAGTGCTGTATGTCGGGAAAATCAGTTCGTTGTAAAGAAGTGATAGATTAAAACATGATGCTTGATTGGGAGGTTTTCTATGAACGTTCCTGTTTATTTCTTTGTATCTAACGAACTTCGTGTGGTACTGTGATACAATTTCGAAGGTACATTCAGCTGTATGTATGTTTACCATCTGTAAAATTTCCTACGACTACAATTTGTAGTGTAGAAATTATAAACTGCAACGTCATACCGAATGTCGTAGTTTTGCTCCATGAACAGCGGAGAAGTAATAAGCGAGAAACTTTTTTCCTTTCAATATTTTGATGTAGTTGTCACTGAGATAAAGTTTAATAAAGGTTTGAAATTATGTTTAAAGTTTGCTGCAAGCCGCTAAGTACTGTCATTCTCATATAGTGAATTTTTAGTCTCGTCGCATTATGTAGCAGTTGTATCTCCTGAACTATGTGTCGTAAGTGGTTCGTACCACTACAGCAATTGTTATTTCACGTAAGGAATATATGTACCAAATTTGGTTGAAATCGATGCAGTGGTTTAGGAGAAAATGAGCAGCTTTGTCTCTTAATGCAGCAGTTTTTCACGCATCTCATTTTTTATGACGTCAGATATCCTGAAATATGTGTTGTACGTGATTCTGACAGTTACGGCGACCGTCCTCATGGATTGAAGCTTACGTGTACAAAATTTCGAAAAGATTGGAACAAAACTGTAGATTTGTATGCAACAGGTTCACACTAACATATGGACAGCCTGCTTTATAGCTTTCGCCTTCTTAGGCTTCGAAAGCCGGTTAGCAACTAAATAACACGTAGCTTTTCAGAACTTCAGGAATGTTTCCTTTCTGATAAAATTACTTTTTTGTTGAAGTCTGAGGGTATTTTAAAATTCTTGAATATCCGTCTCCAGATCGCTTATATTTTCTAAAACATGACCGGTTTCGAGACAGCTGCCCATCTTCAGATCAAAATTTTGAAGTTACAGAGTAACCTGTCCTGTAATGAACGAATGTTCACAGTCGTTACTGTGAACATTCGTTCATTACAGGACAGGTTACTCTGTAACTTCAAAATTTTGACCTGAAGATGGGCAGCTGTCCCGAAACCGGTAATGTTTTAGAAAATATAAGCGATCTGGAGACGGATATTCAAGAATTTTATTCATATAACGATCGCAATAAGTCCCTGAAGACCAATAAGTCTTGCTTTGATGAGGGTATTTTGCCTGTAACATACAGCTTATACAACATGTTAAACAGTATTGCCACGGCCGGCTTACCCAGAGCTTTCAGTAGCTCTGAGAGTACGTCATCTACTCGAAAGGCTTTTTTTCGACTTGTCTTTCAGTACTCTGTCAATTTCATCTCTCAGTATAGTATTTTCATCTACTACCTCTTCCCGTCCTACAATATTAAGTTCATTTCCTTTGTTGAGCCCACTTCCCCCCCCCCCTTTTTTTCCCTATAGACTTTCATTTGTCCTCTAGCCACTCCTGCTTGTCCATTTTGCACTTCCTGTTAATCTCATTTCTTAGTCGTCTGTACTCCATTTTAGCTGCTTTATTTACTGTATTTTATCTTCTCCTTTCAACAAATAAATTTCCTGTGGCATCCAAGTAGTTTTTGTAGGTCTTGCCTCTCTACCTATTTGGTCCTCTTTTGCCTTCACTATTTCATCTCTCAAACTTACCCATTCCTCTTCTTCTGTGTTAGTTCCCCCCGTTTCTATCAATTGTTGCCTGCCGGGGGACTAAGGCGCTCCAGTCACGGTCTGCACGGCCACTACGGTCGGGGGTTCGAATCCCCCCTCCGGCATGGATATTTGTGCCGTCCTAGTTCGTAAGTAGTCCATAAGTAGTTTGTAAGTTTAGGGACTGATGACCCCGTAGTTAAGTCCCATAGACTATACAAACATTTGAACATTTTTGAATTGTTGCCTAAAGCGCTCGAGAGCTTCAGGTTCTTTCAATTTATCCAGGTCCATCTCCTTATTTTCCTACCTTTGTGCAGGTTCTTTATTTTCTGTCTACGGTTCATAATCAATAAGATAGTGTATAAGTACACGATTTACAGTAGCACACTATGTCCCCATATCAGAAGAACTAGCTAAATTCCCGCTGCTTCGCACGCGTAGACTGGATGGTCTGCATTGGTTGTTTCTACTTCCAAATATAAAGTTTCATAGATTTAGCATTAAAAATACTTTTCTAATCAAGTATTTTGATACAACTTGCCACTCCCTATTGCACCATTGTTGGCAGATTTCAAAACATCCCGAAACGCATTTTTTTCAGTTTTCTAGCATCAAAAGTCTTAGTAGCACCCTTAAAAGATTTTCCCTTATTTCACCCGCTTAATGGTTGAATTTCCAAAAATATCGAAACACGTGCTTTTAAAATTCCAATCAGAAATCTAAATCGGAAGTTTGTATTTCTTGTTTAAAATTGCCTGAATCGCGACGTATTTTCAAAAAACCGTTCAACCCCTTTGTCACCCGCTTAGCAATGGGAATATCGATAAATCGCTGATGCCTACAGTGTTAGATAAACAACATCTACAAATTTCAAGTTTCTATCGTCTGTAGATTTACTTTTCAGCGCTATTTTCTGACTTTTAGAAACGGGTCGAGAACGCGAAATTTCTTTCTTACGCTTTGGCATCTTTCTTGGTAGTTTTACTTTTCAAACGGTAATATGCACTTACTTTATTGTACGCTTGCTACAGAAAACAACTGAAGAATGTGCATCACGTTTCGCTGTATATAACCTCTTTGCTATTGTAGTGTCAAAAGTCATCGCTGGTCTTCACTGCGAATTTTATATAAGCCGACGACTTTCAACGACTATATCACCGACCCTCTTATTGCTATCGACACGGAACTGCTAATCCAGTTGTCAGTATTTTGATCCTAAGCACTACAGTTGTCTTTCCAGTGTTTACATTGAGAGCATTGGTGTGTTAATGCTCAGTTAAAGTATGTCTGTGTTTCCCAGTGTTTTATCTTTGAGTATTTTTATCTTTGAGCATCTGTTGATCGTGGTATTGCTCCACATTTTACGGATTTTCGTTCGCCACTCTCACCCGCCGCCACACACCGCGACTAAAACACCATAGTGCATGCCGCGAACCTAAAGGCTACTCTCATGCATAGCCGCCGTTGGTCTGCAATGAATAATTTTGGCTACCAAGTGAAATATACGGACACACGTCCTACGTTCCATTTTTATATATGTATATTGATTATCGTCAGTGCACTAGTTTTGTGAACGGCTACGAAGTGTCCTTCACACCTACTCAAATTCACCAAATCTCAACTAAGCACAATATCTGGAGATTATAGGAGAGTCTGATCTACGGAAACTCACACCCAAACAATAATATGGGACGGATGCTACCTTCCACCCCCCCCCCCCCCCCACACACACACACACTTTTCATATAACTAAGCTGCTCTTTGGCCGTCTCCTCGCGGTCATGTCCTACTCACCTAGCAAACCAATCTCAGAGTTCTCCTAATGGGCTATCCAATTAAAACTGTAGAAGCGATGATGGCTGTCTCACCGAGTCAGCCTAAGATTTCTTAGCCAATAGGAGACCTGTGCGTGCCACACCCAGCCAGCACCACCCCCCAAGAGCAAATTCCACGTAGCCCACTGTAGTGAGGACATTATCCCACCCCATGTCGTGCATCATTTCCGTAACACTGTCTCCCCTGTATGTGGATAATACAAAACGAGCTGCCCTTCTAAGAACTTTCTCTAAATCCTCCCACTTCGTAGGGACCCCGCAATGCACAGCAATACTACAAAATAGGATGCACGAGTGTAGTGTATGCATTTTCTTTAGTAGAACTTTTGCATCTTATAAGTGTTCTGCCGATGAAATGTATCTTTTGTTTCACTTTCCCTACGATATTTTCTGTGTCTTCTTCCAACTGTGGTTGTTCGTAATTGTACCTCCTAGGTATTGAGTTGAATTCATACCTTTAGATTTGACTAAATTATTGTATAAATGAAGTTTAACAGATTTCTTTTAGTGCTCATATGGATGACCATACACTTATGATTATTTAGGGACAATTTCAAATTTTTGCTCCATGCATATATCTTATCAAAATCGTTTTACAACTGCTTTTAATCTACTGCTGACTTTATTAACCGATAAATGACAGCATTATCCGCGTCTTAAGAGAGATTCTCAGATTGTCTCCTAATATGGGTGCTCTAACACTTACCTGGGGAGCGCCAGATATGACTTTTGTTTTACTAGATAACTTTCCGTGAGTTACTACGTACTGTGTCCTTTCTAGTAAGAAACCGCGGATCCAGTTGCACAACTTTGGCGACATTCCATAAGACGTTTGTGAGTTACAATATCAAAAGCCTAGAAAAATGGAATAGATTTTAGATACATTACTGATAGCACTCCATGTGAGTACAAGAACGGCACTTTCCCAATCCATGTTGACTATTGGTCAATAGGACGTTCTCTTGAACGTAGTTCATAATGTGCATTTTCAACTTTTCACGGCGTAATGTACAGTCCAATAGATTTCGGGAATGCAGCCGCGTAAAATTCACTTCTTCTGCTGATATTTCGGCCGCGTACCTTCCGGCCATCTTCAGAGTGAGTCGAAGACTGTCGACGAGGTGCCGGGCGCGGCCTTATAAGCCTGATCGCGGTGGCAATGCGCGTGCGCGTCACAGATGCTGGTATACTGCATATCGAAGTACTCACACGCGTGCGCCCCCCGTGGCGGAAGCGCTCCGGTGTTCACTTATCGATATATGCTCGGCGGCGGCAACACCTTCACGTCTTCTCTGTGATTTCAATACTTCAAGTGCAGGGTTCCAAGCTTTGTCTAAGTTAAAACCTTTATCTCTGTTTAATAATTTGTTGGCCAGTCTAATTTCAACAGCTTCCTTAAATATAGCATCCCAAAACGAAGATATGGGTGTCAAAATCTTCACATCGCTATAGTTCATTGAATGACCAGTTTCTATGCAATGTTCAGCCACAGCTGACTTGTCTGGCTGCAGTAGGCGGGTATATCTTCTGTGTTCAACGCATCTCTCGTGGACAGTGCGTATTGTCTGGCCCATATATGAATTTTCACAATTTCCGCAAGGGATCTGGTACACACCTGACTTGCGAAGCAACAAATCATCCTTCACTGACCCGAGTAAGGCTGCAATCTTCACTGGTGGCCGGAAGATAACCTTAACACGATGTTTGTCGAGAATGCGGCCTATCTTTGACGAAAGAGCGCCCACATAAGGTAAGAAGGCTCTTGATCTATAACTATTATTTTCGTCTTCTTCTTCCACGTCTCGTGCTTGCATTCTTGGACTCACATCGAATGCTCTGCAAATCTGTTGCTGCGAATATCCATTTGCTTTGAAAATGCTCTTCAGGTGTGTGAGCTCTTCCTGCAAGTTGTCATCGTCTGATATACAATGTGCTCTGTGCACCAATGTCTTAAGGACCCCTGCGGTTTGTGAGGGATGATGGCAGCTACTGGCATGTAAATACAGATTCGTATGGGTTGGTTTCCGATATACTTGCATGTCCTAATGTACCATCAGCTTTTCGACGAACAAGTACATCCAAAAAAGGGAGGCAGCCATCTTTTTCCATTTCCATAGTAAATTATATATTAGCGTGGATGGAGTTCAGATGGTCAAGAAATCGATGTAACTCATCCTTCCCATGAGGCCATACTATAAACGTGTCATCCACGTATCTCCAGAAGACCGTAGGTTTAAAAGTTGCCGAGTCCAGAGCCTTGTCCTCGAAGTCTTCCATAAAGAAATTCGCTACCAGAGGGGATAGGGGGCTTCCCATAGCAACTCCGTCAATCTGCTCATAAAAGTCACCATTAAACTGGAAATAAGATGACGTCAGTACATGTTCAAATAAGGTGGTGATATCCTTGTCAAAATGTTGGCCAATTAGAGAAAGAGAATCCTGTACAGGTACCTTGGTATATAGTGATACCACGTCGAAACTCACCAGTACATCTGTACTATTAAGCCTGAGGTGGCTGAGTCTTTGAATAAAATCTACAGAATTCCGAATATGGTGACTACATTTTCCTACCAATGGCTTTAATAGTGAAGCCAAATACTGCGCAGAAAGGTAGGTAGGTGAACCAATTGTGCTTGTATTGGCCGCATAGGCAGATCCTCCAGACGCTCATCCTTATCCAGTTTGTGGACTTTAGGAAGCCCATAAAATCTCGGTGGTACAGCACCTCGCACTTTTAAACGTCTTATAACTTCAGGTTCTAGTGACGAAGCATTCAGTAAGGCAGCAGTCCTTATCGTCACCTTGCTAGTTGGGTCTTTGTTGATCTTCCGGTACGCGTCAGAATTTAATAAACCATAGATCTTTTCATTGTAGTCTTCCCGAGGCAGCAGGACGGTGGCGTTGCCTTTGTCAGCACGTAAAACTACTGTGTCTGTGTCCTCACGGAGTTTCCGTATGGCTAACCTCTCTTCTTTAGATATGTTACTTCTTTGAGGACGATACTTTATAATTGCTCGACAGCTTTCACGTCGGATTTCTTCAGCTGAATCTTCTGATAGTGGACGGACAGCTTCTTCAATAGCACTAATGAAAGATGGTATTGGCAAGGTCTTTGGAGTGGGGGCAAAATTTAGCCCTTTACTTAAGACAGAGACAGTGGCTTCGTCCAGATTCTTTCCTGTCAAATTTATAACAGGGCGTCGAACAACAGAATCCACCTGAGGAGGCTGGTCTAATCGGCTGTATTTGGCCATCTGTCTTGTTGTAGTCACATCACGAATCCAATCAGATTTGGTCCATGTCGTGCCATCAACCCAATTCCAAGAGTCAGGAGATAAAACAGCTGCCATCTTTAAATGTACATGATACAGGTCTTCTGATACACTGTCCAACTTTCTACGAGTGAAACGAATCCTTTCTTTAACAATAGCAGAGCCAGCTTTATATAAAATTCTGTTAACTGCAGTATTCTTAACAAAATGTACCAACCTTGCAAATCTTGGAACAATTCCGTGTTCCCGGCACTTCAGTAAGAAACTCAAAGAGCTCAGTAGTCTTGCTCTCTGATGTCGTAATTTATCCAAACTATGGAAACAGGAAACCATCTCCTCCCCGAAGAGGTATTTGATGTGCATTTTCAACTTTTCACGGCGTAATGTACAGTCCAATAGATTTCGGGAATGCAGCCGCGTAAAATTCACTTCTTCTGCTGATATTTCGGCCGCGTACCGAAATATCAGCAGAAGAAGTGAATTTTACGCGGCTGCATTCCCGAAATCTATTGGACTGTAGTTCATAATGTTCGAGAAAAGTGTATGTTCTAAAATCGTGATCGAAGCCGACGGCAATAATATAGGGCCGTAATTTTGCAGATCACTCCTACTGATGTACCACATCTTACGACTCTTGCGTTCCATAATGGTTTCGACTCTTGAATTCCTTTAACATACAGTGACTCGCATAATTATTCGGACACTTACTAATAACTAACCTTTGCGAACCCTGGTACCACGATTCATAGGAAATGTGACGATGGACTGCAGAGGAAGAGAAACACATTCGAACGGCTGCAGCTAGTGATTTTTCATCATGCCAAAGACAAAAATTGTAGACAAAGTGCTGATATAATCAGAAGATTCCAAGAATAAACTAGGATTGACAGTCTGCCGCATACCGAACGTCCAAAAACGTTTTCTGTGAGAGAAGAGAGTTACATTGATAGGTCTCTTGGTTTTCTGTAATATTTAGTTCTGTAAACTGGCCACAGATGTATGTTGTAAGTTGCGCAGTAATCTTTGGAAGTTCCATTGTACAGTAAGCGCTCTGGCTGCGAGAGAGCAGTCTGCTGCGAGACAGTAGCGTTCGTTAGCGCGAGGAAGCTGTTGGAGAATACATTCGTTAAGTATGTATTGCAGCACGCCATTATTGTAATGCATTAAGTTAATTGAATTTTCTGTAATGTTTTTCTACTTCATATTTTTTTAAGAATACGTAATTTTTAATATTCAATTTGCGTTCTGCGTCCTCATTTGGTTGTTAGTTTCCCCTTCCTTTCATTTTCTTTATTTATGATTATTGTTAAACTTAATTGCTACCCATTGCTAATTTTAATACTGTTATTAGCGAGTGGGGTTTAAAATTTTTATTAGAAATTTTGGAGGACATTATAGATTATACGTTTATAATGGCCTGGTTGTCTTTATTTCGTCTTTGTTTGATTTTAACATTATAGTACGATCTCTGATTTATGTAAGCTCCATTATCCTTTTCCAGTGTTAAATTATCAATAAAATTATCGATGTAATTTTTGTGTTTAAAATCAGTTTGGTTGTTTAATAAATTATTTGCGTCACTAGTTGCGTGGATACACACCTCAATTTCTTCTGGAATACTCATTTCATATTCCTTCTGTATTACATAGACAGAAATAATAAAGAAAATTATGCCATATCTGTTAACTTCTATATTTTCTCCCTGAAAGAAATATTTGTAAATATTTGTAAACGTATAGTATTCTGAGGTATTGACAGACGCTGTAACTGGCTACAATTCGTAAATCAAATGTAAAACATCACCTAATAAATACTCAGTTGAAGCACTTACAACCTCTAAATACCGTATGTACTGCACACTTTCTAAGTGAAATTTGTAAAATTTTATTTACGTAAATTTATTTATGTAGCACTTGGATATATACTAATATAAGAAAATGTTTTTGCAGAAACACCTGTCGATGGCATTTAATGCCGAAAGATATCTTGTGTGACATATACATAAATAATTAATTACAGTGTTTTGGACTATCCTTTCCAAAGGTTCAAAACGTTCAAATGTTTGTTAAGCTTAAGGGACTTAACTGCGGGTTCATCAGTCCCCAAACTTACAAGCTACTTATGAATTACCTTATACTAAAGACGACACAAACATCCATGCCCGAGGGGGGATTCGTCCCCCCGACCGTAGCGGCCGTGTAGACTGTGACTGGCGCGCCGCAGACCCTTCGGCCACTGCGGCCGGCGTGTCCTTTCCAGGACGTTTGCCGCGCAATGCACGGCGGAGCTACCTAAGCGTCTTGATATAGCGGGCATATGGTTTGTCCATTTTCAAGAAATTCATCCAGAATGCTACTCTGCGTATCTCAGACGACTCTGCCCACAACGTTCCCAACCATCGCACTGTCTTCGCTTTTTTCTTTGATTGCAAATCCAAGTGTTTCCTTTCCATACTGTGGCCTTTTGTTTCAGGCCTGTAATAATGAAACCAGCTATCGTTGCCTGCCACAATGCTGTGTAAAAATCATCACCATATCGAAATATCTGAAGAAGATTATCCGTGATGTTCTTCTCTGAATTTTGTGATCTTCAGTCAACAAACGTGGGACCCAATGGGCAACCACTTATACTCAAATCTGCGAGTCATTTCTTGCCCTGCCCTATCTCCTATTTCAGTGATTTCATGCACCGTGACTCGCTTGCCGTTTCTAATGAGCGCATCAACTCTTGTTGTGATCCGTGGAGGCAATGCGAGGATGACCACTACGGGGTTCATTTGGACATTCACGTTTCCATCTTTGAAGTCTTTCGTCCATCCCTAATACGCTTGATTGATTGATTTTTCCAGGGAAGCCAAAACAGTCTTGGTCCAACCCGCCACTGCCCGCACCGAAACTAAGTTTATTGTGCGGTATCGCTCCCTGTATATCTAGTAAAGCCAACCAATGCCCTTGAACAGTGCAAGGAGTCCCTTTACCAGTTCTTTATTAGACACAATTTCTTCGGGTTTGGTTGTCCCAAATATTCTGTGCCTTTTATTCTCCAATGCAATGCATTCGAAGATTAGATGTGATGCAGTTTCATCACCGTCATCACAAATCCTAGATTTAGGGTCCTCTTCTGTTATTCCCATTGTACGTAGGTGTTTTTTGAAATTCCCATGGCCTGTCAGCAATCCAACCATGAGTCTAATCTCTCTCCTGTTCAGACCCAGGATTGCAGAGCTTCTTTTAAAACATAGCTTTGGCATCATTACCTTGCCATGTTTTTGTTGATGGACTTTGGTCCAATATTCTACGTGCTGTCTTCTGAGCCAGTTACGTAGCTCCAATTTGATCATTGCCTTGGTGATTGTCAGGACAGGTTCCGGTCCAATAAATGGAGTCTCTGCCCCCACCCTGGCTAATCTGTCGGCATGTTCGTTGCCACTGATCCCCGAGTGGCCAGGGACCCACAGTAGTTTTACTCTATTGCTTTCCCCTAGCTCCACCAGAACCCTGTGACATTCTGCAACAATTTTAGACCTTGTTGCAGGAGCTGCCAGTGATCTCAGGGCTGCCTGGCTGTCTGAATAGATATAGATGCTACGATCTTTGTAGCACCTACGCAAATTCTCCTCCTCACACGCCCTGATGGCAGTGATTTCTGCCTGGAATACTGAGGCCAGTTTCCGTAGAGAGATGACGCCCTCCAGTCTTGGCTGCACCCCGTATACCCCAGTCCCAATGCCTTGGTCTGATTTTGACCCGTCAGTGAACCAGACAATATCCCCCGTACGGTGTCGAACTATTTTCTCCCATTGCTCCCTACTTCCTACTGTTATATTGAAAGGCTTGTTGAAGCAGTATGGGGTTATAATATAGTCGGCTGGCATTTCCCCAACCTTTCCTATATTTACCTCGCTCACTATTTTAGTGTGTGATTCTGGATATCCCAAAGAGTTTCAGTTGTTGCCCTAATACGCTTGTTGGTGTTGAATGTGAGCAGCAGATTGTCCTTTAATAAGAAATTCAATGACAGCACGCTGTTGCAACGAAACACTGGTGTCCGCTATTTTGGAAATACTGTCTGTTGTAACGTTATAGAGGCTAATGACGTCAGGACATGCCAACACGCAGCGTAAAGTTCGTAGATAACGATCGTGCAGTAGCTAGCGTTACATTCTCGGAATTTGAATTTTAACAATGAGCTGCTGACGACTTTCAGTGACTCTTGTAGCGCGACAATTGAAAATACCAAAAGAGAACAGATAAGCCAATGGTCGTAAGCAGAGTTCATAATTTTGCAAAGGAAAGAAAATCCGAGCTCGAAGGAGATACGAAACCGATTTTCCTGCTTTACAGTCTTTTTTTCCGTTTTCCTTGGGTAGCTTGGTTCCTTGCGGTGTTGTGCGTGTTCTATGTTCTGTGGTATTTCTTGAGCGCTGGACTCAGGTTTTTTTATTACTATTTTTTACTAGAGTGAGCATTCAACCCACTTACCGCGAGCGCTGAGCCACTTTACCCGCGCAATCGAGCACGATGTGCACATTGACCTCGTCACACAGTGGTCTGAATGTCCGAAAAGCTGGTCAAATTTCGAAAAAGTTTCGGATATGATTGGAAATTTGTTTATACAGGTTTTTGAAGTCGTTGAATGTGAAACTGAGGACAAAAGTTGAAAATTACAAATGGCGGATCGAAAATGGCTGACTTATTTGAGAAAACCATTTTTAACATTGCAAAGAGTTAAATTTATAAACTAATAGGTAAGTATAGTTACAAAATTAATTTGGATCGCTGTCTGAGGCACATTCATAATTGTCAGGAATAGTAATAATACAATGATTTTCAGATTCATTTGGAGGCAATAAAAGCTTTAAGGCTCCAGATGATAAACGTTTCCCTTGCTACGACTGCATATTGTTCAAGCTCTTAATGAGATAGCAGTATCGGGTGAAAAACATGCTCTTTTCCCGGGAACATTTTCGGGAAAAACCTTCCCGAAAGTTTTCAATGCCTTTGTTGCGGGATTCCAGTGCATCTTCGGATAGTTGGCTCTTCGGCAATTTCCAACAATGCTGATTTTTTTTTCATAATTTCGAAAAATTTACGGGTATGCAGCCAGATATCAAATTCGACGTTGGCCTATATTTCAGCAGGAGACCACCCTGCCCTGAAAAATGGCAGGATGGTCTCCAGTCGAAATATCGGCCGACGTTGGATTTTTATACCTGGCTGCTTACCCGTGAGTTTTTCTAAGTTGTTATTTGCCAGGAGAAATTAAGTAATCACATTTTTTGTTATCAAGAATCCAAATACCAATTTTCGTACTTACAGGTTCAGAAATGTTCAAATGTTTGTAAAGTCTGTGGGACTTAACTACAGGGTCATCAGTCCCTCAACTTACAAACTACTTATGAACTACTTACGAACTAGAACGGCACAAATATCAATGCCCGAGGGGGGATTCGAACCCCCGACCGTAGTGGCCGTGCAGACCGTGACTGAAGCGCCTCAGTCCCCGCGGCCACCGCGGCCGGCTACAGGTTCAGAACATATTTTCAGGAGGCCTTTCATTCCCTATGGAACATAACTTCGACACTCTTTTTACCCTCAAACGGTTCAGTTTCTAAAAATGTTGAAACACTTTTTTTTTTTATTCCAACCAAGAATCTAAACACCAGTTGTCGTAATTCTAGCTTCAAAATTGTCTTAATAGCGGCATATTTTCAAAAGACCATCCATTCTCTATTACAACTAGTTAGAGATGGAATTCCGAAAAAAACCCTTATTAAATGATATCTATTGTATAGGATGAACACACACTGCAAATGTCAAGTTTCTGACGTCAATCAGTTTAGCTGGGCGATTACGAGTCAGTGAGTGAATCGGGACATTGCTTTTCCCGCCGCACACGATTTTAGTAAACAGGCTAATATATCGAGGATAGCAAGAAATAGCAGACAATTCTTGTACATCTTCGCATGAACCATCCTACGCTACATATTGCACTATCGTACATCCCAGGATCTTCGGGTACCATATCTTTTACGATTGATGAATGTTCTATATGACTAATGACAATTTCAGGTTATGTTTGGACGTAACTTTTAATACGTCCCCAGCACAAATTTATGCAAAGAAAAAAAATTTTAAAAAAATCATAAACGTATTCAACGACCCTTCATTAATATCCTCAATCGAACACAATTGCAATGAACACTTGCATCCAAAGTTAAAATCGCTTTAAATATAACACGTATTGAGAAGTGGTTCTGCCTAAAACTTGCTACTCCGAAAACGGTAACATTAAACTGCCTTTTCCTCCCGATGTTTCGGACCACTATGATCCTCCTCAGTCCTCCAAATGAGCCCGATGTTGCACATGTTTAGCTTCAATCGTTCGCTGTTTTTATTTCTCTCTTTTTTTCACGATTCTGTACACCTTCTGCGTGTTTTCACACTTGGTTCAAAAATGTTCAAATGTTTGTTAAGCTTACGGGATTTAACTACGGGGTCATCAGTCCCTAAACTTACAAACTACTTACGAACTAGGACGGCACAAATATCCATGCCCGAGGTGGGATTCGAACCCCCGACCGTAGTGGCCGTGCTGACCGTGACTGGAGCGCCTCAGTCACCTCGGCCACCGCGGCCGGCTCACACTTGGTCTGTGTTCAGATTCGCCGGCCTATCCAACGGGCCATCTCACTGAATCTGAGGCAAATTTTCCTTTTGAGAGCAGCTCATTTCGTTCGTCCAGGAAAGTCCGGCCTCTCGGTACCACAGTACACAGCACGTGCTACAGCTTACCCGTACGTGACACCTTGCAATACTGACACTTCCTTGATGAGGAGAACTAAAGCGGTCTTGCGTTGCTGGAAGGACGGGTTATCAGGAAGTGGTGGACAATAAAGTAAGTTCGGTGCCCCCTGCCGTAAGACCCACATAGACTTCCTTCTTCCTCCTCATATACTAGTTAACTTCCTGGGGTTTCATTTCCACACGAAGTTTGGCAAGCGGGCCAGTTTCGCTTCCTTTTAAAATGCTGCAACCTTTTAGTACATGTCACCACCATTAAGTTCGCTTTCACTGTTTTAAATGTAATTCCGCTGAATCACTCCAGGCAAATGGTAAGATGGTTCCTTTGAAGTGGTTCGCATCCTTATGCAAACAGTCGGAGCATGTGCTCCACCTCTAACGAACATGCAGTCGACACGACGTTAAATCCTAATCTTCCTTCTCCTTTGTGGCCCACTTTAGGTTACGGTAGTAACATTAAAGTGGGCCTTTGCGATCGTCTTTTGACAGCTCGGAATTTAAATAAATATAACGACTTAACCATTCACCTGAGACGAAAATTGATTAATCGAATTTGTAGAGGAGAAAATTCTCTACAACTTTGCTCTCTTATGTTTTTTTTTTTCATATCTCATATCATATATTTGTAAAAATAACGGCGATTTTTGGATGTCTGTCTGTCAGTCTGTCTGTCTATGCGTAACATGTTCCCCGTTTTTAAGACGAACCGTTCAACCGATCAACACCAAATTTTACAGACATGATTGTATGATTGTAGGCCGACAGAGACCAGAACCTCCCTTTTTCAAATTTTTCGGACAAAAAATACAGTAGTAATGCCAAAAAAAAAGCCGTTTCTAATATAATTGTAATTGCAAACGAACCGTTCATCTGACACGAAATTTGAATAACCTAATTGGTAGAGGGAAAAATTCTCTACAACTTCGCTCGTGTTTTTGCATCGTTGCAGAGATATTTGCAAAAATAACGGCGATTTGACGGTGTCTGACTGGCTGTAACGTGTTCCCACTTTTTAGGTCGAACCGTTCAACCGATCGGCACCAAATTTTACAGACATAATTGTTGGCTACCAGAGACCAGGACATCGCTTTTTCAAATATTTCGGACAAGAAATACGCTAGTAATACCAAAAAAGCAGTTTGTAATCTAATTTTAATTGCATGTAAACCGTTCGTCTGATGCTAAAACTGAATAACCGAATTTGTAGAGGAGAAGATTCTCTACAGCTTTGTTCCCTTATGGTTTTTTTTTTCATATCTCGTATCGTTTGAGACATATTTGCAAAAATAACAGAGTTTTGACATCCTCCAATGAATTAACGAAAACGAGCCATTCGCAGATGTCACGTGACATTCATCGCCCAGAACTCTCTCTGTCATAAGCCATCTTGCAATGTGTATTTGATGATTTTCTTATTTTAACTTACATGTTGTCATTTCAAAGCAATGGCGCACTGAAGAATTAACAAAAACACGTCGTTCTGATAATCTAGTGTCTACAAATGCCATATCAGCATGAGTTAACAACGGCCATCAATAGTATGAGATTGAAGAACGCAATTTACAAGTGTTGGCCGTAGTGTAGTGGGCAATGCGTTGGACTGTGACGCTGAAGGTCAGTGGTTCAAAACTCACCACTACCTGCATTTTTTTCCTAAAAGGGTTTCAGACACTCTTATTAATTAATTTGTTATTGTTTACATTATTATTTTGGTCCAAATGTATGCAAAAACGTATAAAACTACAAACCTAAAGTGGACTGTAAAACACGTCAGTGCGATTTTTTTATGTAGTAAAAAAGTTCTAGTATAATAATGGAGGTAAACATGTTCATGTGTAATATCACAAAACCAAAGTGAGGTACAGTAATGATTCAGAACAGGCCAGATCAAACTATTTCTTCTTGTAATGCCTTCCTCGTCGTTGATAATTCATTGCTCTTCACAAATACGTATGTACTTTTGTGTGTCACATTATTTATGTTCTTAGCCTTAGAAAAGAAAGTGCCGTGAACTACTAAAATGGCATGCAGAAAAACTGACAATCACATTCCTCGTCCTTTTGCGACTCTTTTTTTAAATGATCCCACACCTCGCTGATGTCTGGGGTCAACTTACATGGACACCACATGGACATGAGATTTTCGTAATATTTTATATATGTGGTATATGAAGTTCAGAACGTAACTAGCAATCAAGCCATGCGGGGAAACTCTCAAAAATACTCGAGGAAATCAACTTCGAAGTTTGTTGAGGACCTGTACTTACTGATAGTCTGATAGTCGCCGTGCTCACTGGTAGTACTGTAAGATGATAATCAAGAAGTAACGGTGTCCTATTTCTTTATTTATCTTTTCCCCATTATGCTCAAATACCAACACCAATCCAACACAAAATTCGTCAATATGTGGTAATTAACATATATCTAATAGAAATTTATCTGAAAGGTACGCATATTGTTTTTTATTAATTTTCAATATTTGGAAAAAACGTTAATAACGTTGGTTTCAATTAATAAACATCATAATTACATTTGAGAAGCAAAGTTGGAAAAACAAGCAAAGGCAACTACCGTCAGTTAATAGCGAAGTGTAGAGTGAAAAATGTAATTTCTGGAATTTTTTATTGAAAGAATCACAGAGTTTTACTAAGTACTGTAAATTAAGAATAAACTTAAGACGTATTTAAACACAATAAAAAATTACTTACACAAAATAACTGATAACTGCGACCAATATTGAATGAAATTCTTGTAGGCCCCATGCTTGTCGCACAGCCTCGCATCGGATGGAAATTTCACAATTTTATCTAAATTCCATCAAAATATGCCTACTGATTGCAAATGCATATATATATATATATATATATATATATATATATATATATATATATATATATATATATCTTCAAAACTGAATTTATTACGGGTTATTGTACAATTTGTTGAACGACAGATATATATATACATACACTCCTGGCCATTAAAATTGCTACACCACGAAGAAGACGTGCTACAGATGCGAAATTTACCCGACAGGAAGATTCTGCTGTGATATGCAAATGATTAGCTGTTCAGAGCATTCACACAAGGTTGGCGTCGGTGGCGACACTGACAACGTGCTGACATGAGGAAAGTTTCCAACCGATTTCTCATACACAAACAGCAGTTGACCGGCGTTGCCTGGTGTTGTGATGCCTCGTGTAAGGAGGAGAAATGCGTACCATCACGTTTACGACTTTGATGAAGGTCGGATTGTATGTTATCGCGATTGCGGTTTATCGTATTGCGACATTGCTGTACGTGTTGGTCGCGACCCGTGACTGTTAGCAGAATATGGAATCGGAGGGTTCAGGAGGGCAATACGGAACGCCGTGCTGGATCCCAATGGCCTAGTATCAATAGCAGTCGAGATGACAGGCAACTTATGCGCATGGCTATAACGGATCGTGCAGCCACGTCTCGATCCCTGAGTCAACAAATGGGGACGCTTGCAAGACAACAACCATCTGCACGAACAGTTCGACGACGTTTGCAGCAGCATGGACTAACAGCTCGGAGACCATGATTGTGGTTGCCCTTGACGCTGCATCACAGACAGGGGGGTCTGCAGTGGTGTACGCAACGAACCTGGGTGCACGAATGGCAAAACGTCATGTTTTCGGATGAATCCAGGTTCTGTTTACAGCATCATGATGGTCACTTCGTGTTTGGCGACATCGCGGTGAACGCACATTGGAAGCGTGTATTCGTCATCGCCGAACTGGCGTATCACCCGGCTTGATGGTATGGGGTGCCATTGGTTAGACGTCGCCGTCACCTCTTGTTCGCATCGACGGCACTTTGAACAGTGGCCGTTACATTTCAGATGTGTTACGACCCGTAGCTCTACCCTTCATTCGATCCCTGCGAAACCCTACATTTCAGCAGGATAATGCACGACCGCATGTCGCAAGTCCAGTACGGGCCTTTCTGGATATGGAAAATGTTCGATTGCTTTCCTGAGCAGCATATTCTCCAGATCTCTCACCAATTGAAATCGTCTGGTCAATGGTGGCCGAGCATCTGGCTCGTCGCAATACGCCAGTCACTACTCTTGATGAACTGTGGTATCGTGTTGAAGCTGCATGGGCCTCTGTACCTGTACACGCCATCCAAGTTCTGTTTGACTCAATGCCCAGGCGTATCAAGGCCGTTATTACGTCCAGAGGTGGTTGTTCTGGGTACTGATTTCTCAGGTCTTATGCACCCTAATTGCGTGAAAATGTAATCACATGTCAGTTCTAATTTTTGTCCAATGAATACCCGTTTATCGTGTGTGTGTGTGTGTGTGTGTATGTGTGTGTGTGTGTGTTTTCTTGGTTCTAAGAACTGGTATCAATTAAAAACAAATTCATGTTCAGTTTTTTCCCCTTATTTATTCCTTTTTTCAAATCCTCAGCACTACCCAGAACTCTGTTCGGCATTGCAGCCTCTTTGTAACTCTCAGTGTGACGTCACACAGACGCGCCGCCGGAAGAAGCCTAAACGAACAACCTGGAGAAGGAATATATAAGAAAATATACAACAAAATTTTTTACTCTATAAATAAAAGAAACAAAACATATAAAAACTTCCTCCCACATAATACTTATTTGACCCATACTTGTTTGTAAGTGGTATAGCTCAAATGTAAGGTTCCGTTGTTTGAAAGGCAAATGTTCAAATGTTTGTATAGCTTATGGGACTTAACTACGGGGTTATCACTTCCTTACAAACTACTTATGAACTAGCTACTACTAAGGACGGCACAAATACCCATGCCCGAGGGGGGATTCGAACCCCCGACCGTAGTAGCCATGCATACCGTGACTGGAGTGCCTCAGTCCACTCGGCCACCGCGGCCGGCGTTTGAAAGACAAAATTAAAAAAATATGCCTGTACCCTTACATAACTAATGGTGAAATTCGAACCGTCGACCCTAAATTTTTCATGATTGGTAATCTATTTACTATTTTTATTTAATTATATATTTTTTTCTTGAGATTTTCTGAAATTTTCATCGAATGGCTTTGGTTGGTTTCTATTTTTTACTCCTGAACTAACATTACAGTGAAAAAAATCCATGTGGCCTTGTTAGATAGTTCAGAAAATATTTAACGTATTCATTCAGGTCCTAGTGGTCATCAATAAATAGCATCTCAAGCAATAAATTCGATTGTTGTCCATTAATTGTTCCATTTAATAGATGACCACATCATAATTGCTTTCCTTAAATGCTGTAAGTTTGTTTCACATTTTCATGCTTATCCAAAAATCAGAAGCAGTAATGTCGTAATCTGTTGCCGCAGTTAAAATACCATCTCGGACTCCATTAGATGATTTTTGTACTTTGCGGTCAGATACATTGACTTACTGCATCATAAGAGGGATGCTCCGGTTTCACAAGCCAATTCGAAGAATTACGGCGCAGATGAACTAACGGGCTTCCTGCCGTGGGTGGTCGACTACCCTCCATCAGACGTTGGGGGGGGGGGGGGGCGGGGCGTGTGGACAATCGTAGCAGGCGCCTCGTTTATGCACCTGTGCTTCTTTAGAGCCCACTATATAGAGGGGCGTCAGCTTACATTAATTGGAACAAAAGAATATTTTTCTAGGATCGTTTGGTATGGTGAGGGTATGCCAAATCTAAGTTTTTGATCTCGACAGCAAATAACGCCAATCAGCCTGGCGAAGAAGAGCCTGAACAGACACCATCAAAACGAACGAAACTGTAAATATTAATTATTTAGTAAATATAGTATGCAGCATTTGTCGTTTTTTGTTAATGTTTTTGCAGATCTCACAATGACCATCTTCAATGCACCAGTCATCGTAATATCAACTATGCATAATTATTATTATTCTGGTTTTACAATGTAAGTACATTTTTCCAGTACCTATATTAGATTACATTAAGTTACGAATTAATGTTCTCCACTCTTCTCTGTCCTCCCATAAGTCCTCAGGAATGTTGTTCTTCCTCATTGCTGACTGAACTTCATCCATGTGGTAGATGGTCGTCCCTTTCTTCTTCCTCCGTTCGGTGTACAGTCGAGTATGCATTTTGGAAGCCTTTCTTGTCCCATTCTTCTGACGTGTCCATACCATTTTAGATGTTTTGTTTGTGATCGATGAATTCAATAATTGTATTTTTACATTTCATTTTTTCTCTGATTACTTCATTTCTTATTCTTTCTCTTCTTGATATTCTTGATGAACGTCTCGAGAAATCCATTTCTGTAGTTAATAATTTTGACTTCTTTTGCCATTTTGTTGTCCACACTTCTGAACCACATGTAATAATGCTCCGAACTATTGTTTTATATATCCTAATTTTGTTATCTGTAGTTATGTGTTTGTCCCAGAGAATTCCATTCAACAAAGAAATTGTCGTCTTTCCTGCATTTATTCTTGATCTAATTTATTTTTCCTGTTTCCCATCATTTCTAATTTTCACTCCTAAATATTTATATTCCTCTGTAGTTGTTATTGTTCCCATCCCTTCTTCTAATATTAAGTCTTCATTTATTCCACCAGTTACCATGTATTTCGTTTTATTCATGTTGACATTTAGACCTGCTTGTTTATATTCCTGAATCAGCTTCCTGTTCATAAATTCTATGTTCTCATAGTCTTGTGCTATAATCAGTTGGTCATCTGCAAATTGCAATGAATATATTGTTCTGTCATTTATTGGTATTCCCATAGTTTGACATTTTTTCTTCCAATTCTGTAAGGTTACCTCTGTATATATTTTATACAATGTGGGTGACATGCTACATCCTTGACGTAATCCTTTTGTGACTTGGAATCCAGATGACAGAAATTTCCCAATTTTTATTTTTGAAATAGAATTTTTATATAAATTTTGAATTGCTTTTATTATTGTTGGGTTAATTCCTACTGACAGTAAAGCTTTCCATAGGTTGGGCAAAGGCACACTATCATAGGCTTTTTCTATATCCACGAATACCAAATGTATAGATTGTGCCCGACCTAATTTTTTTCAATTATTTGTTGTAGGCAAAAAAATATGATCAACTGTTGATCTTCCAGCTCTAAAACCTGCTTTTTTCATGCATAATCACATGCCATATTAGCTGAATGATCATTATGTGATCGAAATCGATCTGCAAAAACATTAATAAAAAAACGACCAATGCTGCATACTATATTTACTATATTCATTATTTTGTGGTCGCTGAACACACCGTTCCAAAAACTGGAATCAAACCTCAATATTAATTATTTGTTATTGTAATCATTCCTGTAAATAAGTACAGTTCAAACCCTTGGGTTTAATGTTGGATTTGAAATTTTAAATTGTAAATTAAACGAGATTCTTAATTCCTAACTAAATTATCTCTTTCCCATTTACTTTGGCATACTATGTACTTAGAAGCATATAAAGTTCCTAATGCATTTAGAAAAATGTTTTCAGGCTTTAAATACATGTGTAGGGAACAAGAAATCAGCTTGACATGTCAATCTCATGAATAATGTAGACATTAAATTTTAGGCATGGGTCGAAGTCATAATAAATTTAGATTTTCAAATTTTCCTTAAAAACCAGTTTGAAGTGCATACAGATGACATAAAATAGCCTGATAATAAAGTCAGAATTAAAATCTCTACTAAAAAACATTACAAAATTGCTAAAACCAAAGTGTGAATTTAAGGTTTCTCTATATTGTATTTTATGGCTCAAAAGAAATTCAAAATCTGGCCAAATTCGGAAAAAAATGTGGTTTTTAAATACATGTATCGATGCTCTATAACTTTAAAGTAATGAAGTATTGATAACATTTGATTCAGGGACATTAAAGCACATTTAAAATTGGAAAACACAGTTTTGGTAAAGTTGGAAAAAATGCTGTTTTTTGAAACACCATAAAATCAAACTATTCGATCGATTTTCAATGTTTTTCTTTTAATACGCAGAATTTTGTCGTCTTTATTTCACTGCTTTTTCCTAAATTTCGACCGTTTTCTAATTATAATCGAAAAACGGGAAAAAGTCCAAAAATTTCTATGTTTTTCGGCCACCAAAAGTTGTCCCCTGCACTTCCGAGGTCGAAAACTTAGATTTGGCATACCCTCACCATACCAAACGATCCTAGAAAAAAAATCTTCTGTTCCAATTATGTTAGCTGAGGCACTTTTTGGATCCTCTATACAGGGTGAGTCACCAAACATTACCGCTGGATATATTTCGTAAACCACATCAAATACTGACGAACCGATTCCATAGACCGAACGTGAGGAGAGGGGCTAGTGTAATTGGTTAATACAAACCATAAAAAAATGCACGGAAGTATGTTTTTAACACAAACCTACGTTTCCTTAAATGGAACCCCGTTAGTTTTGTTAGCACATCTGAACATATAAACAAATACATAATCAGTGCCGTTTGTTGCATTGTAAAATGTTAATTACATCTGGAGATATTGTAACCTAAAGTTGACGCTTGACACCTTGACGACGTTCAGTTCCGTGTTGTAACAAACACGGGCTACGGTCGGCGAGCAGCATTGCAGGGGCCAAAAAAATATGTCCAAATGTCTGTAAATCTATCGGACCAAACTGCGTGGTCATCAGTCCGTAGCTTACAAACTACTTTAACCTAGGTAAACTAACCTACGGACAAACACACACACTCATGCCCCAGGGAGAACTCGAACCTCCAAGGCGAGCAACCGCGCGCTCCGCAGCGAGGTGCTTCAGACCGCTCGGCTACTCCACCGCGGCTTGCAGGGGCCCAAACAGCTGCAACATACATCGCGTTTCTACAGAATGTTCTGACAACGTTGCTCGAAAATGTCCCACTGGAAACGCGTCGACGTATGTGGCATTAGCATGATGGTGCACCTGCACATTCCGCAATTAACACTAGGCTGACCCTTGACAGGATGTTCGACGGGCGTTTCATAGGAAGTGGAGGACGCATAAATTGGCCAGCCCGGTCTCCTGATCTTACATCTCTGGACTTCTTTCTGTGGGGTACGTTAAAGGAGAATGTGTACCGTGATGTGCCTACAACTCCAGAAACGATATGAAACAACGTATTGTGGCAGCCTGCGGCGACATTACACCAGCTGTACTGCGGCGTGTACGACATTCATTACGCCATAGATTGCAATTGTGTGCAGCAAATGATGGCCACCACTTTGAACATCTATTGGCCTGACATGTCGGGACACACTCTATTCCACTCCGTAATTGAAAACGGAAACCACGTGTGTACGTGTACCTCGCGCCTCATGGTAATGTACATGTGCGTCAGTGAAAAAGACCAACAAAGGTGTTAGCATGTCGACGTAATGTGCTGTTCTAGTCTCTTCTGTACCTAAGATAATCACCGTTCCCTTTGGATCCCTACTTAATTCGGTGCTCTCCGATACACACGATTGAACAGCGGAGGAGTGGTACTCAAGCGTCAACTTTAGGTTACAATATCTCCGGATGTAATTAACATTTTACAATGCAACAAACGGCACTGATTACGTATTTGTTTATATGTTCAGATGTGCTAACAAAACTAACGGGGTTCCATTGAAAAAAAACGTAACTTTTTGTTAAAAAACATACTTCCGTGCATTTTTTATGGTTTGTATTAACCAATTACACTAGCTCCTCTCCTCACGTTCGGTCTGTGGAGTCGGTTCGTCAGTATTTGATGTGGTTTACTAAGTAAAAATATGTTCAAATGTTTGTAAATCTATCGGACCAAACCGCGTGGTCACCAGTCCGTAGCTTACAAATTACTTAAACCTAGGTAAACTAACCTAAGGATAACACACACACCTATGCCCCAGGGAGGACTCGAACCTCCATGGCGAGCAACCGCGCGCTCCGCAGCGAGGCGCTTTACGGAATATATCCAGCGGTAATGTTAGGTGACTCACCCTGTTTACTGGGCTATTAGGCATTATTCGACGAACGAACTCTGCGAGACTGCTCTTGACAGGTCTACGTCGTAAGCGCAAACGACCATTACCTGCGTGCAGGTGGAGTCTGCTTAGATCGCTGAAGACTACGGTCCGCCAATCCAACTGATCCTCTGATGGTACCTATCAGTCGAGCGGTGCACGACCATGTTGTGACGTGAGTGAGAGGCGGACTAGAGGTATGCGCGCCCCTTAGTCCAACTGGTTGGCAAAAGCACATGTTCTTCGTGCTCAGCAGATCTGCTCCACGTGAGTTGACCGCTTCGTCAGTGTATTTGATTGAGATTGACTCGTGCGCTATGTGAGAGTCGTATGTTCTGATGATGGCGTTGCAATTTTTTAACGGTTAATATTTCTTATACTATTATTTTAGTAAAATTAATTGAATTTTCAGTCGGTACTTGACAGAATATGATAATAATATCAAAAAGGAACAACTTACTGAAGTTCTGCAAAACTTATTTATTCGTCATGAACCGGCTTTTGGCTTCTCAAGTCTTCATCAGGTGACAACTTCTACAGGGTGTTACAAAAAGGTACGGCCAAACTTTCAGGAAATATTCCTTATACACAAAGGAAGAAAATATGTTATGTCGACATGTGTCCGGAAACGCTTAATTTCAATATTAGAGCTCATTTTAGTATTTCTCTTTAAATGTAAATTAAAATAATTCGTGCAGACAATTGTTAAAATACCCAATTGTTTCGTTAGTATGTACTGTACTTCCTCGATGCACCGCCAGTTGGCCCAGTTGAAGGAAGGTAATGTTGACTTCAGTACTTGTGTTCATGTTCTTCCACCTACGCTCACTGGAGCACGTTATCATGATTTCATACGGGATACTCTAAATGTGCTGCTAGAACATGTGCCTTTACAAGTACGAAACAACGTGTGGTTCATGCACGATGGAGCTCCCTCACATTTCAGTCGACGTGTTAGTACGCTTCTCAACAACAGATTGGTGACCGATGGATTTGTAGAGGCGGACCAATTACATGGCCTCCACGCTCTCCTGACCTCAACCCTCTTGACTTTCATTTATGGAGGAATTTGAAAGCTCTTGTCTACGCAACCCCGGTACCAAATGTAGAGACTCTTCGTGCTCGTATTGTGGACGGCTGCGAAACAATACGCCATTCTCCAGGGCTGCATCAGCGCATCAGGGATTCCATGCGACGGAGGGTGGATGCATGTATCCTCGCTAACGGAGGACACTTTGAACATTTCCTGTAACTAAGTGTTTGAAGTCACGCTGGTACGTTATGTTGCTGTGTGTTTCCATTCCATCATTAATATGATTTGAAGGGACAAAATTCAACCCCTATCACAACGTGTTGTGTACAAGATCACGTGCAAACATTGCGGGAAAGTGTATGTTGTTCTGTCTGGCCGGGCTATACCTATTAGATTGTCAGAACACGAGAGAAGCTGGAGGTTAAAAAGACAGATTCAAACTTTGCTGAAAATCTGCTCAGAAAGAAAAAAAATCCATGATTACGATGCTCACTGTGAAAGCCTATTTGTCATGAAGAAAAGCATAAAGAAGTCACTACTGGAAATATTGGAAATCAATAAACATTTGGCTCAGAATGCCAATATAGTATTAAACGATCAGATCCATTTCCCCTTCACACCTCTACTGAAATAAGTTTTACTTTCCAACTTCCCTTTTCTACAAAAATAATCATGTCAGTTTTGATCCTTTACGTATACTTATATTTTCATATAAATGTTAATAACTCTAATAAATATGAACTTGTAATGTACTTCCCTGTAAACTAGTCTATTTTCTGTGATAACATCTTTGTAAATCTTAGCTTGTTTGTAACATCTTTGAAATCATGTATACTACAGTCAGTTGTCACCTGATGATGGCCTGAGAAGCCGAAAGCCGGTATGTGACGAATAAATAAGTTTTGCAGAAAATCAGGAAGTTATTCCTTTTTGATATTATAATAACTGGGAATAAATGAAATATTATTTAATATTACTGAATAGAAGTTTGTCATCAATGAAAGGTTGTAATTTATACAATTAAATAAAATTAACTTATTCTTGAGATCAGTATTTAGTTCAAAAAGATTATTTCAATCATTATTAATCACTTATCTTATGTATACATTTATCTCAGGGAGCGGCGATCGGAGATTTTAAGGCCGATATTGCATAACACATCATTAATCAACACAATTTTCACTAACAAAGTTTTAAAGAACTATATTTGCTGCACTTTGAGATACTTGTATACAGACTTTTTACAAATTGAGCGTATTGTTCAAACAGCAAAGGACAACTGAAATTGGTTTCAATTATTTCGAGACATGAAACTAATATGTCAAAGTTATTTAATATATATCATGCAAGAATTCTGTGTTTAAGTTCTTAATATATCTGTATTTTAAGTAAGAAATCAATTGAGAGGTATTAGGGTTTAGAAAATATAAAGGACTAACTAAATTCCCGCTGCTTCGTACGCGTAGACTGGATGGCATTGGTTGTTTCTACTTCCGAATATAAATTTTCATAGATTTAGCTTTAAAAATGCTTTTCTAATCAAGTATTTTGATACAACTTGCCACTCCCTATTGCACCATTGTCGACAGAATTCAAAACATCCCGAAACTTTTTTTGTTTTTGTTTTTTTTTTTTTTAATTTTCACTTTCTAGCATCAAAATAGTCTTAGTAGCACCCTTAAAAGATTTTCCCTTATTTCACCCGCTTAATGGTTGAATCTCCAAAAATATCGAAACACATGTTATTAAAATGCTAATCAGAAATCTAAATCGGAAGTTTTGTATTTTTTCTTCAAAATTGCCGGAATAGCGACGTATTTTCAAAAAACCGTTCATCCCCTATTTCACCCCCTTAGGGATAGGAATATCGATAAATCGCTGATGTTTACACTGTAAGATAAACAACATCTACAAATTTCAAGTTTCTATCGCCTGTAGATTCACTATTTAGCGCCGTTTTCTGACTTTTAAAAACGGATCGAGAACGCGAAATTTCTTTCTCACTATTTGGCATCTTTCTTGGTAGTTTTACTTTTCAAACTGTAATATGCACTTATATTTCTTTATTCGTACGCTTGCTTCAGAAAAACCCTGAAGAATGTGCATCACGTTTCGCTGTATATAATTTCTTTACTATTATAGTGTCAAAAGTCATCGCTGATCTTCAGTGCGAATTTTATATAAGCCGACGACTTTCAACGACTATATCACCCACCCTCCTATAGCTATCGTCACGGAACTGCTAATCCAGTTGTCAGTATTTTAATCCTAAGCACTACAGTTGTCTTTCCAGTGTTTATATTGAGATCATTGGTGTATTACCAGTGTAGTTATTGCTCAGTTAAAATATGTCTGTGTTTCCCAGTGTTTTACCTTTGAGTCTTTTTATCTTTTAGCATCTATTGATCGTCGTATAGCTCCACATTTTACGGAATTTTGTTCGCCACACTCACCCATCATAACACACCGCAACCGAACACCATAGTGCACACCACGAACCTAAAGGCTACTCTCATGCATAACCGCCGGTGGTCTGCAGTGAATAATTTTGGCTACCAAGTGAAATATACGGACACACGTCCCACGTTCCATTTTTATATATGTATATTGATTACAAAAATCGCAAGAAAAAATCTTAACATCCCTACACTTATTCTTATTCCGTGTTTTCTACCCAATGTAACGTCACATTCTTAACTGGTGGTATATACTAGCATTAATGACTGTTTTCAATGATATCTCAGACATTACTTCATGGTCATGGAGTCACGTTTTGGACAGATTAACTAAATATATCTAGATGCTTTCTAAAACCGTGTTTATATTTCAATAAATACTTAGGTGGCCTTTTACAAATGCTACAAATAACTAGGTACTGTGATGTGGCTGACTGCAAAAATAATTCAGTCAGTCACTTCGAAAACGCCATATGTCCATTCTCCACCTCATTTCCATTTTAGTTCAAAATCTGGAAGTACTCGAAGAAACACGCAGTTCCCATGGGAAGACAATACCCTACACTATTAATCTAAATATAAAAGAAAAGTTGTACGCTTTGATCCCGAAATACAAACGGTTTCTTCATTCTGTTTAGAAATTTTCTTTGGTGTATATAGTCTTTTTTGTGGCCCAGCCTCGTCGTAGGTGTCGGTGGCCGAGTGGAATGAGACCGACACAGGAACAAAAATAGCACGCTGGTGCAGGTACGGAGGGGAGCAGCCAGAAACTATAAACACTAGAGTAAATTAGAAAGAGATATATATATTGCACAGAATGTAACAATACTTAACTTTTACATAGTACTGCAGAATGTTGATACATAGTTGTTAGAGGCCTGCCTAGTGCCTGTACGATAGCAAAGTCTTCACTGGTGCCTATCTGATTACGAAGGTCCTAACTGGTTGCTATCTCAGTCCGAAGTGCCCGATGTCCTTCAGTGGTGGCCACGAGCGGCGTTGTCGCAGAGGGCGCTCGTGGCTGTCGTCGTGAGAACGCCGCGCCATGCGTGCATGGCGGCGCGCGGCGAAAGCAGGTGGCGCGCACTTTGTACTTGTGCGACACCACAGTCTTTTCGAAATGACTTATTCAGTTGCAAATTTCGAAGTGAAATAGCACCATTTCTTTACCCAGCTATGAAGAACTAAAGAAAACGTTGTGGAGTATAGTTTCTACTGAAAACGTCTTTTCTTTGTGGAGAACCACAAACATGTAGAATTTTTTGTCATGGTGTTGTCTGTGCTCTAGGTCAGAAAGAACTATCAGCATGCGAAGAAGATTACGGAGCTAACGTCATCGACCGCGTGACGTCATCGATCAAGTGGCGTCACCGATCTGCTGATAGGGTCGAGCCACAGGCTCATCTCCAATCGAAAGGCATCTTATGACTTCATAGCCAAACTTGAACTTCATCCAACTGCATTCTCGTTGTGTACGTTCAACATTCAAGAGACCTAATCATGTGGGCAAAACGACCGATGCTGCAGACATACATTGAGAGTGACGAGCGCTTTATGATTCCAAGATTTCATGTTGCTTCTCATTTCAAACGCGATAGAAGCTGGTGAAGGTTACATTTACGAGATCGAAGCATCGCCATCGGCACTGCGATGCGCAGACCATGAGCTCTTAAAATGCGATCCTTTATGATCTACCATCAATTCTTCGAATTAACCTTAATAGCTTACAGTGAAAACGCTTGTGTATTGTAAGTGGTGAGGGAGAACAATCATCTGATACAATGGCTATTTTTAATAACGTGGGGATTTACAGCTTTCAAATGATTTTGAAATTTCATTGTGGTTGATCACATTTCAAATGTGGATGTAAGAAGCTGATCTCTCTCTACTGTGGCTTGAAAATGATCTACCTAAGATCGAAAACAGGAGTTTCGAGCAAAATAAAGAACAACTAATCCTCAACTACAATGAAATTTAAAAAAGGGAACATAGATATCTGTTTACGGAATAGTGATGGAGCACAGCTTATGGACTTCATTCGTGAAACATTGTCTTGAACTGACCAATGATACCTCAGTATCTACGACCAGAACAACACCTTCATTGATGCAGTTTTCTCACGTTACGTCAAATATTTGGAAACAAAGAACTACGTATCATACTTTTCATATGACATACCTTTTCTGAGTATCACTAATAGGCAATAAATATTGTACATAAAATAGTTTCTGATAGATTTTGTTGTTGTTGTTGTGGTCTTCAGTCCGGAGACTGGTTTGATGCAGCTCTCCACAATACCCTATCCTGAACAAGCTTCTTCATCTCCACATAAGAACGGCAACCTACATCTGTCTGAATCTGCTTACTGTATCCATCTCTTGGTCTTCCTCTGCGATTTTTACCCCACACACTTCCCTCCAATGCTAAATTCACAATTCCTTGATGTCTAAGAATGTGTCCTACCAATCTATTCCTTCTTTTAGTCAAGGTATGCCAGAAATTTCTTTTCTCCCCAATTCTGCTCAGTACCTCCTCATTAGTTACGCGATCCACCCACCTAATCTTCAGCATTCTTCTGTAGCACCATATTTCAAAAGTCTCAATCCTCTTCCTGTCCGCACTGTTTATCGTCCATGTCTACTCCCATACAAGGCAACACTCCATACAAATGCCTTCAGAAAGGATTTCCTTAGCCTTAAATCAATATTCGATCTTAACAATTTTCTCTTTTTCAAGAACGCTTTTCTACCCATTGCCATTCTGCATTTTATATCCTCTGTACTGCGACCATCATTTGTTATTTTACTGCCCAAGTAACAAAACTCATCTACCTCCTTTATTGCTTCGTTTCCCAATCTAATTCCTTCAGCATCACCTGATTTTCTTACACTGCACTCCATGACCCTAGTTTTGCCCTTTTAATGTTCATCTTATATGCTCCTTTCAGCACACTGTCCATTCCGTTCAATTGCTTTTCCAGGCCCTTTGCTGTATCTGACAGAATTACTATGTCGTCGGCAAAACGCAATGTTTTTAATTCTTCCCCCTGAACTTTAATTCCTTCACCAAATTTCTCCTTGCTTTCCTTTATGGCTTGCTGAATGTACGAATTGAATAACAATGGAGAAAGACTACAACCATGTCTTACTCCCTTTCCAACCACTGTATCCCTTTCATGCCCTTCAACTCTGACAACCGCTGTCTGGTTTTTGTACAAGTTGTAAATAACCTTACGCTCCCTATATTTTACTCCTGCTTGCTTCAGAATTTTAAAGAGTTTATTCCAATCAACATTGTCAAAAGCCTTCTCCAAATCTACAAAAGCTAGAAATGTAGGTTTGCCTTTTCTTGGTCTATCTTATAGGATAAGCCGTAAAGTGAGTATTGCCTCCCGTGTTCCTACATTTCTCCTGAACCCAAACTGATCTACCCCAAGGTCGGCTTCTACCAGCTTTTCCATCCTTCTGTATATAATTCGCGTTAATATTTTGCAACCATGACTTATTAAACTGATAGTTCTGTAGTTTTCACACCTGTCTGCACCTGCTTTCTTTGGAATGGGGATTATAACATTTTTCTTAAAGTCTGAGGGTACTTCGCCTGTCTCATACATCTTACACACCAGGTGAAACAGGTTTGTCATGGCTGGTTCTCCCAGAGACTTCATTAGCTCTGAGGGAATATCATCTATTCCAAGGGCCTTGTTTCGACTTAGGTCTTTCATGGCTCTGTCAAATTCTTCTCTCAGTACAGCATCACCCATTTCATCTTCATCTACATCCTCTTCCCTTCCTACAATATTGTCTCGAAGTTCATTTCCTTTGTAGAGCCCCTCTATATACTCTTTCCACCTTTCAGCTTTCCCTTCTTTGCTGAGAACTGGTTTTCCATCAGTGTCCTTGATATTTATAGAGCTGTTTTTCTTATCTCTAAATGTTTCTTTTATTTTCCTGTAGGCTGTATCTATTTTTCCCCTATTTATACATTCTTCTACATCCTTGCATTTGCCTTCTAACCACTCCTGCTTAGCCATTTTGCACTTCCTGTCAATCTCATTTCTTAGTCGTCTGTACTCCATTTTGCCCGTTTCATTTACTGCACTTTTATATTTTCTCCTTTCATCGATTAAATTTAGTATCTCCTGTGATATCCAAGGATTTTTTGTAGGTCTTGCCTTCCTACCTATTTTGTTCTCTGCTACCTTCACTATTTCATCTCTCAATGTTACCCATTCCTCCTCTACTGTTTTATTTTCCCCTGTTTCTGTCAATGGTTGCCTAAAGCTCCCTCTGAAATTCTTAAGAACCTCAGGTTCCTTCAATTTATCCAGGTCCCATCTCCATATTTTCCTACCTTTTTGTAGTTTATTCAGTTTCAGTCTACAGTTCATAACCAACAAGTTATGGTCAGAGTCTATATCTGCCCCTGGGTATGTCTTACACTGTAAAACCTGGTTCGGAAATCTATGTCTTACCATTATGAAATCTATCTGGTATCTCCCGGTGTCTCCTGATCTCTTCCACGTATACAACCTTCTTTTATGATTCTTGAACCAGGTGTTTGTTATAACTAAATTATGTTCTGTGCAAAATTCTACCAGGCGGCATCCTCTTTCATTCCTTTTGCCCAGACCATATTCACCTACTATCTTCCCTTCCCTTCCTTGTCCTACTACCGAATTCCAGTCTCCCATAACAATTAAGTTTTCCTCTCCCTTAACTGTCTGCAATGATAATGCGATCACTGTGTTGGTCATAGTAGTTTACCCGCATTCCAATTTTATTATTCATTATCAATCCTACTCCTGTGATACCCCCAATTGATTTTGTATTTATAATCCTGTACCCAACTCACCAGAAATCCTGTTCATCCTGCCACCGAACTTCACTAATCCCCACTATATCTAAATTCAACCTATGCATTTCCCTTTTTAAATTTTCTAATTTTCCTACTCGATTAAGGGATCTAACATTCCACGCTCCGACCCGTAGAATGCCAGTATTGTCTTTCCTGATGATCTCATCCTCCTGAGTAGTCCCCGCCCGGAGATCCGAATGGGGGACTATTTTACCTACGGAATATTTTACCCGAGAGGATGCCATCATCATATGTTCATACAGTAGAGCTGCATGTCCTCGGGAAAGGTAACGGCTATAGTTTCCCCTTGCTTTCAGTCGTTCGCAGTAGCTGTGTGGCAAAGCCACATTAGCTGATGTTACAAGGCCAGCTCAGTCAATCATCCAGACTGTTGCCCCTGTAACTACTGAAAAGGCTGCTGCCCCTCTTCAGGAACCACACGTTTGTCTGGCCTCTCCACAGATACCCCTCCGCTGTGGTTGCACCTACGGTACGGCTATCTGTATCGTTGAGGCACGCAAGCCACCCCACCTCGACAATGTCTGTGGTTCATGGGAGAGTTCTGATAGATACCATCTTTATATTATAGTCGGCTTACAGCCATAGGATTTGTTTGTGACCATACTAACGTATCCCGAATATATGTGAATGAGTCTTTCTGAATTACATGTAGCCAACACAGAGATTATCCATGTGCTGTAACATCATGTTGTGCTCAGTTTAGATGTTCAACAAGGCTACGCAGATATATTGTATTTTCTAAATATGTATCAAGGAATAGCTTGGTGATGGTGCCACCTAGTAACAATCGTATTCTCAGGTCGGACCCGTACAGCTGCTTGTCGTCACCAAGTAAGCAGTTTTGAACAATTCCCACATAACTATTCGCAAAAAATAACTGGAGAGATAGACTGTAGCAGTGCTACGGGAAACCCAAAAATGAACCTTTCCTGTCAGTAAGGATACGTTGAAGAAATTTTTTAATTATAAGAATGTAATTTTATTTGAGAATAATGTTTCATAAGGTCGAAATAATGATCTGGAATGCAACAAATCAGTTGCAAGAGTTGATGACATATTCTTCACGAGCAGTTTATAGTTACGGATCACCGTGACTCGTTCTGCTACGGAGAATTTGAATCTAATTGATGCTTACAAATATGTAGCACATACGAATTGCCATTGATGCACAGAGAGAAAGGTAACGGTCCAAGGAGCGACCCTTGAGAATAAAATTCCAAGAGTTCATCAAGGATTGTTGTGGTGTCTGACTTCTCATATCACAGAGTAATTTGGTAACGCGTCCACGTTCTCGAAACGAAACAATTTACTCGTTGACATTTTTGACTTTGATGCATTACTGATATCTCCTCACCATTGATGTTGTCATCAAGTTTAATAGAATTCTGCAGAATGTACTCACTGTTGTCGTCACGGTGACGTAGAAGCTTGTAGAAGCTTGTTAACATGTGGCAGCTGTAATAGCATTACCTCATTCCAGCTTACACATAATAAGAGCGATTCCTTCTCAATAAAAATCGATGACTATACCCACGAAAGGTAAACACGTGGCTACACAGTACCTTCTCCTGCTGTTCCCAGAAGCAAATACGCTCATCGATATAAACAACTGTTACTCACGAAGGAACTATCCTTCTATTCTGCTTTCATTGATCTGCTGGATATGCTGTGCTACAGAGTTAGTCTTTTCCTCCTTTATTTACAAGGGGACCTTCATATCTCGGAAATTCAGTTCGGGATGGCACTTCACAGGATAATAGTATACCTCAAGGGTGTTCACTCGTAGAAGTCCCAAAAATTCCAAGAAAATGGACACTAAAGTTTTAAGCGCAGAACATAAACTGATAGACTTCTGTTATGTGGACGATCCACATGCCAACCTTTAAGAAAAAATTTTTACTTATTATTTATTTAGCTCTTCCTGTGTGTCTGCCTGTTTGTATACATATATTAGGGCAACAGTTATACTCTGCTTATTTTAGACTGAAAGTCTTGATAGAAAAAAAATTTTTTTTAATGATTCTAAAACTGTTTGTAGATTGCTGGAATAATCTCTTACTTGTTGAAAATAGATTATTTATTTTAAATACACAACATGTTTCATGCTTAGCCCATCATCTGGAGACCAATTATTTGCAATTTACAATTAAAATACAAAAGATTTTTATATATAGTAATCAATTTTATATAATTTGGAATTGCATATAGATGTAATATATACTGAGCACCGAGGCATTTAAATTTGTCATTTAAAAATACTGTTGTTATGTGGTCCCTTATAAGAATAAACATCAAAAGTGGTCAAGATAATGTTTATATCAAATAAAAATAATGTATATATAAAATATTTTAGTAAATAAATATTCTATGGCACACTAATTTTGAAGTAAAAGGCATAACATCAGACGAGACATCAATGTTAGCATTGAATAGGGGATCATCGAGGAATTTTATTAGAGGTAGTATGCTCCAGACTTAACTCGGAAAGGCATTATTAATGTTGATGACACTATCATACGAGTAGCATGGAAGTTGTATCTTGAATAAATAAGCCAAGTGTAAGACCTATACTCTAACTTCCATGCTACTCACATCATAATATTCCATATAATGTTTATTTTCTAAAATATTTTATATATACATTATATTTATGATAATAATATAGTAAGGACAGTTTACAACTCACCGCAAAGACGTGGTGACGAGCTGCAACAGGCACATAGAAAAGACACACACATACAACACTTTTAGCAATCACACAGGCACACAACACAGTCATACAACCATCACCCCTGAACACCACGCCCTCCGCTTCGCGTACTGTATCCGACTCCCTTTCCCCATGCAGATCCCCTATGACCTAATCATCTTCCCTCCTCTCTTACAACACCTCGAACATCTCCGACTCCTTTACACTACCCGAAAAATAGTCCCAAAACCCTCTGGTATACCCTATTCTCACCAATCCCGGGCCACTGCCACGCCTCCACCAAACTATCCCTCCTGGCCTTCACCTACATACACTCCGTGTCCTATCCCAGGGCAACTTCCGCACCCTTCCCTTACCGGATAACGAACTTCGTCCCGATATCACAGACAAATATAAACAGACGAGAAACCTCTGTAAGGGCCCGGTCCTACGCTCAGGGGTGTGGGGAGGGAGGGTTTCCAGCAGTTTCGTAAGATGTCCCATGATTGCGCTGCGGTCAGAAGCAGCCCTTTAAACTGGCCAGAGCAGGCGGCAGGTAGCGGCAGTCCCCACCACCACCTCCCCTCAAACGCCAGCAAGCCGGACACATTCGTGGCCTCGTGGCAGGCGGCACGAGCTCTCCCCTCACCCTCCCCTCCACGCTACCATCTGACGTGTGAGAGGCACCCTAAGCCAGGGAACGGCCTGACACCTGCTAGCATCTTACAGAACTACGAGGGGAGCGTAGGACAGTGGTTTAGGGGTGGCTTCTCCTCTGTATATGTTACTCTGTGCCGATATTTACCTCTCCTACCAACTCTGATCCCTTCCCTGTAGCGTCAGCAACCCTCGCCCCTCCCCCATCCCCTCCTTCCCCCCGCTTGGCTGCCCCCCAGGGTCTCGCCCAGCCCCCTTCCCCCTTCCTTCCACTCCCCCCTCCCCTTCCCCCGTGCTTTCCCCATCCCTATCCCAACCCTTCCCCCTTGCCCCCCTCCCCCGCCCCGTGGGGGCGTCCCGACATTAGTGCTCCAGAGTGTTGGTGACTAGTGATCTTTTGATGTGTTTCTAACCTGTGCCTTGCCGACAACGTCCGACAATTTTTTTACCGTGTGCACCGTTCACCTGCCTTCGTTTTGTGCGTGTGTGTCCATCAATGTACTTTTAATCGTCACCGTGGCTCTAAACAGTTTTATGAATATAATGTGTGTATTTTATCTCCGCCTTCTTGTCTCTGTCCTCCAAATATTTATCTGTAAATTTGTCTTTTTACTGTTCTCCAATTTTCACCTTGTCTGTCATTTTAACTCTGCAAATTTTATTCTGTGTTTCATGTTCATTTATACTTGTCATTTTATGTACCTCTCGGGGCTGAAGAGCAGCCACCGAAGCTGCTGCCAGCCTGCTGCCTAAAATACAGGTAGCATTAAAACATCAATAAATGAAAAGAAATGAAAAAAAAAAAAAAACATCACCTCCGGCTGCCGCACTTCGAATTACGCTCTGCGGCGAGTATATCGGGGACGGGAGAGGGGATAGGAAGGTTACGTCTTGGTCGTGGGGATGGGAGGGGACGGGAGAGGGGATAGGAAGGTTACGTCACAGTGGTGGGGATGGGTTAGATGGGAATAACGAGATGCAGCGTAGGAATAGAGTGGGGAGGCGGGTGAGGGAAAAAATAAAGTAAAATGAACAAAATAAAATAAATATATTAAAAAATAAATGAAATAAAATTGCGTTCACACTGCAAGTGCACAATACCGCGTACACACACACAACTGGAGTATAACAAAATTATTTTTCAGCAGACGAGATTTTCTTATTATGGTATTTAATACTAAAATGTTTCAGATCTTAATGATGAAATATATCAAATTGAATTACCGACTGACGAATATGCCTTCGAATATTAACAATATTATGATAAATCAGTTTCAAACCCATGTAAGTCACTAAACCCAGTATAAAAATTTTCTAACGAAGCGTGTAAGACTAACATATTCTTCAGACTGTTCGGGAAATGTGTCCTTATCAAGATTTATTTCATTTATAACTAGCAGTGAAGTATTCGATAAAAATTTTCAGAAGTATCAGGATCCCATGTAAGATTTCTTGCCGACCTCTGCTTCAGAATAATGTACAACAATACAAGATAAAAAAGTAAGGTAATTATTGTCCATTAGTCTCTTGTTGAAAACACATTACAAGATACATACATTTTGTTTTATAAAAAGGAGGGTATTTAAATGCTTCTCCTTTATTATGTTGCGTTTTTCATTCATTATTTCTCCTGCCCTGGTCAGTAGCATTCCCTGAATGTTTATATTATTTACTGCAGATGGTACACTTCACAAACTGAGTACTATGACCCACTTTCGCGAAAAATTTTGACGCACATGACCGATTTTTATGATTCATTTTCAAAACAAGTGACTGAGTTTATGCACGTATCACATAAACAAAGTAGTACTGAAAGCGCGGTATTTCCTCGGCCAAAAGACTAGCTGTTGGTGGAGCGTGAAAAGTACTGATCGTTTCATGTCCGCGCCATACGGAACACTTCACTGCTGCCAACTACAGCGACTTTATAGTTGCGGCCAACAGTCGAAAAACTCTTTCATATGTTCAAAAACTGTGCTGCGTCATTATTTCCAGATAAAATAGATATTGTTTTGGAAACTGTGCTAGAAAAAATTGCTTTTGCAGGCCTATTTTTTTTGCATTGCATTTCCTTTTAAATTGAGAAACTCTGGCTTCAATTTGTGACACAGTTTGATTTCTCCTGAATCTTTCTGCATAACATTTATTAAAATACTAACGTTCAGTTCGGTACCATCTAGAAAACTTAGGCCACTGTCTAACAAGTGGTTCCTCAACAATTTAAACTAGTGAGGTATGTCCGCGAAGACGTAGATATTTCTAATATCATTGCATGGGTTTGTGAAGGAGCTATTTTCTACGCTTACCCCCAATTCTTTGTACAATGTATTATAGCCTCCTAAATCAGACACAACTGACGCAACTATTAAATTACATTTGTCCAGCTGTTGTATGATATAACAGCTTTGGTCATTGTCGTATCAAAGGAGTAATATACCGGCTGCTTCCATGGCGAGACTAATCCTCTAGCCAAAACTATCTGAACTTTCGAGAATGGCTTGATCTAGACCAGCGTAATAATCTTAGAATCAATGTGCATTTCATCAAAGTTAAGAAAACACGTTCGTTCAAGTTCACACATAGTTTCTGCACTTTTAGATATCAACGTTAAAACGTTCGTTAAAATGCCAGGGATTGGAACCTCATGTACCACCTTTTTAGAGTCGATGGAGAAGGAATCGGAAAACACATTTTTTTCCGCAATAATTCATAGGTTTTTTTAAGGCTCTCAAAATTATGGCTTTCGAAATGTCGTCAGAATTCTATTTCATTAGCTTTTTCTGATCGTAATAGCTTTAATCTGGTTCTCCGTAAACAACTTTTTGGCATTGTGGAGAAATATGTGACACTGTTTATGACATTTCGTGTTTGTAACTGTTTACTGAGGACCATTTTTAAATTAGTCTTACTTCTTAAATTCCGCTTAAGCTTTTTTAGCGGTTGCTTTAATTTTCGTTTCAGCTATTTGTAGTTCAGATCTGATAGCTCGTATTGACCTTTCAAGTGATTCTATTTTCTTTTGCTTTTCATAGCAACTCAAACATTTAGGCGAGTGTTGTTCACCACAGCCTGTAGCTGGATCACGATGTTCATTGTTTGCCATATTTGCATCGCTTATATTTTCCTCGGTGTTTTGTACAACACTTTCGGATAATCTTAATTTTTAGGACTTATTGTTTTAAGATGTTCCATCGCTCTATTTGTAACAATCCTTCTGTTGTGCCTTTCATTTCTTAGGTCTACGTAAGAATTATCACTACTCACATTAGCAATGTTAACAAGATGGAACCGCAAGATTTTTGAGGATTTTTTTCTGAGGTAAACCGAGAATTCAGTTTTTTACGTCGTCTTCATAATCGCTGGCAATAAAGTGATCGCAGTAAATTCTAGCATTTTTTTTAAAAATATTTATTTGATCCGTTCGTGTACTTTTATCTTGCCATATGGAAATCATGGAAGGATCACTAGGGAACCTGTGATAAAAAACCTCATTCGTTTTTCGTGAATTATTTTTACACATCGCAATACAACAGTTAACCATTGTAAATGCAATAACTCAATGACACCACACTACACGGAACACTTATGAAACACGTGTACAAAAAAGGGTGCCAATCACAACACAAATCAGCGCTCAGATCAGCCACTCGGCAGCCACGGTCCACCTGCTTCTGTAACCTGGTGACGTCACGGGAGCGGGCCACAGCGGCGCGCGCTACAACAAAGGCGTGAGCCAGCCCTTGTACATAGTCCTGGGTTTGAACTCCCTCGTCCCACCCATCCCACCCCGTAACTACGCCCCCTGTCACGTGCCAATTAAAACAGAATTGCATTATAAACGAATGACTAGCGATAGTTAACACAGACTACCGATAGTGCAAACCCTACCGATTAAACGATAATTAATCATGTTTAAGTAACACTATCTGGCGATCGTGTATTATTCTCCGCCCCGGTGGCCGCGGGGACTGAGGCGCACCAGTCACGGTCTGCACTGCCACTACGGTCGGGGGTTCGAATCCCCCCCTCGGGCATGGATATTTGTGACGTCCTTAGTCTTAGTTAGTTCATAAGTAGTTTGTAAGTTTATGGACTGATAACCCCGTAGTTACGTCCCATAGACTATACAAACATTTGAACATTATTCTCCACTTGTCGCGTTTGCGCTGGCCGCGGTGGCCGAGCGGATTGCGGCGCGCCAGTCTCGGTCTGCACGGCCACTACGGTCGGGTGTTCGATTCCCCCCTCGCGAATTGATATTTGTGCCATCCTTAGTATAAGCTAGTTCATAAGTATGTAAGTTTAGGGACTGATGACCCCGTAGTTAAGTACCATAAGCTACACAAGCATTTGAACATTTGTCGCGTTTGAGCATATGAGCTGCGAGTTGCGCGCGCACCCGGCCCGCACGCTCAACGGTCGTGCTCGCAGTGCCCACTCGTGGCTAGCTCACTTGCCCAGCCCCGCCCGCTACCCATGTCTTGAAGTTTCCTGGTCTAACGGTCACAAGTTAGAACAAACCGTGCATACGGAAATGTGTCGACAGGAGGCAGTCGTGACTAAGAGTCAGCAGTCTGTGAGAAAGAAAGAGACAATGGCAGTGTGAGGAAAAAAGCGTGCAACAAAGACAACGAGAGAGTACCAGTCGAAGTGCCAGACAAGCGAAGATGCGGCAAAGATAAGGTGGCCAACCGTCTCGGATTCTGCGGGACAGTCCCGCATTTGGACTTGTTGTCCCGCATTGGGATGCTTACTGAAATTGTCCCGCAAAATGGCAAAAGCCTCCTGCATTTCTGCTTTCCAGTAATTTTAAAATTGGTTTGTCTAATAACACAAGCCAAAACTTTTTTTTTAATGGGACTTAACTACGGGGTCATTAGTCCCTAAACTTACAAACTACTTATGAACTACTTACGAACTAGGACGGCACAAATATCCATGCCCGAGGGGGATTCGAACCCCCGACCGTAGTGGTCGTGCAGACCGTGACTGAAGCGCCTCAGTCCCCTCGGTCACCGCGGCCGGTAAACTTTTTGTACACGGCACGCTATGTCATACTGCTTGCAAGTCAGTTTCACAATGCATCATCCACAAATAAACGACAGTCTTCTTACATTAAATACAAACACACATTATCTATTCCAAAATGACAAATTCGGTAGCAGTGGAAGTTATTTTTGTTTTAAACTGGTTCTGCATTTGGTGATAGGATGACTTATTAATAAATTCTGTTTTTGGCTTATTTTCTTGCCTTCTTAAGTACGTTTCAGTAAGTGTAATCGAATATTTTTCGATACCCAAGGTGGCAAACATGATGTAATATTATCACAGTCTGTAAAAATGTATTTAAAATCTGACATGCAACTACATTATCAGCATTCGTCTTAAATCCTTCAGGAACATAAAGGTGGTGCAATTCTGAAAATGAAACAACGAAAATGAGTAAAAATTGCATGTAGTAAGGCACAATTAAACGCTGCACATCATCGAAAGAACTTCTATAATAGAGTAGTTCAAATGGTTTTTACCAATTAAACTCTGCACTTCACCGAAAGAGCTTCTATATGGTATGGTTTTAAAAAGTTTTTATCAAATTTAATTCGAGGTTATTACAAAATAGAATACTTTGGGCGGAGTAAGCTACTTATCAAAATGTGTGGAGCGCGATGATCCACGACTTGGAACAAATAAAAGTAGTACAGGCAACAAAGGTGATCGGAAAAAACGTAACGGAGAAAGAATATGTAAAAATTATCATACTCTAAAATTCAAAATAGGAGCATGGGAAAATATTTATGAAGTATAAACAAAGATTGAAAATTTAGAATAAAATGTCACTCCTGTTAGGTGTTAGTTTAAAAGAAAATGGATATGTCTATTCTGCTCGGCTAAATTTCTTTCCACGTTTAAGAATAACTGGCACAATGAGTCCTCCTTCACATCCTCGAAATGTCCCGCATTGAGTTTTGAAAAAGTTGGCCGCCTCAGGCAAAGAAGATGAAGGGATGCAGCGCGGTCTAAGGCGCATTACTACACATTACGCGGTCGCTCCCGTCGGAGGCTCGAGTCCTCCATCGGGCATATGTGTATGTATGTGTGTGTGTGTGTGAGAGAGAGAGAGAGAGAGAGAGAGAGTTTCGCCCTTTGCGTAAGTTAGTTTACGTCAGTTTAAGTAGTTTGTACGTGTAAGGACGAATGACCGTATCATCTACATCTACATCAGTTTGGTACCTTAGGTTTACAAAAATTTGAAGAAAGCCATGAAGAGATTGATAGTGGTAGAGAAAGTGCCAGTGGCAGTAGGAAACAGTGGGAGAAAGACACATGTAAAAAGTGACAATCACAGGAAGATCTTGTATCTGTTAGTCTTGTAAACTGATAGATACTTGCCTTTTTTCTGCTCCGAGAGGAACATTTTTCAGCTGGTGGTATCCCTGTCCGTAACATCGCATTGTATATGAGAAGTAACATGCTAGAAGAATGTGTAATGAATCATAAAATCGTTATTAAAATTTGAATAACGAAACCGTAGGAAATGTCATTATGGTCAATAAATGCATTTTCACATGTACGGTAATGTTTTTTTTTTTTTTTTTTTTTTTTTTTTTTAATCTTTTTCATTCCCCGACCCTTAGGGGCAGAGGGTGGGCTGTTTCGGAGCTTTGACTGCTCTATTCAGCCTTAGTGGTTCACATTTATTTATTTAAGATCATAAATCAATTTGTGTATGTGTACATTTTACACATTTTGTTAGTATCATTATAAATTACATATATAATACATTACATATCCATTTACAAGCGTCACTGGTTACCACGCAGGTGCCCGGGTTCGATTTCCGGCAGGGGATCTCCCGGCCAAAAATGCCATACGAATCATTTCATATATTTACACGTGATTATAGAAGCTACAGAGGTTTTTAAAGCATTGTCTAGTAATAAGGTTGCTTGAAATTACTGTACAGCTCTCACTGCTATGTGCAGTGGCTGGGTGCTACAATATTTGGTTTTCTAGTGTCTAGGTGCTTCATCTTCCCGAGGTCTCTCGTCGAGGTGTACTGGTGTGTCTTCATTTTCCGTGAATGGTTCCATTGTCAGGGTAGAGTTTGGAGGTATTCTGCGGGACTGACCTGTTGGGGTGGATGTATTCGAGTTGTTAGGAGGTGCTACATATTTTAGCGGGTTTCTAGTATACGTTTTCCGTATTGCCCCTTATGACTGCCAGGCTTGTTTGCAGTGGCGTTGTTCTGGCTGTGTTGCAGACATATTCACTAGGTGTTGTTCTGTGTTGTGTACCTTGAGCAAGTTTCTGAGTAGTCTCCTTTCTCTGGATTACATCTCCGTGGCAACTGTTTCACACATATCTCTTAGAGCAAGAGCTCCAGATTCGAGAATTGGCCTAATAAACGTTTCATAAGTGTGTACTCCTGTCTGTGTACTGCATTCTTCTAGCCGTCCCTGTACCAGTCCTTTTATTTTCCTTACCTTGTTCAGGGTTTCCTTTAGGTAAGTTTTCCAGTTAAGTACAATCCTAGGTATTTTGCCATATCACTTAGGTGTAGCAGTACCTCTCGTCATGGTTTTTCTTTTTTGTTAAATTTCTGTGCCTAAAAAAGTACCGTATGGGTCTTGGTGGGATTTGGCTTGATTCTGTTTGTTTACATCCACTTCCCTAATTTATTTAAGTATGTGCTGGCCTTTCTTTTGTTTCCCTGTGTCGTGACTCCTGTAACCCAGTATGCAGTATCATCTGCATACAGGGCTACTGCCTCTTTGTTGTCGCTGGTGAGTGGTATATCAGCAGTGATAGAGTGTAGAACAATGGTGAAATTACTAGTCCTTGAGGTACGCCTGCTTGGGGTGTGAAGCAGTCCGATTGTTCTTCTCCTATGTGAACCCTGCATTGTCTCCCACTTATTTGGTTTTGGATAATCCTTACTATTTGGGGGGGGGGGGGAAATCCTATGTCTAGTAGTTTTATGAGGAGCCCAATGTGCCATATCTTATCGAACGCACGCTCGATAGTAGGAAGATTGCAAGCGTGCATTGGCTGGTGTTGAATACCTGTGTGATATAAATGGATAGCTTCAGCAACGGATCATTCATGGAGTGGTATTTTCTAAACCCAGCCTGAATTGTTGGTATAATCTTTTTTCGGCGTATTTCCTTAGGCGGTCTGCCATGATCCGTTTATATGTATTCCCTATTACGTTTGGCAGTGTCGTGGGTCTGTATGAATTGGAGTCTGTTTTTGGCTTATCCGGCTTTGCTTTCATTATCATTTTTCCTTTTTTCATTCCTGTGGTACTGTTCAAATGTTCAAAACTTGTTCATATGTTTTTAAAGTTTTGTGTCGAGTAACTTCCTTGCAAGAAAATGTATAATATTGCTTCTACTGTGTGTATCGATATGTGTACATAAATCTGTGAAGTTTCATCTTTCGCAAAGATTATGTATCGCCTAGCATTGTAGCTCGTGTATTGTAGCTAGGCAGACTTGTGGTTCAGATCGCTTAGAGAGCAACTGTGTTGTGTATATGGCTCCGATGTAGAGCAGAGGCTGCAGTACCAGCAAGTATATATTGCATTTCATACAATTGTGAAAAAGGTTGTACCACCCCTGGAATGAAAATAATAGCATTTCATGTAATTATGAAAAGGTTGTATCTTTTAGGTAATGTAATGGTGATTATTAATAATAAGAAACAAAGTTACCCTTCTTTCCTGTCTCATTTCCGTACTTAGAAGATTAACCTACTTCCTTTACTTGATAATTAGTTATTTGTGGATTTTAAGTGCAGTATTGATTTTGGTAATGTTGTTGAACAGATTTCTTTATTGGTACCGTAGTAAATGATAGTTATGCAACACTGCAGTTAATTGAGTATGATACTGAGTTTTGATAATCAGGTACTGATCTGCATAAAATTCTCGTAGTCGAACATTAAGAAAGTGGTTTGTGTTTTTAATATCTTTCTCGCAGTCAAATTTTTCGAGTATAGTCTGTATGTTTCATGCAGGTTGCATGTCACAGTTGTTTTGTTAAAAGATCCGTTGCGCACAGTTTAATGCACTGTTTCTCATTTAACAGTATATACATCAATATCAGGGCCATAATTAAACCAAATTACTGTGTTAATGAACAATGTTTGTGTTCAGTTAAATGTTAATGCAGTTATCTGATGACTTAGTGATCGTGACTGTTAAACATCAATATATGACAACTATTTGGACTGCAACTAATACCAGGCCAGGTTTTGAATGAGTAACTTTAAAATAAACTACTTTTGTTGTCTGATTAAAAGATAGATTCAACATTAAACATCACGTATACAACTTTTAGCTCACAAACTACTTAAACTAATTTAAACTAAGGACAACACACATATTCATGGCCGATGGAGGATTCGAAGCCCCGACGCGGGAGGCCGCCTGATCCGCAATGTGGCGCTCCAGACCGCTCGGCTACTCCCGCGCCGCTCCTGTGGTACTGTCTCATTTTGCATGCAGTAGGGAGTGAGACGACATCAAGAAATTGTGAATTTAGTGTTGGAGGGAAGTGTATGGGGAAAAAATCGCAGGGGAAGACCAAGAGACGGATACAGTAAGCAGATTCAGACAGATGTAGGTTGTCGCCCTTATGTGGAGATGAAGAGGCTTGCTCAGGATAGGGTATTGTGGAGAGCTGCATCAAACCAGTCTCCGGACTGAAGACCACAACAGCAACAGTTGAAGATTGCGAGCGTAAGCGGTAACATCACGTTCTGTGGGGCCTTCCTGATGCGTTTCCTGCGATGCCGTTGTCCACTGGTGCAGAAAACGGTAAAGTTCATAGGGACAGAATACATATTATTCATGTGATGAAGTAAATCGCAATTTGCCATCACTTCTGGCTTCACTGCGGCGAATGAAATTTTTTTTGCTCGGCCGGGATTCGAACCCAGGATCTCCTACTTACTAGGCAGTCCCGTTGACCACTCCGCCACCGAGAACACAATGACCAGCCCGATTGCAGAGGACTCTTCCCTGCACGTCTCCCGCCACACCCAAATCTCCATTCGCCACGCTGTCTCTTTCCTATTACCACAGCCCATTTGTTCTGTAATGCTGTGGTAATAGAAAAGAGACAGCGTGGCGAATGGAGGTTTGGGTGTGGCGAGAGGCGTGCAGGAAATATTCCTCTGCAGTCGGGCTCGTCACTGTGTCCTCGGTGGCGGAGTGGTCAACGCGTTTGCCTAGTAAGCCGGACATCCCGGGTTCGAATCCCGGCCGTTCACAAATTTTCATTCGCCGCAGTTTGGTATTCCATCTAAACCTAGTACAGTGATGCCATAACATCGCAAATTGCGATTTATTTCATTAAAATGAACGCTGTAACGTCGTCAAAAATATATAACATATTATTCAATTTCCCGGTATTTGCTTGCCAAACTCATCCACTACTACGTACATTACAATTTGTCGTATACACCTAAACCTTCCTCACGAATCACATCGTTCATTAGAGAAGACCGTATGAAAATCCGTTGTGTAATTTTTGAGTTTATCGAGAACCGACCGACAAACTTGGCGGGAGAGCTTTGTTTTATAATATGTATAGATCGCAAAGCACTATATGACGTGATGTCACGTGATGCCGGTGAAAGGTGCACTGCCCATGTTACTGAAATATTCCTGCACGTCCTCTGTTGTCTTGTGCAACTCGTATTAAACTGTATTCCCATGCAGCAGTCACAATACATTTTATGTACATATTACAGGTCTGTCTCTAATAATTATTCAAGAACCAACATGCTAATACAATTTATCACTTAGTATCATTTCCGAAATATTCAACATCATGCTTTTAAAATACAGAACACTTTCTCTACTTTGTGTTTTACTCATAATAACCTTTACTGTAATTAAAAACCTTACGAAACCTTAAATGGAACGAACATGTAAGGACAGTTGTGAGTAAGGCGGACAGCCGACATGTTTTTTTTTTTTTTTTTTTTTTTTTTTTTTTTTTGGGAGAATTTTGGGAAGATGTACTTCATCGGTAAAGGAGACCGCGTATAAAATGCTTGCACGACCACGTCTTGAGTATTGCTCAAGTGTTTGGGACCCGCAGCAGATCAGTTTAAAGGAAGACAATGAAGCAGTTCAGAGGCGAGCAGCTAAGTTTGTTACTGGTAGGTCCGACAAATGCGCGAGTGTCACGGAAATGCTCCGGCAACTCAATTGCGGATCGCTGGAGGAAAGACGACGTTCTTTTCGTGAATCTCTGTTGTTGTGGTCTTCAGTCCTGAGGCTGGTTTGATGCAGCTCTCCACAATACCCTGTCCTGAGCAAGCCTCTTAATCTCCACATAAGAACGGCAACCTACATCTGTCTGAATCTGCTTACTGTATCCATCTCTTGGTCTTCCTCTGCGGTTTTTACCCCACACACTTCCCCCCAACGCTAAATTCACAATTCCTTGATGTCTAAGAATGTGCCCTACCAATCTATCCCTTCTTTTAGTCAAGGTATGCCAGAAATTTCTTTTCTCCCCAATTCTGTTCAGTACCTCCTCATTAGTTACGCGATCCACCCACCTAATCTTCAGCATTCTTCTGTAGCACCATATTCCAAAAGCCTCAATCCTCTTTCTGTCTGCACTGTTTATCGTTTATGACTCACTCCCATACAAGGCAACACTCCACTCAAATGCCTTCAGAAAGAACTTCCTTAGGCTTAAATAAAAATTCGATGTTAACAAATTTCTCTTTTTCAAGAACTCTTTTCTACCCATTGCCATTCTGCATTTGATATCCTCTGTACTGCGACCATCATTTGTTATTTTACTACCCAAGTAAAAAAACTCATCTACGTCCTTCATTGCTTCGTTTCCCAGTCTAAGTCCTTCAGCATCACCTGATTTTCTTTCACTGCACTCCGTTACCCTTGTTTTGCTCTTGTTAATGTCCATCTTATATGCACCTTTCAGCACACTGTGTATTCCGTGCAATTGCTCTTCCAGGTCCTTTGCTGTATCTGACAGAATTACTATGTCATCGGCAAAACGCAATGTTTTTAATTCTTCCCCCTGAACTTTAATTCCTTCTCCAAATTTCTCCTTGCTTTCCTTTATAGCTTACTCAATGTACAAATTGAATAACAATGGAGAAAGACTACAATCCTGTCTTACTCCCTTTCCAACCACTGCATCCCTCTCATGCCCTTAAACTCTGACAACCGCTGTCTGGTTTTTGTACAAGTTGTAAATAACCTTCCGTCCCCTATATTTTACTCCTGCTTGCTTCAGAACTTGAAAGAGTTTATTCCAATCAACATTGTCAAAAGCCTTCTCCAAATCTACAAAAGCTAGAAATGTAGGTTTGCCTTTTCTTAATCTATCTTCTAAGATAAGCCGTAAAGTGAGTATTGCCTCCCGTTTTCCTACATTTCTCCTGAACTCAAACTGATCTTCCCCGAGGTCGGCATCTACCAGCTTTTCCATCCTTCTGTATATAATTTGTGTTAATATTTTGCAGCCATGACTTATTAAACTGATGGTTCTGTAGTTTTCACACCTGTCTGCATCTGCTTTCTTTGGAATGGGGATTATAACATTTTTCTTAAAGTCTGAGGGTACTTCACCTGTCTCATACATCTTACACACCAGGTGAAACAATTTTGCCATGGCTGGATCTCCCAGAGACTTCAGTAGCTCTGAGGTAATATCATCTACTCCAGGGGCCTTGTTTCGACTTACGTCTTTCAGGGCTCTGTCAAATTCTTCTCTCAGTACAGTATCTCCTATTTCATCTTCATCTACATCATCTTCCCTTCCTACAATATTGTCTCGAAGTTCATTTCCTTTGTAGAGCCCCTCTTTATACTCTTTCCACCTTCTTTCCCTTCTTTGCTGAGAACTGGTTTTCCATCAGTGTCCTTGTTATTCATAGAGCTGTTTTTCTTATCTCCAAGTGTTTCTTTTTTTTCTTGTACGCTGTATCTATTTTTCCCCTATTTATTCATTCTTCTACATCCTTGTATTTGCCTTTTAGCCACTCCTACTTAGCCATTTTGCACTTCCTGTCAATCTCATTTCTTAGTCGTCTGTACTCCATTTTGCCTGTTTCATTTACTGCATTTTTATATTTTCTCCTTTCATCAATTAAATTTAGTATCTCCTGTGATATCCAAGGATTTTTTGTAGGTCTTGCCTTCCTACCTATTTTGTCCTCTGCTACCTTCACTATTTCATCTCTCAATTTTACCCATTCCTCCTCTACTGTTTTATTTTCCCCTGTTTCTGTCAATTGTTGCCTAAAGCTCCCTCTGAAATTCTCAAGAACTTCAGGTTCCTTCAATTTATCCAGGTCCCATCTCCTTATTTTCCTACCTTTTCGTAGTTTCTTCAGTTTCAGCCTACACTTCATAACCAACAAGTTATGGTCAGAGTCTATATATGCCCCTGGATATGTCTTACACTTTAAAACCATTATAAAATCTATCTGGTATCTCCCGGTGTCTCCTGGTCTCTTCCACGTATACAACCTTCTTTTGTGATTCTTAAACTAGGTGTTTGTTATAACTAAATTATGTTCTGTGCAAAATTCTACCAGGCGGCTTCCTCTTTCATTCCTTTTGCCGAGATTTCTTCGATCTCCTCATTATCGGCAGAGCTAGTTGGCATATAAACCTGTACTACCGTGGTCGGTGTTGGCTTCGTATCTGTCTGGACTACCATAATGCGATCACTATGTTGCTCATTTCCCTTTTTAAATTTTCTAATTTTCCTACTCGATTAAGGGATTTAACATTCCACGCTCCCACCCGTAGAATGCCAGTATTGTCTTTCCTGATGATCACATCCTCCTGAGTAGTCCCCGCCCGGAGATCCGAATGGGGGACTATTTTACCTACGGAATATTTTACCCGAGAGGATGCCATCATCATATGTTCATACAGTAGAGCTGCACGTCCTCGGGAAAAATAACGGCTGTAGTTTCCCCTTGCTTTCAGTCGTTCGCAGTAACTGTGTGGCAAAGCCACATTAGCTGATGTTACAAGGCCAGCTCAGTCAATCATCCAGACTGTTGCCCCTGTAACTACTGAAGAGGCTGCTGCCCCTCTTCAGGAACCACACATTTGTCTGGCCTCTCCACAGATACCCCTCCGCTGTGGTTGCACCTACGGTACGGCTATCTGTATCGTTGAGGCACGCAAGCCACCCCACCTCGGCAATGTCTGTGGTTCATGGGAGTGAATCTCTATTGATGAAATTTAGAGGGCCGGAATTTGAAGCTGAGTGTAGTACGATCTTCCTGCCGCCTAATTATATTTCGCGTAGTGATCACAAAGACAAGATAAGAGAAGCATATAGGCATTCTTTGTTTCCTTGTTCTATTTGGGAGTGGAATAGGAAAGGAAATGCCTAGTAGTGGTACAGTGTACCCTCCGCCACGCACATTGCGGTGGATTGCGGAGTATGTATGTAGATGTAGATGTAGATGTAAACTTTCGTGTAACTACTTCATCTGCAGAAATAGTTTCAGGAATGATTTTTTAAAGAGTCAGAGGTGCGTAATGTTAGGTAAGCCTAATATTTTCCAGTATCCAAAAACCTTAATGTGGCAGTCAGTTCCTTCAGGACTAGTTCAAATCAAATGTCCAAATGTTTGTAGAGCTTATGGGACTTAACTATGGGGTCCCCTAAACTTACAAACTGCTTATGAACTAGCTAATACTAAGGTCGGCAAAAAAAAAAAAAAAATATTCAATGCCCGAGGAGGGATTCGAACCCCTGACGGTAGTGGTCGTGCAGACCATGACTGGTTCGCCGCAGACCGCTCGGCCACCGCGACCGGCTTCAGGACTAGGCCTCTCACATCATGTTGCTGTGCTTCACAATTAACGGAGTCACTGAAGTCGCAAAGAAATGAAACTGTTGTAGTCCATTGTCAGAAACATACGAAAACCGGCACTATCCAGTTCTTTCATTAACGTCATACGCCCAAAGTTGTTTTCGTTTCATTGATTGTTTTTTGACAAAAACCTTTTCTTTTTCTTACATTAGCAGCGCTATGTGCTAAAGGCCGACTCTTTTTTGAAAAATCAGAGGACATGAGCCTTGCTTCTGAGTGAGGGGAAAAATACGGATTAAGATAATCAGATGCAATGTCCGGCTACCCGGATACCGCGTCGGACTTTGGTGGAATGGCCAAATAGATCGTCTGTAGGACATTTCACAACTACGGTTGTAAGTTGTAGATCTGGTATTTCCGCCTTTTCTTCCGTTAGAAGTGTTCGTATTCCACCGTTGCACAGTGATCTGAAATCCCAAAAATCCTGGTCAAAAGGTGAAAACGTTATAAATTTGAACGCAAGTCTGGTCTCGAGTGTTTTCGGGGTTGCTAATTACGAATCCGAAGTTAAAATTTGGAACTTAATGGCGAATGAGACACGGTGACTATTTTTCTAAAACGATAGGACATCTCAGAACGTATGTACTATCAGTAATAATTTCGACCGACAACTTTAAATGATTCCTACAATGTAAAGGAAAATCTATTTTGTAGAATCCAAATCCGTTAACATTTCGCGATTCTACACACGTTTGAACTTTTCCATTCGCGCGCGACGAGCAAATGATGCGGTAGATGCGATGCCCACGAACGAAATGAGTTCCTCAGCCAGGTAGGGACGATGTCCTTTTGTTTATCTACTAGATGTATCACTACAACTGTAACAACCATTAAAAGTCTCTAGCAAACAATCAACTTTTGGCCAGTTTTTCGGGATTTCAGACCATTTGCGTTGAGGCAGTTCACCGATTTCCTTTCTGCCTCAATTGATCCACGGGTGCTTATTTCGCTGACCGTTCTTGCACTTCTCTTGTGCAGGGGTTAGAAACAACTGTAATATAAATGCAGCTACTAGTCCTGTCGGTTGTGATTTTGTATCTGAGCACAAATGGCAATTGTGTAATAGACATTTTGCAATATTAGTGGTAAGAAAAGTGTTCTGTGTTATTATGAGTCTATTACATCGGAGTTAAGAGATTTCGAACTAGGATGGCCGAAGTAAAGTAGATATAAAATGCAGAGTGGCTATGGAAAGAAAAGCGTTTCAGAAGAAGCGAAATTTGTTGATATCCAATATTAGTTTAAATGTTAGGAAGTCCTTTTCGAAAGCATTTGTCTGGAGTGTAGCATTGTATGTGAGTGAAACGAGGACGATAAGGAGTTCAGACAAAAAGATGATAGAAGCTTTCGAAATGTGGTACTACAAACCAATGATGTAGGTTAGATGGGTAGATCACGTAACTAACGAGGAGCTGTACTTACAATGGGCGGGCACTTCGGTAATCGAGACAACCGAAGATTCTGGTGTTTCAAAAGCCTCCTGTCTAGAATTTATATAAGAGGCCATCATAAAGTTTCCGTTTGAGGGCATTGCGGCAACGTACACTGCCTGAGAAAAACAGCCTTCCTGTAAGGAACGAACCGGTCTTGTATAAAGTACCTGCCAGCCATTGAAACACCTTTCCATTAACTTCGTTTATACAGTTTGGTAAGATTGAGGCGTTCCAACGATGCTGAACTACTTCTCCTTGATGTCACCGTAACGTAATCTACCCAATCATATGGGAGTTTTGAGAGTTTTACAACTTTGAGACTAAACCTCGCTGACGATTACAGAGACAGTTATCAGAAGCTTGGAAAGAATAATAAACGCATGCAAACTGGGCCTATACAGTTAGATAACTGAAGATTAGGATGAAACTCTTTCCGAAACTGAAACTGAAGGTGCCATTATATTTCGTCTGATGCAAATCAAACGACTTCCATCGTGGGATATTCATGGAGATGTCCTGGGAACCACTAACGAACAAAACCATACGGTTCTATGAACCGTCTGCCATGCACTTAAATGTGATTCGCGGAGTATTTATGTAGATGTATGAAATGCCCTATACATGTGAAACGCACAGGGGAATTATCGTGCTCTGTAAAGCGGTAATATTTACTCAGGGAAAAACATCGCACGTAACGAAGTGTTCGACGAACCACACGGGGAAAATCGACGGTCTTTTGTGAGTCAGATCCCTTCGTGTCTGGTCAATGGAGGGCGTTCTTATTGTTTTCCGTCCAACTGACACTTTACATTCTTACGGGAAGAAACTGGCGTTGATATCGTTGATGACGTATATCTTCGTGAAGAGTAACACCTTACTTCCTTTTACGGTTTCATTGTTTCAGCTGCGCCCGATATAGTGGGTCGTTGCTTTATCTTTAAAACCATCGTCCTTGAAGGAAGCATTGGGAAAAAATTGGGCAATTAGGGAATATAATTATTGTTTTTTGTTCCGTTTCCAGTTTCAGCTACACCGTTTTCAAAAACCGTACTTCTAGTATGTTTTGTGGTTGTTACGTGGCATACAGGCGAAGGTACATTTTAACAGAAATATGCCACAACACAACTCGAGTAACAAATAAGAAATCTAATATGTAAAAATGATTATTTGTCTGTTCGTATTTTATGCGCTGCCGTACCGCTCATCCGATTTCGACGAAACTTTGAACACTTTACTTTCAAAATAAGAGAAGTTCGACTAAATCTACAGTTTTATTATCTTTTGTACCCTTAACTATCGAAATAAGAGAAACATCACCGTCTACCTAAGATTCCATACGGTGCATGGCAGAAGGTACCTTGCAATAAACACCACTTCACTGATTACAATGGGAGTTAACAGAGCTAGGGAATTTTACTCAGATGGAGAAGCAAATGGACTGAGATGGAGGAGGAGTTAGGCAGAAGGAGGTGATTGACATAGAAAGGTGAAGATGAATATGGGTAGAGAGAGGGGAGAAGAAGAGATGGACAGAGAGAGAAAGAAGATGGAAAAGAGAAAGACTAACTTAAGACTGGAATACATAAATAACCGGGCGCCGCGGGGTTCTCAGCTAGAATATTGCAATTAAATTAATAAACTTGGTGTTACAAGCAGACTGATTAATTTAAAGTCCAGGCTTCGTGCGCTGAACTTAGTAGTTCTTTTGCTATCCGTGATATTTCTGTCAATAGAGAGGTACGTTTTGAGGCAATGTTCCTTGTAGTGAGACACTTTGTCGTAAATCGTCGAACTCTATCTGACGGATCGTAGCACTGTTGACTCGAAACATAGACATATACGACTAGACTGGCAAACGCCCATCTATGACTGAAGCCTGACGCCGCCATGTGGCCTTACCTAACGTCAAAAAGTTTCCGTACAGTACTGCTATGATCTTCTGATACGATATGACGTTGTAAGCTTTAGTGGTTGATTTGAACGTGAATTGCATTTCAGCTCATACTTTTGCACTAATTGAATTTAACTCAAAGGCGTAAATTGTCGAATCGTGTTATGAGAACGTGTTCCGTAAGGTTAAGTTTTACTTTGCCTGCAGTCAACTGACAACGCAAATGTTTTGATATGAAGTTTCGTTTACGAGGGCAATTACTTTTACTGAGTGAACGAGGGGTACATACAAAAATCTGTTAACCATAGGGCACAAACAGCGTTATTTATTTACTTCAATGTCTGTACGAAACACTAATCAAGTGACTCGGGTGTGGATTTCTCAGAATATTATTATCCTGGCGAGGGCTTTCTACCGTTATGTTGATGTTGCCAATATTATCATGCGAGGCCGCCAAGATGGTAAGTAAAATTTTACCGTTACATGCAGTTAAAAAAGACTGTAGTTACCCTAAAAACACTCAGAAGGACAAAGATATGCCTTATCCACGACAAATAACACATTTATAGCGGTCATACTATCAAATGAAAAGGCCAAGTTGATCGAAACTGGTAACGGATTAATAAAAACAGGAAACACGACTCATTATTGTGTCAAAGCAGACTGTAGATTTTGTAAGAACTGTCAAATGAAGAAGAATACGTGTTATCCACGATAAACAACACTTATAATGACCCATACGATTGAAAAAAAATCTGAAGTTGAATGAAATTGGTACAGATTAATAATAAGAGCAAATCAATGCTACTCATTACTGTACGTGTCAAAGCCTACTCCAGCTGCAAAAATTACAACCATATACAACACACGAATTTCCCACATGTCAAAATTCTAAAGAGAGCGTAGTTATGCCAGTTCATTGGTATTTTTACGACTGTTTTCTGTAATAACACAAACGACGGCTGACACTTTTTTAGTATAGAAATATGGCGGCGAGACTTCAGTGACATCAGTGATACTGTATATGGCATTGCCAGTCTAGTAATATATGTCTGTGACTCGAAGCACACACTTAACGAACACCATGTAGTCTCCGTGAAAAAAAAAAAAGGGTTCAAATGTTTGTAAAGCTCTGCGGAGTCATCAGTCCCGAATCTTACAAACTACTTATGAACTACCTTATACTAAAGGCGACAGAAACATTCATGCCCGAGGGGGGATTCGAACCCCGACGGGGAACGGCCTCGCTCATTGAAGCATAGCATAGCTCCGCAGGCCGTATGCGCCGAATATTCATCTATCCTTCGGCGAATCAGATTTCAGAGGTAGTGCCGGCAACTGATTTCCGTGGCCATATCGATAATGATGTAGTATTGTTGCCTCAAAATACGCGATACTACACTGTATAAGACCCATCAGCGGTAAAGACAACGTAAATTACAGACTGATTGCTAAAAAAATGTTTTTACGGTTGGCTTCACTTAGTTATAATCTCATTTTCTTTACATTCTTACCAAAATATTTCTACAGAGACTGAAAGATAAAAGCAAGGAAACTCTGAATGAGAAAAACGGGAATTTGCGAAATCAATTGTCGGGATTGTGAATTGAAGCATTTGGGGCAAATAGTATGACATTTTAAAGTTGGATTTAAAGGACATATGCATCTAAAGAATGAACAACATTGGATAGCATCAATGATAGCGTGATGGTAATTCACTTTGAGGACAAATCACGGTTGTCATCTAAATTGCAGGAAATTGAGCTTTTTTGTGCTTTAAGGGAGAATTCCAGCAACTTGCTAAAAGAGAAGACAGAAGTGTCTAAAGGGCATTACTGGGCCCGGTTTAACAATGCCCTTCTTCAGAAACAGTAACCTGTTCTTCACCTAATATTAGTGAAGATTTTAAGATTTGGTGGTCTAATTAGGAACGAAAATTGCATGTTGTGGATTTTTAGGTTAGATTATAGATATTTTTTCATATGTCATGATAGTATTACCGTTAACACTTTCGTTGCATACGGATTATCTTTGAGATTCGCCGTCCTTGTAGTTCACAACTGTGTATCATAACAGTAGTGAGTCATCTTTCATAGGAAATTGAGCTTATTTGTGCTTTAAGGGAGAATTCCATCAACTTGCTGAATGAGAAGACAGACGTGCCCGATTTAGCAATGCCCATCTTCAGAAACAGTAACCTGTTCTTCGCCTATAATTAGTGAAGGTTTTAGGATTTGCTGGTCTAATTAGGAACGAAAATTGCATGTTGTGGATTTTTAGGTTAGATTATACACAGTTTTGTCCCACTTTAGGCTACGGTAGTAACACTAAAAGTGGGCCTTTGCGATCGTATTTTGACAGCTCGAAATTTAAATGAAAATAACGGCTTAACTATTCACCTGATACGAAAATTGAATAACCCAATTTGTAGAGGACAAAATTCTCTACAACTTTGCTCTGTTATGTTTTTTCATATCTCGTAGCGTTTCAAAGATATTTGCAAAAATAACGGCGATTTTGGGATGTATGTCTGTCTGTCTGCCGTAACATGTTCCCTGTTTTCTGACGAACGGTTCAACCGATCAGCACCAAATTTTACAGATATGACTGTAGGCCGCCAGAGACCAGAACCTCCCTTTTTCAAATTTTTCGGGCAAAAAATACAGTAGTAAAACCAAAAACTGCCGTTTGTAATATAATTGTAATTACAAACGAACTGTTCATCTAACACGAAAATTGAATTACCTAATTGGTAGAGGAGAAAATTCTCTACAACTTAGCTCCCTTATGTTTTTTTTTTAATGTATTGTATCGTTTGAGACATATTTGCAAAAAAAAAAACGGAGATTTAACACCCTCCATTGAATTAACGAAAACCAGCCGTTCGGAGATGTCACGTGACATTCCTCGCGTATTTGATGATTTTCTTACTGTAACTTACACGTTGTCATTTCAAAGCAACGGCACACTGAGAAATTAACAAAAACACATCGTTCTTCTTACGATAAATGATATTCTGGTGTCTACAAATGCCATATTAACATCAGTTAACAACGACCATGAATAGTACGAGATTAAAAAAAGTCTTGTTTCGATTTATAGTCGTAGCGTAGTGGGCAAGGTACTGGACTGTGACGCGAGAGGTCGGTGGTTCGAAACTACTTCAATTACTTTTTCCTAAGAGGGTTTCAGACACTCTTATAAATTTATTTATTATTATTTATATTGTTATTTTGGTCCAAAATGTTTGCAAAAACTTATAAAACTACAATTTAAAGTGGGCTGTAAAACACGTAAGTGAGATTTTTTCATATGTCATGATAGTATTACCGGTTACACTTTCGTTGCACACGGATTATCTTTGAGAATCGCCGTCCTTGTAGTCCACAACTGTGTATTATAGCAGTAGTGTGTCATCTTTCATACGATGTGTTTCTGATAACAATGCAAGTAGTGTTTATATCATTGATTTTTCCTAATGGCAAACTGTGAAGTTCATATCGGTTAATGCAAATAGTCACCAAGATAGAACTTGGCAGCTACGAGAGCTGTTCAAAAAAGAATTATCATAACTTTTTTTGACATTATACATTACTCTGCACTTGTCCCGGCATTTCTGCCAGTCTTCAAATACACGCTGAAAACCATTTTGAGAAGTCCTTTAAAATCGACTCCGCAGCGTTCACCACTGTTTCTGATGATGGACAATGCCTCCCATGAAGGCGTTTCTTCAAGTTAGGCTAAATCCGGAAGGGTTAGGGATGTACTTCACGTTGTGTTTTGTAAAATCTTCAGCAACAACACTGACAATACACGACCGCGCATTATCGTGATGAAAAATCCAGCCTTCTTGTCGGAAATGTGGTCTTTTGCGCCTTATATGAAACTGCAGTGTTTTAAGGACATCCCTGTAGTATTGTCCAGTAACTGATGTGTGTGAAAGTACGACATGCCGATAAATCATTCCATGAATGATAGGACCATAACTTTCACAGCAGAAGCAACCACTTTTGCTTTCTTGGAGGTTTGTGATGAAAGAGATTTCCACACTCAGCTTCGTTGTTAGCTCTCAGGATCAAACTGATGTAACCAAGTTTCGTCAGTAGTGATTACATTTGAAGAAAACTCCTGATCTTCCTCCATCATCCGCGGCGGAGACATTGCAGCCCTTAGTGACTCCTCCACCTGTCTACAACCATTTCCTTTTTAGGTATGACTATCGGATTATGTCAGATATATTTTTTGTATTATTTTAAATTTTGACATGTAGTTTTAACATATTCATCTTCGTCTGAAGAAGGTGCCCATAGCGGCATTTTCGTACTTTGCGACTGAGGGCTGCCCTTTAAAAATTTAATTGTATTGTAACAGTCGCTGATTCACAGCCATGTACAAAACTGTTTCTCCTGTCTCGTGCATCTTACGCACCACGTCAAATAGTTCTGTCATGGCTGGCTCTCCGAGAGACTTCAGTAATTCTGAGGGAATGTCGTCCACTCCAGGGGCCTTACCTACGCCACAGACAAATATATGTGTTACTCTGTGCCTACGCCACAGGTATTGACGGAAGTCAAAGAGCTTCTTGGCGTAGTGCGCTCTACCGCCGCGCCGACGGCGTAGGCGCTCTCTGTCGCAAGCCGCGCGCCGAAATACGCACCGCGTTGGCGAATGACTGCCCTCGCAGTTGTCATCGGAATATTTTAGTCGCCGCCGAAACGTGATCCCCGGTATGACCAATCGTTCTCCCTTCTGGTCCCCGTGACCTAAGTGTCGACAGCGTTGGCTTACCTGGCAGTGATTTAACATGTAACGTATCAGCCGACCGCGTTGGCCGAGGGGACTGCGGCGCGCCAGTCTGCACGGCCTCTACGGTCGGGGGGTTCGAATCCCCCTCGGGCATGGATATTTGTGCCGTCCTTAGTGTTAGCTAGTTCATAAGCTGTTTGTAAGTTTAGGGACTGATGACCCCGTAGTTAAGTCCCATAAGCTATACAAACACTTGAACATTTGAACATTTGTAACGTATTAAACTGTTTCAAAGCAATTAGGAGATCAGGTGAGACATCTAGGTTCTGAAGTATTGTCATCGGCAGAATGAACTAAAATGGTTCGACGTCTTTCTGTAGGTTCTACGGAGTGGAACAACAACATTACGGCAACCGAGATAGTGGTAATAACTACACCGCAGATCTTTATGTTAACACCTATTTTTTTATTATGTTGTAATTTGCATGTAGGACGGTACTTATGCATTTCATAACTAATTAAACTCAATACCGTTAGATCTATAGGAACTAGAATTGCCTATTTCCACGTTAGCGCCTACTTTTGCCTAATTCGGCATCAAAATCCTAAAAAGTACCTATTTCGTTAATTAAATTAACGAATTGAATTGAAATTAACGAATTGTATTGAAATGCAGGAGGATCTGAATCGAATTGACGCATGGTGAACGGAATGTCAATTGAATCTCATTGTAGATAACTGTAATGTGCTGCGAATACATAGAAAGAAAGATCCTGTATCATTTAGCTACACTATAGCAGGTCAGTAACTGGAAGCAGTTAATTCCATAAATTATCTGGGAGTAGGCATTAGGAGTGATTTATAATGGAACGACCATATAAAATCAATCGTCGGTAAAGCAGATGCCAGACTTAGATTCATTGAAAGAATTCTAAGGAAGTGCAGTTCGAAAACAAAGGAAGTAGGTTACATCACACTTGTTCGCCCACAGCTTGAATACTTCTCACCGGTGTGGGATCCGTACCAGGATATATCTCCGAAGTGATCATGAAGATAAAATCAGAGAGATTAGAGCCCACACAGAGGCATACCGACAATCTTTCTTTCCGCGAACATCGGGTGGCTTGCGGAGAATGTATGTAGATGTAGAAAGTTTTTGTATTTTCAGATTAGAGTTACACACGAGAATCGAATGTGGGAGTACTAAACGCTATATTTGAAAACGATTCGCTCAATGAATTCTGGCCAGCTGTGTATTTCTACTAAGAAACAGTTTCCTAGGCTTTAAGCTCACCACGGATTTAAAAAGAAAAGAAAAAAAACGATTTAAATCGTAGACGCCCTCTAGGGCCAAATTACTGCAATTCGCGCTTTTCTCGCTGCTGTCTACAGCCAATCCTAGCAAACTACTATGTTTGTTGAAACGTATTGTACGCGAACTTTCCGGTTCGAAGAAATAATGCCGGCCGCGGTGGCCGAGGGGACTAAGGCGCTCCAGTCACGGTCTGCACGGCCACTACTGTCGGGGGTTCGAATCCCCCCTCGGGCATGGATATTTGTGCCGTCCTAGTTCGTAAGTAGTTCATAAGTATTTTGTAAGTTTAGGGACTGATGACCCTGTAGTTAAGTCCCATAGACTATACAAGCATTTGAACTTATGAACTTTTGAAAAAATAATCTCCTAGTAGTGAGATGTTTTCATCCGAAACACTGGGCGATTCCATTCACTTGTTCAGAATGGGCGGCCATCTGTTAATCAGTACATTGCACAGCGACTAACGTGTTATGTGGTACTGACGTTCAAAGTGTTAAATGAATTCTTGTTTCTGTGTGAGAATACTACGCCATGCCGAAAACATATAGTTCAAAGTCATATGAATAAGACAGTCAGTGGCTGCAAGAGTTTCCGCACTATACGACAGATGGATAAATTAATTTCTGCCAATCATGCAACAAGAAAATTAGTTGATACGTTTTTATACTTTTTATTTCCCTGTGACTTAGGATGTTTTTTATCACAATCGTTTAGGAATACCAAATAATCTTTCCATGCGATTCTATACTGCATTTTCTTTCTCTCTCGTATTAAGTTTCGAGTGTTAAGAAAGCTCACTTATCTCAGCATGCAGATGGAATCGCACATCTGGCAAATGCTGACGAAAGTCAAAATTGAAGCAACCTCTTTTAACCAAAAGGTCTGATAAGTCCACCAGAAAAAGCAAATTGTGTAGTGATTTGTGTCATGCACTTGCGGCAGCAGACACCCCCCATTCGGAAACTAGCAAACACCACTTTCAGAGGTTTTCTTGATTAGTACTACCTTCAGTCTATTGCTGCTGAGTCAACTTTGCGTAAAAATTATGTGGATTCAGCTAACACTGCTGTAATGCACAGAATCCGAGAAGATGTTGGACAGTCTTGTATATGGATTTCTGTGGATGACTGACAGTCTTGGCCGTTGCATTGCAAACCTGATTATTGGCAAGCAAGAGATTAGATTAGATTAATACTTGTTCCATAGATCATATATACGACATTTCGTAATGATGTGGAACGTGTCAGTTTTGTAAATGTTGTCTACATTTGACAATCAATATTTTAAGGGTCTTTTTTTACATTTTTGTTGTTTTTTATTTTTATTCTATTTTTTTATTATTTTTAAAAAGTTTTATTTAAAAATTCATCTACATTGTATAAGGAGTTGCCATTCAGAAATTCCTTTAATTTCTTTTTAAATACTAGTTGGCTATCAGTCAGATTTTTGATGCTAATAAGTAAGTGACTAAAGACTTTTGTGGCAGGATAATTCACCCCTTTCTGAGCCACAGTTAGATTTAACCTTGAATAGTCAATATCATCCTTTCTCCTAGTGCTGTAGCTATGCATACTGCTATTACTTTTGAATTGGGTTGGATTGTTAATAACAAATTTCATGTGTGAATATATATATATATATATATATATATATATATATATATATATATATATATATATATATTTTGTGAAGCTACAGTGAAGATCCCTAGATTCCTAAATAAATGTCTGCAGGATGCTCTTGGGTGGACTCCAGCAATTATTCTGATCACATGCTTTTGTCCAATGAATACTTTTTTACTCAATGTTGAATTGCCCCAGAATATGATTCCATATGAAAGCAATGAATGAAAATACGCATAGTAAGCTAATTTACTTAGTGTATATCACCAAATTTTGTAATGACTCTGATAGCATAAGTAGCTGAATTCAAACGTTTCAGGAGATCTTCAATATTTTTCTTCCAATTCAGTCCCTCGTCAATGCAAACACCTAAAATTTTGGAATATTCTACCTTAGCTACAGATTTATGTTCAAAGTCGAAATTTATTAATGGTGTCATGCCATTTTCTGTATGAAACTGTATATAATGGGTTTTATCAAAGTTTAATGAGAGTCCATTTTTAGAGAAGATATCATTTACAATTTCATCAGTTAATTCCTGTTTGTCAGGTGTGATAGCTATACTTGTATTATCAGAAAAAAGTACTAGCTTAGCATCTTCGTGTATGTAGAATGGCAAGTCATTAATATATATTAAGAACAGCAAAGAATCCGAGACCGAACCTAGTGGGACCCCATTTTTGATAACTCCCAGTTAGAAGAATTAATTGTTTTATCTATATCATGTGAACTGTTTATTTCAACGTTCTGCACTCTTTCAGTTAAGTATGATTTAAACCATTTGTGCCCATTTGTGCATTGCCCCACTCATACCACAATACTTAAGCTTACCTAGAAGAATCCCATGATTTACAAAATCAAAAGCCTTTGAGAGATCACAAAAAATCCCAACTGGTGATGTCCGGCTATTCAAATCATTTAATATTCCATCAGTGAAGATATATATAGCATTTTCAGTTGAAAAGGTTTTTTGAAAACCAACAAACAATAGCACACTTTTGAACAATGGGCTTAACGTGCTATGCACAAACGGCGTGGATGACAACAAGTTGCTTCTGGACGTCACAGATGACGCTGCTCTCACATAATAGCAGTGTTTCTGTTGTAAAAAGTATTCTACCATTCTGCACATAACGTATGTAGTGCATGGTAACAACCGCATAGCAGATCAAGTAAGGCTACAATTTCCTAGAGTAATATCGAAGGTGAATATTTTTTAAGGCACGATCAAGAGTACAGGCGTTCAAAGAAGAACTTCTAGATGTTGCCCCAAGAGCTTGTTGTTACTCATTGGGACATGTGGCTATCGGAGGCGGAATACTGTAGTACCTCTCGGCTGTCCAGAAGGTTGTTGAAAATATACCGGGGGATGCCGCATCCGTAACTGCAGCAGTGGTGTTACTCAAAGATTCTTCTGTAGAACGGAACTTGTCTTACATTAGAGACAACTGCACGTTTATGGCAAGAATAATTTCAGAATTGTAAGGCTCTGGGAGACCTATCTACGAAAACATTTCTATGTTTGAAGAAGTGAAAATGAATATTAATGAAGCGACAAGTGAAGTAGGGGTAAAGTATGGGCAAAAATGCAAAAGGTTTTGGTGAGGAACACCAGCCTGAAGGAGTTGTCTGCAGCTGCGTACATACTTAGTGGAAAATCCAGCTCACCTGAGTGCAGCATTCCTGTCCAAGATCAGCCGAAAATGAGGAACGCCTCTGTCACATCTATTACTGTAGAACGTATAAATTGATTCTGACTGACAAGGACCACAGTTTTTCACCAGAAAACCTAGAGAAGGTGTTGGTTATTTACTGTGAAGCCAACTGTGGTCTGAATGTGTGAAACCACGAATGTATTAATTAAACTATTCCTACTAACAGGGTGTTTCACTAAGTGTGTTTGCCTCTGTAACTTATAAAATAATATGTGACGGGAAATTTTAATGCGGTAGGTCAACACAAGAAATGTTAGACTTTCTGCGGAGCTATGAACATTGTTTATTGTATCATTTTCCAAAGAGTTACAGCACAAAGATATATTTTTTTAAATGGAACAATAGTTTTTTCTATCGTGCATTGGATTCGTTGAAACCAGATGCGTCCAAATCAATTTAAACTACATTCCTATCACTGTTAGTTTGGGAGTTACAACCCTTCAAAGTTTAGGGGGCGGAGGCTACGACAGCGTAGCTGACTGGCTGGTAGTCATGAGACAGTGGGCCGTACCCCAGGGGATAGCCACTCGGCCAGTCAGATACGCTATCGCAGCCTCCGCCCCCGGAACTTTGAAGGGTTGTAGCTCCCAAACTAACAGTGATAGGAATGTAGTTTAAATTGATTTGGACGCAGCTGGTTTCAACGAATCCAATGCACGATAGAAAAAACTATTGTTCCACTTAAAAATTATATCTTTGTGGTGTAACTCTTTGGAAATTGATACAATAAACTATGTTAATAGCTTCGCAGAAAGTGTAACATTTCTTGTGTTGACCTACCGCATTAAAATTTCCCGTCACCTATTATTTTATAAGTTACAGAAGCAAACACAGTGAAACACCCTGTATATGTTTTATGGAGATATTTATCTTCCAGAAACTAAACATATTTGGAGTTATATCCAACATTAATGTTGCAGAGTGCTTGCTATGCTGTGTATATTTTCATTTTCCTTGTTGTTAGTGACTAATAAGATGTTCACAACTCAACACTGCATATTTCAATTGATTTTTGTGTTCTCTACATCATATCTGTTAGAGCCTATCTTAACTTTGATACAGCCTAAATTAAGTACTGAAAGAGTCTGTTTAAGGTGCCTAAAACGCACTTTTTTCCACATAAAAATCCGCGGTCTAGTAATAACAGAAAGTTACTGCAGAGGGGGAACGTGTTTACTGATGTTTACTCAAACAAACGAATTACCCACGCAACTGGGTTGTGCAATGCAACAACGACGTGACTTACCCAAAGCTATGACATGGAGAACTACAGGAAGGTTGGAAGCGGGACAGACACAAGAGGTGGCTGCAGCTACTGCACTGTCACAAAGTGTAATTTTCAGGACCTGGACGCGATTTCAGACAACATGAACCGTTACGAGAAGGCAAGGCCAAAGTCGTCCACTGATAAGATCAGCAAGAGATGACATCTCTAATTAACAGTCCGTCGAGACAGGAGGCTGAATGCAACTCACCTGCAGCACCAGGCAGCAACAGGATGCACAATATCGACACAAACACTCCGAAACCTACGGGGATGTATGGCCTCTACGCGCGGAGGCCTATGGTGTGTATTCTATTAAAACTACAACACTGTTTAGCCCACAGAAACTGGGTGGAGGAACATCAGGCTTTAAGTTTCTCATTTCATACTTGTGCTACATCACTAATAATCTCGTCGTCGACGGTACGCGTCACTCTACCTTCCTATTCCTGAAAACGTCTGCCTTCATACGCGACGTAATCGGTATCTTTATAAACCGCAGCTGAGGCGATGAAATGGCAAAACTGCAAGAGTTGAATAACGGACAGTTTTAATTCAGAACTGATCGATATGAGGTCCCTAGACGCAGTTTCATCGTGATGCTGCAGTATCGAGCTCTTGTTTATGGTTTTGTGAGTATTAAAGAGAATAGCACAAGTATCTTTCGAAGATGCGTATTTGTTTAGATTATTCTTGATTTACTCTGGAAATGAGGCCCATTATCTTGATCAGCAGACCGATAAGGCCATCTACCCCTACAAAGATACTCCGCAAATTACATTTAACCTTTTTCATAACCTTCCTCTTCCGTTCCATTCTCTAATAGCGCGCGGGAAGAAGTAACACCTAAATTATTCCGTTATCGATCTGATTTCTCTTATTTTATTGGGATGGTCATGTGTCCCTATATAGGTGGTTGCTAGCAAAATATTTTCACATTCAGAAGTAAAAGTCGGTGATTGAAATTTCTCAAATAGATCTCACCGCAACGAATAACGCTCTTTGAATGATTTCCACCTCAAATCGTGCAATATTTCCGTGACGCTTTGCCCTCCTCTAACGTGAAAAAACGAGCTGTCCTCTGAACCTTCTCAAGGTCCTCCGCCAGTCCCACCTGGTGAGGGTCCCACACTGGGCAACAGTACTCCATGAGAGGACGCACAAGTGAGATGTAGGCAGTCTCTTTGCATCTTCGAAGCGTTCTGCCAATGAAACATAACCTTTGGTTAGCCTTCCACACAATATTTTCTATGTCTTTTTTTTTCTTCTGTCTAACGGGTCCGTAATTGTAACTCCTAGGTATTTGGTAAAATTTACGACCTTAAGGTTTGATTGATTTATCGCGTAATTGAAGTTAAGCGAATTTCTTTTAGTGGTCATGTGTATTACTTTTCTTTATTTAGTGCCTATTGCCAATTTTCTCACCATGTAGAAATTTTGCCTAAATCGCTTTGCAGTTGCCTTTGATCCTCTGTTGGCTTCACTAACCAATAAACGACAGCATCATCCGCGAACAGTCTAAGGGAACTATTCAGATTGTCTCCTAAATCGTTTATAAACACGAGGAAGAGTAATGGACCTATAACGCTTCCCTGTGGAACGCCAGATATCACTTATGTTTTACTCGATGACTTACCGTCTATTACAACGATCTGTGTTCTTTCTGATAGGAAATCGTGATTCCAATCGCACAGTTGGGGAGATATTCCATAAGCACGCAATTTCATAAGAAGCCGCTTGTGGGGTATAGTGTCAAAAGCCTTCCTGAAATCTAGAAATATGGAATCGATTTGAGATCCCTTGTCGATGGCACGTAATACTTCATGTGAATAAAGGGCAAGCTGTGTTTCGCAAGAGTGATACTTTCTGAATCCGTGTTGACTACTGGTTAATAGGTCGTTCTCTTCGAGGTAGTTCATAATATTCGAACAAAGTATATGTTCCAAAATCCTACTGAAAATCGACGTCAATGAGATAGGCCTGTAATTTTGGGGATCACTCCTATTGCCTTTCTTGAATATTGGAGTAACTTGGGCAACTTTCCAGTCTTTGGGTACGGATCTTTCGCTGAGTGATCGGTTGTAAATTATAGCTAAGTACGGAGCTATTGCATCAGCGTACTCTGAGAGGCATCTAGTTGGTATACAATCTGCCCCGGAAGATTTGTTTTTGTTTAGTGACTTAAGTTGTTTTACTACTCCAGGAACATCTAAATTTCGCATGCTGGCAGCTGTTCTTGCTTCGAATTCTGGAGTGTTCACTTCGTCTTCTTTGGTGAAAGGATTTTGGAAAGCTGTGTTTAGCGATTCTGCTATATCAGTACTGTCATCTGTAGTATTACCACTGCTATCGTACAGTGAAGGTATTGTTCGAGTTTTCCCGCTAGTGTTTGCTGCCAGATTACAAGACAGGATTTCGTTGTGGAAACTATTACAAGCTTCTATCAATGAAGTCCGTGCTAAATTGGGAGTTTCTGTAAAAGATTGCCAGTCTTGGGGAGTCTGTGTCTGTTTAAATTTCTATGTAAAACTTTATCTAGTAAGTTGGAGCTCCCAACTACTAACAAACCCACCCTCTGTATCGCCCGGATTTTGCAGGCAGAGGGGTGACTACAGGACAAGCGACACCATCTGCGTCAGGAACATCTTCACCGTTGGTCCCCCAGAATGTCTTGCACCGCCTGCCACTCACTGGAGCAACCTGCCATGCAACCACGGGTGGGGTGTCTGCTTCACTAATGTCATGTTGCTGCCGCAGCCTAATCGGTGGAGACGACGGGAGGCCGTTCGGTCCCCAGTACCGGCCAACAACAACGAAACCCCTCGACCTCAGCCTTCAGCTGTGCAACCGAGGTTAACACAGCTTGAAGCTGGGAGCGAAGTGACACCAGCTGAGACTGCGTCTGCACACGGCAGTCACAGTCCTTATTTATGATTACAGTGCCAAGAAAACAAAACTACTGTCACAGTGCACTCAAAAGAAGACTACACTGTTTCTTAAAATGCGAATTTGAATCTAATATGCACGAGAGCGCAGTATAAGTTGTAGCTTACTTTCAAAGCCATAATATCAGTAGCAATCGAGAGATTTATACCAAACTAGCTTAAACCCACGGCTCCGCTCGCGTGTTGGTTGATTATTATAGATAATGCGCGAAACGTCTAATCGATTATTTTAAAGAGATGTAAAAGTAAAGCAGTCAACAATCCGATTGGTTTGAACACCACAGTGCTTTACTAGGCATGGTCCTATTTGGAGGTGGTATGCCGTTGCCTTCCTCCGACCTTCGAACTGACTTACCCAGTTACCTACAGTTTAACGTGGGTTCCGAACCACGGTCTTACTCGGTATTTTTCACGTGAGCAATACTGCCAGAGGTGAAAGAAGTGAAAAGTGACGGATAAAAATCCTAGGACCTGGCGGGGATCGAACCCGCGCCCTTTGGAGTGATAGTCTGGCACTCTACCACTGTGCAACCGAGGCGCACTAAAGAGATGTATTAAAAGAAATTTATTTTTTTCTGGTTTATTTATTTATTCTTATATTTCCTTATTCGTATGCCTATCCTTACAGAGAAAGAGCTGAAGGCATTGTAGCACGCATACCAAAGATATGGTCTGTGGCATCACGTTTCGCTGTATGTAACCTACTTGCTACAGCGTCGCTGACGTCATCGCTGGCCTTCATTCCGAAATTTGTTTTTAATAATTTGACGACTTTCAACCACCATATCTTCCTCCCCCTTATGGCTAACGGCATGGAACTGCTATGGTGTACAACGGGAGCCTTCGGACAATAATTACACACAGATCATTCGTTTGCGTTCTGTAGTTTTCGCTGCAGAGCGAAATATTAACACACACACACACACACACACACACACACACACACACACACACACACACACGTAGAACTTTATATACACCGATAACTCTCCATTACAATACACTCCACCCTTTTATCATTATCAACCCTCAAGCAACAATGCAACCAATAAAACCATTTTCAAAGAGTAAATATAATTTTCAAAAAGCAATTATTGTTCCGCATTTCGCGTTATATCCTTCAAATTACTAACTATCTATCAGGTCGCTATAAAACCGTGCCTAAAACCTTCCTCAGGTATAAATTAGTAACTGTACAAATATTTAAGTCTCTGCGTCTTGTCGTTCGGACGTGATAAGCGTACACCGAACAGACATTCACATTAATAGATAAATAGCTATCCGATCGCCCTAAAACCGTGCCTAAAGCCTTCCTCGGGTAGACATTAGTAACTGTACAAATTTTTAGGTCTTTATGTCTTGTGGTTCAGAAGTGATAAACGTACACCGAACAGACATTCACATTTATAGATATAGAAAATAAAAGTGAGGGCTGACCACCAGTGGTACACAAAACTGGTCAGATCACTGTTGCAGAAGCAAAGAAAAATGCATGCATTTAAGTAGACGAAGGTGTCATTCAGAAATTCTTTCAATTTGTTTTTAAATGCTGGAGGCTGTCATGTCGCCGAGAGGACGTCGTCCAGTGTGCACCTGGTCCAATGACAGCATATTGTCAGTTGTAAGTGCAACCGGCTTCTCTCTAGAAGCTACATATTTTGACTTTCAGGTGCGCTTTCTCTTCAGTTCATTAAATTTATTGTGTACTCACGTTTTTATTTGATTCATACTCGCGTTAAGCATCTGGTTAGTGTAGTATTCCGCCGCGTGAATTGCGTCGCGACAGTCGCCCGTCTTTGTTTTCTGATTAGAAGCGACATACAGAATTTTGATTTTTTTTCTGCGCGTTCTCGCTTCAGTTTGTAAATTTATACGGTGCTCTCGTGCATATTAGATTCAAATCGGCGTTTTAACAAACAGTGTAGTCTTCCTTTGAGCGCATCGCGACTGTAGTTTTTGTTTTCTCGGCACTGTAATCATGCATAGGGATTGTGACTGCTGTGTGCGGATGCAGTCTGAGCTGGTGACACTTAGCTCCCAGCTTCAAGCTGTGTTAACATCGGTTACACAGTTGGAAGCTGCGATCTAGGGGCGTCGTTGTTCTTGGCCGGTAGTGGGGACCGAACGGACTCCCGTCGTCTCCACCGATCGGCCTGCGCCATCGACATGCCCTGAAACTGCTAGCAGTGAGGCAGACATCCCACCTGTGGTTGCGTGGGAGGTTGCTCCAGTGCGTGGCAGGAGGCGCAAGACATTCCGGGGGACCGATCGTGAGGCCTCCCCAGTTCGTCTTGCTAACAAGTTTGAGGCACTATCTGTTCAGGGCAACGTTCCTGAGTCGGGTGGTGTCTCTCTTCCTGAGGTCATCGCCTAACCTGCAAGATCCGGGCTTTCACAGAGGGTGGGAGCTCCAACGTTAGTGGGTGATAGAGCCCCTTAGAGAGATGGCTGCAGAGGAGGGGAAGAAGGTCAACGTGCACTCCGTGTGCGTACCGGGTGGAGTCATTCCAAATGTGGAACGAGTCCTTCCGGATGTCATGAAGGGTACAGGGTGCAGCCAACTGTAGGTGGTGGCTCACGTCGGTAGCAATGATGTGTGTCGCTTCGGATCAGAAGAGAACCTCTCAGGTTTTGAGAGGCTATCTGAAGTGGTAAAGACAGCTAGTCTTGCTTGCAAGATGAAAGCAGAGCTCACAATCTGCAGCAAAGTTGACAGGACCGACTGTGGACCTCTGGTACAGAGCCGAGAGGGGGGTCTGAATCAGAGGCTCAGACGGTTCTGCGACCGTGTAGGCAGCAGATTCCTGGACTTGCGCCATCGGGTGGTGGGTTTCCGGGTTCCGCTGAATAGGTCACGGGTCCACTGTACGCAGGAAGCGGCTACACGGGTAGCGGGGGCTGTGTGGCGTGGACTGGGCGGTGTTTTAGGATAAAGGGCTTCGGGGAAAAACAAAATGGGCAATCTCAAACGATGCAGGTGGATCACAGGAGAAATCTAGATCTGGGAACTATCGGTATGACAGTTGTAAATTGTCGTAGCTGTGCCGGGAAAGTACCAAAACTCCAAGCGTTAATAGAAAGCACCGAAACATACATAACTGTACGCAGTGAAAGTTGGCTTAAGCCGGAAATAAGTTCAGCAGAATATTTGTAAAAGATCTAACTGTGTTCAGAAAGGATAGATTAAACAAATTAGGTGGGGGCGTGTTTGTCGCCGTCAAAAGTAGAATTTAGTGTAGCGAAGTTGAAGTTCATAGTTCCTGTGAACTATTATGGGTAGAGGTTGTACCTGAAAAACGTAAGAAGTTACCGGCCTCCCGACTCTGACGATACAATAGCAAAAAAAAAAAAAAAAAAAAAAAAACAAAACAAAAAAAAAAAATCACCGGATTTTAATTTACCCTCGATCTGTTGGCGAAATTATATTTTCAAATCAGGAGGTACTGATAAAACATCGCGCGAAATTGTACTCAACGCATTCTCTGAGAATTACTTCGAACAGTTGGTTCATAAGCCAACTAGATTTGTAAATGGATGTGAAAACACACTTGATCTCTTAGCAACGAAACTCATAACGAGCATCAAAACGGATACAGGTATTAGTGAACACAGAGCTCTCGTAGCTAGATTGAATATAGAAAGTGCCAAACTAAGCAAAAATAAACGAAAAGTATATTTGTTAAGGAAAGCAGATAGAAATAAAATACATTGCTCTTGAAAGACAGCTTCCACTCGTTTCTAACACTAAACGCAGATTTAGACCAAATGTGGCAGTTTTAAACCAAATAAATTAATAAAAGAAGGCGTCGATCCCCCTTGTTACACAGACAGGTCAGGACAATGATGCAAAAGCAAAGGAAAAGGCATGCTAAATTTAAACGAACACAAAATCCCCAGGATTGGCTATCCTACATAGAAGCTCGAAATTAGCGAGGATTTCAATGCGAGATGCCTACAATATTTATCACAACGAAACTCTTTCTCGAAATTTGACTGAAAACCCAAAGAGATTTTGGTCCTATGTTAAATATACTAGGGGCAAAACACAAACAATACCCTCAAATGTTCAAATGTTTGTGAAGCTTAAGGGACTTAACTACGGGGTCATCAGTCCGTAAACTTACAAACTACTTATGAACTACCTATAACTAAGGACGGCACAAATATCCATGCCCGAGGGGGGATTCGAACCCCCGACCGTAGTGGCCGTGCAGACCGTGACTGAAGCGCCTCAGTCTCCTCGGCCACAGCGGCCGGCCAATACCCTCACTACGTGATAGTAATGGCGATCCTGCCGATGACAGCGCTACTAAAGCAGTTACTAAACGTAGCTTTTAGAGACTCATTCACCAAAGAAGACGAAACCAATATTCCAGATTTCGAATTACGAACAGAGGCCATAATGAGAAACGTAGAAGTATGTATCATCGGAGTAGTTCAGCAACTAAAATCACTTAACAAGAACAAATCTTCTGGTCTGGATTGTATACCCATTAGATTTTTGTCTGATTTTGCTGAAGCGATAGCTCCTTACTTAACAGCCATATACTACTGCTCTCTCATAGAAGGATCTGTACCAAAAGGTTGGAAAGTTACACAGGTCACACCTATATTCAAGAAAGTCAGTTGAAGTAACCCACTAAACTACAGGCCTATTTCATTGACGTCAGGGTTTTGGAACATATCACCTATTCAAAGATTATGAATTATCTCGAACAGAACGAAATATTGAACCAAGGTCATTCCGGATTTAGAAAATATCGTTCATGCAAAACACAACTAGCTCTTTCCTCACACAAAGTGATGATGGTATCGACAAGGGTTCGCAAATCAATTCCGTATTTCTTGATTTCCAGAAGGCTTTTGACACCGTACCTCACAAACGGCTTTTAATGAAATTGCGTGGTTATGGTATATCGCCCCAAATTTGCGATTGGATAGGGGATTTCCTGTCAGAGAGGACACAGTTCGTAGTAATCGATGGTAAGGCATCGTCTAAAACAGAGGTGCTATCGGGCATTCCACAGGGTAGTGTTATTGGTCCTCTGCTGTTCCTTATTCACATAAACGATTAAGGGGAAAATCTAAGTAGCTCTCTTAGGTTGTTTGCAGATGACGCCGTCAGTTACCGTCTAGTAAAATCATCTGAAGATCTAAACCAACTGCAGAACGATCTGAAATATCAGTATGGTGTAAAAATTGGTAATTGACTCTAAATAATGAGAAGTGTGAAGTCGTCCACATGAGTACGAAAAGAAATCCGGTAAACTTTGTTTACAAGATAAATCAGTCAAAAGTGAAGGCCGTAAACTCCACAAAATACATGGGAATTACTATTACTTCAGACTTAAACTGGAAAGAACGCGTAGATAATGTGGTGGGCAAGGCGAATCAGAGACTGCGTTTTATTGGCAGAATCATTAAAAGATGCAACAGGACTACAAAAGAAACTGCATACACTACGCTTGTCCGTCCATTTTTGGAGTATTGCTGCCCAATGTGGGATCCTTATCAGGTGGGTTTGACGGAGGACATCGAAAGATTCCAAAGAAGGGCAGCTCGTTTCGTGTTGTCACGATACATAGGAGACAGCGTTACGGAAATGATACAGGATCTGGGATGGGAATCATTACAACAACGGCGCTTATCGCTTCGGCGTGGGCTACTTACGAAACTCCAATCGCCAACAATATATTGTTGTCTCCCACTGACATAGGTATAAATGATCATCAGAAAAAAATAGGAGAAATCAGAGCTCGAACGGAGAGATTCAGGTGTTCTTTCTTCCCGCGCGCTATTCGAGAATGGGATGGGAGATAAACAGTATAATGGTGGTTCGATGAACCCTCTGCCACGCACTTAAATGTGATTTGCAGAGTATCCCATGTAGATGTAGAATATTTAATGTTATTTGCTCAGTGACCGAAAACTTTTGTGGCAGCATAATTCACCCCCTTTTGGCCTAAAGTTAGATTTAATCTTGAATACTGTAGATCATCTTATTGCTAGTGTTGTAGCTGTGTTCATTGCTATTACTTTTGAACTGCGCTGGGTTATTAATTTAAAAAAATCATAAGAGTATATGCTACTGTGAAGATATCTGGAACCTTAAATAATTGTCTGAAAGATGATCTTGGATAAGCTCCAGAAATTATTTTACTTACTCGTTTTTTATAATGAATACTTTTTTCCTGAAAAATGAATTACCCCAAAATATGATGCGATATCAAAGCAGTGAATGAAAATGGGCTTAGTAAGAATAGTATCGTAGGTTGCTTCACCCAAAAATTTGAAGATCATCAATGAGTTGGTTCCAACTCAATTTCTCATCAATACACACCTAAAAACTTTGAATATTCTACCTTAGCTACAGACGTCTGTTCACAGACTATATTTACTAACGGAGTTACCGTATGGAATTATGTATACTGCATTTTATCATAATTTAATGAGAGTACATTTGCAGAGTACCACTTAATAATTTTTTGGAAGACATTTAAAATTTCATCAGATGCTATACTTGTATCATCAGCAAAAGGATCTAGCTTTGCATCATCGTGAATATAAAATGGCAAATCATTGATAATATATATCAAAAACAGCAAAGGACCCAAGATCGAACCCTGTGGGACGCCAGTTTGAGGAATTAGCTGATTTCTGCCGTTTGCGCGAACCACTTATTTCAAACTGAACCCTTCCAGTTAAGTATGAATTGAAACATTTGTGCACTGCCCACTAATATCACAATGCTTAAGCTTATCTAGAAGATTCCTCTGCAGATACGGCGCCACCACTGTACATTTCAGTTTCATCATTTTGTGAGTGCCTTAGCCGTCGTAAAATGAAAGTTTTGGCACCTGTACGAGTTGTGGCGGAGTTTATGCTTGTCTGCGAGAAATCACTGCACAAGAGTAAGGTTTAAAAAAAACGTACTTCGGTATGTGACTGGATTGATAGAGAGAGCTCGGTTGCTAGGCAATCTTGCTGAAAGAAACTGTTGTTGTAGCAACACGTCACAGCTTGTTTCTGAAGTCAATATTATTCAAACACAACGAACACCTATGAACAATATATACATATATATATATATATATATATATATATATATATATATATATATATATATATATATATATTTCTTCGGTTTACCATTTCACGTTGTTGTTTGTTTACAGCATACTAACAAACCTAACCTAAAATCTCGTGCAAATAGTATCGCCAAAGTTGGAACAAGCTGAAACTATTTAATTCCTCCAATGAGTTGCGCAACGCATGCGCTGCTTCCAGTAGCCCAGTTGTATGTAAATCAAATGCCGTTGTGTAAACTAGCCTTTACACCGCGATGCTACAGAGAGTCGGGAAAGAGTTCGAGTAACGGGTGGATATCATTCTACTGTGTGGAGGGAGTTATATTGAACATCTATGAAATTATTTTCTACTGAAAAAACTGTGTTAAATACTCATCACTGGACCTCGGATTCTTAGGTCAAAACCTGTTCTCTTCCCGAGTTCCTAGTTTGAAAAAAATATATACTTAGGCGTTTCATAACTAATTACAACCGAAGCACCTAAAATATCCCATTTCGACGTTAATGACTATTTTTGCCTATTTCAGCTTTAAAATCCTAAAATGCACTTATTTCTACCCATTTAAAAAGACTTGCTTCGAATAAATCAGAGGTAGAAACACTGAAGTCGATATTTGAAAATAAAAATGTGCTGCTATTGGTCTGTGCCCTCAGAGTGTTTGTAGAGCTTATGGGACTTAACCAAAAGGTCATCAGTCCCTAAATTTACAAACTACTTATGAACTAGTTTATACTAAAGACGGGACAACTATCCATGCTCGAGAGGGGATTCGAACCCCCGACCGCAGCGGCCGTGCAGACCATGACTGATACGCAGCAGACCCCTCGGATACAGCGGCCGGCTGTGAAAAAATTATTGTTGACTCAGCTTACTGCAAAGAAAACGATAAGGTATTTCACAGTCTTGCATATGGACTTCTGTAGATGAAACTATGGCACATTCAAAAGCTGATTGATGCTATGTTATACCCAGCTACGCCACCCAGAGATTATTTGAATTTTCAAAGCAAAGGCTAAAGACTGAAGAAGAAATAGCGGCACACTTTGTCGGTTGAAGGTGCCATAATCAAATGGCGTAGATGAAAATAAAGTGCTTCTGGCTTTGAAAGATGCAACACAAAAGATCCCTCAGTTAAGCGGCATTTGGCTTACAATTGAGCCAACTGCACATTTATGGCGACAGTTAGTTACGAATTACCTATATACGAAAATATTGCTTTTCTAGAGGAAGTGGAAAATAACTATAAATGAAGTGGGAGAAAAAGAACGGGGAAAAATTCAAAAGGTGGTCTGAAGGGCCTTTGCAAAAAAATCCTGTTCCAATGAAGTCTGCATTTATGTACCAAATACACTCAGTCGCAAAAGTATTCGGACATAACGTGAATGCGCATAATTTTGCAGTTTTCCGCAAGAACAAATACAGAAATGGCACTTTGTAATGTATTTGGGACTCCGGGTACGATGTCGCAACGTGAAACACGCGTCAAATACGAAGAATTGTTGTTGGACATGTGTCTGTTACGTAATATTTCCTGAAAACGGCATGGGAAGGTGCAAGAAAAGTATTCGGACAAAGGCAGACAACGTGAGAGAATAGTTAATTCCGAGACGCACAGAGGGTGAAGCGACTGCAGTGTGTCCGGCATTTCCGCGAAACGAAGGCGATGATCAGTAAACACGTATCGCGAGCGTGTGCAGGTCGACGATGGGACGCAGTGGGAAGTGTTCTAAGTACGAGCAAAGGCAACTTGCCGTTTATCATCACGCGAAGGGGAAAACCTGCAGGGAAATTGCCGCAATAGTGAACACGAAGAAAAGTACAGTTCACGGCGTTATTAAACTGTTCGAGAAAGAAGACCGATTGGAATTCCGTTTCAGTACAGAACGGCCACGGACATTTTCACAGAGAGATGAACGCCTGATTGTGCGAAAGGTACAACAGAATCCGAAAATATCTGCCACACGAATTGCAACTGAGGTGGAGGGAGACCTCGGCATAAAAGTTCATCCCGAAACCGTGCGGAGAGTACTCCGACGATCACAGTACCGTGGTCGAGTGGCACGGCGAAAGCCATTCATAAATGCAGTGAACCAGATGCAACGTATGCAGTTTGCGAGGGAATACGCCGAATATGATCAGGCTTGGTGGAATCGGGTGATATTTTGCGACGAATGTAAATTTATATTATGGCAAAGCGACGGAAAGGCAAACGTGTGCACAAAGGACCAATGAAGAGCTGAATCCCAGGAACCTCAAACCAACAGTAAAGTTTGGAGGTTGGAGCATCATCGTGTGGGGATGCGTGTCCGGCAGTGGTGTGGGTGATTTAGTGTTCATTGATGATACGATGAACAAGAAAGCGTATCTGAGTATACTGGGAGGACATTTGAAGCAGAGTCAAGACATCTAGATATTGCGAACAACTTTCATTTTTATCAGGATAATGATCCCAAGCATACCGCGCAAATTGTACAAATGTGGTTGCTCTTCAATTGCCCGAAAGTATTGCACCTCCTTCCCCAATCACTAGACCTTAACCCAATCTATCATTTGTGGGATAAATTGAAACGGACCCTCCGCGCGGGCAACATCTATACAAAGGAGACCTTGAAAGAGAAACTGCGCCAAGAATGGGCAAATATAGGCCCCAGATTTCACGAAAAAACTCGTGGAAAGTATGCCTAGTAGACTGGAGGAGGTATTGAAAATGAAAGGTGGACCCACAAGGTATTGACATTTTCGTCGTACAACTTATGAACATTTATTGGACAGTGTCCGAATACTTTTGTAGCAGCAGGGTGTGCCGGTTGTTTCATTTTTGTTGTTAATTTTTCTGTTATTTATTTTTGGAAACGAAATAATACAATAATTCTTTTGTAATTAATGTTGTTACGCATATACATTGCTAATAAATATGTTTGGGTTTCATAGTGTTTCTCGAGTACTCATTGTGAAACTTCCCACTGTCCGAATACTTTTACGACTGAGTGTATACGGAAAGTGAAGTTCGCCCCCGTCACATCCGTTGAGGTAAAATGTTCATTCTCGGCGTATCGTGGCGTTTCTCTGGAAAATCTACAAAATGTTCAGTTATTTACTGTGAAGCTGTCTCAGTGAAAAAAACGATTGGTTCGTTCAGAATTTATTAAATTGTGTCGGCCAATTACATGTATTTCACATACGGCTTGTGATATGCATAGTATTTTTCTCTTCGAAAACTGTGAAACGTGTCCATAAAAAATTATTTTGTAAGAAAATGTCTAATATTGTGCCTCCTGTTTTGTATCGAGTAACTTGCTTGCAAGAAAATGTATAATATCGCTTCTACTGTATGATCGATATGTGTACTTAACTCTGTGAAGTTTCATCTTGTTGGCAAAGATCATGTATTGCATAGCATTGTAGCTCGCACTGAGAGAGAGTAGCACTTGTGGTTCAGCTCGCTTAGAGAGCGGTTGAGTTGTGTGTATGGCTCCGATGTAGAGCAGAGGCTCCTTTGCCAGCAAGTCAGAAGTTGTATTATGTAGGTAATGTAATGCTGATTATTAATAATAAGTAACTTGACCTTTCTTTCCTGTTTCATTTACGTAGTTAGAAAATTAACCTACTTCCTTCATTTGATAATTAGTTATTAGTGGATTTAAAGTGCAGTATTGATTTTAATAATATTGTTGAACAGATTTCGTTATTGGTGCCATAGTAAATGATAGTTCATTGACTATGATACTAAATTTCAATAATCAGAAACTGATCTGCACAAAATTCTCACAGTCAAGCATTAAGAAAGTGGTTTGTGGTTTTTTAATATCTTTCTCGCAGTCAAAAGTTTTTAGTATAGTCAGTATCTGTTTCAAATGGTGACTTGTCACAGTTGTTTTGTGTTTAAAAGATCCGTTGCGCACATAATCAGTTTAATGCACTGTTTCTTATTTAACAGTATATACATCAATATCAGGGCCATAATTAAACCAAATTGCTGTGTTAATGAACAATTTATTGTCTGATATAACGATAGGTTCAACATCCACAACACACACACAGCTTTTATCTGGCGCCCTTTCTGCCAGGATAGTTCACAAACAGGATCGTGACGTAGTTAGATACGTAGTCTTATTTTAGTTAGTTTGTCTTTTCCACTAACCAACTTAACTTTTGGCTCTTAATTGAATTTTTGTAGCACCATCCTCTGTTATAGCAACAGTAGCATAGTAATTGTTTCTGTAGTTTGTTACTTACCATTCTTGAGATTGTGTAGTATTGTTTATAGTAGATTATCTGAATATACAAATAATTGCAATACTACTGAAAAAATCTCATTTAGATTGTCTGATGTTTATTCTGTCGAAACTTCTAGTACCGCAGAACTCGTGTGATAATTAACAGTTCGCGTGATTTCGATTGTGATTGTATTTGGCACTAGCACGATTCAGCCTATTGTTAATTACCGTGTGTAATTTTCAAAAATTTGCAGTAGGTGAAAATAAATATTACTGGTCACTTTACTGCAAAATTCTGTTAACAATGTCGAAGAATAGAAGAGCCCGCGCTGATGCTATATCTGCATCCGAAAATGAGACCTTGAATGATGCAAGGAGAGAAGAAGAATTTTCACAAGAGCCTTCTCACTGTTTTGATACAAATACGACAGTAAATACCGTGACCGATAACGCGGAACAGATTAGTTCAGGAACATACAATATGGATAATGACAAAGTACAGGATTCGACAATCCAGAATTCCGATTCTTGTAACATGGTTGCTGCTGCAAAAAATACTTGTGCGACAGCTATGGAAAACGTATTACCAAATGATTTCATGCAGATATTACTGTCACGGATCTCTAAGTTAAATGAGTAACAATCTCAGAAACTAAATGAAAAATTTGAGAATAGTCAATTACAATCTCAGAAATTAAACGAAAAACTTGATAAAATAGAACAGTCGTGCGATTCGAGGTTTGCGAGTATTCAAAATAGTTTTAATAAAATAAATGAGGACAACAATCGGTTCAGGGAACAACTACTCAATACTTTCAAACGTGAATCTCAGCAAATAAGACAAGATATTCGCGACGAGATTAATCCGGTTATGGAAAGCCTTGCGTCACGAGTCGAAAATATGGAAACCACTGAACTCGCTCAATTGAAGCAACAGAGTAATCTTTTTGATGAAAAGTTGCAGAACTTCCAGTCAGTCACGACTGAACAGATCAATAAAATTAATAAACAGTTTGAGGATATTACTGTTAAGATTACCCAAATCAGTGATAACACTGACAAAAGTTCTGATGTAACGCATCCTACCCCGTTTAATGAAACTAATGAATATCTCGCCCTTGACCGTTTCAAACAAGGTCAAATGACCATTAATCAGCAATACAAGGCCGAGGTCAGGAAATTAGATGATCGCATGGCGCGAATAGAAAGGAAATTTGACCACACTTATGAAAACCCATACGAAGACGTAGAAGAAAATTTGAACGAAAATGACAATGATAATGATTCGAACCAAGTAGGTCGCTTGGTACGTGAACGAAGTATACCTCATAGTAACAACAATGAAGGCGCGGTGCGTAGTTTACGCCCACTTACGCCGCACGGGCGAAGGGAAGCGTTTGACTACAAGCATATCCTGACTGTACGCAAATTCAAAATATTCAAAAACTCTCCGAACGACTTACACCCTAAAGAGTGGTTGCAACAATTCGATTATTGTCTTCCCCCGAATTGGCCACTTGAGCACAGATTAGAATTTATATGTGGTTATCTGGAAGGCGAGCCAGCCACCAGAATGAGAGCTATCGCTCAAGACTGCCGTAGTGAGAATCAGTTCCGACGCTCATTTCTATCCGCATACTGGTCGGAAGCGGCACAAGACCGCGTTAAAAACAGTATTGCGACGTTCAAAGCTTTTGAACGATCAAATTTCTCGAGCCCGGTGGAATATTTCCAACATTTAGTATATAAAAATCAATTTTTATTTGAACAAACTGCCTCTACACTTGCGTCAAATTGCCATTGCGGCACGATGCAAGAATGATATTGAAGCCTTTAGAAACCTCTTACAAGACTTAGAGGAAGAAGACGAGGAAAATTCCTCGCGCAATCGATATTTTGAAACAAACAGATATAATCGCCGGTCGCATCAAAGCCCGCCGCGTTCTAAACGTCATCCAGAGCACGAGGATAAAACAAAGAGTAATTATTTCACTAATGAAACTTACAAACAAAGTCGCGACAATGAGAACGGTGATTTTCAAGATCGTGAAAATAACCGTGGAAGTTTTCTTGGCCGTTACCGAGGTGGTGGCTTTGGTCGCGGAGGACGCCACAATAATTACTATCATAACAGCAATACTTCGAATGATACTAATTGGCGTGAAAGACGCAATACAGATAGTGATCGTGATACTGAAAATAACAACAATAATGCTGAGAAGCGTAGTCGGGAGGGCACACGCGATAATTCTCGTGATCGCCTTCCACGACACGAAAACACAAATCGGACCCCGGAAAGACAAGAGCAAAACATTGAAATCAGACCTGCTAATCCACGCTATAATTCGTCAAAAAAGGGGCCGCGTCAGGTATGACTAGCGGACTCGACGGCAAATAATTCGGCCGTACAGGATTTATGTGATCCTAACTATACGCTGAAACTTGTTCATTGTGAACGTCCTCACAGAGAGGAAGGTTACGATGAACAACCTCCCGAACAAAACAGACTAGTAGTTTGTGCAGAAGTGCACAATACTGATGTTGGTAGCAACTCAGTAAGTGATAAGGCAAAACCGACACAACTTGTGTCAAAACCTAAAGCCGTTACTCCTGAAAGCAATGACAGTAATAAAAATTGTACTATCAGATTTAACGAAACAAATGAAAAGGCATCGAACAAACATTACATTGCCCAACGGTTAAACGAGATGATTGTCGATCAGCAATATAATGACGACAATTCAGAGTGGGAGACAGAAGCTTTTTCTTCAGACTCTGAGGAAGACACTATATATGAAATAAAATTCTTACAGTATGAACCAACAATTGCATATGAAAGACCGATCATGTACTTTGAAATGCAGGATACGGTACTGCCACACAATAATGCAACTAACAATAACCTTGGAACAGCAAAAACTGATTTCGAACAATTAGATTTGCAGCACACCTCTGTCGCTGATTGGATAGACAATTACATGTCTTCTAATGACGATGATAGCGAATGCGAAGTTGATGAACAATCAAGATTTGAAAAGCATTTATCTTGTGAAAGCCTCATTAATCTTGGTAACACTTGTCTCAACAAAGAAATTTCTTATGAACCTTATACCAAACAAGACGTAAAATTTGTACAGTTAGATGACATAAAAGAGGCACTATTAGAAGAAAAGGTAGACTGCCTCGATATTCCAATTCACCCAATTGTATCTGTCAAAATTGGCAAAATCAACCTTTCTGCTGTCTTAGATTCTGGTAGCCCAGTGTCAGTAATTAGTGAAGTAACTTTCAAGAAATATCAGAACTTGCTTAATGGTCCCACTCTGCCTTTGCGTTGCACTAAAATTCGTGGCGTCATTTCTAGCAAACCTATCGAAATTCGACTGCAAACATACGTAGAATTTTTATGTCAAGGTCACATCTTTTCCGCCAACCTATTGATTGTCCCCCGCTTAACTACACAGATAATATTAGGTGTGGATTTCCTATCCAAGTACAAGGTTATTTTTGATTTCAATACGTCTAGTGCCATTGCTTTTGTTCAGGAAAATGCCATTCAAATTAAATTCGAAGACTGGATTACCAGATTTGAAGAAGGTGCCAGTTGTTTAAAATTTTTATCTACTTCTAATGTGACGCAGGATGTCAAACCTGATGATGATATAATAGATAAACATTTCGAGACTGAACGAATTGACTTGATTTCTGACATCATTAAGAACAAATTAGTTGAAGTTGAAGGTGCCTCAGAACGTGATAAGGAAGAATTGTTCCTTATCTTGCGGCGTTATTCCCGTGTATTCACTAACAGTCCTGGTACCATAAAAAATTTTCTCTATGAATTTAAGATCAAAGAACATAATAAATTTTTTGTACCTCCATATCCCATTCCGATAGTATACAGGGAAAGAGTTAAGGCTGAAATTCAGTCCATGCTCAGTCAAGGTGTAATTGAACCTGCAGTTAGCTCATATAACAGTCCCCTGTTGTCTTGAAAAAAGAGATAAGTCAATTCGATTAGTGCTCGATTCCAGGCAAATTAACACTATCATTTTACCTGAAACCGACCGACCCCAAACCCTTGAAAAATTGTTACAAAAATTCTATGGCGTCAAAGTTTTATCCTCATTAGATCTCAGGTCTAGTTCTTGGCAAGTGAAACTACACCCGAACTGTAGGAAGTATACCGCGTTTCTCTGCTTCGGAAACTTATCAGTTCCGTAAATTGCCTTTCGGACTGAACATCTCCTCATCTGCTTTCATCCGTGCAATGAATGCCACACTTCCTGAGCATTTAAAACAACAAATCACAATTTACGTTGATGATATTTTAATTGCAGAATCTTCCTGGGAAAAACATAACAGTACGTTGTCATCTTTACTTGAAGTGTTTGCTCAATCCGGGATTTCTGTCAACTTAGAGAGGTCACAGTTTGGTCGTTCTCAGATTAAATTTTTAGGTCACATTATTTCTAAAGATGAGATCCAGCCCGACCCCGAAAAGTTAGAGGCGATAATGAAAATGCCTGTTCCCACCACTAAACGCCAATTAAGAGCTTTCTTGGGTTTAATTAATTTCTATCGCCGTTTTATAAATTTGGAAGACCTAACTTCTCCCAGATTATATGAATTAACTGGAAAGAATACTGTTTGGTTCTGGGATGAGGCTGCCCAAAGAGAATTTCTGTGCTTAAAAGATGCACTCCTTCACGCACCTATTCTGCACCACCCAGATTTGTCTAAGAAGTTTTGCATTTCTACCGATAGTTCAAAATTCGGACTTGGCGTTCACGTGTTTCAAGAGGATGAAGAAAATGGCATTGCCACTCAGAGAACCATTGCGTTTGCTAGTCACATACTTTCCAAGTCAGAGCGGAACTATTCCGTCACTGAACTTGAAGCTTTGGCAGTAGTTTGGGCATTCGAAAAATTCCGTTATTTCTTGTTTGGCAGACACACTAAAGTTTACACGGATCACCGTGCACTTCAATTCCTCATGTCGGCAAAACTTAACCATGATAGACTAAGACGATGGGCGTTGTTCCTTCAAGAATTCGATTTCTCTGTAATTTACATTCCTGGTAAACAAAACATCGTTGCAGACTCGCTATCTCGTTCGCCTGTTGGGCTCATCAAGGCGACGGAAGAGGCATACTTAGAAAATAACTTTACTATCCTCTATATGCAGCAAGTTGCTTTCGAAAATTACCTATCTGCCACATTTTCTGACATTGCTAAAGAACAAGATAAAGATCCAATCTGGCGAGATATTAAAATAAAATGGCACGATAAATATAATGTTTCCATCAGACAATTTTACATTATCAATAATAACATTCTCTTCAAACGTAAAGCCCCTTACAGTCATTTTTGGTTAGTGTGTGTTCCGGAGGAATCCGTGAACAAATTGATTTGGTATATTCATCTCAGTTACGGATACTATGGTGCCAAGAAGTGCTTCGCGAAATTACGCGACTCTTGTTATTTCATCAACAATGTTTATCAGGTTTTCATATTTTTCTTGTTATATTTTGGATGTCATTAATGAATTGTTGGACTTGAAATTCAGTAATTTTGCTGGCTAGGCAATGCCATTGGCATCACCCACCCTACAAAATTTTAATAGGTAGGAGGGGGGTGATGAAACGTGTCCATAAAAAATTATTTTGTAAGAAAATGTCTAATATTGTGCCTCCTGTTTTGTATCGAGTAACTTGCTTGCAAGAAAATGTATAATATCGCTTCTACTGTATGTATCGATATGTGTACTTAACTCTGTGAAGTTTCATCTTTGGCAAAGATCATGTATTGCATAGCATTGTAGCTCGCACTGAGAGAGAGTAGCACTTGTGGTTCAGCTCGCTTAGAGAGCGATTGAGTTGTGTGTATGGCTCCGATGTAGAGCAGAGGCTGCTTTGCCAGCAAGTCAGAAGTTGTATTATGTAGGTAATGTAATGCTGATTATTAATAATAAGTAACTTGACCTTTCTTTCCTGTTTCATTTACGTAGTTAGAAAATTAACCTACTTCCTTCATTTGATAATTAGTTATTAGTGGATTTAAAGTGCAGTATTGATTTTAATAATATTGTTGAACAGATTTCGTTATTGGTGCCATAGTAAATGATAGTTCATTGACTATGATACTAAATTTCAATAATCAGAAACTGATCTGCATCAAATTCTCACAGTCAAGCATTAAGAAAGTGGTTTGTGGTTTTTTAATATCTTTCTCGCAGTCAAAATTTTTGAGTATAGTCAGTGTCTGTTTCAAATGGTGACTTGTCACAGTAGTTTTGTGTTTAAAAGATCAGTTGCGCACATAATCAGTTTAATGCACTGTTTCTTATTTAACAGTATATACATCAATATCAGGGCCATAATTAAACCAAATTGCTGTGTTAATGAACAATTTGTTGTCTGATTTAACGATAGGTTCAACATCCACAACACACATACAGCTTTTAACTGTAAGGATTTGGTGTCAGATTAAATCACTAATCAAAGGATAAAAATGCAGCCCTCTGTCGCAAAATTAAAATTATTTAACCTGGTTTCGGCAATAACTATGATTGTGTCCTTAGAAATTATAAATAAAAACAAATCACATAATAAAAGTTACAACTCAGCTCTAAAGCTTTACAGCTGAGTTGTAACTTTTATTATGTGATTTGTTTTTATTTATAATTTTTGATGAAGGCAATCATAATTATTGCCGAAACCAGGTTAAATAATTTTAATTTTGCGACCGATGGCTGCATTTTTATCCTTTGAATTGTAACAGTCGCTGACCATAGCAGCTATGTTAAAGATATTAAATCACTAATGATGTGTGATGTTTTTCTTATTGTGGACGACTGAAGATTGGCTCATAAGGCAACACTACATATTACACTTTACGTTTTATTTCATCTGATGAATTCTTTTAATGGCCCATTTTATATTTTATTTAGTCCAATTGAGGTCAAGAAAGCGCCATTTTAGGCGCCTAGAATGCTCTTTTTACGACCTTAAAATCCGCGGTCTAATCATCACATTTATAAATTACCCGAGGTTCCATCATGTTTCTTTGATGAAATACGAATTATCTAAGTTTGTTGTTGTTGTGGTCTTCAGTTCGCAGACTGGTTAGATGCAGCTCTGCACGCTACCCTGTCCTGTGCAAGTCTCTTCATTTGCGAATACTTTCAGCAACCTACATCCTTTTGAATCTGGTTACTGTATTCCTCCCTCGGTCTTCCTCTACGATTTTTACCCCACACACTTCCTTCTAATACTAAGTTGACAATTCCTTGACGTCTCAGGATGTGTCCCATCAACCTATCTCTTGTCTTAGTCAGAATACGCCAGAAATTCCTTTTCTCCTCAATTCGGTTAAGCACCTCCTCATTGATACGTGATCTGCCAATCTAATTTTCATCATTTGTCTGTAGCACCACATTTCGAAAGCTTCTATCATCTTTTTGCCTGAATCTCTAAACGTCCACGTTTCACTCCCATACAATGCTACACTCCAGACAAATGCTTGTAGAAAGAACTTCCTAACATTTAAATTAATATTGGATGTTAACAAATTCCGCTTTTTAGAAACGCTTTTCTTCCCATAGCCATTCTGCATTTTATATCTTCTTTACTTCGGCCATCAGAAGTTATCTTGCTACCCAAGTAACAAAACTCGTCTACTACTGTTATTGCATCATTACCTAATTTAATTCCTTCAGCATCGCCTGATTTTCTGACGCTACATTGCATTATACTTGTTTTACTCTTTTTGATATTCATCTTATAACCTCTTTTCAAGACGTTGTCCATTCCAGTCAGTTGCTCTTCCAGATCCTTTGCGGTCTCTGACAGGATTACTATGTCATCGGCAAACCGCAAAGTTTTTATTTCTTCTCCCTGAACTTTAATTCCCTCTCCAAATTTCTCCTTGCATTCCTTGACTGCTTGCTCAATGTACAGATTGAACAACAATAGCGAGAGACTTCAATTCTATTTTACTCCCTTCCCAACCTCTGCGTCCCTTTCATGCCCTTCGACTCCAATAACCGCTGTTTGGCTTTTGTATAAGTTGAGTATAACTCCTCGCTCCCTATATTTTACCCCTGCTACTTTCAGAATTGAAACAGTGTAGTCCAGTCGACACTGTCAAAAGCTTTCTCCAAATCTACAAACGCTAAAAACGTAGGTTTCCCTTTCCTTAGCCTATCTTCTAAGATAAGTCGTAATGTATTGCCTCCCGTGTTCCAACATTTCTCCTAAATCCAAATTGATCTTCCCCAAGTTGTGATATTTATTTTTGCATCAGTATGTATTAGCAATATGAAGAAGACAACATCCATTCACAGTTTTACCGCGCTACTGCGCAAAGCGAGAAGGAGCATACTGTTATCTGCACACCGGATGGGGGAAAATTTCGCGGGTGGATTGCTCATTCAGAAATCGCTGAGGATTCATCCGACGAGCAGGAGCATCTGTTATCTGCATGCCGGATAGGGGAAAATTACGCAGCTGGATTGCTCATTCAGAAATCTCTGAGGATTCATCCAGCACGGGGCCTCCACAATTCCAGAGCCGTTCGATCAGCGGATGAGCACAGCCAGAGGTTACCAGAAATCGAAGGCGTCATAACTGACACGCAGACGAGAGCGCTGCGAGACTCACCGCCTCCGTCAGCGCTTTCCGCAAACTGTTTACAGGCGGGAGCTGCGCCAGCTGTGACGTCACGCCCCCCCCCCCCCCCAGCTGCAGTCACGCGGCCAGCCGCCATTAGCAGTCCGTGACGTCAGCGCAGACGTTACGTAACGGACTGGCGCGCGGCCTTCCGAGCGTCAGCGCGCTTCCTCGACGCACAGCCAAGCAGTCGGCGTGCGTTCATTGGCCGCAGATCTGCGGCCGAGAGCAATGAACACCAAGCGGGCCCTTGAGGCCAATTCACACTGTCCCTCTTGTCAAGGTGTATTCACACTGCCCGTCGCGTCAGTTCACTGAGCCCAGTACCCAGTCTCGAAAGTGCCGAAGCTGCTGTATATACATATGCTGTATATACATATGAAAAACCAACCCCAAGAAATTCTGAATGAACAAACAGAGCTTAAACACCAACAATACATTAAAAACTTTATTGAAATTCTCATAAAAGAAAATGGCTAAAATTACGAAGCATTTAATCAACCAAAGATCGCCCATATCAAAATCTCTAAATCATTAAATAAAAACAGCAACTTAGACAAATAATAACACTGCTGTATCAACAAGCGAAAAATACGAAATTATAGCACCAAAAAGTTTTAGAAATACGATAAAAGTTTGCACATAGCATTACACAACAGCAACATCATCTACTTTTCGTCGATTTTACGACGTTTATATACGATATATTAATTGCAAAATCTGTGCACTTAAACGTAATGCAACAACCAGAGATCGCAACTACAACTGATAGCGATAAAAAATCATCTTTGTCACCATCAAAAGATAATATGTAAACATATATCATCGAACTGTCAAACGTAATTTAAAATATTTTAAAAACTTTATAACACCAGAAGACAGTCAGATTCGATTATATATGCACGTCATTCCATCTAGACGTAAGTAAAAAACCTTTGTTATTACTTTATGAATAAGATTTATAATTACATCTACGAAAACTATGTAAAAATTATTACCTATATCTGCAGGTCACTTGAAAATGGCATTCATACGCCGAAACAGTCTGTTGTGAATTAATAAAAATATAAAAACTTCGCAGCAAATTGGAATTTCTTTAGTAAAATGTCATTATATGACCTTTATTATGCTGCAGGCCCCAAAGAGCAAAAACCTGCTGTATTACCCTTGACCTCTCGGCGTGACATACTCTTGTGTCGGTACGCATGCCGACTGCTGTCGATGCCCAACCATCCATCTTACCCATTATTCTTTGATGACTCCCTCGATCGCAAATATCGGTTGTCTGCGATAGTCTTGCTTCCACCTGGAATTCGGTTTCGCCGCCTGCTTCAGCGACTCGATTTCACCCTTCCTTCCACCTTTCGGTTGAGCGAGAGCCCATTGCCACCGTGGCATCAGGCCCAGGTTCATACCCACCGTGAACTTAGTTCGCTCCCCAAGGAGAGCACTCTGGATTTGGTATATCGCTCGAAGCTTGTCGAACTCCGTTGGCGGTTGTAAACTTTCCTCATGTCAACACGTCGTGGGTGTCGCCACCGGCGCCAACCTTGTGTGAATGCTCTGAAAAGCTAATCATTTGCATATCACAGCATCGTCTTCCTGTCGGTTAAATTTCACGTCTGTAGCACGTCATCTTTGTGGTGTAGAAATTCTATTGACCAGGAGTGTACTATTTGTGGAGTAAATTTACGGACATTCTGTAGAAGCCTCTTCAAAGAACTGTGTATATTAACTGCCTCTCAGTATATTTATTCCTTAATGAAATTTGTCATAAATAATATATCCCTTTTCCCAATAAACAGCTCAGTTCATACATACAACACTAGGAATAAAAATGATCTGCACAAGGACTTAAAAGCACTTACTTTAGTTCAAAAACGGGTTCCGCCACTCAGGAACACTTATCTTCAATAATTTACCAGCAACTGTAAAAATTTTGCTACAAATAAAGATCAGTTTAAAAGGAGCCTAAAAGACTTACTGGTTGCCAGGTGGCCAACTTCCTCTTCTCCACTGATGAATATTTAAATAGAATCAAATGATGTATGTATCTGTATTGATACTGTTAGTATGTTATATTATCAGCTGGTAAAAAACAAGTATGTATCTGTATTAGTATTACAGCTTGAAAAAAAAATACATTACGTTTGCTTACAAATTGCTACTTTTCAATCACATCTTTTGAGAAAATTAAATACGGTTACTCTTTTGTGTTTTTATTAGAAAGTCTTAATACAAGTGTTAATACTTAGCCTAACATTGTAATGGCTGTAACCAATATTTCTGTCTCTCTTTACTAAACAATGTGCAGTGGGACGACATATTATCCCTGCTACTAGTTTACATCAGCTCAGTTTTGCAGGTAAATTCATGTTTATTTATGTTGTTGTTAATTATTATTATTACATGATTTTAAAACAATGTGTGCTGTTTTCTCATGTTTCATATGCGGTGACAACGGTGAAACTCACGCGAACAACATCTTCTCTGCCGGTGCCATAGATGATACAGCTGGTCATCAAACCCCGCGGGTGGACAGCTACGGAACAAGACAAGAGCTTGTTAAGGGACGCCGTTGCCAACCGTCATAATCAAATAAACAAGAAAAAAATAATTATTAGTATTAATACAAAAGTTTTGCTAGTTATGTACATCACAAATAGTTTCAGTTACTATCTTGAGTCTCTACATTCTACAAGAATGTTCTAGAACTGTGTATATTTTATTATACTGATTTGTGTGAAGGGAATAAAACCGAAAATTTTACTTCCAAGTGTCACTGTGTTGAAGAGAGTCATTTAGCATTAAGACACCCGAAATTTTAAATATTGTGCTGAATTATACAGGGTGTTTCAAAAGGAACTTTACAACTTCGAAAATTGATATATATTTACTACATCTACATGGGATACTCTGCAAATCACATTTAAGTGCCTGGCAGAGGGTTCATCGAACCACCGTTATAATATTTTAACTCCCATTCCATTCTCGAATAGCGCGCGGGAAGAATGAACACCTGAATCTCTCCGTTCGGGCTCTGATTTCTCGTATTTTATTCTGATGATCGTTTCTACCTATGTAAGTGGGAGTCAACAATATATTTTCGCATTCGGAGGAGAATGTTGGCGTTGTAGTTTCGTAAGCAGCCCACGCCGCAGCGATAAGCGCCGTTGTTGTAATGATTCCCATCCCAGAACTTGTATCATTTCCGTAACGCTGTCTCCCGTGTATCGCGACAATACGAATCGAGCTGCCCTTCTTTGGATTCTTTCGATTTCCTCCGTCAAACCCACCTGATAAGGATCCAACACTGGGCAGCAATATTCCATAAAAGGACCGACAAGCGTAGTGTACGCAGTTCTGTTGCATCTTTTAACGGTTCTGCCAATAAAACGCAGTCTCTGGTTCGCCTTTCCCACGACACTATCTACGTTGTAATTCCTAGGTATTTTATGGAGTTTACGGCCTTTACATTTGATTGATTTATCATGTAAACAAAATTTAACGGATTTCTTTTCGTACTCATGTACTTCTCATTATTTAGAGTCAATTGCCAATTCTTACACCATACAGATATCTTATTCAAATCGTTCTGCAGTTGGATTTGATCTTCAGATGATTTTACTAGACGGTAAATGACGGCGTCATCTGCAAAAAACCTAAGAGAGCTACTTAGATTTTCCCCAAAATCGTTTATGTAAATAAGGAACAGCAGAGGACCCATAACACTACCCTGTGGAACGCCCGATATCACCTCTGTTTTAGTGGATGCCTTACCATCGATTACTACGAACTGTGTCCTCTCTGAGAGGAAATCCCCTACCCAGTCGCAAATTTGGGGCGATATACCCTAACCACGCAATTTGATTAAAAGCCGTTTGTGAGGTCAAAAGTCTTCTGGAAATCAAGAAATACGGAATCAATTTGCGAACCCTTGTCGATAGCACATATCACTTCGTGTGAATAAAGAGCTAGTTGTGTTTCTCATGAACGATATTTTCTAAATCCATGTTGACCTTGGGCTAATAGATCATTCTGTTCGAGATAATTCGTAATATTTGAATACAGGATATTAAAAAGAGGTACAGAGATGGTTGAAAACACATCAAGTTTTGTTTCGCGTAGTTTGCTGGTGCAGCATCGCGCCGCAGCAAGCGCTAGCGGCAGTTATGTTAAAGATGGCCGCCTTCACTGAACTCGAGCGTGCTAGCCGTGTGTTTTGGTTTGAAGAATCAAAGTCGGCGACGACAGTTCAGCGTAAATTTCGTACCAAGTATGCTAAAGATCCTCCTAGTCGACCTACAATTTATGAGTGTCATAAATGTTTTGTAGAAACGGGGTGCTCAGTACGACATAATAAAGTACCAGGTCGTCCAATCACATGTGACGAAGTCGCTGAGCAAGTGTGACAGAATTTTGTCAACAGCCCTACGAAATCGAACCGGCGTACATCTCGTGAACTCTTAAGTCCCACATACAGCAGTTTGGCATGTGTTGAGAAAACGTTTGCATTTGAAACACGCAATTAAATACACTGATAAGATTGCCCGGAAGAACTTCTGTGCGGATATGTTAGACCGATTGGATGATAATGAACATTTCTTGGACAACATAATCTTTTCTGACGTGGCAACTTTTCACTTAAGTGGCTAGATAAACACATGTAACTGAAGGATTTGGGGCAGTGAAAATCCGCATGAAACATTGCAACATGCTCGTGATAACCCTAAGGTGAACGTTTTTTGTGCGTTGAGCAAGAAGAAAATGTATTACCCCCATTTTTTGCCGAGAACGATCAACGAAATTGTGTACTTGGATATGTTGCACCAATTTTTGATACCACAGATCGATAACGACGGAGAACGAAATGTTTACTTCATGCAAGACGGTGTACCACCACACTATCTGACTGACGTCCGGGATTTTCTCATTGACCGATTTCTAGGTAAATGCCGTACTGCGCCAATTCCATGGCCTGCCCGTTCCCCAGACCTGACACCACTAGACTTTTTCTTCTGGGGCTTCATCAAAGATATGGTGTACATACCTCCTTTGCCGGCCACTCTACTGGAAGGTAGAGGAAGAATCTACGCCGCCGCTGAGCAAGCTACATCTCCAATGCTGATGCGAGTTTGGGAAGAAATCTATTACCGATGGGATGTCTGCAGGGTAACCAACGGAAGCTACATCGAACACTTTTAGTTTAAGGTAAAAAATTGATGAGTTCTCCTTTGAAACACACTAACACCAGCTCTGTACCTCTTTTTAATAAATAAATATTAATTTTCAACGTTATAAAGTCCCTTTTGAAACACCCTGCATTTTTGAAGATTATTACAGGATTTAGTCAAGACTTTATACAGTTTTAGGGACTCAGCATCAGTTTATATAAGGTGGAAACTGTATGTTCGAGTTTGTGAATCGATATCTTATTTTACAAATGATTGATAAAATATACCTGTGGTTTATAAAACAACGGAAAAATTTCTACGAAATATTTTGAAGAAATTTCAAGGAATAGACAATCACAGTTAAATTTATCTTGACAGTTCAGTTGAAATTCAAATTCCTATTTGGTACGAGAACCTTCTTCCTTCATCAGATAGTTTTGAACAAATTTTAATATTTCGTTTGTGCACGGACGGCGTGGTGACGAAGTAGGGAAAGGTCAAAAGCTGTCATTCACAATAACTAGCAATCCATCCTAACAGACGTCTCATTCCGGCGCAATGTGGCGATAAAAGTCGTTAGTCTAAATAAGGCAGCATCTGATCATACAGGATACAATAATTTAGTCATATTGCTGGGCGTGATCTGTTATTGTTGTTGTTGTTATGGTCTTCAGTCCGGAGACTGGTTTGATGCAGCTCTCCACCCTACGCTATCCTGAGCAAGCCTTTTCATCTCCTCATAAGAACGACAACCCACATCCACTTGAATCTGCTTACTATACGCGTCTCTTGGTCTCCCTCTGCGATTTTTCCCCCACACACTTCCCTCCAAAGCTAAATTTACGATTCCTCGATGTCTAAGAATGTGTCCTACCAAGCGATCCCTTCTTTTAGTCAGGGTGTGCCAAAAATTCCTTTTCTCACCAATTATGTTAAGTACCTCTTCATTAGTTATGCGATCTACCCACCTAATCTTCAGCATTCTTCTGTAGCACCACATTTCAAAAGCCTCAATCCTCTTCCTGTCCGCACTGCTTATCGTCCATGTTTCACTCCCGTACAAGGCAACACTCCACACAAATGCCTTCAGAAAAGACTTCCTTACATTTAAATTAATATTCGATGTTAACAAATTTCTCTTTTTCAAAAATGCTTTTCTTCCCATTGCCATTCTGCACTTTATATCCTCTGTACTGCGACCATCGCATGTTATTTTACTACCCAAGTAACAAAACTCATCTACCACCTTCATTGTTTCGTTACCTAATCTAATTCCTTCAGCATCACCTGATTTTACTGATTTTCTAAGACCGCATTCCATTATTTTTGTTTTGCTCTTGTTAATGTTCATTTTATACGCTCTCTTCAACACACTGTCCATTCCATTCAACTGCTCTTCCAGGTCCTTTGCTGTCTCTGACAGAATTACAATGTCATCAGCAAAATGCAATGTTTTTATTTCTTCCTCCTGTACTTTAATCCCTATTCCAAATGTTTCCTTGCTTTCCTTCACTGCCTGCTCGATGTACAAATTGAATAACATCGGAGAAAGGCTACAACCCTGTCTTACTCCTTTCCCAACTGATGCTTCCCTTTCATGCCCTTCGAGTCTAATAACTGCGGTCTGGCCTTTGTACAAGTTGTAAAAAAACTCTCCTTTCCCTGTATTTTACCCCTGCTGACTTCAGAATTTGAAAGAGTGTATTCCAGTCAACATTGTCAAAAGCTTTCTCCAAATCTACAAAAGCTAAAAATGTAGGTTTCCCTTTCCTTAATCTATCTTCTAAGATAAGACGTAAAGTGAGTATTGCCTCCCGGGTTCCTACGTTCCTCATGAATCCAAACTGATCTTCCCCGAGATCAGCTTCCACCAGCTTTTCCATTCTCCTGTAGATAATCCGTGTTAAAATTTTGCAACCATGACTTATCAAACTGATGGTTCTGTAATTTTCACACCTGTCTGCGCCTGATTTCTTTGGAATGGGGATTATTACATTTTTCTTAAAGTCTGAGGGCATTTCGCCTGTCTCATACATCCTACACACCAGTTCAAATAGTCTTGTCATGGCTGGCTCTCCCAGAGACTTTAGTAGCTCTGAGGGTATGTCATCTACTCCTGGGGCCTTGTTCCGACCTAGGTCTTTCAGGGCTCTGTCAAATTCATCTCTCAGTATAGTATCTACTATGTCATCTTGATCTAATTCCTCTTCCCTTTCTACAACATCGTCTCTAAGTTCATTTCCTTTGTAGAGCTGCTCTATGTACTCTTTCCACCTTTCAGCTTTCCCTTCTTTGCTGAGAACTGGTTTTCCATCAGAGTCCTTGATATTCATAGAGCTGTTTTTCTTATCTCCAAATGTTTCTTTTATTTTCCTGTAGGCTGTATCTATTTTTCCCCTATTTATACATTCTTCTACAGATTTGCATTTGGCTTCTAGCCACTCCTGCTTACCCATTTTGCACTTCCTGACAATCTCATCTCATTTTGCCTGGTTCATTTGCTGCATTTTTATATTTTCTCCTTTCATGATCTGTTATTACGTAAGTCTTTTATCTTAGTGCCAAGATCGCTTTCAAAATTTCACTTGTTTTTACCGCTTTCGGCGGATCTTGCCATCATCATCAGAACTTAAGGAACGCACAAAGAGGACTAACAAAAGCACTTGCATCGCTCATGTCAGTAAACACTAAAAATCTTAATGTGAAAACAGAGTCTACTATGGTGTTAACATACGTGTGGAAACTCATTGTCCAACTATTATACATTACTTGTTTCTACATGAAATACGTCTCCATGAAATAAAATGACCCCGTCTCCGACAAAATAGACATTTTAGTGGAACTAATATTAAAGTGACCTTTAATACAAAGAAGAAGTTACAAACAAAACTACACTACAAGGTTGGCACAAACGAGGATAAATATGGAAAATATTCGGGACTATACAAACTAGACTGCTGGGATTATGAAGGTTTTTGTGTTGGGCAAACGGGAAGGCCTTTTAATTTTTTATTTATTTGTTAGGTTTCGCGAGCATACTGGCAACCGTAATCGTCAGAGCATATAGCTGCTAAAGGAAAGATATTAAACATTTCAGAAAAATTTAAAATATCATAGGAAAAATGTGATCTACGATCAACTAGAGACAGTAATTTCTGTAGCAAACTGAGGGATAACAGCCGTAATATATTTAAAAAATGCATATTATCAACCATCAGCTGATTATAATGGTTATAATTTGACCGGTTTCGGTTCTAAATCATCCTCAGAAAAGTAAACTAAACAGACTGATTAAGTTGATACCTTATCTGCTACCTTATCCAAGTGATGTCACTTGACATCAAGTCTTGATGGATAAGGTAGCAGATAAAGTATCAACATAACCAGTCTGTTTGGTTTACTTTTCTGAAGATGATTTAGAAACGAAACTGGTAAAGTTCTTAATATAATAAACAGGTAAGGATAAAATACATTTCTGAAATATATTTAGAATTTTTGATGATTTACTATAAGATCAGCAATCCCCCACTCCCACACGATAGGTGTTATAGCCGAGCTGAATTGGTAATTAAGAAAAATGATTATCATGAACCGTGTATGTCACCTAGCTATCAGTTTGATAACTGTCTGCTCGCACAGCTGTATGCCAGGAGAACTGATGTCGGTGGCGATACGTGTTGTGAGGGCAATAAAGTGTACATTTTATTTAACTGACAAACCCTCAATAAGCCACGCAGATACAAGTAATGTATTACAGTTGGACAATGACGTTTCTACGGATATGTAAACACCATTGTAAACTGTGTTTACACGTTAAGAATTTTAGTGTTTGCTGACATTAGCGACGCAGGTGCATTATTGTTTCTCTTTTTTGTGTTTTTAGTTCTGAAGATGGCGGCAAGATCCGCCGAAACCATGTAGTATTGAATAAGCGATCTTAGCAATAACATAACCTTTGTATAGGATACAATTATATACTTGAAGAAGGGCAATAACTGTCGGAAGCGCTCGGAAATAAAAACTGCGACTCTGAAGCTGGTTGCTGCCTCATTTAAACCAATAGTAAGCACATTTGCTGTGATGGGCAAAACAATCAAAGTCGTATTTTACTGTTGAGAAACTGAATTTAGAAGCAAAGTACGTCCCTCTACTCCATGAGCTGACACAGAAACAATTTTTTTACAATTCAACGAATAAAAACATCTCTGTTGCAATTTATACATGTATTTAATTGCAAACAGGAATTAACTGATGTAATTGTAAATGATATATTTCAGAAAATTATTATGTGATTCTCTCATTAAACTTTGATAAAACCCAGTATATACAGTTTCATACAGTAAATGGCATGACACCATTAATAAATTTAGAATTTGAAGATAAATCTGTAGGTAAGGTAGAATATTCAAAATTTTTAGGTGTTTGCATTGACGAGGGATTGAATGGGAAGAAACACATTGAAGATCTGCTGAACGTTTGAGTTCAGCTACTTATGCTATCGGAGTCATTGCAAAATTTGGTGACATACATCCCAGTACATTACCTTACTATGCCTATTTTCTTTCACTGATTTCATATGGGATCATATTCTGGGTCAATTCAACATTAAGTATAAAAGTATTCATTGCACAAAAGCGTGTAATCAGAATAATTGCTCGATCCCGCCCAAGATCATTCTGCATACATTTATTTAGGGATCTAGGGATCTTCACTGTAACTTCACAATATATATATATATTCACTCATGAAATTTGTTATTAACAATTCGACCCAATTAAAAAAAAGTAATACCCCCTTCCACATAATTACGAAATGTTGTATATATGAACCATGGAACAAGTATTAATCTAATCTATTCTTAACTCGCACTTTACCCCACCAAGCTGCATTCTTTTTAATGACAATGATGTATGAGATTACTCACTTCAATCCCAAAATTTTAAATTATTTTTATTATCACCAACACGGCTTTCGAAATGTCAGTGATATAAAAGGGGAGACGGAAAGCAAGCGGGATCAGAATATCGATTTTTAGATTTTAGCGTATATGAAATGCCTGGTATTTCCTGGATAAAACAGTTTTTGTTTCATGTAAATACGATAATTGTTTCGTCAATTATGATTGTTTTCCTGACGCTCTGTACTTAAAGGGCGCTGACAGCACGGCTTATGACCGGGTATGCGCAGAATAACCCTCTGCTCTAATGTCAGTTTCTAGAGTGCATTGATCATGTCCAGAAGAGAATGTGTTCCAGGTTGAGAAGATTAGTGAAAGAAAGTATTGGAAGATGGTAAGAAGATAGGTGGTAAAGGTCGCCCCAAAAATGTTGAAATAGTTTACAGAATTATAATGGGAATTCAGAAAACATGGGCTATCTTTTTTTTCCATAAGCTTTCCACAAATGGAAATCCAGTGTACGCTCTTTGCACGAATGATCCTGACACTTGGTGCAAGTACAGGAGAAATGCCAGATATGACCTTAAAAAATTCTTTACCTGCATCAGTAATGAATGGAATTAAACACATATTTAGAGACATTTGTAAAGGTACGTTGTTGAAGAAATGTCGTTCTTCTTGTTCTTCCAGTAGGCTTCCATTCTTTCCGAAAAGGTTTGCTTACGCTCATCTGACCACTTCGGTTTGTACTGGTTTTACAATTTTAGAAAACATTTCTGGGGAAACAGCGATCGTTAATGAAATTATATCTTTCAAAACACAGTCTCGATCGGAAGGGAATTTTTATTGTTGTTAGGCAAACGGTTTCAGTCTGCTTGTAGGACCATCTACTCCTTTTGGTTGCTCTGATGTAACTTCCCATTTGTCTGCTTTGTGTCTGAAGCTGCCTCTTTCTAGAAAGTCGGCTGGTCTTATGTTTTCATTATCTAGGTCCTTTCGAATTTTGTCTAGCCAAGGTGTGGAATTCTTAAGTGGGGTTACGTAATCTGTTATTCTCTTCGTCAACCGATTTTCTGGTAGTCGGCAGAGGTGACCAAAGAATTTCATTAGTCTTTTCCTAATATCAGTTTCTATGTTTGAAAACTTGTCTGTTGTTTTAATTAATTGTAGCCTCCTAGAATTATCCCGGTGATCGACCTCTCTTCTTTTTTGATGTCTTCAACTTGTTGTTTTCTCATATTGGTTAGTGTTTCACTCGTGTAGAGGATTACTAGTTTTATGACAGTATTCTAATATCGAATTATTTGTTGTAGAGGTTTTGCGTTAACCCATATCCTTTTTTAATTTTTTGGAGGCGATGTTGTGAGACTTTTTTCAATACCTGTTGGTTCGATGAAGTCTCCAAGGTATTTAAAGTCTGGGACCCTGTTAATTTTACCATATTTTGTTTTCAAGCTTTCAATTTCTATTCTTGAACAAAATAATTCAGTTTTCTCAAATGAAATTGGTAAACCCACTTTTTCTGCACATTCTATATTTCCAGCTGTTTGACTGCAGTCTGCTCATCCGCTGTCAGTATCACCAGGTCGCTCGCAAATGCAAGATATGGTATGTACAGGTTATTATTGGCAACACCCAGTCGGATTGGCTTCCAAATTCCACATTTTTCTTTCTCCCATTCTTCCATAAACTTTGTGTAGAGCTATGTTGAACAAAATAGGAGGGAGTGCATTACCTCGACTCACACCTGTTTGAATTCCGAAGGATTCTGAGATAGCGCCCATAAATTGTACTTCAGTTCTCGTTTAAGTTAGTGTGTTTGTTTGTTGTATGATTTCTCTTGTTTTGGGATCTAATTACCTCTCCTCTAAAATTTTGAATAGTGAGGGCTTTTCTATTGAATCATAGGGTGGTTATCTTTTTTTTTTTTTTTTTTTTTTTTTTTTTTTTTTTTTTTTTTTAATATACAAATGGGCATACTACACGTTTCTGTCTGAGAGCTCGCATTTTGATTATGGCTTTGAGGTTGAAAATTTGCTCCGGACATGATCTGTTCGGTCTGAATCCTGCTTGATATTCTGCTATATTGTGTTCTAAATGCTGTTGTGTTTCATTCAGGAGACAAACCGATATAATTTTGTAGGTGACGTAATAGAGAGATTCCCCTATAGTTGTTTACATCTGATTTATCACCTTGCTTATGTAGTGGATGAATCAGAGCAATCTTCCAACCATCCGGGATTCTTTTGCTTTGCCAGATGTTTTGGTCTATTTGAGTGAATTTGGTCCTAGATGTTTCAAGAGTTCTGCTACAATTCCGACCTCCCCTTATGCTTTATTGCTTTAAAGTCTCTTGATGAGGGCATAAGTCTCTTCTTATGTCAGTGGTGACGGGTTCTGTATTGAGATTTTTGGCTGTATTTTCGAGAATCTCTCTTTAGGGGTCGGGACAATTTAAAAACTGTGAAAAATATGTGGCTAGAACTTGGCAGATTTCTTTATTTGTCAGGGCCAATTTACCGTCTGACGGGCTGCATTCCCCCCCCCCCCCCCCCCCCCCCCCCCCGGATACACCACAGCAGGGCACGGCTGGAACAGTCTTGTTTTTCATTGCCTTCCACATAGCTTCAGCGACACAAAATCTAATTCATAATTAATGAGGCCATTTACAGTTTTATACACCAGTGACCGGGAGTTCTGTCAAGTTTTCCTGTCTGCTTATTAGTTGGAAATGTATCTAGTTCACGTAAAATGAGCGAACTTTTTTTAATGAAAATTCATACTCCTTCGTGGTTAATCAATCCATCCAGGTTCTTCAAACACATTATACAGTGGAATCACATTTCTACTACAGTGCAGTATAGTAGAGCAAAATTCATCCGCGTATTCGAGACCAAATAGCTAATTGAGGTTCAACACATTGCATTAGCAGGACACCGCAAATATGAAATCTGCTAGTGTCTCTTGCAGAAATTAGAATATGACGATGAGAATTCGGACTGTAATGATCAGTGTGGATCAGATCATTACAATGGACTACCACACAATAGAGGTAACTGTTGTAAACGTTACAATGGACATGTGAGAATTCGTACATGTGTTTTGTTTGAGAGAGAGGGATCTGCAACCATAACACCAAAGAAATGGTGTCATAAAAATATCATTGAACGAGGTAGAAGACAACACAGGGAAACCTCAACTAGAGAAAGTGGAATCGACAAAATTATTGAGATGTAAATCAGTACTACCAAAAACGATGAACCGTAATAATATAATTTGTTGGGGTAGAGTTCTATTCAGTTGATTCCATGGAGAAACCAAGTTTAGAGTAGCTCATCTCCACCATAGTGACTAATATCCACAGCTGAATAAATGGAATAGAGTTCCATTCGTGTGATTCCGTGGAATAACGAACTTGGTAATAGACCATCTCCACTACAGTGAGTAATATTCACTGCAGAACAAAGAGAATAGAGTTCCATTCAGGTGATGCCGTGGAATAAACAATTCCATAGTAGACCCTCTCCATTACAGTGATAAATATCCACAGTAGATCAAATGGAACTTCCATTTAGCTGAATAAATCACCTCCCCCCAGTGACTAATATCCACAGCAGAATAAATGGGGCAGCCTTTCAGTCAGCTGATTGGATAGTGACCAACTTCATAACAGACCAACTCTGTCTCACATTTCTGACCGCAGATACCCCACCTCAAATTGATCAGTGGAACATTATGTGCGTGCTGTAACGGTGAATGCTTGCATGGTTCTTACGGCAACCCCCTGTAGACAGATCATCTATAGTTTTGATAAGTAAAATTTCTAATATCAAAATACAAGGTTGTCTGAAAATTTCGACAGTGTAGCGGACGTACAAGCTACGACCACCCAACTAATAGGGTCATTGTGAGAACTCGTGTCATTGCAAATGAGCAACGCATTAACATCAAGTTTTGTTTCAGATTAGGCAAAAACCGACGGAGACCCGTGGGATGTTAGTGCAAGTGCATGGTGATGAAGCTTGTTTGAGTGATTTAACCGCTTCAGTAACGGAAGGGTGGGTGTGGAGAATAAATCACGTTCGGATTAACTGTCCACAATCACAGTCCCAGACAGAGGTGCCCACAAAGGGGGTAATGACCCAAACTGTGTCACTGAAATTTCTGGGGAGCGGGGGGGGGATGAAAATTAGTACATTTAGCCAGCCTGGGGGGGGGGAGGATTCATAAAACAATTTAAAAAAACGTGAAATAAAGAACAATAAAGCAATATTTATATACAAAATAAATTTATCTTCCGAATCCAGGACCTAATATCTCGGTATGGGGTGGTTGGTCGCAAGTTTGGGGGGGGGGGGGGAGTAATTCATTGGCCAAGGGGGGGGGGGGCACCTCTGGTCCCAGACAACATCGAACGAGTGCAACGGATGCTTGAAAATGATCGGCGGCTGTCTTTGAGATGACAGCAGACAAATTTCATATCAGCACAGACAGCGGAGATGCAACAACGCGTGACCTGTTCTTCGAGCGATTCCACAAGTTGCGGAAAGTTTCCAACAGCTGTACAACCGATGTGAGAATTATATACAGGGTGAATCTAAATTCGCGCGCTCGGGCGTCTGTTCCGAAAGTGTAGTGTAGCCAATGGCGATTACTTTGGAGGCCAGTAAAGGGTTTTTTTTTTTTTTGTGCATTGACTTGAGGTTCAATTACGTTCACTTCCAAGGAACTATAGACGTGGGTGCGTGACAACTTTATACCTCTACCATATTCTGAGAAAAATGGTTATTAAGAGACAGAGGAAAGTCTTGTTGAAGAAAGAAACAAAGCCGAAAGCATAACTGCATAATTCAAGCAGAAGACTTTGGAAATAAGTTAGAGACAATAGATCAAGCCGCGGGGAAAGCATTCAGGAGTGGAATATCGGTTCGATTTCGTAGGGCTATTAACAAATCTCTGTCACACTTGCTCAGCGACTTGGTCACATGTGCTTGGACGACCTGGTACTTTATTATGTCTTACTGAGCACCCCGTTTCTACAAAACATTTATGCCACTCATAAATTGTAGGCCTACTAGAAAGATCTTTAGCATACTTGGTACGAAATTTACGCTGAACTGTCGTCGCCGACTTTGATTCTTCAAACCAAAACACATGGCTAGCTATCTTTAACCCTCCCATGCACGAATTATCTATTAAGTTAGAAACAATAGATCAAGCCGCGGGGAAAGCATTCAGGAGTGTAATTAGCAGTCTTCAAAAGGGAGGGAAGAAGAAATTAATAAGTGGTTTCCATAGATCAGGAAAGTTACTAGTGAATCCAGTGGAAGCCTTAAACAGATGGAATATTTTGAAGAGTTGCACAATGTAGGTGAAACATTCATCGATATATCAGATTTTGATGTACAATGGAGTAGGAATAACGATGAAGCCGACCGCGGTGGCCGAGGGGACTGAGGCGCTCCAGTCACGTTCTGCACGGCCACTACGGTCGGGGGTTCGTATCCCCCCTCGGGCATGTATATTTGTGCCGTCCTTAGTCTTAGTTCATATGTAGTTTGTAAGTTTAGGGACTGATGACCCCATAGTTAAGTCCCATAAACTTTACAAACAATTGAAAGATTTGAATAACGATGAAAACAGAATCACATTTGATGAAATGGAGAGAATGGTTCATAGACTGCTGTGTAATAAAGCGCTGGGGTAGATGATATTAAGTCAGAATACATCAAATACAGTGGAATATCGGGTCTCCGATGGTTACACAGAATACCTAAAATGATGTGGGAGTCCGGAAAGATTCCGTCTGACTGGACGAAAGCAGTAATAATGCCCATTTTCAAGCATGCAAACAGAAAAGATTGTAACAACTGCAGAGGTATGTCTTTAAGTAGCATGTTGCGAAAATATTTTCAGGTACTGTTGAAAGGAGAGTGCGAGTATTAGTTGAAGCCAGGTTGGATGAAAATCAGAATGGGTTTAGGCTTCTTAGAAGAGGTCATGACCAGATCTTAAGTTTGCGGCAGCTAATGGTATGGAATATTGTATCTATGCTTTACAGATCTAGAAAACGCCTATAACCGTGTTCCTGGGGGGGGGGGGAAGATATTATCAGTTCTACAATGGAATAGAAGGCAAACTTCTGCAGGCAGTTAAAGGTAGATTGTCAGGCAGCAGTGTTTAGTTCATGGTTCAGGGTAGTTGGTAGTTTCAGGGGCAAGGGAAGTCAGTAATCTGCCACCACTGTTCATCATATTATTTCTGGATCATATGTTGAAAACAATAGACTCGCAGGGTTAGTTTGAAATAGGTGAAAACAACATCAGCAGTCTCGCATATGCAGACGTCTTAATTGTGATGATAGATTCGATTGATAGGTTTCAAACTAATACGTCAGAGCTAGATCAGAGGTCTAAGGGTGATGGTATAAAGATCAGCGTCTCCAAAATAAAAGTAATGGCTGTGAGAAAGAGATTTAAACAGACTGAGTACAAAATAGGAGGAACAAAGTTAGAACTGATGGACAAATTCAAATACATACGATGTATTTTCTCACAGGATGACAACATACTAAAAGAACTGGAATCAAGGTGTAGCAAAGCTAATGCAGTGACAGGTCAGCTAAGATCTACTCTCTTCTGAAAGAAGGAAGTCAGTACCAAGTTAGCAGTGTATCTATCTTTCGGGAAACTTTGTTGTATGGGAGTGAAAGCTGGGTGGATACAGATTACCTTGTTAATAAAGTCGAGGTTTGTAACGTACCTGCTATTAACTAATAACTTCCATAAGCAGAAGATAAATAAATGTCACTTTCACCGAAGCAAGGTTACAATTATAAAATTATTAAGTTCAGCACATTACCCGAGACTCGTACGTTGGGTGTATCTTGTAGAGTCTGCTTCGCTTGTAAAGTTCTTCAAATACCTGAAATTCTGGTTAAGGTTGCATGCAGGGTGATATCTTGATGTGAACTCAAAATACAAGTCGACTTTTCATAAAACTGTATTCAACAAAACATTACATTGTTGGTATTAAACCACATACTGAGATAGTGACAGCCCAAAGTCAGTCTTAATGATGACGCCCTGAGTCTCTGCGCTCGGGTCCTTATATACTATTTCTATATGTAGACAACAATACAAACTATTGTTAGAACGAGAAAGTTGTACATTTATCATGAACAAGGATTTGTTACAAGATTTACTTCATATTGGTAAGTAGAGCACAGAATGTTTCTTCTTTTAAATAATTGCTACAATTAAGCAATATATGCTATTATATGTATACGAACAATAGACTTCATAAAGAAGTTAATAACGTGAGAATTATGTTATGAAGACAATTCCTAACATGTACGGAGCTATGTATTAGCAAGCTTTAACTCTTGACAGTCTTTCCAGTTCTTTAGATATTATAGTTTACAAGGAATGCTTAGATGCTGACCATGTGTCATGTCGGTTTCAGATTAAGTATTCTGAATTCATGTAATAAATTAGCCAGTATTACGTTAATTAATCAGATGGCATTTTAAGTCCATGTACTGAGTTTGATGTAAATTTAATATCATTTAATATGTTTTCTATTACAACATATTATTCCTACATGTGCTCACTTTATATTAAGGAATACAGCTTTTATATGCAATAACTTTGCTTCCTACCAATGGATGGACATTAACCGAGTAGCTATTAGTTTTTGTGGTGGGTTTACCATCTGGTGACTTTCTTAAACCAAAGTCATCTGATATCTGTAGTTCAGCATAGGGCTAATACACAGGGATTTTCTTATAAGAGTTACATACTGGATTGGAGTGTTTCCTATATGCAAATTTACAGTCTTTAGGTGTTTCCCTGTTATGTCTCAGGTTACAGATATGAACTTATCAAGAATGATTACAGGTACTAATAGATGGGAACAATGGCAGGAGGGTGTCCATGATGAGGACATCAAAGAAAATCTGGGGATGAACTCCATAGATGAAGCAGTTAGAGCGAGCAGGCTGAGTTGGTGGGGTTATGTTACATGCTAGAGTTGGCTACTGAGTTGATGCTTCGACTCAGTGAATCGAGTCAGCGAACTGTTCGACTGAGTCGAAACTTGAAGAGGCGCTGTTTCGAAACAACGAATCTTGTGATTCACGTTTCGGATGGGATGCTAGGTACCGTTGACATGTGTTTTGCTGTCCGTCTGCCTGGGACCCTGGGTGAGTTCGACACAGGGCCCGAGCGTGCAACGGGTTTGAAGTTGTTCTCCTATCGCGCCACGCGAGATTTTGAATTATATTACCCTTCAACTGAAGTTTGAAGACTGGGATACCACCGAGAAAAGTTGTGAAGTACTTCGGTGTTTTGAGATAGTTTCGCATGAACTAAGTTTTGTTATGCATTGTTGCTACTACATCTGTGCCATGTGAACGCATCTTTTCCAAACAAGGGCAGGTAATTTCAGTGAGGAAACCGCATTCTCAGTAAGGAGGTGTCAAAAATAACGTTTTTGAATTTCAATTTAAAGAAACTGTAATTGAATCTCTTTTATTTGACTGACTGAAGATGAATCTGATTATCAGAATACCTATCTGGACATTGACAAATTGTAGTTCAGTTTTGAGGTTTCGTCACGAAAATGCTGAAATGGTTTTGCTTGTGTTGATATTTGTAGTAATATCTTTTGATTGCATTAAATATGTCCTTGGAACAAATCTTAAATACTTTGCTTATACTGATTGGTTAGAAAAGCTATTCATTTTTGGATGCACATAGAGATTCGAACCATGATCTTTCTTGTTTTCTTTTTTTTTTTTTTCTTCTTTTTTTTTTTAACTTAATTGTGGAATTTTGAAGGTTGGAAAAAGTTTCATGATTTTGCATTTGAACATTACTATTTTGTGCTACCTTTGTTACAGTACTTAGTAAACGTTTATGCTTTAACACGATTGTAAAATTGCAAAATAGCAAACAAATTCTGTGGCGTTCAGTTCATTCTACTGAACATTGTATTAAAACCACGTTGATATTTCATAGATGTTTCGTCTTTGATGTATCACGCTACTGTGCCGTGCCCTGCAGCTTTCTCGGCTCACGTGAATCAGCGGAGGTAGCAGGACGTCTCGTGTTTTGAGTGCCAAAGCAGTGAGTCGACTCACTGCGACGCCCTTCAGCTTCCGCGGTTCACGTGAATCAGGGAAGGTAGCGCCACACACGACTCTGCGGCAAGCCAGATGTTTTGTGTGCCGAAACAGTGAGTTGACTCACTAGGATGATCCGTATGTTTCGAAACAGTGAAATGATCCGAACCGCCCATTACTATTTCATGCATGGGAAAAGCAAGGTTGCCGAAGAGTCTCATGGGTTCGGCCATAGAGGAGTCGAGGTAGACCAAGGATAAGTACTTGCATTCGGTGAAGAATGAGTTTGGAGTATCAAGCTTGATAGCAGACGAGGCATCGATCTTGGCACTGAATACGACATCATGGAGGAATTTTATTAGGAGTGCTCTGCTCCAGACTGAACGCTGAAAGGTATAATCAGTCTCTAATTATGATGAATGGTTGCTAGCAGTCGGACACAGAAAGAGGTTTAAAGAGATTGAGTTCCAAATAGGAGGAACAAAGTTAGAACAGTTGGACAATTTCAAGTACTTACGATGTAATTTCTCACAGGATGACAACTACTGAAAGGACTGCAATCGAGGTGCAGCAAAGGTAATGCAGTGAGTGCTCAGCTAATATCTACTCTCTTCTGCAAGAAGGAAGTAAGTACCAAGACTAAGTTAGCAGGTTAGCAGTGCACCGCTCTATCTTTCGACCAACTTTGTTGTATGGGAGTGAAAGTTGGGTGGATACAGGTTACCTTACTCATAAGGTAGGCGTTACAGATACGAAAGTAGTAAGTATGATTGCAAGTACTAATAGATGGGAACAGTGGCAGGAGGGTGTCCATAATAAAATCAAAGAAAATTTGTGAATGAACGCCACAGATGAAGCAGTTAGAGCGAACAGGCTGAGATGGTTGGGTTATGTTAACACACATGGAGAAAGCAAGGTTACCGAAGAGACTCGTGGGTTCGGCCACAGAGGAGTCGAGATAGACCTAGGATTTAGTCAAGAATTACTTTGAAGTAACTGGCTTAACACCAGACAAGGCATCAATCTTGGCACTGAATAGGGTATCATGAAAGAATTTTATTAGGGAGACTCTGCACCAGACTGAACGCTGAAAGGCATAATCAGTCTCTAATGATGATGAATGCTTACTAGCAGTCGGACACAGAAAGTGGCAGACATACAACAAAGTAAAACTGCTGTACTCACTTTATATTCTGGAATACAGCTTTAATATGCAATAACTTTGCTTCCTACCAATGGATGAACATTAACCGAGTAGCAATTAGTAGCTGGTAACATTCTTAAACCAAAGTTACCTGATATCTGTAGTCCAGCATAGGGCTAATACACAGGGATTTTCTTATAAGAGTTACATACTGTATTAGAGTGTTGCCTACATGCAAATGTAGAGTCTTTAGGTGTTTCCCTAAGTGGTCTGTTACGTCTCATGTTACAGATATGAACGTATCAAGAATGATTGCAGGTACTAATAGATGGGAACAATGGCAGGAGGGTGTTCATGATGAGGAAATCAAAGAAAATCTGGGAATTAACTCCCATGGGAAAAGCAAGGTTACCTAAGAGTCTCATGGGTTCGGCCATAGAGGAGTCGAGGTAGACCAAGGAAAAGTACTTGGATGATTTGAAGTATCAAGCTTAATAGCAGACGAGGCATCGATCTTGGCACTGAATAGGGCATCAGGGAGGAATTTTATTAGGAGGGCTCTGCTCCAGACTGAACGCTGAAAGGTATGATCAGTCCCTAATGATGATGAATGGTTACTAGCAGTTGGACACAGAAAGAGGTTTAAAGAGATTGAGTTCCAAATAGGAGGAACAAAGTTACAACAGTTGGACAATTTCAAGTACTTAACAATGTAATTTCTCACAGGATGACAACTACTGAAAGAACTGCAATCGAGGTGCAGCAAAGCTAATGCAGTGAGCGCTCAACTAGTATCTACTCTCTTGTGCAAGAAGGAAGTAAGTACCAAGACTAAGTTAGCAGGTTAGCAGTGCACCGCTCTATCTTGCGACCAACTTTGTTGTTTGGGAGTGAAAGTTGGGTGGATACAGGTTACCTTGTTAATAAAGTCGAGGTTTGTAACGTACCTGCTATTAACTAATAACTTCCATAAGCAGAAGATAAATAAATGTCACTTTCACCGAAGCAAGGTTACAATTATAAAATTATTAAGTTCAGCACATTACCCGAGACTCGTACGTTGGGTGTATCTTGTAGAGTCTGCTTCGCTTGTAAAGTTCTTCAAATACCTGAAATTCTGGTTAAGGTTGCATGCTGGGTGATATCTTGATGTGAACTCAAAATACAAGTCGACTTTTCATAAAACTGTATTCAACAAAACATTACATTGTTGGTATTAAACCACATACTGAGATAGTGACAGCCCAAAGTCAGTCTTAATGATGACGCCCTGAGTCTCTGCGCTCGGGTCCTTATATACTATTTCTATATGTAGACAACAATACAAACTATTGTTAGAACGAGAAAGTTGTACATTTATCATGAACAAGGATTTGTTACAAGATTTACTTCATATTGGTAAGTAGAGCACAGAATGTTTCTTCTTTTAAATAATTGCTACAATTAAGCAATATATGCTATTATATGTATACGAACAATAGACTTCATAAAGAAGTTAATAACGTGAGAATTATGTTATGAAGACAATTCCTAACATGTACGGAGCTATGTATTAGCAAGCTTTAACTCTTGACAGTCTTTCCAGTTCTTTAGATATTATAGTTTACAAGGAATGCTTAGATGCTGACCATGTGTCGTGTCGGTTTCAGATTAAGTATTCTGAATTCATGTAATAAATTAGCCAGTATTACGTTAATTAATCAGATGGCATTTTAAGTCCATGTACTGAGTTTGATGTAAATTTAATATCATTTAATATGTTTTCTATTACAACATATTATTCCTACATGTGCTCACTTTATATTAAGGAATACAGCTTTTATATGCAATAACTTTGCTTCCTACCAATGGATGGACATTAACCGAGTAGCTATTAGTTTTTGTGGTGGGTTTACCATCTGGTGACTTTCTTAAACCAAAGTCATCTGATATCTGTAGTTCAGCATAGGGCTAATACACAGGGATTTTCTTATAAGAGTTACATACTGGATTGGAGTGTTTCCTATATGCAAATTTACAGTCTTTAGGTGTTTCCCTGTTATGTCTCAGGTTACAGATATGAACTTATCAAGAATGATTACAGGTACTAATAGATGGGAACAATGGCAGGAGGGTGTCCATGATGAGGACATCAAAGAAAATCTGGGGATGAACTCCATAGATGAAGCAGTTAGAGCGAGCAGGCTGAGTTGGTGGGGTTATGTTACATGCTAGAGTTGGCTACTGAGTTGATGCTTCGACTCAGTGAATCGAGTCAGCGAACTGTTCGACTGAGTCGAAACTTGAAGAGGCGCTGTTTCGAAACAACGAATCTTGTGATTCACGTTTCGGATGGGATGCTAGGTACCGTTGACATGTGTTTTGCTGTCCGTCTGCCTGGGACCCTGGGTGAGTTCGACACAGGGCCCGAGCGTGCAACGGGTTTGAAGTTGTTCTCCTATCGCGCCACGCGAGATTTTGAATTATATTACCCTTCAACTGAAGTTTGAAGACTGGGATACCACCGAGAAAAGTTGTGAAGTACTTCGGTGTTTTGAGATAGTTTCGCATGAACTAAGTTTTGTTATGCATTGTTGCTACTACATCTGTGCCATGTGAACGCATCTTTTCCAAACAAGGGCAGGTAATTTCAGTGAGGAAACCGCATTCTCAGTAAGGAGGTGTCAAAAATAACGTTTTTGAATTTCAATTTAAAGAAACTGTAATTGAATCTCTTTTATTTGACTGACTGAAGACGAATCTGATTATCAGAATACCTATCTGGACATTGACAAATTGTAGTTCAGTTTTGAGGTTTCGTCACGAAAATGCTGAAATGGTTTTGCTTGTGTTGATATTTGTAGTAATATCTTTTGATTGCATTAAATATGTCCTTGGAACAAATCTTAAATACTTTGCTTATACTGATTGGTTAGAAAAGCTATTCATTTTTGGATGCACATAGACATTCGAACCATGATCTTTCTTGTTTTCTTTTTTTTTTTCTTTTTTTTTTTTTATCTTAATTGTGGAATTTTGAAGGTTGGAAAAAGTTTCATGATTTTGCATTTGAACATTACTATTTTGTGCTACCTTTGTTACAGTACTTAGTAAACGTTTATGCTTTAACACGATTGTAAAATTGCAAAATAGCAAACAAATTCTGTGGCGTTCAGTTCATTCTACTGAACATTGTATTAAAACCACGTTGATATTTCATAGATGTTTCGTCTTTGATGTATCACGCTACTGTGCCGTGCCCTGCAGCTTTCTCGGCTCACGTGAATCAGCGGAGGTAGCAGGACGTCTCGTGTTTTGAGTGCCAAAGCAGTGAGTCGACTCACTGCGACGCCCTTCAGCTTCCGCGGTTCACGTGAATCAGGGAAGGTAGCGCCACACACGACTCTGCGGCAAGCCAGATGTTTTGTGTGCCGAAACAGTGAGTTGACTCACTAGGATGATCCGTATGTTTCGAAACAGTGAAATGATCCGAACCGCCCATTACTATTTCATGCATGGGAAAAGCAAGGTTGCCGAAGAGTCTCATGGGTTCGGCCATAGAGGAGTCGAGGTAGACCAAGGATAAGTACTTGCATTCGGTGAAGAATGAGTTTGGAGTATCAAGCTTGATAGCAGACGAGGCATCGATCTTGGCACTGAATACGACATCATGGAGGAATTTTATTAGGAGTGCTCTGCTCCAGACTGAACGCTGAAAGGTATAATCAGTCTCTAATTATGATGAATGGTTGCTAGCAGTCGGACACAGAAAGAGGTTTAAAGAGATTGAGTTCCAAATAGGAGGAACAAAGTTAGAACAGTTGGACAATTTCAAGTACTTACGATGTAATTTCTCACAGGATGACAACTACTGAAAGGACTGCAATCGAGGTGCAGCAAAGGTAATGCAGTGAGTGCTCAGCTAATATCTACTCTCTTCTGCAAGAAGGAAGTAAGTACCAAGACTAAGTTAGCAGGTTAGCAGTGCACCGCTCTATCTTTCGACCAACTTTGTTGTATGGGAGTGAAAGTTGGGTGGATACAGGTTACCTTACTCATAAGGTAGGGGTTACAGATACGAAAGTAGTAAGTATGATTGCAAGTACTAATAGATGGGAACAGTGGCAGGAGGGTGTCCATAATAAAATCAAAGAAAATTTGTGAATGAACGCCACAGATGAAGCAGTTAGAGCGAACAGGCTGAGATGGTTGGGTTATGTTAACACACATGGAGAAAGCAAGGTTACCGAAGAGACTCGTGGGTTCGGCCACAGAGGAGTCGAGATAGACCTAGGATTTAGTCAAGAATTACTTTGAAGTAACTGGCTTAACACCAGACAAGGCATCAATCTTGGCACTGAATAGGGTATCATGAAAGAATTTTATTAGGGAGACTCTGCACCAGACTGAACGCTGAAAGGCATAATCAGTCTCTAATGATGATGAATGCTTACTAGCAGTCGGACACAGAAAGTGGCAGACATACAACAAAGTAAAACTGCTGTACTCACTTTATATTCTGGAATACAGCTTTAATATGCAATAACTTTGCTTCCTACCAATGGATGAACATTAACCGAGTAGCAATTAGTAGCTGGTAACATTCTTAAACCAAAGTTACCTGATATCTGTAGTCCAGCATAGGGCTAATACACAGGGATTTTCTTATAAGAGTTACATACTGTATTAGAGTGTTGCCTACATGCAAATGTAGAGTCTTTAGGTGTTTCCCTAAGTGGTCTGTTACGTCTCATGTTACAGATATGAACGTATCAAGAATGATTGCAGGTACTAATAGATGGGAACAATGGCAGGAGGGTGTTCATGATGAGGAAATCAAAGAAAATCTGGGAATTAACTCCCATGGGAAAAGCAAGGTTACCTAAGAGTCTCATGGGTTCGGCCATAGAGGAGTCGAGGTAGACCAAGGAAAAGTACTTGGATGATTTGAAGTATCAAGCTTAATAGCAGACGAGGCATCGATCTTGGCACTGAATAGGGCATCAGGGAGGAATTTTATTAGGAGGGCTCTGCTCCAGACTGAACGCTGAAAGGTATGATCAGTCCCTAATGATGATGAATGGTTACTAGCAGTTGGACACAGAAAGAGGTTTAAAGAGATTGAGTTCCAAATAGGAGGAACAAAGTTACAACAGTTGGACAATTTCAAGTACTTAACAATGTAATTTCTCACAGGATGACAACTACTGAAAGAACTGCAATCGAGGTGCAGCAAAGCTAATGCAGTGAGCGCTCAACTAGTATCTACTCTCTTGTGCAAGAAGGAAGTAAGTACCAAGACTAAGTTAGCAGGTTAGCAGTGCACCGCTCTATCTTGCGACCAACTTTGTTGTTTGGGAGTGAAAGTTGGGTGGATACAGGTTACCTTGTTAATAAAGTCGAGGTTTGTAACGTACCTGCTATTAACTAATAACTTCCATAAGCAGAAGATAAATAAATGTCACTTTCACCGAAGCAAGGTTACAATTATAAAATTATTAAGTTCAGCACATTACCCGAGACTCGTACGTTGGGTGTATCTTGTAGAGTCTGCTTCGCTTGTAAAGTTCTTCAAATACCTGAAATTCTGGTTAAGGTTGCATGCTGGGTGATATCTTGATGTGAACTCAAAATACAAGTCGACTTTTCATAAAACTGTATTCAACAAAACATTACATTGTTGGTATTAAACCACATACTGAGATAGTGACAGCCCAAAGTCAGTCTTAATGATGACGCCCTGAGTCTCTGCGCTCGGGTCCTTATATACTATTTCTATATGTAGACAACAATACAAACTATTGTTAGAACGAGAAAGTTGTACATTTATCATGAACAAGGATTTGTTACAAGATTTACTTCATATTGGTAAGTAGAGCACAGAATGTTTCTTCTTTTAAATAATTGCTACAATTAAGCAATATATGCTATTATATGTATACGAACAATAGACTTCATAAAGAAGTTAATAACGTGAGAATTATGTTATGAAGACAATTCCTAACATGTACGGAGCTATGTATTAGCAAGCTTTAACTCTTGACAGTCTTTCCAGTTCTTTAGATATTATAGTTTACAAGGAATGCTTAGATGCTGACCATGTGTCGTGTCGGTTTCAGATTAAGTATTCTGAATTCATGTAATAAATTAGCCAGTATTACGTTAATTAATCAGATGGCATTTTAAGTCCATGTACTGAGTTTGATGTAAATTTAATATCATTTAATATGTTTTCTATTACAACATATTATTCCTACATGTGCTCACTTTATATTAAGGAATACAGCTTTTATATGCAATAACTTTGCTTCCTACCAATGGATGGACATTAACCGAGTAGCTATTAGTTTTTGTGGTGGGTTTACCATCTGGTGACTTTCTTAAACCAAAGTCATCTGATATCTGTAGTTCAGCATAGGGCTAATACACAGGGATTTTCTTATAAGAGTTACATACTGGATTGGAGTGTTTCCTATATGCAAATTTACAGTCTTTAGGTGTTTCCCTGTTATGTCTCAGGTTACAGATATGAACTTATCAAGAATGATTACAGGTACTAATAGATGGGAACAATGGCAGGAGGGTGTCCATGATGAGGACATCAAAGAAAATCTGGGGATGAACTCCATAGATGAAGCAGTTAGAGCGAGCAGGCTGAGTTGGTGGGGTTATGTTACATGCTAGAGTTGGCTACTGAGTTGATGCTTCGACTCAGTGAATCGAGTCAGCGAACTGTTCGACTGAGTCGAAACTTGAAGAGGCGCTGTTTCGAAACAACGAATCTTGTGATTCACGTTTCGGATGGGATGCTAGGTACCGTTGACATGTGTTTTGCTGTCCGTCTGCCTGGGACGCTGGGTGAGTTCGACACAGGGCCCGAGCGTGCAACGGGTTTGAAGTTGTTCTCCTATCGCGCCACGCGAGATTTTGAATTATATTACCCTTCAACTGAAGTTTGAAGACTGGGATACCACCGAGAAAAGTTGTGAAGTACTTCGGTGTTTTGAGATAGTTTCGCATGAACTAAGTTTTGTTATGCATTGTTGCTACTACATCTGTGCCATGTGAACGCATCTTTTCCAAACAAGGGCAGGTAATTTCAGTGAGGAAACCGCATTCTCAGTAAGGAGGTGTCAAAAAAACGTTTTTGAATTTCAATTTAAAGAAACTGTAATTGAATCTCTTTTATTTGACTGACTGAAGACGAATCTGATTATCAGAATACCTATCTGGACATTGACAAATTGTAGTTCAGTTTTGAGGTTTCGTCACGAAAATGCTGAAATGGTTTTGCTTGTGTTGATATTTGTAGTAATATCTTTTGATTGCATTAAATATGTCCTTGGAACAAATCTTAAATACTTTACTTATACTGATTGGTTAGAAAAGCTATTCATTTTTGGATGCACATAGACATTCGAACCATGATCTTTCTTGTTTTCTTTTTTTTTTCTTTTTTTTTTTTTTTATCTTAATTGTGGAATTTTGAAGGTTGGAAAAAGTTTCATGATTTTGCATTTGAACATTACTATTTTGTGCTACCTTTGTTACAGTACTTAGTAAACGTTTATGCTTTAACACGATTGTAAAATTGCAAAATAGCAAACAAATTCTGTGGCGTTCAGTTCATTCTACTGAACATTGTATTAAAACCACGTTGATATTTCATAGATGTTTCGTCTTTGATGTATCACGCTACTGTGCCGTGCCCTGCAGCTTTCTCGGCTCACGTGAATCAGCGGAGGTAGCAGGACGTCTCGTGTTTTGAGTGCCAAAGCAGTGAGTCGACTCACTGCGACGCCCTTCAGCTTCCGCGGTTCACGTGAATCAGGGAAGGTAGCGCCACACACGACTCTGCGGCAAGCCAGATGTTTTGTGTGCCGAAACAGTGAGTTGACTCACTAGGATGATCCGTATGTTTCGAAACAGTGAAATGATCCGAACCGCCCATTACTATTTCATGCATGGGAAAAGCAAGGTTGCCGAAGAGTCTCATGGGTTCGGCCATAGAGGAGTCGAGGTAGACCAAGGATAAGTACTTGCATTCGGTGAAGAATGAGTTTGGAGTATCAAGCTTGATAGCAGACGAGGCATCGATCTTGGCACTGAATACGACATCATGGAGGAATTTTATTAGGAGTGCTCTGCTCCAGACTGAACGCTGAAAGGTATAATCAGTCTCTAATTATGATGAATGGTTGCTAGCAGTCGGACACAGAAAGAGGTTTAAAGAGATTGAGTTCCAAATAGGAGGAACAAAGTTAGAACAGTTGGACAATTTCAAGTACTTACGATGTAATTTCTCACAGGATGACAACTACTGAAAGGACTGCAATCGAGGTGCAGCAAAGGTAATGCAGTGAGTGCTCAGCTAATATCTACTCTCTTCTGCAAGAAGGAAGTAAGTACCAAGACTAAGTTAGCAGGTTAGCAGTGCACCGCTCTATCTTTCGACCAACTTTGTTGTATGGGAGTGAAAGTTGGGTGGATACAGGTTACCTTACTCATAAGGTAGGGGTTACAGATACGAAAGTAGTAAGTATGATTGCAAGTACTAATAGATGGGAACAGTGGCAGGAGGGTGTCCATAATAAAATCAAAGAAAATTTGTGAATGAACGCCACAGATGAAGCAGTTAGAGCGAACAGGCTGAGATGGTTGGGTTATGTTAACACACATGGAGAAAGCAAGGTTACCGAAGAGACTCGTGGGTTCGGCCACAGAGGAGTCGAGATAGACCTAGGATTTAGTCAAGAATTACTTTGAAGTAACAGGCTTAACACCAGACAAGGCATCAATCTTGGCACTGAATAGGGTATCATGAAAGAATTTTATTAGGGAGACTCTGCACCAGACTGAACGCTGAAAGGCATAATCAGTCTCTAATGATGATGAATGCTTACTAGCAGTCGGACACAGAAAGTGGCAGACATACAACAAAGTAAAACTGCTGTACTCACTTTATATTCTGGAATACAGCTTTAATATGCAATAACTTTGCTTCCTACCAATGGATGAACATTAACCGAGTAGCAATTAGTAGCTGGTAACATTCTTAAACCAAAGTTACCTGATATCTGTAGTCCAGCATAGGGCTAATACACAGGGATTTTCTTATAAGAGTTACATACTGTATTAGAGTGTTGCCTACATGCAAATGTAGAGTCTTTAGGTGTTTCCCTAAGTGGTCTGTTACGTCTCATGTTACAGATATGAACGTATCAAGAATGATTGCAGGTACTAATAGATGGGAACAATGGCAGGAGGGTGTTCATGATGAGGAAATCAAAGAAAATCTGGGAATTAACTCCCATGGGAAAAGCAAGGTTACCTAAGAGTCTCATGGGTTCGGCCATAGAGGAGTCGAGGTAGACCAAGGAAAAGTACTTGGATGATTTGAAGTATCAAGCTTAATAGCAGACGAGGCATCGATCTTGGCACTGAATAGGGCATCAGGGAGGAATTTTATTAGGAGGGCTCTGCTCCAGACTGAACGCTGAAAGGTATGATCAGTCCCTAATGATGATGAATGGTTACTAGCAGTTGGACACAGAAAGAGGTTTAAAGAGATTGAGTTCCAAATAGGAGGAACAAAGTTACAACAGTTGGACAATTTCAAGTACTTAACAATGTAATTTCTCACAGGATGACAACTACTGAAAGAACTGCAATCGAGGTGCAGCAAAGCTAATGCAGTGAGCGCTCAACTAGTATCTACTCTCTTGTGCAAGAAGGAAGTAAGTACCAAGACTAAGTTAGCAGGTTAGCAGTGCACCGCTCTATCTTGCGACCAACTTTGTTGTTTGGGAGTGAAAGTTGGGTGGATACAGGTTACCTTGTTAATAAAGTCGAGGTTTGTAACGTACCTGCTATTAACTAATAACTTCCATAAGCAGAAGATAAATAAATGTCACTTTCACCGAAGCAAGGTTACAATTATAAAATTATTAAGTTCAGCACATTACCCGAGACTCGTACGTTGGGTGTATCTTGTAGAGTCTGCTTCGCTTGTAAAGTTCTTCAAATACCTGAAATTCTGGTTAAGGTTGCATGCTGGGTGATATCTTGATGTGAACTCAAAATACAAGTCGACTTTTCATAAAACTGTATTCAACAAAACATTACATTGTTGGTATTAAACCACATACTGAGATAGTGACAGCCCAAAGTCAGTCTTAATGATGACGCCCTGAGTCTCTGCGCTCGGGTCCTTATATACTATTTCTATATGTAGACAACAATACAAACTATTGTTAGAACGAGAAAGTTGTACATTTATCATGAACAAGGATTTGTTACAAGATTTACTTCATATTGGTAAGTAGAGCACAGAATGTTTCTTCTTTTAAATAATTGCTACAATTAAGCAATATATGCTATTATATGTATACGAACAATAGACTTCATAAAGAAGTTAATAACGTGAGAATTATGTTATGAAGACAATTCCTAACATGTACGGAGCTATGTATTAGCAAGCTTTAACTCTTGACAGTCTTTCCAGTTCTTTAGATATTATAGTTTACAAGGAATGCTTAGATGCTGACCATGTGTCGTGTCGGTTTCAGATTAAGTATTCTGAATTCATGTAATAAATTAGCCAGTATTACGTTAATTAATCAGATGGCATTTTAAGTCCATGTACTGAGTTTGATGTAAATTTAATATCATTTAATATGTTTTCTATTACAACATATTATTCCTACATGTGCTCACTTTATATTAAGGAATACAGCTTTTATATGCAATAACTTTGCTTCCTACCAATGGATGGACATTAACCGAGTAGCTATTAGTTTTTGTGGTGGGTTTACCATCTGGTGACTTTCTTAAACCAAAGTCATCTGATATCTGTAGTTCAGCATAGGGCTAATACACAGGGATTTTCTTATAAGAGTTACATACTGGATTGGAGTGTTTCCTATATGCAAATTTACAGTCTTTAGGTGTTTCCCTGTTATGTCTCAGGTTACAGATATGAACTTATCAAGAATGATTACAGGTACTAATAGATGGGAACAATGGCAGGAGGGTGTCCATGATGAGGACATCAAAGAAAATCTGGGGATGAACTCCATAGATGAAGCAGTTAGAGCGAGCAGGCTGAGTTGGTGGGGTTATGTTACATGCTAGAGTTGGCTACTGAGTTGATGCTTCGACTCAGTGAATCGAGTCAGCGAACTGTTCGACTGAGTCGAAACTTGAAGAGGCGCTGTTTCGAAACAACGAATCTTGTGATTCACGTTTCGGATGGGATGCTAGGTACCGTTGACATGTGTTTTGCTGTCCGTCTGCCTGGGACGCTGGGTGAGTTCGACACAGGGCCCGAGCGTGCAACGGGTTTGAAGTTGTTCTCCTATCGCGCCACGCGAGATTTTGAATTATATTACCCTTCAACTGAAGTTTGAAGACTGGGATACCACCGAGAAAAGTTGTGAAGTACTTCGGTGTTTTGAGATAGTTTCGCATGAACTAAGTTTTGTTATGCATTGTTGCTACTACATCTGTGCCATGTGAACGCATCTTTTCCAAACAAGGGCAGGTAATTTCAGTGAGGAAACCGCATTCTCAGTAAGGAGGTGTCAAAAATAACGTTTTTGAATTTCAATTTAAAGAAACTGTAATTGAATCTCTTTTATTTGACTGACTGAAGACGAATCTGATTATCAGAATACCTATCTGGACATTGACAAATTGTAGTTCAGTTTTGAGGTTTCGTCACGAAAATGCTGAAATGGTTTTGCTTGTGTTGATATTTGTAGTAATATCTTTTGATTGCATTAAATATGTCCTTGGAACAAATCTTAAATACTTTGCTTATACTGATTGGTTAGAAAAGCTATTCATTTTTGGATGCACATAGAGATTCGAACCATGATCTTTCTTGTTTTCTTTTTTTTTTTTTTTCTTTTTTTTTATCTTAATTGTGGAATTTTGAAGGTTGGAAAAAGTTTCATGATTTTGCATTTGAACATTACTATTTTGTGCTACCTTTGTTACAGTACTTAGTAAACGTTTATGCTTTAACACGATTGTAAAATTGCAAAATAGCAAACAAATTCTGTGGCGTTCAGTTCATTCTACTGAACATTGTATTAAAACCACGTTGATATTTCATAGATGTTTCGTCTTTGATGTATCACGCTACTGTGCCGTGCCCTGCAGCTTTCTCGGCTCACGTGAATCAGCGGAGGTAGCAGGACGTCTCGTGTTTTGAGTGCCAAAGCAGTGAGTCGACTCACTGCGACGCCCTTCAGCTTCCGCGGTTCACGTGAATCAGGGAAGGTAGCGCCACACACGACTCTGCGGCAAGCCAGATGTTTTGTGTGCCGAAACAGTGAGTTGACTCACTAGGATGATCCGTATGTTTCGAAACAGTGAAATGATCCGAACCGCCCATTACTATTTCATGCATGGGAAAAGCAAGGTTGCCGAAGAGTCTCATGGGTTCGGCCATAGAGGAGTCGAGGTAGACCAAGGATAAGTACTTGCATTCGGTGAAGAATGAGTTTGGAGTATCAAGCTTGATAGCAGACGAGGCATCGATCTTGGCACTGAATACGACATCATGGAGGAATTTTATTAGGAGTGCTCTGCTCCAGACTGAACGCTGAAAGGTATAATCAGTCTCTAATTATGATGAATGGTTGCTAGCAGTCGGACACAGAAAGAGGTTTAAAGAGATTGAGTTCCAAATAGGAGGAACAAAGTTAGAACAGTTGGACAATTTCAAGTACTTACGATGTAATTTCTCACAGGATGACAACTACTGAAAGGACTGCAATCGAGGTGCAGCAAAGGTAATGCAGTGAGTGCTCAGCTATTATCTACTCTCTTCTGCAAGAAGGAAGTAAGTACCAAGACTAAGTTAGCAGGTTAGCAGTGCACCGCTCTATCTTTCGACCAACTTTGTTGTATGGGAGTGAAAGTTGGGTGGATACAGGTTACCTTACTCATAAGGTAGGGGTTACAGATACGAAAGTAGTAAGTATGATTGCAAGTACTAATAGATGGGAACAGTGGCAGGAGGGTGTCCATAATAAAATCAAAGAAAATTTGTGAATGAACGCCACAGATGAAGCAGTTAGAGCGAACAGGCTGAGATGGTTGGGTTATGTTAACACACATGGAGAAAGCAAGGTTACCGAAGAGACTCGTGGGTTCGGCCACAGAGGAGTCGAGATAGACCTAGGATTTAGTCAAGAATTACTTTGAAGTAACAGGCTTAACACCAGACAAGGCATCAATCTTGGCACTGAATAGGGTATCATGAAAGAATTTTATTAGGGAGACTCTGCACCAGACTGAACGCTGAAAGGCATAATCAGTCTCTAATGATGATGAATGCTTACTAGCAGTCGGACACAGAAAGTGGCAGACATACAACAAAGTAAAACTGCTGTACTCACTTTATATTCTGGAATACAGCTTTAATATGCAATAACTTTGCTTCCTACCAATGGATGAACATTAACCGAGTAGCAATTAGTAGCTGGTAACATTCTTAAACCAAAGTTACCTGATATCTGTAGTCCAGCATAGGGCTAATACACAGGGATTTTCTTATAAGAGTTACATACTGTATTAGAGTGTTGCCTACATGCAAATGTAGAGTCTTTAGGTGTTTCCCTAAGTGGTCTGTTACGTCTCATGTTACAGATATGAACGTATCAAGAATGATTGCAGGTACTAATAGATGGGAACAATGGCAGGAGGGTGTTCATGATGAGGAAATCAAAGAAAATCTGGGAATTAACTCCCATGGGAAAAGCAAGGTTACCTAAGAGTCTCATGGGTTCGGCCATAGAGGAGTCGAGGTAGACCAAGGAAAAGTACTTGGATGATTTGAAGTATCAAGCTTAATAGCAGACGAGGCATCGATCTTGGCACTGAATAGGGCATCAGGGAGGAATTTTATTAGGAGGGCTCTGCTCCAGACTGAACGCTGAAAGGTATGATCAGTCCCTAATGATGATGAATGGTTACTAGCAGTTGGACACAGAAAGAGGTTTAAAGAGATTGAGTTCCAAATAGGAGGAACAAAGTTACAACAGTTGGACAATTTCAAGTACTTAACAATGTAATTTCTCACAGGATGACAACTACTGAAAGAACTGCAATCGAGGTGCAGCAAAGCTAATGCAGTGAGCGCTCAACTAGTATCTACTCTCTTGTGCAAGAAGGAAGTAAGTACCAAGACTAAGTTAGCAGGTTAGCAGTGCACCGCTCTATCTTGCGACCAACTTTGTTGTTTGGGAGTGAAAGTTGGGTGGATACAGGTTACCTTACTAATAAGGTAGAGGTTACAGATACGAAAGTAGTAAGCATGATTGCAAGTACTAACAGATGGGAACAATGGCAGGAGGGTGTCCATGATGAAATCAAAGAAAATTTGTGAATGAACTCCATAGATTAAGCAGTTAGAGCGAACAGGCTGAGATAGTTGGGTTATGTTACACGCATGGGGAAAGCAAGGTTACCTAAGAGACTCATACACAGGGATTTTCTTATAAGAGTTACATACTGTATTAGAGTGTTACCTATATGCAAATGTACAGTCTTTAGGTGTTTCCCTAAGTGGTCTGTTACGTCTCAGGTTACAGATATGAACGTATCAAGAATGACTGCAGGTACTAATAGATGTGAACAATGGCAGTAGGGTGTCCATGAGGAGGACATCAAAGAAAATCTGGAAATGAACTGAATAGGTGAAGCAGTTAGAGCGAGCAGGCTGTGATGGTGGGGTTATGTTACACGCATGGGGAAAGCAAGGTTACCGAAGAGTCTGATGGATTCGGCCATAGAGGAGTCGAGGTAGACCAAGGAGAAAGCGATTCAGTCAAGAATGATTTTGTAGTAACAAGCTTAACATCAGACAAGGCTTCGATCTTGGCAGTGAATAGGGCATCATGGAGGAATTTTATTAGGAGGTCTCTGCTCCAGACTGAACGCTGAAAGGTATGATCAGTCTCTAATGAAATGTTCAAATGTTTGTTGAGCGTATGGGACTTAACCACGGGGTCATCAGTCCCCAAACTTACAAACTACTTATGAACTAGCTAACACTAAGGACGACACAAATATCCATGTCCGAAGGGGGATTCGAACACCTGACCGTAGTGGCCGTGCAGAATGCGACTGACGCGCCGCAGACCGCTTGGCCACCGCGGCCGGCGGTTTCTAATGTTGATGAATGGTTACTAGCAGTCGGACACAGAAAGCGACAGACGTACAACAAAGTAAACCTGTTATGGTACCGTTGTTGGTTCGGAACCCCAAATGAAATAGGGAACACTAAAGAGGATTATTACTTAGTAAACAGTCCGATGACTACATAGAAAGTCATCCAGACGCATATGCGTCAGGATTCCGGGTGAGCTCTCGCAGGATGAACTAACTGCCTGGTCGGAGTAAAAGACTGGGAACCGGAATCGGACTAGACAAGCCCCCGGCTCCGGGAATCCGGTTCGCCTAATTGCCGCCACATGGCTCTGAAGGAATGCGGCGCCGGCAGACTGAGACGCAGTCCGTGGAAGAGCTTTTGAACTTCCCAGCAGCCGCCGTCACCGCCGCGGAAGCGGCAGCGGTTAGCGGAAGAGGGCTCGTCACCGCGTTCTTCTCCTTCCCGTATCCTGTGTGTCCGCGGTGGGGGGGGGGGGGGGGGGGGGGGCGCCGTTACACAGCTGAGCAGTGTGCAGACGCTAGCTGCGCGCACAATAGGTGAGTCACAGCAGCCGCGCGACGTGCGCTGACTTGCTAAAGGCGCGCTGCTGCTCTGACGCAACAGCTGTGGACGTTCTCTGTGTGTCTGGTGGAGGTGGGGGGAGTTGCGTAAGGCGGTCTGCGTCGTGCGTCCCGTGACGTGTCGGCGCGTGATAGCAGGCACGTTTCGCTCGCCGTGACCCCTCCGAAGGCGGCCCTATCTCTCTTTGTGCTCCCGCCTATCTGGATCAGCTGTTCACAAAGAGAGAAAGATCCCGCGCGGAGCTCTGACGAGCCACGTGAATCCCTCTGCTCGCCGCCAAGCGTCGCAGGGACTGCCATCTTTTTCTTTCTTTCTGTGCTAACGAAACTAGCTGCAGTATCCGGCTTGGCTTCGGGAATTGATATAAGGTTTTGTGGTAGTTGGAATAAAAGCATAAGTCTTATAATATTAGAGGTAAAAATATTGACAATGTATTTTAACTATTTTTAAATACGTCTCAATTAATGACATTTTTCATTTTATGATCAGGTGTATATATAAACAAATTTTACGGATTTCCTACTCCTACTACAAAGAAGACTGCACGAATTAGACTTCCACCCCTATAAGTTGCAGACTGTGCAACACTTACATGAACATGACCCAGCATCACGTATGGAGTTTAGTACCCAGATATTGGCTAAAATCAACGAGGACGCGAATTTCCTTGGTAACTTACGGATATCAGACGAAGCCCATTTCCACCTGAACGGATTCGTGAACAAACAGAATTTTCGTTATTGGGCTTGTGAGTTGCACCAGCGACCACTACGTAGCGCCAATGTCACAATATGGTGTGCTGCATCGTGTCATGGTGTTATCGGCCCTTATTTTTTTGAACGTGAGGATGGTAGTGCATTGACAGTAACATTCGCTCGCCGGCCGCGGTGGCCGAGGAGACTAAGGCGCTCCAGTCACGGTCTGCATGGCCACTAGGGTCGGGGGTTCGAATCCCCCCTCGGGCATGGATATTTGTGCCGTCCTAGTTAGTAAGTAGTTCATAAGTAGTTTGTAAGTTTAGGGACTGATGACCCCGTAGTTAAGTCCCATAGACTATACAAACATTTGAACATTTTCGAACATTCGCTCGATATGTTGAAATGCTTCAAACATTCTTTATACCGAGACTGTACGAGCTTAATCTTAACGTCGAAAACATGTGGTTTCAGCAGGACGGAGCCACGTCACACTCTGCTCGACAATCGATGGCAGCAGTTCGTCAATTGTTTGGAAGACGCATTATTTCACGTAACGGTGACATTGCATGGCCTGCGAGATCCCCTGATCTTAGTGTGTGCGACTTCTGCGTGGGGGGGGGGGGGTATCTTAAAGGCAAGGTGTACCGTACACGTCCAGCCACAATCCATGAATTGAAGGAGAACATTGAAAACGAAATCACTGCCATTCCCCTAGATTTGCTACACCGCGCATTAGGCTGTTAGAGTGTGAACGCCGAATGGGAGCACATTTTTCCGATGTCATCTTCAAAAAGTAAAGAGACACTTTTGGACATTTTGATTGTAAAGACATACTGAATACATTCACTTTCGTTAATAAATTACTAGTTTTATGAATTTATTCATGGAAATGACGTTATTTCGAAATTTTCCGTTTCCCTGCGCCACCCTGTATCTGAAAGATATTACTTCTAGAAGAAAACGTGTTGATTGTATGTAATAAATAACATTTCTTCAGACTGTGTCTTGGACATTAGTAGATATGTATAAATATATTTAAAATGATGTAAGAGGGTGAAATATACGAAATAGTAGTGAAGGAAATATCACTGGTATAACCAGTAGTAGAAAACAACGATAAAATGCATTGCATTATTTAAGACAGTATATTGATAAAATTAGTGAGTGGTCATTGTAGTAAAAATTGACAGGATATACGTTAGTGACTGATACACGTCATTCTTTTGAAATAAAGTAAATGTGAAACCTCAAAATACTACTCCAGCGGGCGTTGGCGTGAAATAATCGCCAACACTTCATGGGTTCTCAGTTAATGATACTGTCTCATGACCACCAGCCAGTCAGATACGCCGTCGTAGCGTCCGCCCCCAAAACTTTAAATGGTTGTAGCTGCCAAACTAAACGTGATAAAAATGACATTCAAAATTCTTTGTACACAGCTGGTGTCAAAAATTCAAGTGCATGATAGAAACAACCATTGTTCAATTTGAAAAATTTTATGTTTGCATAAAAAATAGACTTTCTAGGTGTTTTTACAATCTGTTTATTGGCTAATAAAAAAATGTTCAAATGTTTGTTAAGCTTATGGGACTTAACTACGGGGTCATCAGTCCCTAAACTTACAAACTACTTATGAACTAGCTACAACTACGGACGGCACAAATATCCATGCCCGAGGGGGGATTCGAACCCCCGACCGCAGTGGCCGTGCAGACCGTGACTGAAGTGCCTCAGTTCCCTCGGCCACCGCGGCCGGCTATTGGCTAACATAGGAGTCCTTGACTACCAATCCATTCAGTGAAAACTGCACGTCAATCACACTTTCCGTTTCCGCAATATTTGCGGTATAAGTGACTCACCCTGTATAAAAAAACAGTCTAGAGTGCAAACTTGTTGTTTATTCAACTAGTTTCCACCGAATGGTGGTTTATCTTCAGGATATCATCCGTTGTAATACACAGTTTTTAGAGGATTTTTTAGGTAAACTACATTTGTAGTTACATTAAATTGGAATAAAATGAAAAGAGAAAATATTATACCCAGAGATGGAGCGGAGCCGAGCAGGAGCTGTAGGTCCTTCCAGGTAGTGGGGAGCACGCTTCGCCCCTGTGCCATATCCATCCATCATCAGTAGCAAAGAAATGACTTCTTACTTAAAATATGCTAAAATCCTTAGATCGTAATCAAGAATACATTTTTTTCTTTCTACTAGACGTAAATGTAACTGCTGCCGTGTTTCTGATACATAAAATGAAATGTAAAATATTAAAACAAAAATTGGCATAACTCTAAAACTGTACAGCACTCCTTCTACGGGAGGATCTGTAGATCCTAGACGCTGCCGGTTACTTCGCAACAAGCTCCCGAAATATTACATGCTAGTATTATTAGCACCTAAAGAGTAGCTATGAAATGTGTTTAATATACATCTACATGGGATACTCTGCAAATCACATTTAAGTGCCTGGCAGAGGGTTCATCGAACCACCATTATACTATTTATCTCCCATTCCGTTCTCGAATAGCGCGCGGGAAGAAACAACACTTCAGTCTCTCCGTTCGAGCTCTGATTTCTCGTATTTTATTCTGATGATCATTTATACCTATGTAAGTGGGAGTCAAAAATATTTTTTCGCATTTGGAGGAGATTGGAGTTTCGTAAGTAGCCCACGCCGCAGCGATACACGACGTTGTTGTAATGATTTCCATCCCAGATCCTGTATCATTTCCGTAATGCTGTCTCCCCTGTATCGTGACAATACGAAACGAGCTGTCCTTCTTCCGACTCGTTCGATGTCATCCGTCAAACCCACCTGATAAGGATCCCACACTGGGCAGCAATACTCCAAAAATGGACAAGCGTAGTGTATGCAGTTTCTTTTGTAGTACTGTTGCATGTTTTAAGGGTTCTGCCAATAAAACGCAGTCTCTGGTTCGCCTTTCCCACGACATTATCTACGTGTTCTTTCCAATTTAAGTATGAAGAAATAGTAATTCATAGCTATTTTGTGGAGTTTACGGCCTTCACTTTTGATTGATTTATCTTGTGAACAAAGTTTAAAGGATTTCTTTTCGTATTCATTTGGACGACTTCACGCTTCTCATTATTTAGAGACAATTGCCAATTTTTACACCATAGTGATATCTTATTCAGATCGTTGTGCAGTTGGTTTTGATCTTCAGATGATTTTACTAGACGGTAAATGACGGCGTCATCTGCAAACAACCTAAGAGAGCTACTTAGATTTTCCCCTAATTCGTTTATGTAAATAAGGAACAGCAGAGGAACGCCCGATATCACCTCTGTTTTAGTCGATGCCTTACCATCGATTATTACGAAGTGTGTCCTCTCTGGCAGGAAATCCCCTATCCAATCGCATATTTGGGGCAATATACCATAACCATGCAATTTGATTAAAAGCCGTTTGTGAGGTACGGTGTCAATAACCTTCTGGAAATCAAGAAATACGGAATCGATTTGCGAACCCTTGACGATAGAACCCATCACTTCATGTTTCGCATGAACGATATGTACATAAATAGATATAAAAATTATTAGAATAGCTTGCGTTGTCTTCAGAAAGATTACATGTATACAAAGCTACTGATTTCATAGCAGCAATTAACATAAAAAAATTAAAGATTTTAATACTTCTTTGACGATTTTGAAATATAGATATATTAGAGTTACTGGTCGTAGTGAGAGTAATGTCATAGCGGGATGGTGATGCTGTTGAATTTAGGAGATGCGGAGATCCAGGCCACGTTGTCGTAGGTGAGGATGGGATGTATGAGAGTTTCGTAGCTGTAAATAATAGTGGAGCGAAGAAGACCTGTGAGTAATTTTAGTAGGCGGTTTCGGTCTTTCAATTGGATGGTAAGGATGTGTGCGTGTCATCTTAGGTTTCTGTCGAGTATTGGTCCTAATATTTAACGTTGTTAATCAGAATACATGTTGGTTGTAGATGAAGGGATTGAAATCCGCACGGGGAAAACGCCGAGTGATGCGCCAAAAATTGATGTTTTGACTGTTCTGTGTGTTTATTCGAAGTTTTTCAAGTATTACACCATTAGACCGGGAGATTCAGGTGGAGCTGTTGGGATATGTCAAGGCTGCGGTGAGTGGCTAAGTAGGCTGTGTCGCTAGCATATTGCAGGAGGTAGATTGGGGGTTGTTGTTTGGAAATGTCAAGATATAAAGGAGGAGTGAAAGGACAAGACCCTGAGTCACACCTGCAGTGGCGTAAAATATATGGTAGAGGCGTGGCTGACGGTGACATACGTAGACTTTTTGATTATCGAAGCAAACAAATATGAAGAATTTTCATTTATTAAGTTGTTGTGAGAAGATACGAGTAAGATTTAGAAGTAGATCGTCAATAGAATAGCTTGGACGAAAGCCACATTGAGTGTTCGGAATGAGTAGGTGGTTAGCAAAGTGTTGATGGTTCCGTTGGGTAAAAATGGCTTCAAAGATTTTGCAGGACACGGACGTGAAGCTGACAGAGGGTTACAATTATTAACTATACTAGTTGAACTGTGGGAATAATTCTCACTCTTTCCTGATCAATCGCAGATAGGTAAGATAGTAATGGAGAAAAGGCAGATGCAAGTATATAATGTATAAGAAAATAATAAACTTTGAATAGCAGAACAAATATTAGTCTAATTGTAAGTAAATTTATATACTTAAATACAATATGATTAATTGTGAAACATAGGTCTACAAGAAATGAGATATTGACTATTTCAAGTTTATTTTATTTTTGAATACTTGTTTATTTTTCAAAACCTCTTTGAAGCCAGTGTTAGTAGTTATAATGTGATCATCATTTACTTTTTGGCTGTATGTGTGTTTAGCACAAAATAAGTATCACTGAATGAGCGAAATAGCGAAAAATTTACGTGTGTCCATGCGAAAACACAGGTTCTGGTAAATATAAACCTGCCCTTTCAAGCGTCTGACCTTGTGCTTTATCTACGGTGATAGCAAAGGCTACTTTTATTGGGAATTGTCTTCCTATCATTTGGGAAGGCATGGTTGAATCAGAAGGTGTGAGGTTAATGCAAAGTATTAGCACAGTTTTATCGAGGTCAATGAATTCAGCAGTGATGATGTACCCGCCAAAGTGTGTCACCATTAATTAATCCCTGATTAGCGTTAAGATTTCTAATTAAAATAATTAAAGCATTTATCTTTGAAAGTAAGAGCTATCGTGCATGTTAGTCAAATTAAACTATTTGTGTATTTTTCGTCGTTACATCGACGTGTATAACAGAAATCGTATGATAAACTACGACGTGTATAAACTAAATCAGGTGATAAACTATGCTTGTATCAAAGAAGATCTTTGGCTTGCATAAACAATCTAAGCAACTGCAAGAGCTGTCGTTTATGTTAGTTAAACAGATTGTCAATAGATGGCACCTTGTACATTGCCGCGTATACTAAGTTGATACTCGGCGCGGTGGCTGATGGGAGCAACCGTAAATACATGTCCCATTTACGATCGTTCGCTGGGTATCAGCTTACATTGTACTAACGGTACAGATTTGTTCAAAAAAGGTTTTTGGGAAAACTAAATTTTAAATATCTGTGTATTTTTCTCATTAGTGGAGAACGAAACTTTGAAAATGACACCTCAATCATTGAAACTTCCTGGCAGATTAAAATTGTGTGCCGGAACCGGGACCCGAACCTGGGACCTTTGCCTTTCGCAGGCAAGCGCTCTACCACTGAGCTATCCCGACACGACTCACGGTGCCGCCCCACAATTTGCCAGTACCTCGCCTCCTACTTTCCAAACTTCACAGAAGCTCTCCTGCGAAACTTGCAAGACTAGCACTCTGGAAGAAAGAATATGGTGGAGACATGGCTTAGCCACAGCCTAAGGGATGTTTCCAGATTGAAACTTTGCAGCGGAGTGTGCGCTGATATGAAACTTCCTGGCAGATAGGAATTGTGTGCCGGAACCGGGACCCGAACCTGGGACCTTTGCCTTTCGCGGATAGGTAATACGGAAGATATGGGGTACACACCCTCCCCCCACGCAGACACAAAAAAAAAAAAAAAAAAAAAAAAAAAAAAAAAAAAAAAAAAAACAACAACAACACCGATATGAAATAATATGTATGATTAAATAAAATTGTCATAATTTATGAAGGTTTGCATTAGGATATTGTTGATTAGGATTGTTTACCTCTGATTTATTACCTTGTTTACCTAGTGGATGAAAATCAAATGTTTGTAAATCTATCAGAGCCGGCCGCGGTGGCCGAGGGGACTAAGGCGCTCCAGTCACGGTCCGCACGGCCACTACGGTCGGGGGTTCGAATCCCCCCTCGGGCATGGATATTTGTGCCGTCCTAGTTCGTAAGTAGTTCATAAGTAGTTTGTAAGTTTAGGGACTGATGACCCCGTAGTTAAGTCCCATAGACTTTACAAACATTTGAACATTTTTTTGAAATCTATCAGACCAAACTGCGTGGTTATCAGTCCGTAGCTTACAAACTACTTAAACCTAGGTAAACTAACCTAAGGACAAACACACACAGACAGACACCCATGCCCCAGGGAGAACTCGAACCTCCACGGCAAACAACCACGCGCTCCACAGCGAGACGCTTTAGACCGCTCGGCTACTCCACCGCGGCACACATACGAATATCGTTCGCTTTTGCGATGAAGCTCATTTTCATTTGGGTGGGTTTGTCGATAACAAATAATTGGAATAATTGGAACATTTGGGGGGGGCGGAGAATCGGCATTTCGTGATCGGCAAGTCTCTTCCACCCTCGATGCGTTACTGTGTGATGTGCAAGGTCCAGTCACGGAATAAGCGGTTGGATATTCCTTGATGGCATTGTGACTATCGAACCGTATTTGAAGGTAGGAATGCATTGTCTCGCGGCGATAACTTTGAATAAAAAGTTCTCGGGTTTCCGTTCGCGTCAGGAGGTTAAAACTCCACGAGCTTTCGGCCAAGCACTCCTTGTCCATTGTCAAGTGGTATTGATTGCCTAGTGGCTGCAAGTACGGGCTTATACACACTAGCTGCCGGCTGTGACGTCACTGGTGCTCCGCGACATCGCCATATATGGGCATGGTGTTCAATGCCCCCTTTTTAACTGCGTGATCGCTGGATCCCACGCCGTGCTGAGCTGCAGGCCGCCGTCTCTGTTAAGGTTGTTATGTCTTAATTTCGATGGCTTCTTTAATAATACTGTCCCAGAAGCCGTTCGTCCGAGCCACGACGGCAGTTTCATCGAATTTGATGCGATGATCGTTTACTAAAGCATGCTCAGCTAAAGCAGATTTGTCTGGGTACCGTAAACGATAAAACCTTTCATGTTCCTTCCTTCGTTGTTCATAGTTCGTACTGTTTGTTCGACATAAGACTGGACACACTCGCAAGGTATCTTGTAGACCCCAGGTTTTCTGAGACCTACTACGTCTTTAACTGGTCTCAGTAATTGCCGGATTTTCGTCGGGGGCCTGAAGACTGATTTTATCTTGTGTCTCTTCAACAGGCGGCAAAAAAGCAAGTTTCTTTCCTTCTTCCTCGTCAGTGGTCTTATTGTGTTTCCTTCCTGAGATCGCATCACTTATTTCACGATCTATGGTTTCCAAATGACAAGCCAAGATCGCAAACTAACAATTTATTAAGGGACGACCGGTTTCGGTGCACTGTGTCACCATCATCTGGTCATATATATGTTATAATCTGGTCATCTTGTTAAAAAATTGGGTATAAAATAACAAGTGCAACATTGCACTTAGTCACTATATAAAAAATACATAAGTTAAAAATACCATTTTGTAGGCTGTCATGTTTTTAACTTGTGTATTTTTTATATAGTGACTAATGGTATTTTGTAAGCTGTCATGTTTTTAACTTACGTATTTTTTTTATATAGTGACTAAGTTCAAAGTTGCACTTGTTATTTTATACCCAGTTTTTAACAAGATGATCAGATTATAACATATATATGACCAGTTGATGGTGACACAGTGCACCGAAACCGGTCGTCACTTAATAAATTGTTAGTTTGCGATCTTGGCTTGTCATTTGGAAACTATAAAACGAATTGATCGCCTCCAGACCAGACAATGTCAGGTAATCTTATTTCACGATCATTGTAGCCATTATTCCTTAAGACCTTGCATAGATGTTTCAACTCATGGGGCAGGTTATCGGCGTCTGATATTGTTTTTGCACGATGTGCCAAAGTTTGCAATACAGTGCGCTTCTGCGTATTTGAAGGTGTATGATGAACAGCAATCGGTCATAAATATCGGTTGGTCATCGCAATCTAGAGACGCTGAGCTGTACGGGTCATTGCTGTTGCTGACGACACGCCGGTCAAGACTAGCGGAAAGACATCCAAGAAGCCTGGCAAGGCGCAGCAGAACATTTACGTCACCAGAAGAAGAAGCGTAAGAGGAAGGGTACCTACGCCATCTAAGGGGCTGAAGTAGGTGCATCCTGACACCGGCATCTCGTCGAAGGCGACGATCATCATGAACCGTTTTGTGAACGACATTTTCGAGCGCACTGCTGCCGAGGCGACGCGCCCGGCCCACGACAACAAGTGGTCGACCATCACATCTCAGAGATGTGCGGCTCTTGCTGCCTGGCGAGCTGGCCAAGCACTCCGTGAGCGAGGCACCATGGTGGTGACCAAACACACGAGCTACTGGTGTGGCCTTCTTTCTGAAGCCAAAGCCTCTGTCTGAAAAGTAAACCTGCGGAAAAGTCACTTACCGATTTTTCTGAAATTTGGACTGTGGTGTCGCACAAGTACAAAGTGCGCGCCACTTACTTTCGCCGCGCGCCGCCATGCACGCACGGCGCGGCGTTCTCACGACGACAGCCACGAGCGCCCTCTGCGACAACTCCGCTCGTGGCCACCACTGAAGGACATCGGCCACTTCGGACGGAGATAGCAACCAGTTAGGACCTTCGTAATCAGATAGGCACCATTGAAGACTTTGCTATCGTACAGGCACTAGGCAGGCCTCTAACAACTATGTATCAACATTCTGCAGTACTATGTAAAAGTTAAGTATTGTTACATTCTGTGCAATATATATCTCTTTCTAATTTACTCTAGTGTTTATAGTTTCTGGCTGCTCCCCTCCGTACCTGCACCAGCGTGCTATTTTTGTTACTGTGTCGGTCTCGTTCCACTCGGCCACCGACACCTACGACGAGGCTGGGACACAAAAGCGGCGATGAAGTTGGGACACAAAAGCGGCGACGAAGTTGGGACACAAAATGGACATCTTATAATATATATAAAAAACTAAGAGTCACGTATTTTTTTAACGGCGGTAAAACATATTCAGGGCCGGTTCATCCATCTCTCGTTAATCTTCTCGTTAGTAAACGAGAATATGTCTTTAACGTCCAGTTAAATGTGCTCGTTAAATGCATTGCGTTTGTCATTGCCAGATACACCTCTCGTTTACTAACCTGGAGAAAACGAGAAGGTGCTATGTATTTCGACCATGTTGGCAATAGAAACAAATGAAAGTGCCGTCTGAATAAACAGCTGCAGACATTTGTTATTTGGCGCTATGGCAAACAAACGTGAAAGAAGCTCGAATTTTACAAGAAGTTAGTGCGAGAGTCTTGTATCCTTAATAGAGAAATATAAGGACACATTGAAATTAAAAAATAATAATAATTTAAAAAAACACACAGACGGGAGGAAAAGGAAGTGACATTGTGATTGTGGAAAATGAATTCAATGTTGCTCATGGAACATGTAGAAAAGCAAAAGTGCTAAGTACGATAGCATGCTGCCAAGTGCGTAGTATCTTAGTGCAAGCAATAACTTGCACATAAGCTAAAGTGCACTATTCCTGTAGATCGGAGGAAGATAATCACATTTTAGACCTTACACTAGGCGCAACAGGCATAAGTAAATAATAAATAAGCTTGCAGACATAAATAATGTATTCTGTTTTCTATTAAGACTGATAACTTACAAAATACGTGACTATCTGTTGGACTCTTCAGACGGTCGTGGAGTTTTTTCCTGCAGCGTTTCATAAGTGACTTTTCGAAGACGAAATCGAGTAACAAATTTTGCATCATCCCAGCAATCAAAATGATTTGGACGTACATAAATACGTCTAGGATGCCTTATATGGGCAATGACCTCTAGATCGTCCAAAATATTGACGTCGTCGTAATTTTCAACCAAATTTCTTATTCTAACCATTTTCATCATAACGATCCTCACTGAACTAGTCGTTACCCATAAGTGTGTATTTTGATATCGCAACAATAATTTTAAGGTTATGTTGCATATCTGCAATACATCAAAATCATCTAATCGCTACTGACATGGATGGTGCGAGAAATATGACGATACAATTTTCTAATAAAGCTGCTCTCCACACTAGTTTTTCATAAATGTAGTGCCTCTGTTATTTTGTTTGATAAATCGGTCTTTGTCACGTGAATAGACTATATTGCGGTATTTTAGCGCTTTGGAATCCTATCATTTTCATACAGATTCTAACGTAACTGGTCATTAGCCGTGTGACGAGCATAATTTTACTCGTTAACTTAACGGCCAGTTTGAGGCCTTTTAACGCCAGTTTAACAAATAACGGTACATTGACAAACGCAATTCTCCGTTAACGACAAGTTAATTTAACTGGAACTTAACGAGACATTGACAATCCGGCCCTTAATGGTTTAAGCGGTCTCTCCAAAATGGGGGCTAAAATGGAAAAATTGCGGTAACTTAGAGATTAGCGAAGCGATTTTAATGTTTTTGTTATGAAAGTATCTTTTGATAAAAGGCGAAAATCTGTCTAGTTATATTGGAGGGGAGAGTCAAATTTGGGGGCCAGCTATCCCGAAAGAGATAAATTCTTTTCTACAAAAATTAGTTGTGATTAAATCGAATCAATTCCAAAGAAAGCAAGTGCAGACAAATGTGAAAATTAAAGAACTATCAGTTTAATAAGTCATGGCTGCAAAATATTAACACGAATTATTTACAGACGAATGGAAACACTTGTGGAATCCGACCTCAGGGAATATCAGTTTGGGTTTGGGAGAAATGTAGCAACACGGGAGGTAATACTCACCTTACGACTTATCTTAGCCTAAGGACAGGGAAACCTACGTTTATAGCGTTTGTAGATTTGGAGAAAGCTTTTGACAATGTCGACTGGAATACACACTTCAAAGGTGGTAGCAGGAGTATAAAATATAGGGAGCGGAGCGTTATATTCAACCTATACAAAAACCAGACAGTAGTTATTAGAGTCGAAGGACATGAAAGGGATGCAGAGGTTGGGAAGGGAGTAAGACAGGGTTTTAGCGGTTCCCCAATGTTGTTCAATCTGTACATGGAGAAATGGAATGCAAGGAGAAAATTGGAGAAGGAATTAAAGTTCAGGTAGAAGAAATAACAACTTTGCGGTTTGCCAATGACATAGTAATTTTGTCAGAGACTGGATCTACACCAGCAATTAAATAGACTGGACAGTGTATTGAAAGGGAGATATCAGATGAACATTAACAAGAGTAAAACGAGGGTAATCGAATGTAATGTCCTAAAATAAAGCGATGCTGAAGGAATTAGATTAGGTAATGAGACAATAAAAGTAGTAGAAGGGTTTTGTTATTTGGGTACCAAAATAACTTCTGATGGGCGAAGTAGAGAAGATATAAAATGCAGAATGGCTATGGGAAGAAAGCGTTTCTAAAAAGCGAAATTTGTTAACTTTCAATATTAATTTAAATGTTAGGAAGTCCTTTCTACAAGCATTTGTCTGGAGTGAAGCATTATACGGGAGTGAAACGTGGACGATAAGGAGTTCAGACAAAAAGACGATAAAAGCTTTTCAAATGTGGTACTACAGACGAATGATGAAAATTAGATGGGTAGATCACGTATCAATGAGAAGGTGCTTAACCGAATTGAGGAGAAAAGAAGTTTCTGGCATATCCTGATTAAGAGAAGGGATAGATTAGTAGGACACATTTTAAGGCATCAAGGAATTGTCAACATAGCATTAGAGGGAAGTGTGTGGGGTAAAAATCGTAGAGGAAGACCGAGGGACGAATACAGTAAGCAGATTCAAGAGGATGTAGTTTGCCGAACGTATTCTCAGATGAAGAGACTTGCACAGAGCAGGGTAGCGTGGAGAGCTGCATCAAACCAGTCTGTGGACTGAAGACCACAACATCAACAACTAATCGAAGTAGAATCTATTAAAACTTCAAAAGGGGTAAACAACCCTTATATTGTGATTCTTGAGTTTCTCCCGGCGTATTTGATAATCAAAATATCCACGGGTGTACTGCCGGTCTACAGTGTCCAACGGGCCCTTATATTGCCGGACTCGTTTGATACTGCCCAGGAAACTCCTTGTGAATCTATATGTTTGAACTGCTTCATCTCTTTAATACACGGGTATTTAAAGTCGCTGACTCTGAATCCGTAATCACAATCTCAAAATTCGAAACTCTAATCAAGCAGCGGGAAAAGATGTAGATATGGCCATGCGAACTCCACGCGATACATCACTAGCAACGCTAACACCGGCAGTTAACATCAATAAACATTTCCAACATGTTTTATAAATTTTATTCGCTATTATTTCAAAACTATATTTTAGAGTATTTTGAAAGTCGAATTACTGCCTATTCAAGCATATTTTCGAGTTTTCGTCCGATATGCTGAATCAGTCATATTGAATTTTGAGAATCTGATTTCAAATTCGGATTGAGTGACTTTAAATATCGGTGTATTAAAGAGCTGAAACATTTCAAAAATATAGATTCACCAACACGGCAATACAACGCTTATTTACCCCTCAAATATTTACATACAAAAAATACTTTTTCCTAATTATCTTCCTTTTTAAGTTTTAACAGATCCTACTTCGAATTAAACAAAACTAATTTTGTAACAAAAAATTAGTCTCTCTTGGGGCAATTGGCCTCCATATTTTCACTCCCCCTTCAATATACTTAGGCCGATTTTCGTATTTATATAAAAAATCAATAAAATCGCTTCACTAAGCTCTACGTTAGCGCATTATTTCAATTTTAGCCGCAATTTTGGAGAAGACCTTTCAACCCTTAAATATATTTTATCGCCGGTAATAGAACAAAGAGAAAACCGCGTTCCTTAGTTTTTCATATATTATATCAAGATTTAAAAAAAATAATAAATAAGATCAATAAAAATAAATAAATAAAAATAAAATAAAATCTGAAAATGACGCTGCTGTGGGCTTACTTGCGAGTATCAATAAATGGCACGCTGTACATCAATAGGATGAGGCTTGTGACGCTGGTTTGTCAGGTTTCAGGAAGGAGAGTACTTTCAACACTTTCCACTGCACTGGGCAGTAACCTTTGTAGAGCAGGAGTGGGCAATTTTTTTGGCTCGGGGCCCACATTACACACGTTGAGGTTAGCGGAGAGCCGCTCTTTCCATATGCTTTCATTAGTTCGCTTTGTATTTCCAAAAGATATAATTGCAACATAAAAACAAAAAAATATAAAGAAGCTAGTAATACTGTTCTTCAATTTAATTTATTTGGCTAATTTCATAAAACCTCCAAGTCTGATGTGACAAATTCATCCCATCACACTTTTGGACATTCTCTGGAATCGGGAGTGAGATTGTCAGTTAAAATTCCCATCACAGCCTGCAAGTTAGTGTCTGTTAAAAAACTTCGGTTTAGATTTTTTTAGATCCAAATACGTAGAATGTTTTCCCAGCAAATTTCTTCATACATGGAAATTTTTCAGTTGACAATGATTTGTAAAAGTCAACTAACGTCACAGCATTAAACATTTGGTTCATTGTGTGATCTGCCTGCATGTCAGTAAGTTCAAGTTGTAGCTCCTCCAGTGCTATGTCGACATCAGTAGTGATATAACAGCAGATTGAACTTTGGCTCAATTTTCTTAAAGTCCATAAGCCTTCTTATGAATTCAGCCTCCATACTATGCAGCTGATGTCTAATATTACCAGAAACACTTTTTGGTACGTTATATTTTCCTAGTAAATCGAAATAACAAGAAGTTCCTTCATTTGTTTGCCTTGCAAATAGATATAGTTTTGATTTGAACGCTTTTACATATGAAGAGTGGAAATGATAAAGGTGCTAAGTGCCGAAAATGAAATTGTTGAGGAAACGAAAAAAATCTGCACATCTCTGTGAGAAATGGATATTTATTTCTAACAAAACACAAATTAACACTTTACAGTGCTATACAAATGTTGACAAAGGTTTTACTACTTATGTTTTATGCAGAAGGGTGTAGGTGGAATAGGTTTTGTCAAAGCTAATACATCTAAGTGCCACGAGGCAACATTGACATTATGGAGGTAACAGCTGTAAGAAAAAGTCCTTGTTGTTTTCGTTCATGTAATTAGTAATAGTGGAAAAATGGTTTTCGTATTTGGTGCCAGTGGAACAGTAGCTAGAAGTTTTATCAGTTCACAGCTCCAGTGTATTTCATTGTCTAGCCGAGTGGCTATCCCCTGGGGTACGGCCCACAGTCTCATGACCACCAGCCAGTTAGCTACGCTGTCGTAGCCTCGGCCCCTAAACTTTGAAGGGTTGTAGCTCCCAAACTAACAGTGATAGGAATGTAGTTTAAATTGATCTGGACGCAAATGGTTTCAACGAATCCAATGCACGATAGAAAAAACTATTGTTCCATTTAAAAAATTATATCTTTGTGCTGTAACTCTTTGGAAAATGATACAATAAAGTACGTTCATAGCTCCGCAGAGATTGTAACATTTCTTGTGTTGACCTACCGCATTAAAATTTCCCGTCACCTATTATTTTATAAGTTACAGAGGCAAACACACTTAGTGAAACATCCTGTATATCCATTAGCAGAGCAGGCCCATCTGGACATAGGATTAGTGCAATCTCTTTGGGTCAGTAGCAAGTACAAGGAATGACTGGAGCACATAAATCTGTTAGCAGAGTATTGGCGGGAAGACAGATCGGTTAGCAGTGAAAAACCCCGTAAGTCAAAAAATGGCACTTACATCCTTTATCATTTCCACTCTTCATATGTCCACACACATTTATTGTAGAAATGATCCTTTTACCTGCAATGTCTCATTCAGCTCATTCAATTTTTCTAATATATCAGCTGTAAACATCAGGGGAGTAGATAAATCAGAGTTAGAGCTATATTGAGGTGCCCTCGCACAGTTGTCTGGTGTCAAAGCTGTGACGCCGCCAACACCCCCCGCCCCCCCTCATAAAACTAACTTACGAAACATTTTGTGGGTAGTTGATAAAAGAATGAACCGTTATTGAAAAAGATTGTAGACATGAAGAGCAGTCTTTTCTGTTATACGTTGAAAATGACTGGCGTTCACCTCCCGAAATACTGTCTGTTGTCGAAGACGTTGCCCAGTTATATATATTCCCGTAAGTTATTTGAGCATATCGTACAGAATAAGCCAAATTTTCAGAACAAAAGTAATCTCTGTAGGGATTAGTAAATTAGAAATACCTTCCGGACTACCACATCTGGCTCAAGTCATCAGTTGTCAGCAATCGTAAAAAAACGTAAGCCTTCAGACAAATGACATAGGAGGGGAGACCAGGGGAATGGGACACATTAAGAGAAAGAACTTTTTTTACCTTATTAAAAGTGTGTTTTTTTCGTAGAAAATAATACCACAGCTTCGCCATTTAATACCACTTATTATAATTTTTCAGCCCTGTGTTTTGTTAAGTTTTATTGTTAAAAATATATTGTCAAAGTATACGCAGTGGCGCCAGTACCATGGGTTCCGGGGTAATGACGCCATACATCTGAAAATCAAGGATAAACCTACGCGAATGAGTACTAGCAAATAAGTATTACAATTGTTCTAATTTATTCTTATCACTCTACTGTATTAGACATTTAGAAGGCTACAAGTACTTATGGATGTAAAATTGGAATGAAAGTAGATTTTATAATTTAGACTTGATTAACAGACCGCAAAATTCAGAAATACGGTTTTTGGCACCTCAAAACTACTACATTCTGCAAGTGCTCATTTCACAAAATGTATGCATCTGCATTACACTTCATTTTGCCTAAATTCCCCACCATGACGTCTTTTCCCCAGTTGCAAAATATGGCTAAAAACGTCAATTTTGCGAAACAATTAGGTTAGAGATACGAAATCGACGCTAAATATCTACAGATTACATTACGAGTATTAAAAAGCACTGAAAGCCTATAGAGGTACTTATTTCAATAAAACACAAACTCCAAAATTTTATCCAAAACGTCGAAACTAACAATTCCTTTCACACGATTAATATCTGTCAAAACAGGAGGAATTTAATCTGTTTGCTATACAATGCTGGCACTTTAGCCATGCGTGCGTGCAGATGATCAGCATCTGTGGTATAAATTATACACGGAAGTAATAAGGTTGTGGTGTCATACATTTGTTCTCGTTTAATCACGCTCGTTAAAAAAATATATTTGTCTGTGTCACGAACAAGTTCGCTGCCCTACTGTAGTAATACAGTTAGAAGATCACTGATGTTGGTAGCAGCAGTAAACATAAGACACGGTGGCCTTCGTTACACGCTAGGCAAGCCTCGCGGGCTACTTTAAACAGCCTGTGGAGCGTGTTTCTGGCTGGAATTCAACAACTCCTGTTCATTGTTACTGAACGTTGGGTGGTGGCTACCTGAGCAATTATTATTGTTATTATTATTATTATTATTATTATTATTTTAATTTGCAAGATTTACGTGGTGAAAGTTGTGCGTGACATTTACCAAGGCCTCTCACGAAGGCCACCAATAAGACACTCGAGACAAAGTGTTCCGACAACAAGAAAGAAGTCAAAGCTCAAATAAGCATCGATTACAACTTACAGACACCCGCGTACCTCTTGTTGGCAAAGTTTTCAGTCTAAGTCTCATATTCATTAGGCCTACACAAATTATTGTCAATTTTTAATTTTAGCACAAGTGACAAAAAAAGTTCTCTGGAGGGTGGTTTGAACCCCCTCGTCGCCCCCCTTATCTTACGCCCCTGGTAAACATCATCTGATATATACACTCCTCACATTCTATTTTTGTAACAAAATGCTGAAATATCTCACACGTGTCTAGAAATAAGATAATTTCATCCTGCAATGTCCAGACTTATAAATACATTCCCCATGCTCAACTACCTCACAGTGCTATGATAAATTACATCTTCATACTTTGGACCACACATCCTCAAGAAGAGATCTTAATTGTCTGTAATGGAGTACCCTTCCTGTGATTGTGTCCACAACACAATAACAGGACGTAGTTCCCATCAGCCTAGACGTCAAGCTTGAACAAAGCGATTAGTGGGATCCACCGTGCCCGGAGCATAATCCTGTACGCCGGGGACAATTGTCTGTGTAGATAGAATCTGTACTGTGTTGCGTATGACGTCCATCCTAGTCGAAATGTTTGCTCTAGCGGGGAAGGAAACATCATTTCAAGAGTGGAAATGCTAAAGGATGTAAGTGCCATTTTTGGAATTTCGGGGTTTTTCACTGCTAACCGATCTATGTCGTCACGGCAATATTCTACTAAGAGATTTATGTGCTCCAGTCATTTTTTGTAGTTGCTGCAGACTTCGAAAGATTGCACTAGTCCTATATCCAGATGGGCCTGCTCTGCTAACGGATCTATGTGCCACTGGCTTCTGGCGCTAGCCGAACAGCAGTCTGTAGTCACAACACTATTGTTTTGCTTACTGTATCTGTTGCTTGTTATCTAAAATGATGTACCATGTTAATAATGATAGTATGAATGCCAATGATTTTAGTGGTGATGGGAGTGTTGAGAAGTGTTCAGGAAGAAACAGGATAAGGCAAGATTAAGCGGAACGTCGTACCTTACGCAGAAGAAGCAGAACAGGATGGGAAATTGCTGCAAAACAACCGTCATCTTTACAGGTTAGTTCTGTTATATATATAAAGTAAAGTTGTAGCAGGTTGATGTACATATTTTTCGTTTGTTTTGTGTTTAATTGTTCAGTTGATATGAAAACTCAGCTCTCAGCTCTTTGAAGAATACCACTAACTTCACGTGAACCAACAAGATTACTTGATGGGGCTTATAGAGGTTTTTCTTACTCAAAGACGACGCCCTCGGACCGATAATGAAGATGCAGAGAGATAAAAGGCAGTCAACTCTCTTCTACACACTTCTCGATGAGACAGGAGACCTCAAAAGAGTATTCAAAGCTACATTTTTAAATACGCTTAATATGTCTGCTAAAAAAATCAAACAATTGCTACGAAGAAAAAAATCAGGTTCTGAAGTTTTCAAAGACACAGCTTTCTTTGATTAAAATAAGCAAAGAACAGCCTAGCATTGTGTCCTGCAAAAGAAGTTTTTCCGATCTTATTGCTTGGGAGAATGAAGAAGGGCAAGACAATGAAATATACTGCAGCTGTGGAATTGATAAAACTTCTAGCTACTGTTCCACTGGCACCAAATAAGAAAACGATTTTCCACTATTATTGATTACGTGAACGGAAACAACAAGGACTTTTTCCGACAGCTGTTACCTCCATGTCAATGTTGTCTCGTGGCACTTAGATCTATTAGATTTGACAAAACCTATTCCACTTACACGTTTCTACATAAAACGCTAAGTAACTTTTTGATTTTTCAACATAAGTAGAAAACCCTTTGCCAATATATATATATATATATATATATATATATATATATATATATATATATATATATATATATATATATTATTGATAAATATGAAGCATTGAATTAAAATTTGTGGTGCGGCTAAGAATCGAAACCGGACTTCCACGCTTACTAGGCATACGTCTTAAACTTTTTTCCGGGCATCCATCCACCCCTTTAGCCCGTCCTTGCGCTCGCCAAAGGTCGCCTTCTTCGGCGTCGGCTTCAGTGGCCTTGTATTTTCAACAGAAAAAAAAAGAAATTTCTTTCTCGCAAGTATAGTAATGTACTTAATCTCTTACTTCTGTTCCCATTTTGATTAAGTATGTTGTTATGATGCACTCTTCTTTCCGTCTTGTGCGGCGAAGATGCTCGGATATGGTTTGCGGTGCATCTCAAGCTACAAATTTCGTTTCCCTTTTTTCCTTTTTTTTGCATCGATATGAAAACAAAAATTAAATAAGTATAAAAATAAATAGCTATCTTCTTGGCGTAAAATGAAATAAAAAGATAATAAATAATATACCTAAATGAAACTGTACCGTTTAATTTTTCCCTCCCGTTGTTCTATATTATTATTCGTTTTAGATAATTTGCGTACTTCTCTTTATATTTTCTGTGACGTTCAAGCTGGTGATGTTCTATCAGCAGGTACATCCAATAATCTTCTTTATTCTTTGACTTGTTTGTTAAAATGTAATAAACAGTCTGGCCTTTGACCCAGTTGACTGATCTGGAGAATAAATATCCCACAGAGATGTGCAGCTTTTTTCGTTTCCTCGACAATTTCATTTTCGGCAATTAGCACCTTTAGCATTTCCACTCTTCATTTCTCGGAGGATTTTTGGCAATGTCTTGTCGCGCCGCAGAAAATCCTTTGGCGGGCCACATACGGCCCGAGGGTCGCTATTTGCCCACCCCTGTTGTAGAGAATGGCAAAGGTTCCGTGATAGGTTCTGGAACATTCTTTGAGGCGGCGACAGCTCTAACAGTGCACATCCCTTTTCCCTCTCGTAAACGCGACGCTACCGCCAGCTGTATGTGTAGGCCTACACGTCGCTGTTCCGTGCCTCCGGTCACCTCGACGTGAATCCGGCAGCATGTGTGACACACACGAGGTGCCTGACCTAGTGCACGGCGTGACGCACCGTCCGCTTTGGCACGCCACGTTACTTAACGACCACCGGCAGCAGGCAGGGCGCTGAGTCACCCACACAGATGTGCTCCAATGCAATGCCGGCAGCTTCCCAGAAAGCGCTTTCTCGTCTCGTCTGGCTCGCCACCACCAGCTGATCGGCATTCTGGGGCTAACGCCGCGTAATACTCTAACTTCTGACCTGCATAACGCCAGCGAGTTTATTCCGTAGACATACACCCCGTTTACATGGGCTCCCAAAACCGGATTTCGTAAACCGATTTCCCAATTCCGCTTTTGGTTGGTCATGTAAACCAGGGCCGGCGCAAGGCACGTGCGAAACGTGCGGCCGCACGGGGCGGCACTTTCCGAGGGGCGGCAAATCTGCCTCAACTCCCTCCCTTTTTTTTTTTTTTTTTTTTTTTTTTTCTTTTGACAAACTCAACATTCATGCCCAAGAGGAGATTTGAAACCAAACCTCGGAGGGAGCGTCTTCGGGAACTGCAGCATGGCATGACGCCTCGACTACCTGCCGGCTGACCCTGTTGAACAAGGAGAGTGAGGAGGGCTAATTTCTTCCTCGCCACTATGGCAGCACCGTCGTGTTTACGCCGGAAGAGCAGAGAGGGGGAAGCAGTCTGGCGTACACGCCAGTATTCTATGAGTGGACCGCTGCCAGCCTGTTGCACGCCATGCGTTTACTCACAACAAATTTTGCAGAAGACGAAACCTAATTTGGAAATTCGAATGCAATGTTCGATACTGCGATTATGTGTTAATTCTGAAGCAATTTTGATAAGCCCTTCAATGGCAGTTTCAGATTTTTTTATTCTTCCTGCATTATGGAAATAAATGGTTGAACATTACTACAGTGAAACATGTCCAACACCTACAATGGCTAGAAGAATTCCGAATGGGTAAATACGCTGCGAGTAATTACAAGGGATAAAGACATTGGTAGTAAGCCTGGCATAAGTTGGGTCTCGACGTATTTTTGAAAATTTATGCTATCCGTTTCTGAATGATAGTCGGACGTTTTGGTTTCTGAGCCATGAAACACCTGTCTCCGCCTGCATGAACAACAATTAAACTCTTACCGGCACTTTTGTTTGACAATACTACTAGCACAGTATCACTTTGCGAACATTTTTTTACTGTATAATGCGTGAATCCATGTTTCAGCTAAGTAAACTACTAGTCGCTTTGATTCTCATGAAAACCTGAGAAAGTATGGTCTTTTAGCAACAATGCCCTCTCGTCCGCACAAAACAAAACGTTAATTTTGACACCTTGTAAAACGGAAATCCATAGACAGAACATTTGAACATTTTTGTAAATTCCCAAGGCTTATTAAAATTAGCTAGATTTCTCCTATCAGGTTTGACTCCGGTTTTGAGCTGGTTCCCAGCGTCTGTTTTGTACAAATCTGTAGAGAATGTCACCAATCAATCGCAATTTTTTTTATTTTTTTTCGGATCTACATAGATTTCGGTCACAGTGTGGCTATTCTCAATGTTTTGAGTTATGATTACATCTATACCGTCATTCTGAACGTAACTGTCAACAGGACGGTTTAGATGTAAGCACATGTTAAAAGGTTTGAGATTGGCCACTCAGTAGCCGAGACCTAGGTAGATCTAAAAAGTAGAAACAATAATTGCGATTGATTGCTGAAACTTCCTACAGATAAAATTCCGCAAAATTTCTGTGTTAAAACGAGGGAGGGGGGGCGGCAATTTAGCAGCTCGCACGGGGCGGCACTTGGGCTTGCGCCGGCCCTGATGTAAACACTCCCAAATCGATTCTGGAAATCCGCTTCTCTAAAGCGGTTTTCCAGATCCACAATCGATTTTCGTGCCCATGTAAACGCAACCGTTTTTGAAGTGTTCTTGGCTTGTCAGATTGTGAATTCTTGTTAAGAATTTTCGGAACTGAATCAGCTGTTTTTCTGCCGCCATATTTAAGTGGGCTAGGAAATCCGATTCAGGCTATGCCATGTAAACGCGACAGCGAAAAACGGTTTACGAAAATCGGCTTTCGTCTTCCGGAAGATGTGTTCCACGTAAACATAGTGATACATTACTCAACGAGTTTGAATTTCATAGAGTAGCTAACACACGACTTACAGCGCTCTTTGCGGAAACTTCTGTAAACTTAGCCGCCATATTTTTGGTGGTCACTACACTTGAGAGAAGTATGTCTATTGTATGTTGTTGTTGCACTTGAAGTGTTGTAAAAAAAAAAAAAGAAAAAAAAGAAAAAAAAGGTAAAGCACTCAACAATATGAAAATTGGTTTGAACACCACAGTGCTTTACTAGGCATGGTCCTGTTTGGAAGTGGTATGCCGTTGCCTTCCTCCGACCTTCGAACTGACTTACCCAGCCAGTTATAGGGGGACCTACAGTTTAACTTGGGTTCCGAACCACGGTGCTACTCGGTATTTTTCACATGAGCAACACTGCCAGAGGTGAAAGAAGTGGAAAGTGACAGATAAAAATCCCAGGACCTGGAGGGGATCGAACCCGCGACCTTTGGATTTGTAGTCTGGCACTCATTTATTGTGTACTGCCCATACCATTTTTGCTGATGAAGTATAATCAAAATGTGTTTAGCATTTAAATGCACCAATCGAAGTAATAAAACAACAAGTACTTCGTCCTAGAACATCAGATGTTTTGCCGTGTTTGATCTCAGTCTGCCTATACTCAGACAAAATTCCTGACTGATGGCACTTAGCTGCTCCAGGAGTGAAGCTTCAGATGAGCTATCCTGCAATTCCCTTGAAGTACACTCCATAAAAAATGCTCAGTAATCTTCCTAGTCTTGGTGTCCAGAATGAAACTTTCACTCTGCGGCGGATTGTGCGCTGATATGAAACTTTCGGGCAGATTAAAATTGTGTGCCGGAACCGGGAATCGAACCCGGGACCTTTGCCTTTCGCGGGCAAGCGCACTACCGACTGTGGTATCCCGACACGACTCACGATGCCGCCCCACAACTTCCGCCAGTACCTCGCCTCCTACTTTCCAAACTTCACAGAAGTTCTGCGGAACTTGCAACACTAGCATTCCACTGCAGAGTGAAAGTTTCATTCTGGAAACATCCCTTAGGCTGTGGCTAAGCCATGTCTCCACCATATCTTTTCTTCCAGGAGTGCTAGTCTTGCAAGTTTGCCGGCCGCGGTGGCCGAGGGGACTAAGGCGCTCCAGTCATGGTCTGCACGGCCACTACGGTCGGGGGTTCGAATCCCCCCTCGGGCATAGATATTTGTGCCGTCCTAGTTCGTAAGTAGTTCATAAGTAGTTTGTAAGCTTGGGGACTGCTGACCCCGTAGTTGAGTCCCATAGACTATACAAACATTTGAACTTTTTTTTTTCTTGCAAGTTTCGCAGGAGAACTTTTGTGAAGTTTGGAAAGTAGGAGGCGAGGTACTGGCGGAAGTAAAGGTGTGGGGCGACATCGTGAGTCGTGTCGGGATAGCACAGTCGGTAGTGCGCTTGCCCGCAAAAGGCAAAGGTCCCAAGTTCGAGTCCCGGTTCTGGCACACAATTTTAATCTGCCAGGAGGTTTCTAGTCTTGATGTGTTTTTGGGATATTTCCTCTTCTGTCACTCTTGTGGTTGACGAAACCACACTGAGCGTCTAAATCTTTCCATTTGTTGTTGACAATACTTGAACGAGCATGGTTGACATGCAAGCAGTGCAAACTGTGTAAGCAGTAGTGACTGGCAGAATTTTTTCACTTGTATATGTTTGTGTTCTTTGCAGCAAATATGTACTTATTTCAGCATGGCAACAACGAAAGTTATTAATGATATGTTATTTAGATGTGGATGCTTTTGTGGCAGCTGACCCAGGCGCATTTTTATTGCAATATTCTCTCGTGACTTTCGTATATGTACTGAAATTTCACGTACCAAACGTTACTTGTTTCAGCATGACAACAATGAAAGTTATTAACGACACATTATTTCGATATGGAATCCTTTTGTGGCAAATGACCTAGGCGCATTTTTAACAGCAGAATTTTGTTGTCACTATCGTCTATGTACGCAAATTTCGTCCACCAAACTAAACCCTTTAACAGCAGTTTTACAAGTTTGTTCACTTAATAGGTTTAGTAAACAATAGCTAAATGTATACTAGACTTTAAGCATTTGTTACAACACATTAACAATAGATGCAAACTTATGGTCATGATTGTTCGTCATAACAAGTACTACTCTCTGTATGTTCCGCAGCTCGTTTAGACGATGTACTTTAAAATGTTTTAATAGATTTTAAGTAATTACAGTTTATTCTACCGATACGCAACTTTTCAACATTACGATGTAAGGGGGTTCTGCTCGCTGCAACATTATTCTCCTGGGGCGTCATGGTAGAAATAAATACTCGTTATGTACAATTTTTCACTTCTTCTTTAATTTGAAACCAAACTGCTTCTCCACCAAAACATTACAAATTCAAACTTGCGTACAACAACAACAACAGAGAGCGACATAGATTCCAAAGCACTTTGCGAAAGCCAGAACTCGAATTCCCCCACGCAAGGCGGTGAGGCAAATATATAACATCGACAATAATGACCTTACATTATGCATTGTTCATAACAATTGAATATACTAATTTACAATGAACAAACACACAAAGAAAACATTTCATGTACACAAAAATAATCACAATATACAATTAAAACTATACATACAATAATTTTACAAGGCACATATCGTTTTAAGACTTAATCACGCTACTTTTTGTTTGACAACAAACCAAAATGTTAAATGTCAATTAATTAGTTAACGAGTACATTATACAAGTTCCTAACATATACTGAACTATCATATATCTCGGCCATTCTGAAAATAGGTTCAAAATCTCACGTCAATCAATATATACAAAGAAATACAATATAGGAATTTCGACTATTACATTAATTAACACAATTAGCTGGTCAATACAACTTGTTTATGAGCATATATACAATGCTATTTATTTTAATGTCTGTATGCAGATACAAAAGTTTTTACCATTCGTCTGTCTATTTATTGAAATAACATACAACGACAAAACTATTGTTTGTAGAACTGTTTGGAAACGTCTTATACAAATCTCTTAAGTAATGGAATCTATCACTTGTTTTAATCACAGTATCACCGAGACACTGTCCTACACTGATCCTACGCTGGCTATTTCGTTTGTAACTTCACATGCAAAATATATCACTATTACACCACACGATTTCGGGTCCGACGCAGACGGTATCGTACGGTTACATTGAGATGAGAGAACCAGGCAGATGGTATCGTATGATAACATTCAGATGAGTGAACCAGCAGTATCGTCACAACTTGCATTGAAATCTTCACAAATATTTTCATAACGGTACTTTCGTAGTTATTGCAAATCGCATCTAACTGATATACTTCGAACTGGAACTGTAATACTGACAGGTTCGTGATATTTGATTACCGCATTTTTAGCTAAAGAGACTAACAGGTCGTCAATTCGCAGCTTCGAAACAGTCAAACGGAACTTGATGCACATCTGTATTCAATAGTCAGTCTTTATTGAAAACGTGGAACTGTAAATAGGTACAATTCTCGAGTGGCATACGAGTTGTCAGCCGATACCCCAAATATCATGGCGGACGCCAGTTCAATTTGCCTCAAACATGGCGGACCTATCGCCACTCTATGAAATTTAAGCTCGTTGACATTACTAGACTGGCAAACGCCCACCTGTGCATGAAGCCTGACGCCGCCATCTTGCCTTACCTCACGTCAAAAACTTTCCTTACGGTACTGTTATGATCTTCTCATACGTTATGACGTTGTAAGTTTTATTCATTGGTTTGAACGTGATTTGCATTTGAGCTAATACTTTTGCAATAATTGAATGTAACTCATAGGCACAGGGCCGGCGGAAGGGGAAATTATCACCTGGGCAAATAATCCATACGGCGCCCCCTACAACCCTTTGGTATTACTGACTTTAAATTTGCTAAGCTACCTTACAGGTAGCTGCTTTTAAAGGATAACTCCTTGAACTCTATAATGATAACTATAAGGATCAATTATCAAACTGAGTAAGATCTTCTTTTGTCAGTTAAATACACAGAGTAAGTTTTGATTAATGTTATATGAAACAATTATTTACACATGAGCATGCAGAATATTCTGCATCACTGATTAGAAATTTACAGAACGATTCAAGAAACAACGGTTTATATAAAATTAAGATTGATGATGTGATACAGCATTTATTTACACATATATACATAAACAACCTTGTTAACTGCGAAAGAGAACACATATATGAACAAAAGAATATACGAATATATTTTGCATTGTACAAAGATTTCGTAATACAAATAATACAACAAGTAATATAATTTTATATCTTTTTTCAGTTTTAATGCAAATTGTCCGTTGAGTTGTTTAGAAAGCTAAGTAAAGTTAACTTTTCGTGCCTTTTCCTCTGCAAAGTCTTTAATTAAAGTTGGCTAATACACATCTAACGAGTAAAAGTCTTATCGCTTTGGTCCACATATCAAGCATCATTGTTGGTATAGAATGTAATTATTGCTACTTATATCAACGGGGAAATAACTTTCTTTGAGCCTGAAGTTCGCCGCCTATCTGAGAGGCCGCCACCCTACCGACCCCAGCCTGCTAAGACGCGACGTGTGTAAACACCTCTTCTCTCCTACATTACGTTACGTAATGTAGGCACACTTACCTGTACTGTGTTGTTATATTCTGGAATATATGTTGATGTCTTGCTGGTTTCCTCATTCTCTGGTTCTACGTTTTCATTTCCATTATAGTCTGTTTCAGGAGTAGGAAAGAATTTCTTCAATGCTGCTGCCTGTTTCTCATTTTGAGCCTCTAATTGTGCTCTTCTTTTTCTTTATACATTTTCGGAAGGCTTTTTTTTCTAACATGTTGATAAAGAACACATTAACGCAACGATTCTTCTACTAAGAGTAGAAATTCAGTAGACAAAAGAAGAGCACGCACACCATGAAGCCGGCAACACATGTACATGACTTCTGATTTATAATTTTCTTTCACGAGACATTTGACAGTACAAACAGGACTAATTTCTTTTTGGTTGCCGATAACTCAATATTGTTTGTGTGCATTGTTAGAGCGGCCGCCATAGCTTTGTCGCAAGGAGTGCAATTGTCGGCATCGCGGCGGTTGCAATTGTCAGAATGTGTTATTGTTGCTCAAAACAATAGCCTTTAGCTTTGTCAGCGGAGATTTTTTATAGACAAATTAGGTGAAGGGATGAAGGCATTTCCTTTAGAGGAGATTCAAGAAGAAACGGGGATTGTTATAAAGACTGAGGCCTCTGGCATGAGGTAGTAACCAATGTTGCTACACAATTTATGTAAAAATTAATTTTTAGTTCACTGTTTGCAATAATATAAATTTAGCAAGGATTTTGGCGCCCCCAAAACTTCCCTAAAATTGGGCGTCTCGGGCGGTCGCCCGGCTCGCCCGGCCCTTCCGCCGGTACTGCATAGGCGTACATTGTCGAATCGTGTTATGAGAAGACCAGGTCGTGTACGGTTAAATTTTACTTACCGTCCAGGCGGCCTCGCGTGATTATGTTGTCATTCATGTGACGTTGCGAATCGCATGACAACGCAAATGTTTCGTAATGAAGTTTCGTTTACCAGGGAAATTAATTTAATGAGTGAACAAGGGATACATACAAGAACCTGTCAGCATTATTTATTTACTTAATTGTCTGTACGAAATACTAATGAACTCACTCGGCGAGGGCTTTCTGCTGTTTTGTTCATGCTGACAACATAATCATGTGAGGCCGCCGGGATGGTAAGTAAAATTTTACCGTTACATACAGTTAAAACAGACTGTAGTTACCTGACAAACATTCAGAAGAATAGACACGACAAACAGCACATTTATAACGGTCATACTATTAAGAAAAAAGCCGAAGTTGATCGAAACTGGGCCGGCCGCGATGGCCGAGAGGACTGAGGCGCTCCAGTCACGGTCTGCACGGCTACTACGGTCGGGGGTTCGAATCCCCCCTCGAGCATAGATATTTGTGCCGTCCTTAAGATTAGCTAGTTCATAAGTAGTTTGTAAGTTTAGGGACTTATGACCCCGTAGTTAAGTCCCATAGACTCTACAAACATTTGAACATTTGATGGAAACTGGTAACATATTAATAAAAACAGAAAACACGACTCATTAGTGTATCTGTCAAAGCAGACTGCAGATTTCGTAAGAACTGCCAAATGGAGAAGAATACGTGTTATTCACGATAAACAACACTTTTATTATGGCTCATACGACTGAAAGGAAATCTGAAATTGAATAAAATTGGTACAAATTAATAAAAACAGCAAATCATTGCAACTAATTACTGTACGTGTCAAAACTTACTCCAGCTGCAAAAATTACAACCATATACAACACATGAATTTCCCAAATGTCAAAAGTCTAAAGACAGATACGTCACTTCATTAGTATTTTTACGACTGTTTTATGTAATAACACAAACGACTGCTTACACGTTTATGGTATAGAAATATGGCGGCGAGACTTCACTGACATCAATGATACTGTATACTGCATTGCCAGTCTATTAATATATGTCTGTGGTTTACTCACCAACGTGCGACGACAGCGCTAATCAAAGTCCGTGCTTAGATATTATCGTTTCAGATATGTGTTCGGATTCGTGATTTCCTGTCAGAGGACATAGTTTGTAATGAATGATGGAAAGGCATCGACTAAAACTGATCTGATATCTGGTGTCCCCCAGGATAGTGTTGTAGGTCTTCTGCTATTCTTTGTCTTTATAAACGACTAGCTTAATTCCCGTTCCTCCGCACGCATAAACTGGATGGTTGTTTCTAGTTCTAAATATAAATCTTCATAAATTTAACTTTCAACATGCTTTCCTAATCAAGTATTTTGATACAACTAGCCACCCCCTATTGCACCATTGATGGCAGAATTCAAAACATCCCGAAACACATATTTATAAATTCGAACCGTGGTTCCAAATCCACATTTTCGCATTTATAGCATCAAAATTTAGTAGCACCCTTGAAACATTTTCCCTTATTTCACCCACGTAATGACTGAATTTTCAAAAATAGAGAAACACTGTTTTCTTAAATACCAATAGAAAATCTAAATCCGAAGTTTCGAATTTCTTGCTTCAAAATCGCCTGAATAGCGACGTATTTTCAAAAAACAGTTCATACCCTATTTCATTCCCTTAGGGATGAGAATATCGAAATATCTCTGATGCCTACAGTGTAGGATAAACAACGCCTACAAATTTCAAGTTTCTATCGTCTGTAGATTCATTTTTCAGCGCCGTTTTCTTTTAGAAACGAATCAAGAACGCGAAACTTCTTTCTTACGCTTTGACATCTTTCTTAGTAGTTTTACTTTTCGAACTGCAATATGCACTTTTTTTATTTTTACGATTGTAGCAAAAAAATAATTGAAGAATGTGCATCAAGTTTCGCTGTATATAACCTCTTTGCTATTATAATGCCAAAAGTCATCGTTGGTCTTCAGTTCGAATTTTATAAAATCTGAAGACTTCCACCCTCTTATAGATAACGACACGGAACTTCTACGGTGTACAACTGGAGACTGTCCTATGACTACACAGAGAGATCGTTCGTCTGTATTGTGTAGCTTTTGCTGACAAGCAAAACATTGACACCCTTATTGAAATCGGTAACTTTCAACTCCCATATCTTCCACCCCGTTATCGTTATCAACCCTCTATCACCATACTGCACAATGTGAGACTGATACCTACTACCACATACGAACACTATTCGTTTGCGATGTGTAGTTTTGGCTGCAGGGTGAAATATAGACACAAACATCTCAATTTTCATATATATTATAGATTTAGGACCAAATATGGGCATCCCTCTTAGGCGTTTTGCTGATGACACTGTCATTCGTCGTCCAGCTAAGTCATCAGAAGATCAACACCTAGAACGCTTTGGATAACATCACGATACCGCAGTTCAGACTACTAACGAAGGTACGAGCTTATGGAATAGGTACCCAAATAGGTGATGGCTCGAAGATTAATTAATTAATAGAACCCAGTACGTTGTCCTCGATGACGAGTGTTTATCAGGCATTAGGATATCGTCAGAGGTGCCCCCAGGGAAGTATGATAGGGCCGCTGTTATTTTCTATCTACATAAATGATCTGACGAACAGAGTGAGTTACAATCGGGGACTGTTTGCTGATGATTCTATGATGTTCAAGAGGGTGTCTTTATTGAATAACTGTAGTAGGATGAAGGATGACTTGGACCAAATTTCTATCCCTTTCAGATCTTGCAGGCACAATTGTGCGGTTCTGATTTCTCTATTTCTTTATGATTCATGCTAGAAAGTTCGGGCCCGCATCACAGAATCGTGGATGGACTGTGGTAACGTGCTTTAGTTCCATGTTTTTACACTATGTGGCACCATCAACGCAAACTTCCAGTACACGTAACAATAGCGACAAGAAAGACTTGTTGACAAGATGTTGCTATCCTTGTTTTGAGATGTGAAGCTATTATATCTCACAACCAGTTAAATAATTGATTTTATATGATCCTGTGATGTTATTATGTCATTTCTTTCCAACGCATGTTACTGTAAAATGGTGCAGATCATAAAAAAATTGTAGTGAAGGCCCAAAACAGACAATTGTGTGGGTACAAAAATTTTGAAAATCATTTATTTTCTTTTTTGTAATGAATTACTGCATGTATTTTTTATCTTAAACCTACCTCTCCATATTAATATCACCTGCAACCTTCGGTCTGAAAGGGATAAGTGGTGTGAGGAATGTCAACTAGCGGTAAATGTAAAAAATGAGTAGCACAAACGATCCCTTAATGTTCGAATACAGCATTAGTAGTGTGCTGCTTGACAGAGTCGCCTCCATTAAATGCCTAGGCCTAATGCTGCAGAGCAGTATGAAATTGAACGAGCATGTAAGGACAGTCGTGGGGAAAGAGAATGGTCGACTTAGCTTTATTGGGAGAATATGGTATTTTCCTGTGTTAAAAATATGGTTCGCATTGTTGTTATTCTGAATGATTATAACATTCAGACAGCATTTTCCTCATAATTCTTACAAAACATCTGTTATTTTTACGTAATTATAGCTTAAAAATCATCAAATTTCACGATTAGATCACGTGATCGAAAACGCTCCGTTATTGGCTGAAGTACTGGTGACGTCATAGAACACCTACAGCGCGGCATCCAGAAGTCGGAGCTGTATTATTGTACGCGTTTCCTCCATTTCGCAGCTTTAAGTTCAGTTTTTTCGTGATCTAAACGCGTTTACAGTTTTTATGCCACAATGGAAGATGGTTATGTGAAGGCTGACAGCGGAAACCTCCCTAAAGTTGATGCAATTATGGTGTCTTCTTTCTTTAAAAACAATCCAAATTTTTATGTGCCAGAAATACGAATCGTGAAAACTGCATTGTAAGTAGCGCATACCTACATTTTAAAGCTAATTATTTCGAGAGATATTTTATGCCATTGGAAAAAAGTACCCTATTTGTTGATGTCAGCAGACTTAATCTGAAGTCACCATATTATGCAATAAAGGGTGAAATTTTATCTTCTATCCAAGCGGCCTTGAGTGATTATGTTGGCAACATCAACACGATAGAAAATCTTTGTCCAGATGTTCTGACCACATAGAATGACTAGATTAGTGTATCGTACAGACCATGAAGTAAATAAATAATGCTGTTCCTGCTCTATGCTTCTTGTATGTACCATTGTCCGGTCAGTAAAAGTAACTGCCCTCGTAAATCAAAGGTTTCACGACAAAATATTTGCGCTCTCACGCGATTGGCTAATGGCGACGTCTCATGATTCTCGCTACTCAGCATCTGTTGCCTACATAGTCACAGGAAGCCGCCGGGATAGTAAAATTTAACCCAGTCAAGCACGCAGCTAAGGGAGTAATTTTATTTAACTACTTCAATACTGGTGCAAAGCGAAACATCAAAACCTATAATATACAGCAAAAATGCCTTGTGTATAGTTATACAATATATCTGTAGTCTAGAACAGGGACAGCGGGTTGCGTCGGCGGTGTTTTCATATCGCTCGTCGGTTGGCAACGCATATTTCGCGTAGCCAAAGGCATGTCACTTGGAATAATATTGTTTACTTACATCAAAATGATCCTCACAGAAATACACACATGAAGTAGCCGCTATTTCATTTGGATCTTTTCGTGCCAGTGTCAACCACTTTTTTTGTACTTGCAAGAACAATTTTTCTGCAGTCTTGACAGATGTATTGATACAGTGCGGAACTAAGCAATATTTGCAGGTCATTATGCAAACGTTAACGCCCAAACACGAGGCCTCGGCCCAAACAATATACAGGTATTTGTTTATTTTACGAGAGCAGCAGCAGCAGCGTGTTGTATGACGTCACAGGCATCACGTGACTCAAATGTAGCGTTTTAGCGGGCTTTCAAATTATTTGAATTTTATTTCTTTATTTTAAAAAAAGTACTGAAATCCAGGAGGTAAAAAAAGCATGTTCGGATCATAATATGACATAATTAACAATTTAAAACGATTTCCAGAAAACAGTCAAATACCCTATTTTGGGAATTTGTGACTCGTCTGTAAAGGAGACCGCATATAAAACGCTTGTACGATCCCGTCTTCAGTATTGCTCAAGTGTCTGGGATCCCCACCAGATCCGTTTAAAGGAGAACATCGAGGGAGATCAGAAGTGGGCGGCGAGGTTTGTAACCGATAGATTCGATAAATGCTTCGGGAACTCAACTCGCAGTCGCTGGAGAGGAGGCGAAGTTCGTTTCGAGAAGCACTGTTGAAGAAATTTAGAGAGCCGGAATCTGGCAGAACGATTCTACTGCGCTGCTTATAATAAATGATGTGCTGCTTATCTGCCAACGATACGCGGGAAATTTTGAAGCTAGCGGGCTATCACTTTGCTCAGAACTAATTTCAAGGAAGAACAAGTACATGTAAAGTAAAAGAAGGGCAACAGTATGAAAAAAATGTATATTTTGTTTAAAACTGTGCATACGTGACGTGTCTGGTCTCACTGCAAGATGTGATCCATTGATAAACAAAATATCTGCTACTAGAACAGAAATACTGCACCTCATTACTGACGGCTAAGATAGTAACAGATAAAAATGTTACCACCTTTTAATCGCCTTGAAAACATGATTAAAAGAGATGAAATAGGGAAAACAATAGAAATTTCATATCCAATAACGGGAATAAGTCATATAAAAATAAACTGTAATTGCAACCTCAGAATGAACGGTGCACGAATTGCTCTGTACATAGTATCAACAGGAGTCGCTAGATTGCAGCACTATAATTTTTAATCGCAATTGCTATCGTGTACTTATAGCCTATATTCGCTACTGCTTTTACTTATGACCTGCACCCTAGAAGCTATTATAGTCGGAATTTCACACTTATTAATCCCCATAGTACCTTAATGACATCCTATCTTCGTTACAAATCGTTTACTGCACAGCACAGAAAAGATTTATAGATATCATCGTTGTAAATCGTAGAGATAGTACCTCCTAGCATTGCTAGATAGCGTTGTGATCGAAAGTTCGAACATTTAGCGAACCGCGATATAAATTGTTCCAACATTTCGAGTCATGTTCAAACCCAGCTCTATAACCGTCGCTGTTGTGTGGCATAACTGGCAAAAGTGCACAGCGCACCCGGACGCACGCATGCGCAGAGCAAAGCTCGAGTTTGACTTACTGCAATGGTCTGCTGCCGCAGCCGGTGCTCAGAGCCAAATGTTCAAATGTTTCTAAATCTATCAGACCAAACTGCGTGGTCATCAGTCCGTAGCTTACAAACTACTTAAACCTAGGTAAACTAACCTACGGACAACACACACACCCATGCCCCAGGGAGGACTCGAACCTCCACGGCGAGCAACCGCGCGCTCCGCAGCGAGACGCTTTAGACCGCTCGGCTACTCCACCGCGGCGCAAGCACCAGGGATCATCGGATTTCGGCTCGGCGATAGGAGACCGAACAAGCCAAGATGGAGTCTCCCAGTCAATAATGTCAGGATTGCTTCGTCACTGTTGTTTCAGTTGCTGCTCAGTCACTCTGTTAAAGAGTAGTCGCTTCTCGGAACTGAATAATATACTGGAGAGCCAAAGAAACTGTTGTAGGCTTGCGTATGCAAACCCAGTTATGTAAACACTCAGAGGACGGAGTCTGGCGCAGGTGTTACATCCGTTACTGCTACTACAACGGCAGGAAGTGGTTTGAACGTGGTGTAACAGTCGGCGCACGAGAATTAGGACACAGCATCTCCGAGGTAGCGATGTGTTGGAGATTCTGCCGTACGGACATTTCACGATCGCACCGTGAATATCTAGAATCCGGTAGAACATCAAATTCCGACACCGCTGCGGTCGGAAAAAAATACTAGAATGAGACGAACGATGTCTGAAGAGAATCGGTCAACCTTACAGAAGTGCAACCCTTCTGAAAACTGCTGCGGATTTCAATGCTGGGCCATCAGCACGTATTCACCGTGTGAACATTTCAACGAAAAATCATCCATATGGGCTTTCGAAGTCGAAAGCCCATTCGTGTACCCTTTTCGACTGTATGACAATAAGGATTACGCCTCGCCTGGGTCCGTCATCACTGACATTGGACTGTTGGTAATTAGAAACATGTTTCCTCGTTGTCGAGTCTCGTTTACAATTATATTGTGTGAATGGACGTGAACGGGCATGAAGGAAACATCATGAATACATGAACCCAGCATATGAGCAGGGGACTGTTCAAGCTGGTGGAGGCTCCGTACTGGTGCGGAGTGTGTACATATATAGCCCAGACATGGAGGCCATGATATGTCTGGATACGACTCTGAAAGGTGACACGTAGATGCGCGTCCTGGATGATCAACTGTATCCATTCATGTTCATTTCGCATTACAACAGATTTAGACAATTCCAGCAGGCCAATGCGACACCCCACACGCTCCAGGCACACTCTTCTGAGTTTAAACACTTCCGCTGGTACCAATGTCCCCAGAAGTGAGCATTATTGAGCATATCTGGGATGAGATTCTTCTAGCTTCTTCACGCTTTCTCGGCGAATATGTTGTATATAGTCTTCAGGGGTTTGCCGCCGGATAATGTGTAAATCCCACAATATTTCTTCGGAGCAACTGTCCGACATCTTCAGGTGGTTGCACCTTGCTGATGGCCAAGTACGACTGACGGTATCTGCATATGGGCGCCGCTGAATATACAACATGCTCGCGAGGACTGTGCAGACGCGCAAATTACGCATACGGAATAATTTGCCGATAGAGGGCGTCGATCTAAAGAGCCATCTGCAGGGAAAAAAATCGCATTGACGTGTTTTACGGCCCACTTCAGATTTGTAGTTTTATACGTTTCTGCAAACATTTTGGACCAAAATAATAATCTATATAATGAAAAAATATGGTGATAAGATTGCCACTCTACTATTGTGGTAATATCTATGCACCCAACACCTAATATTCTTTCTGACTGTATTTCAACAAACAGCCAAAATTATATGATGTTTGAGTTTAGCTTTAACAAACATACTCTTTTTTGAACTGTACCTCTTTGATCTATCATTTTAATATCTCTCCCATATTTTCGTTATATTTTTCCGTTAAAATAGAATTACCGCACTTATTCCGTTTGTGATTTTAGCTGTAAGAGAAAACGTAGTCACGGTTTGAAATATAATATTTGCTCTTTATTTTAGTGCAGAACAGTGTAACATGAACGAAGTCATATCTGAACTCCAGAAAAGGGCCGGCCGCGGTGGCCGAGGAGACTGAGGCGCTCCAGTCACGGTCTGCACGGCCACTACGGTCGGGGGTTCGAATCCCCCCTCGGGCATGGATATTTGTGCCGTCCTTAGTTGTAAGTAGTTCATAAGTAGTTTGTAAGTTTAGGGACTGATGACCCCGTAGTTAAGTCCCATAGACTCTACAAACATTTGAACATTTTCCAGAAAAGGTAACACCATCTACGTTAAAAGCGTCCATAGCAACCATGTCAAAGACAAACATTTTAGTAGATGCATTGATGCTTAATAATGACTTTCAATATATTCCTCAAATAGTGAATAAACACTTAGAAAAAAATAAACAAGGTAATTTGTTGCAATGTATACACTTCCCTTCTGTTTCATTAGGGAACTACACTTTCCACAGAAATCGGGGACTTTCTTAACATACGAAACTACATGTAACAGTACTTTGTGCAGAATGTTCATTATTACAGCATTCTTTCAGTTTACGTGCATATGCTTCAGAAGGCCATTGTTCAATTCGTTGTTACGTATTTGACGGCATGTTCACGAAATAGAAGAAACACGCATTTTAGAGGCAGCATTCTTACACATGCACAACTCTAAACATTGAAGAACATAGCTCTATTTAATTAATAAGAGTGCCTGAAACCATTTTATGGCAAAAAAAATTAGGTACTGGAGGGTTTCGAACTACTGATCTTGAGCATCACAGATCGCCGCACTATCCACTACGCCACGACTAGAAATTGGAACATTCAGCCTTTAATCTTGTACTATTGGCGGCAGTAGTTAGCTTATGCTACTTTGGCACTTTTAGACACTAGATTATCATTTATCGTACGAAGAACGACGTGCTTTTGTTAATTCTTCAGTGCGCCATTGCTTTGAAATGACTAAGTTACAATAAGAAAATCATCAAATACGCAAGGCAAGATGGCGTATGCCAAAGAGAGTTCTGGGCGAGGAATGTCACGTGACATCTCCGAACTGCTGGTTTTCGTTAATTCAATGGAGGGTGTCAAATCTCCGTTATTTTTGCAAATATCTCTGAAACGATACGAGATATGAAAAAATACCATAAAAGAGCAAAGTTGTAGAGAATTTTCTCCTCTACAGATTCGGTTATTCAATTTTCGTGTTAGATGAATGGTTAAACCATTATTTTCATTTAAATTTCGAGCTGTCAAAAGACGATCGCAAACGCCCACTTTTAGTGCTACTACCGTAACCTAAAGTGGACCAAAACAGAGCGGCTATTTTGCGCGTGCGCTTTACGCTGTGTTTACAAATAGTATCGCCAGACGTTACCCACTAGAACTAAACCAATTTATAGCGGATCCGTTATCGAAAGGTTTTGACTTTCTTGTCGTGATTTAACAGTAGCCAAGGCTGTACTCAATTGAAATCCCGTATTCCGGTTGGTGAGATTATCGGATGTACGGAAATGTATTGCTTCTTTAATGACGCAATCCTAAAAGAATGAAGCCGGGGATAGAATTTCTGTCTTCCTGTGTTCAGACAGTGTTCTCCAATTGCCGACGTCTCTGGTTGATACAGGCGTGTCTGACGCTGATGTTCATCACATCTAGCCTATATATGCCACTCCACACTGACAAGGGATCTTATATACTCCACGTTTCCTCAGACCAAGATCATCCTTGACTGATCCTAACACACACTTAATTCCGTATCTTCCAAGAACTCTCCCAATTGTCGACGACATGGCACCAAAGTATGGCAAGAACGCCTAGGTGGAAGGTGTATTTGCGTTTTCATTCTGCTCCGTGGACTGAACTCTCTTGCGCCTGAATGCATTATGTATCTGTCTTTTATAGAGAAAAAAAAAAAAAAAAAAAAAAAAAAAAAAAAGACGATATTGCAATTCAAGAAGCGTCCACGACACTGTGAGACAAATGAATAATTATTTCAAATGGTTCCAATGTCATCCACTTATGTCATTACCAGTCTAGTTGTCAAATTATAGTGGGTACACAGTAAGATTGACTAACCACGTAGGGACAGATGAACAATGTAGTTTAGTCCTTTAAGCGACAAACCAACCAACTAACCATGTAAGAAAGCAGAAATGAACAAAAGTATGAATTTTAAATCTTTCGCGAACTAAAGTTAAACCATTAAATCTTTCGCTAACTAATGTTAAACCAAAAACGTTCAGCACTGTGGAAATTCCTAAAACTGCTAACTTCGCTCAATGTAACAAAGGAGACCCCCGATCACCTAAAAGAAAAAAATCAAGACCAGAGACCCACGAAGCTGCAAATGCAAAAAATATGTCATTTGTGCGCTAAAGACAGAAAAGTGTGAATAGTTTGTGTTCTATGTGGTACGATTGCGTGCAATGAACGTGGGAAAGAAATTTACATACGCTGTTTCTTTTGAGCAGTCTCCTAACAATCGTCATCAAATTATCCTTAAATAGTTTACGTGTTAATAAGAATATTGATAGCTAACAATCTCACAACGGATCAATTTTCATTTTAAATATTCTCTAATGTTGGAATTAATTACAGAATAAAGTTCTGAGGAGATGCGTAACCGCTGTTACCACTGAATGTTGTATTATTCATGCTTCCAGCGGAGGGTTAATATGTCTGATAACCCTAATAAGCTGGAATAATAGCTGCCTAAACACTTTCACAGAAATTCTCTTTAAAATTCACATTTTTTCCCTAGCCTGCATTAACAGTATTGGTTGTTGAGCAACACGTGGACACAAGGTTGACGCTGTTCGGCATTTCCTTTACTATGTCTCCGAAGTTCGTCGTGGAACTGGAACACCCAGCTGTCATTCTCGGAAGGATCTGGTTTCGGTTTCACAAGAGTAGCTGTTCTGTAATTGACGTTGATTAAGTTAGGAGGAATTTCCTGCTCAAAAGGGTCACCCAGTTTTTGCCCAAGCCCGACGTTGATGGATATGAAATACGAACTGGCTTATAAAAATTGGGATAAGCTTCGTCAAGTACATCCTAGGAAGATGGTCCTCTTACCGGAAGTAAGCAAACGAGAAGCGGTGCCTCAAACGAAATACTAATTTCCTTTCCTATTTTGCTCCCAAATAGAACAACAGAAAGACTAGTCTATAAGACACGAAACGAATGATGATTTGTTTCATCTTCGCTGTTCTTAAGCGAATGTTGGTTGACGGTAGTAGTACCATTCTGCTGTCAGCTTCAAGTCTTCAAATTTCCTCAGTAATGATCCTTCAAGAGAACGTCGTATTCCTTCCTCCCCTCTCCCCTAGGAGAATCCATTGGATCTATGAGACCGCTTCTGTGTCTTCTTTTAATCTAACCGGACGGGGATCCCAAACACTCGAACAGCACTCACATTGGGTCGCACTGGTGTCCTACATCCGATTTCCTTCAAATATGAACATCTTCTCTCAGAATTTTCTCAGTATACAGAAATCGACTGTCCTACAGTGGTTAGCGCACTGGACTCGCTTCCGGGAGAAAGGTGGTTCAAATCCGCCACCGGTCATGCAGTTTCCTAAATCACTCCGGGCAAAATTCCGCATGGCCTAATTTTTTCTATCCAGAACAAAACAATGATCTCCTTATCCACCGTTGACGTCGCCGCCCATTACGAGAAAACACGTCACCCAGTGGACTGTTAGTAAATAAAAAAGAGACAATTATAGACAAAGCAAGGGATAAAAACTTTAAACTGGAAAGAAGGTAGCTTTGTAAATAGCTATATTCTTTACTATTGTTATTTATGTTGTAATGTATGTATTGATGTAACAAAATACTTTTTTTTTTTTTTTTTTTTTTTCTTTGCTTAGGCCACTCCCTATTGCCTTCCCAAAACGCAAGGGGGCAAGTGAAACACCACGCTTGCTTCGGCGACCAAAGAGGAAGTAATCTCAAAAGTCAGTCTCAGTTGCAAAATTTGTCTTTATTTCACTGACTCGTTTCGCCCTTTTGAGGCATCATCTGATTATGTAAATATGTGGTGAACTATTCGTCACCATCATAAAATAAATCATCTAGGAAAAAAACCTATCGTCATGGTTGTCTATTTTTTTTTTTTTTTTTTAAATTTCGGCGTAAGGCGACTCAAGCAGACATTGCGCACAACACAGCGTAGCCAGAAAGAATGCATTCTATTTGGCCACTATGTGCTGTGTACAATATGTGTTTGGTTTCGCCAAACGCCAAAATTAAAAAAAAAAAAAAAAATTAGACATCCATGACGATAGGTTTTCTTCCTAGATGATTTATTTTACGACGATGACAAATAGCTCACCATATATTTACATAATCTGATGATACCTCAAAAGGGCGAAACGCGTCAGTGAAATAAAGAAAACTTTTGCAGCTGAGACTGACTTTTGAGATAAATTCGTAACCGTTTGCTGTACCAGTACCAGTTTGGAGTGGAACCAGTTTTACTCAAAAAAGGGAGTAACCTTTTCTTTCTCTGTTCCTCTCTGGTCAATGATAATTGTTTGCTACCCATTCACTATCAGAGGAAGAAAGGATCGGCGTTCTTTTTGTTCGTCGCTCTCGTTTTTGTTTCTCTAGCGTGAAGAAGCAAGACTGTTAAGCTTCGGATATCTCCTGTATAAATGATGCGAGTAAGTCGCGCCATGGCCTTCAGCGTATCAAATCTCTTAAAACTCTCTATTACTTTGACTTATTATTCTTTAGATCCACCTGCCGGCCGCGGTGGCCGAGGGGACTGAGGCGCTTAAGTCACGGTCTGCACGGTTACTACGGTCGGGGGTTCGAATTCCCCCTCGGGTATGGATATTTGTACCGTCCTTAGGATTAGCTAGTACATAAGTGGTTTGTAAGTTTAGGGACTGATGAACCCGTAGTTAAGTCCCATAAACTCTACAAACATTTGAACATTTAGATCCACCTGAGTAGTTTTCTATTCACTGACGTGTAGTGTGAGTTGGAAGCCATTTTGCGTGTTTGGTTTTCTGCCGCCATTACCCTTGAAATTAATTATGTAATCTGTTTTCATATGGGACATTTTCACTGAGCCTGCAATATTTTTGTTATTTTTATCGAGTCCGAATATTTACATGTGAGCTACGTTTCGCTCCGCGGTCAGGATTTTTAATTTCTTGTAGCACACAGGCAATGGGACCAAACCAAGCTGTGTTACAATAGCAAGTACGGCAGGATTTGTGCCTATTTTTCAGTCTTTTTTAGAAGCAGAACCAACATCTGACCACGAGAGCAACAACAAATGTTCAAATGTTTGTATAGCTTATGGTATACATATTAAATAATAAATGTTTGTAAATCTTATGGGACTTAACTACGGGGTCATCAGTCCCTAAACTTACAAACTACTTACAAACTAGCTAATACTAAGGACGGCACAAATATCCATGCCCGAACCCCCGACCGTAGTAGCCGTGCAGACCGTGACTGGAGCGCCTCAGTCCACTCGGCCACCGCGGCCGGCAGAGCAACAACTAGATACAATTAACAACAGGTACTGTTTCACCGTTTTGTATCGTTATCTGCCATCCTATTAAAAATCTGCCGCTTATTTTCAGATTATTTTCAATCAGATCCCACCATCAATATCTTTGTGTCAATTAGTTGTAAAATCAGTAACCATTTTCAGTTCAAACCGTACTTCACCAATGTCAAACGTGAGATCTTTGTTCCACATAGATTTTGTCCCAAACCACTCATGTAATCTGGCAGGTAACTTTATACCCCAGGGCGAATTTCCGCATGGTTGCTTGAAAGGACAATGCCGACTATTTTTTTCCACCAAAAAAAAAAAAAAAAAAAAAAAAAAAAAAAAAAAAAAAAAAAAAAAAAAAAGTCTCTTTGTCCACTTCGACTGTCTCTTCCTCTCTCGCAGATATTCAGAATAAGGAAATTAAAAATTACTAGCTGACTTCAATTATTCGTGTAACTGTGGCAAATGATCATAAAGTTACTGAAAAGTAAGCGAAATAAAGAAAGGCAAACACAACGTCAATTCAGAATTTGTTATTACGATGTATCGTTTTTCACTGTTGACAAGATCATCGAAAAGCTGTTGTAGCATTGCAGCTATCCAGTACGCATATGTGGCTGCGAATGAGCCATTTAAAAATTAAGATCCCCAGAAAGCAATCACGATGTTACTTTCATGTGTGATTTATACCTTAGCACCTGATCGGTATACAGGTCAGATGTCGGTAGCACTTCAGACTTTGATATCAACTTATTAGTATTAGACTTTTTAATACGTAGTAAATAACTTAACCTATATGTATGAAGATCTGGAAAGATCAGTTTGGATTTAGAAGAAATGTAGGAACACGGGAGGAAATACATCATGACTTATCTTAAAAGCTAGTTATGGAAAGGAAAACCTTCGTTTCTAGCTTTTGTAGATTTGGAGAACCATTTTGACAATATTGACTGAAATACACTCTTTCAAATTCTGAAGATAGAAAGGGTAAAATATACGGAATGTAAGGTTATTTATAACTTGTACAAAAACCAGATAGCAGTTATTAGAGTCGAAAGGCTGAAAGGGAAGCGCTGGCTGCGAAGGAAATAAGATAGGGTCGCAGCCTTTCTCCGATGTTGTTCAGTTTGTACACGGAGCTGTGAAGGAAAGCAAGAAAAATTTGGAGAAGGAAGTTCATGGTGAACAAATAATTATAAAAAAAGAAGATATATAGAAAAGAGGTTGTGTTTTGCTGATGACATTGTAATTCTGTCAGAGACAGCAAAGGACCTGGAACTGAATGGAGTGGACATTGTGTTGAAAGGAGCGCATAAGATGAACATCAACAACAGCAAAAGAAAAAGGTTGTAGATGAATTTTTATACTTGGGCAGTAAAATAACATATGATGGTCTCCGCACAGAGGATATAGGGAAGGGCAATGGGAAGAAATTCTTTTCTGAAGGCTTCTTTGTGGGGTGTTGCCTTGTACGATAGTGAAACATGGACGATCAAGTGTTTAGATAGGTAGAGGCTAGAGGCTTTTGAAATGTGGTGGTACAATAGAGTGCTGAAGATTAGGTGGGTAGATCGAGTAACAAATGAGGAGGTACTTAATAGAATCGGGCGTACCGTGACTAAAAGAAGGGCTCGATTGGTAAGACACATTTTAGACAACAAGAAATCTTAAACTTCGCATTGGACGGAGACCAAAAGGCGAATACAGTAAGCAAATGGACGTGGGTTACCGTTTTTATGAGGAGATGAAAAGGCTTGCTCATGATATAGTAGGGTGGAGAGCTGCATCAAACCAGTCTCCGGATTGAAGACCACGACATAGGTATGAAAGTATCTGCTTTCTTGTACCATTCTTAACGACTACGTACAGATATGGTTTTTATTTTGTTCACATCTACGGCAAAGATCGTTGCGAGTTGTATGTTTTATTCGCCACCTCGTACGATTAAAAATCGGCACTTCAACTTTCTTGTTCACGTAATACTAAATAAAATGTCAGCAGAATGCTATATTTGTAAAATTCATTGCAGCTGCGACCTCTCGATAATTATAATAATAATAATGCTGTAATTGCTACTGATCAAACAAATAATGGTGTTTGTTCTATAGTTATATTATTTGAGCGTATATTAATTGTTGTTATGATGAAATTAATTGCTCCTAGAATTAATGAAATACCTGAGAGATGAAATGAAAAGATTGCTAAGTCTACAGGTGTTACAAAAAGGTACGGCCAAACTTTCAGGAAACATTCCTCACACACAAAGAAAGAAAATATGTTATGTGGAAATGTGTCCGGGAACACTTAATTTCCATGTTACAGCTCATTTTAGTATTTACGGATGAGGCTTCATTCCAACGTGATGAAATAATATATTTTCACAATCAACATATGTGGGCTGACGAGAATCCGCAGGCAATTGTGCAATCACGTCATCAACACAGATTTTCTGTGAACGTTTGGGCAGTAATTGTTGGTGATGTCTTGACTGGGCCTCATGTTCTTCCGCCTACGCTCACTGGATCACGTTATCATGATTTCATACAGGATACTCTACCTGTGCTGCTAGAACATGTGCCTTTACAAGTACGACACATGTGGTTCATACACAATGGAGCTCCTGCACATTTCAGTCGACGTGTTCGTACGCTTCTCAACAACAGATTCGGTGACCGATGGATTGGAAGAGGCGGACCAATTCCATGGCCTCCACGCTCTCCTGACCTCAACCCTTTTGACTTTCATTTATGGGGGCATTTGAAAGCTCTTGTCTACGCAACGCCGTACCAAATGTAGAGACTCTTCGTGCTCGTATTGTGGACGGCTGTGATACAATACGCCATTCCACAGGGCTGCATCAGCGCATCAGGGATTCCATGCGACGGAGGGTGGATGCTTGTATCCTCGCTAACGGAGGACATTTTGAACATTTCCTATTATAAAGTGTTTGAAGTCACGCTGGTACGTTCTGTTGCTGTGTGTTTCCATTCCATGATTAATGTGATTTGAAGAGAAGTAATAAAATGAGCTGTAACATGGAAATTAAGCGTTTCCGGACACATGTCTACATTTTATTTATTTGTGTGTGAGGAATGTTTCCTGAAAGTTTGGCCGTATCTTTTTGTAACACCCTGTATAGTCACAGTGAAGATTATAGACTTCTTATTTTCCTAACTTGAGCACAGGGCCAAGTCAGGAGCGAAACAGCAGCCGGAGTTCGTATTCGACATATTTGCATCTGCGAGGTTTTTCGTACCAATAACGCGCAATATCAGTTCGCCCTCTGAAGAAACCATCAGATTATTGCACAATATTATTGCCTAGTCTAGGGTCCCCTTTTCTTTGTGATGTCTCAACACTGTCACGTTACGCCGTCCATGAGAACTGGTCCGTTAATGACGAACCGATAGCATTCCATACTGGGTGACGATTTTACCGCGATGATAAAAGATCAAGTATATCTGACTCCCGCGCAGTGAATCAGGCACGTGACTCGAGGCCGGATTTCACAACGGCAGGTAATTCTGATGAAAATCTCACCAGACTCCTTTTTGCCACAAGTTCCCTAAATGACGCAGTGAAAGGTCAAAGTTCGCCAAAGTGTGTCGATGCGTCAGTTTGCGAGCTGCCGGGTACATCCATATGACCGGCGTCTTCCAGGAGAGCGATTCATACTCGTTACCAGCAGGCGTCACTCATTGCATGTAGGGGGGAGGGGGGCCAGGAAGCTTAGGACGGGGCTTACTGCAGGCTGTTCCAACAGGCTGCTTCGCGACAGGGTTGCCAACTTGGGGGTTTTACCCCCAGATTTAGGGAGAAATTCTTTTTTAATGAGAATTTAGGGAGAAAGAAATTTTAGGGGGAAAAAGAAGTATCGGGGGGAGTTTTAGGGGGAAGGAGAGAAATTTTTACTTAGTTATATTTATTTTATTTTATTGCATCAAATGTGTGGGCAGCAATCAGAAGACTTGTTGCCATACTGATTGCAAATATTCATTGCCAACCGTGCAGCGTACTGTCAGCCTGTGTTGACTACACTGTCGCTCTTCTGTCGAGCTGTTTTCATTGTTTCTTCGGTTCTTGTTGCCTGCACTGTTTACTTACAGCACACGGAGGCGACGCATATTTCCCCTCTTTCCACCCCCACCCCGTAGCTCAACAATACCAGGTTTTCTTCTTTTTTTTTCCTCTCTAGTAATAATGGACTGGTATTTCCCGAGGACACTGCACTGAATTACCGCTAATTCACGTACTATGATCAGCGGTTTTGTGCGTTAGCGATCATTGTATTGTATTGGTGATCCATCGATATTTTTACTTTAGTGATCAGCTCAAGTTGTGATGTAAATGCATTGTTTTATTGGACAAAAGGCTACAAAAAAAATGTACAGCCGTGGTGGAGTAGCCGAGCGGTCTAAAGAGTCTCGCTGCGCACCGCGCGGGTGTGTGTGTGTTGTCCTTAGGTTAGTTTACCTAGGTTTAAGTAGTTTGTAAGCTACGGACTGATGATCACGCAGTTTGGTCCGATAGATCTACAAACATTTTTTTGAAATATGTACAAAAGTTTGCGAAGATCTGCGAAATGGACCCTTAGCTGAAAGGTAAGATTGTAATTATTTCTTACTGTATTACTATCTTTCGGTATTGAACTACTTATCAACTAGCTAATCCTAAGGACGGCACAAATATCCATGCCCGAGGGGGGATTCGAACGCCCGACCGTAGTGACTGTTCAGACCATGACTGAAGCGCCTCAGTCCCCTCGGCCACCGCGGCCGGCGGCGAATTGTTCTGCTTGTGCTATACAGTGCTCTACACGCCAGTACTAAGCGGACAGACAGACGCGTTCGTTTAGTGCAGGCCCCTCCAACTGGAGCACTCAGTGCTTGCGCGCCCTGGTGCAGCGCCAAGCGGCCCCGGTGCTTCCCCCCCCCCCCCCTTTCCCACATATAGAAAAAGTTCAAATGTTTGTAAATCTATCGGACCAAAATGCGTGGTCATCAGTCCTTAGCTTAAAAACTACTTATACTGAATTAAACTAACCTAACGACTACACACACACCCATGCCCCAGGGCGCAACCGCGCGCTCTGCAGCGAGGCGCTTTAGACCGCTCGGCTACTCCACCGCGGCCGTGCTTCTAGAATATCGTCGCTGTTGTGTAGTTGAATTCGCGATTTCCTGCCTGAAATGACACAGTACGTTGTAGCTGAACGATACGTTGTAGCTGACGGAAAGTCATCGAGTAAAGTGTTATATTGCCTTACTGTTCCTTGTCTTTATAAACGGCTAGCTTAAACCCGCGGCTAGATAAGCTATTTTCAGTAGTGTGCTATGAGACTGGTTTTGAAGGATGAAATGAAATTCAATACCTTCTTTAGAAACAAACATTTTTAATCAATATTCAAAGAAAAAATAAAATTATGTGAAATGCTTAATGATTTACAATAAATAATACATACATTATTCCTTATTGCCTGTGTTGCAGTGTCTCAACACGTATGGTGAGGGTAATGTCCAAATTCACTTTAATTTCATTTTAGGGCATTCTGGTAAACTACGTTATTTGTAGTATTGTTTGGAGCGTAAATGTAGAAAATTTTTTGGGTTGCCCACCCTTGAGCAAGCGACGTATAACTGACCATGTGAAATGGGCTGTAAATGGATTCCTGCGACGTGTAATGATTGTCCTTGAGATTTGTTAATTGTCATGGCAAAAGCTAGACGAAATGGAAACTGAAGTCTTTTGATTTGAAACGGCATATCTGAACGGATGTAATGTGTGAAACGTCAAATAGATTTTTTTTTTTTTTTTTTTTTTTTTTTTTTTTTTTTTTTTTTTTTTTTTTGTAAAGGGATGTATTAAAAGAAATTTCTTTTTTACTGCTTTATTTATTTATTCTTATATTTCCTCATTCGTATGCTTATCCTTACAGAGAAAGAGCTGAAGACATTGTAGCATGCATAGACCAAAGATATGGTCTGTGGCATCACGTTTCGCTGTATGTAACCTCCTTGCTATAGAGTCGCAAACGTCATCGCGAGACAATGTGGGCAGCACTCTTAGACCGTTTGCGGATTATACCGTCATTTATCGGTTAGTAAAATCACCAAAAGCAACTGGAAAATGGTTTAGATAAAATATCTGCATGATGCAAAAATTGGCAATTGACCCTTAACAATGAGAAATATGAAGTCATCCATAAGAGCACTAAAAGAAATCGGTTATACTTCGCTTTCACTATAAATCAGTGAAATATACAGGCTGTAAATTCAAATAATACTTAGGAATAATAATGACGAACAATTTAAATAGGAGAGAACACACAGACAATATTGTAGGGAAGGCGAACCAAAGACTTCATCTCATTGGCAGAACGTTTAGAAAATATGACAGTGCGTCCTGTTTTGGAGTATTGCTGCGCATTATGAGATCTCTACCAAGTGGGACTGACGGAGGATATAGAGAACAGAGAAGGGCAGCTCGTTTTGCACTATCCCGATACAGGGGAGAAGGTGTCACGAAAATGGGGTGGAAATCATTAAAAGAAAGGGGAGAAAGTGTCACGAAAATGGGGTGGAAATCATTAAAAGAAAGGCGTTATTCGTTGCGGCGTGATTCATTTGCGAAATCTCTTTCACAATCTTTATCTTCTCAATGCGAACATGTTAGCACCCTGTTATATAGGAAGACATGAGCATCATAATAAAATAAGAGAAAGCGAAAACGGAAAGATTTAAGTGTTCCATTTTCCCGCGGGCTATTAGAGATTGGAACTTAAAGAAATATCATATACGCGGTTCGAAAAACCCTCTTCCACGCACTTAAATGTGATTCAAATCAAATGTTTGTTAAGCTTATGGGACTTAACTACGGGGTCATCAGTCCCTAAACTTACAAACTACTTACCAACTACCCTATACTAAAGACGACACAAATATCCATGCCCGAGGAGGGATTCGAACCCCCGACCGTAGTGGCCGTGTAGACCGTGACTGGAGCGCCTCAGTCCCCTCGGCCACCGCGGCCGGCTTAAATGTGATTTTCAGAGTATTTCTGTAGATGTAGCTGCCTCAGTCCTCATTGCGCCTTATTCACCAAAAGCTTCGGCACGCGGTTTGTGTAGTGTGTGTGTGTGTGTGTGTGTGTGTGTGTATGCTGAAAGAGACGGTGGAAGAGAGCTGCAACGCTGTTAGTGTGAGAGAAAGAGGGAGAGCACACAGTCATGGAACGTGGAAGGTAACGTGTGATCCAAAAGTCAGTATAGATTTGAAACTTAATAAATCACAGAATAATGTAGATAGAGGTGTAAAAATTGACACACGTGCTTGGAAGGACATGGGGTATTATTAGAACCCAAAAAAGTTAAAAAAAAAATGTCAGATATATGGCGCTTTATCTGATCAGAAAAGTAATAATTAGCATAACAAATTAAGCCAAAGCAAAGATGATGTTCTTTGCAGTAAATCCTCAATATGTTCACCATCATTCCTCAACAATAGCTGTAGTCGAGGAATGATGTTGTTACAGCACTGTAAATCATGTCCGGAGTTTACAGTAAGACATTGGCGTCGGATGATGTCTTTCAGCATCCCTAGAGATGTCGCTCGATCACGATACACTTGCGACTTCAGGTAACTCCAAAGCCAATAATCGCACGGACTGAGGTCTGGGGACCTGGAAGGCCAAGCATGACGAAAGTGGCGGCTGAGCACACGATCATAACCAAACGACGCGCGCAAGAGATCTTTCACGCTTCTAGCAATACGGGGTGCATTATTTATTTATTTATTTATTTATTTATTCTAATAAAACCCCATGACATTCCAAGCATGTGTATCAATTTTTATCTCGCTATCTACATTATTCCGTGATTTATTAAGTTTTCAAATTTATACTGACTTTTTGATTATCTGGGGTATCGGAAAGACAGATCGGACACAAACGGAGGGGGAGTGTTCATCGCAGTGGACAAAGATATTGTTTCTACCACATTCGAGGTTGAGAGTAACTGTGAAGTTATATGGGCACATATAACAGGTCTAAGAGTAGTAAAGTTGGTAGTTGGGTTGTAGCTGTAGCTGATTTTGAGTCTACGCCAGGTAGTGCGTAGGTATCCGGGCGTCGGGGGAGACTTAAAAGAGTATAGATTGGGAACGCCTTTCAGGCGGTACAGATAAGCAGTCTTGCGAGCTACTATTGGACACGTTTCCCGAAAGCTGTCTTGAGCAGTTAAACCGGTAAACAACACGCAATGGAAATATTTTAGACCTTATTGCAAGAAACAGGCCAGCTGCATTGAGAGCCTTGGCAGTAGTGGCTATGTTTCAAGGAACACAGAAGCTGAATTAAAGTTTGTGACGTGGAGGGAATTCGAACTTATACTATTCCGAGGCCACTTAATCGCTAGTGCTGCAGTGGTCTAGTGGTAAAATGAAGCAGTGACGTTAAGGAAAGTGTCACAAATTCCACAAAAACAAGAAGAAGAACAAAAATAATTGCTTTCAGTAATTCCAAATCAATAACGCCCATGATGGCGTATTCTGAAAACAAAAAAGAAGAAAAAAAATTAAAAAGTGGTAAGACGTATGGCTAGTAAGCATGGATGTCCGGGTTCGATTACCTGCCGCACCACAAATTTTAATTCAATGCTTCACCTTTATCTCTAATATCTTCTACATGTCTGAGGTGAAAAACAGGGTTTAGACTATTTCGAGGCGCTTTAATCGCTAGTGGTGCGGTGGTCTAGTGGTAATATATTTGCCTAGTAAGCATGGAGGTCCGGGTTTGATTACTGTCCGCATCACAAACTTAAATTCAATGCTTCACCTTTATCTTTAATGTCTTTGACATGTTTGATATGAAAAACCGTCTCAGGGTTTGTTAATTTCTATTTACAAAAACTACATAGTTTCAGTAATAACGGGTGCGAGGCATTCGTATACCCAGGCTCACAAGTCCAACTTAAAGAGTGGATGACTTAATATTCGCAACTTCCGGAAGGAAAGTTTAGGCCAGAAAATCTGTACGTCTCCTATCTCACCTTCTACGGACTCCTGATACAGCTTACACACGCTCAAGCTGGCAAACTATAGGGAGGGGATCTTCTAAAATGTGAGAAAACTAGTGATTTTTGGTATAACTTAAATTTACCGAAATTTTGAATTAATTGCGTAAGTTTTGGTTTCGTCCGAACCACAAGAGGAGCCGAATATTTCATTACAGTTACAATTTCGGCGCAAATTATGTGTCAGTCAGACTATACTTGACATTTAGACTTTTCAGTTGTCATCATCAAACCAGAAATGTCTCAGGTAGCAGACCTTGTCCATTTCTACTCGAATACCATACATTTAAACTCTATTCCAATCTAAGGAATACATTTTAGTGACTTTGGTTTTCAGAAATTATTATAAGAATTATTACCGAGGTCATAGAGAACGAGTGATGCGCCTTGCGAATAAGTAGGGCCTGTTTACGAGTCTTGCACCAGTGAAGTAAATCACTCAGGGCTGTTGACGTCTCCGCCGAAGCAAACCGGAGTCCCGTGCCCCGTCATGCTCGTGACCACGATAACTCACGCTCACGTTTGCTGGAAGCGACGGCCTGTGGATGATTCACCAAGTGCTGCGCCCCACGATTGCCTGACCTCCTTCAGCGACGTTAGATAAAGACAAAAGAAAACTACAACGGCGACTGCCCTCGCATGTGGCAAATATCGAACCCATTCTTCCTTAAACAGCCAATAATTTAAGAAGGTTACCGCAACTTTTAGGCCTCCTTGTATCCAGTGTTGCAATATTGTGTCATTCTCGATGCTAGAAGTGTCTCTTAAATGCGAAAACAGATACCTTCGGCCGCGGTGGAGTCGCCGAGCGGTCTAAAGCACCTCGCTGCGGAGCGCGCGGTTGCTCGCCGTGAAGGTTCGAGTCCTCCCTGGGGCATGGGTGTGTGTGTTTATCCGTAGGTTAGTTTACCTAGGTTTAAGTAGTTTGTAAGCTACGGACTGATGACCACGCAGTTTGGCCCGATAGATTTCCAGACATTTGAATTTGAGATACCTTCGCTGTGGGCATAATGCTATACGATCATTTCATTTCTACACGTAGCTTACTAGATTTTATATATAAACAACAGTCTAGAGTGCAAAAAAATTATTTTTTTCGACTAGTTTCGGTCTTATTTAAACCATCTTCAGGAAATTAAGCTCCATTGATGTTGTTGGAGCTGGCAGGAGACTTGGAGCCTTCTAGTGCGTCACTGCTTACTAGGTTTTGTTTAAACAGTTTGTAGTATACGATGTTTCCTTCAAAAATATAGCAGAGGCGGTGTGTGTGGAGTGAAATAGCGTAAGTTGATATAAAGTGATAAGGGCGTGTTTTTTTATGCAATCTAACAAATGAACCATTGGAGGGAGAAAGTTTTTACAGACTGAAAAAGGAGAGTTTGTCATCTTGCTGTTCCTGGAGGCTCCTGCGGATCTTTTTCTTCTGCGTTTTCGTTTTAAATTTGTATTTGTTAACTCCGACTTCTGGAAACTGCAACTTATTTCTGAATTTCTATTTATTTGAATACGTCTCGACGCTTTTGTGTCTTCTTCTGAGAACATCGACTTATTTAATGAGAAAATATTATATCAAGTTCATCATTATTTTACTGTTTTACCCCTGAAAAAGGCGTGCTTTTTTAAAATACAGCATGTCCGTAAAGTAAAGATGCGGTTTTTACCCGTCACAGAAAGACAACGAAAAAAGAGAGAAATATGAACCTTTCACCAACTGAAAGGCTGCCGCGGTGGAGCAGCCGAGCGCATTGAGGCGGCATGTACGATGCGCGAGGCCGCCCCCGTCGGGGGCTCGAATCCCCGGACATGGATGTTTGTGCTGCTTTTAGTATGAGGTAGTTACTAAGTCGTTTGTAAATTTAGGGACTGATGACCCCGTAGTTAAATCCCATAAGGTCTACAAACATTTGAACCAATTGAAAGAGCCGGCCGCGGTGGCCATGGTGACTGAGGCGCTCCAGTCACGGTCAGCACGGCCACTACGGTCGGGGGGTTCGAATCCCCCCTCGGGCATGGATATTTGTGCCGTCTTTAGTCTTAGCTAGTTCATAAGTAGTTTGTAAGCTTAGGGACTGATGACCCCGTAGTTAAGTCCCATAAGTTGTACAAACATTTGAACATTTGAACAATTGAAAGAAAAACACTGCGAGTTATCTTTGTGTGTGCGCGAACGCGGTTAACGGCGCAACAATGAAATGAGTGGAATTAAATACTTGCAGCAGATAGGGCGATTTCACTCAATATAAGGAATGTGCAAATGAAGATTCAGTGTTTTCTGTGGCGCGGTAAAAATGAGTCCATGACATGTGTTCCATGTCGGGTGTCCAAAGAAGTCCTGCGTCACAGAAATACCACTATAAGGTGAGATCATCAATTGAAGAAACGCAGTTTAGGGCTACTGAACCAAAAACGTTCTCGTAGGCCTTCTGTTAGTGACGAAACTCTTAGAAGTTGTACATGACACCTAAGGACGGAACAGACACAATGTAAATAAAGGATCCCCACTTAAACTTTTCATCCCAAATGGCTGCAACAAAAGTAGATAATGAAAAAGACTTTCGCAGGAAAGTAAGAAGCCTATGAACGTATTTAGTATGAGACATTCCAAAACGTAACTAAATATTATGGCAGGTTATGACAGGGGTGTAAAAACGTATCTTGAGGACCATAATGGGAAAATTATGTTTTCCGAACAGATGCAAACAAGTGACTTCAATTCGCGCCCAAAGATTTATTGAATGAACACGCAAGCAGGAAAACATTCCAACTGAGTTCCTTTCAGTATGGAGAAGGAATTACAGTTCAGGGTGAAAAAATAAAAACATGATGACACTGTAATTCTGTTAGAGACAGTAAAGGACCTGGAAGATCGATTAAACGTAATGGACAGTATGTTGAAAGGAGCGTATAACATGAACATTAACAAGAACAAAACAAAGGTAATGGTAAGCAGACATAGAAACTCAGACAATTAGACAAGGAATTAGATTAGGTAAGGAAACAATCCACCCCTATGAACCATAGACTTTGCTGAGGTGGGGTGGCTTGCGTGCCTCAACGATACAGATAGCCGTACCGTATGTGCAACAACGATGGAGGGATATCTGTGGAGAGATCAGACAAACGTGTGGTTCCTGAAGAGGGGCAGCAGCCTTTTCAGTAGTTACAGGGGCAACAGTCTGGATGATTGACTGAGCTGGCCTTGTAACGTCAGCTAATGTGGCTTTGCCACACAGCTACTGCGAACGGCTGAAAGCAAGGAGAAACTACAGCCGTTACTTTTCCCTAGGAGATGCAGCTCTACTGAAGGAATATAGGATGATGGTATCCTCTCGCAGTTTGGTCCGATAGATTTACAAACATTTGAATATTTAGACCAGGCCTTTCCAACTCGGGTGCTTCGCGTGCACCAGTGGGCACCGGGAAAAGCACCGGTGCTCTGTTGCTACACCGCACAGTGGGATGGAATCCTCAAAACTGGCCAAAACCCCAAGAAGACGTTTAATTCTCACAAAACGCATCACATGGGGGTTTTTGAGGTCGCTGATTACGAATTTGATGGAAAAAGAATTATCTAAACAAAATGGTGGAGCTAATATAGCAACGTGACCCATGAAAATCCATAACAATTTATTAATAATAGCGTATATATAGTATTTAGACAATAATAATTAATACCCTACAAACGTGATTTGTATATTACAACAAAATAACAGAATATATCGGAAAAAATTCTTCGATTCCATGCACATTGTACTTCAATAATATAATGAAACAATCTTCAGTGACAGAAAACGAATAATAAATACAATAATATAATCGACGATAGAGGAATAAATGTAGCTAATAAAGACAATCGCTCTTAATATTCAACGCTGCGTCGACCATGTTGTGCTACGAAATGTCGGCGCCGGCTGCGGTGGCCGAGGAGACTGAGGCGCTCCAGTCACGGTCTGCGCGGCCACTACGGTCGGGGGTTCGAATCCCCCCCTCGGGCATGGATATTTGTGCCGTACTTAGTTGTAAGTAGTTCATAAGTAGTTTGTATGTTTAGGGACTGATTACCCCGTAGTTAAGTCCCATAGACTATAAACCATCATCATAGCAATCGTTCTTATCATTCAACGCTGCATCGATCAAGTTGTGCTACCAAACGTCGGCCGCTCAGGCACTTGTAAATATTCTTTATACAAGAGAAATGGCAGATTTTGTCAGCTGATTCTTGTTAATTCCATCAGATAATAAATAAGTCTATAGTCTGGGAGTTGAAATTCTGCGGTATATTGCAGTATATGCTACTTTTGATCTAGTTGAAAATGCAAGATCGGCCAAGCATGGTCGTTTTGCACAGGCATCAGAAAAAAATAGAATATAAATAGGATAACCATGAAATTTATACCAATTTAGTGTATGAACATTTTGTACAGAGCTGTAGCAACCGTTTCCATCCTTTAGAACTGAAATTCTTCACTTCACTACCAAAATATTCGCTCACAAACCGAGAGTAAATTTGTCTTGTTTTCACAGCGCGGCGTGTGCTCTCGACGAAGGTCACTTTTGAACTGACGTAACTCGACAAGTGTCGAAGGTGACGACCTCTCCTTCTGGAATGAGATGTACCAAACCCTTCTCTACCAATACCACCCATCAAAATTCCGAGAATCGAAAATTAATTTCCGGGTTTTGGCCACGTTTTGGGGATTCCGTCCCACTGTGCGACGGTGGTGTTGGGCAAGTGATGTGAGCGAGGCAGGCACAGCGCTGTTAGGAGAGGAACGTGGTTTTTTTTTTTTTTTTTTTTTTTTTTTTTTTTTTTTTTTTTTTATGGCATTTGGTTACAGTGACCATACAGCCAGCGGTTACTACAGTGGCAACATTAGCATAGAATTGAAATTCTTACAATGTATATCACAATATTAATAGGTATCTCACATCATACAGTCTTAGAATAAAAGTAGAAAAATCATATGTACAAGACATAAAACAATACATATTTAACAGTAGGAGTGACAGATGTAATACAACGAAAGTGCAAACCGCATAGGACCAAATGAGAGGTGCAAAGACATATAAAAGTCAAAATATAATATAAAATTACTTATGCAGTTTCAAGCTGTGCATGTTCAAGGTAAACTCACCAGCTCTAAAATTAGAGCTGTATGCCGGTGACTTTGAAGTAGTCCTTCAGTAAACTGTACTTAAACTTGTCGAATCTATGAAGGAGGTCAGTGACACTTGTGGGGAGGGGGTAACCCCTCGCAACCAGCGTTGTGTAGAATACACTTTGTGCGGCCGTGTACTTGATGCATGCCAGTATAATGTGGTTGAGATCCGCCACTGCCGTTGCATCTTTGTCGCAATGCCGAGAAGCGATGATTTTCAAGCGGTGTAGGTGGCCAGGGTAAGAGAGGAACGTGTTGTCGAAGCGCTTAGCATGGCGCGAGTCGTGATGCTTGTGAATTATTAAAGCGTATAATACTACTAATTTTTGGTACAGACAGAAAGAGTAGTTTTTTGTGCTCGTTATTTTACAAAAAGTTTCGAACATTCTTTGTTCATCTGGGGCATCGCGTTGAAGCCACTAATTATCTCATATTTGGCACAATCGTTTGTGCAGTTGTAATTCGAAAAACAGCTTGCAACGATGCATTAAACTTGAGCTTGTTTTTGTTTCGTTAATATTCAGAACTGAAAACAAATGTTGTTCAGATCATTGCAACGCATTTTAGGGCAAGAGAAAGAATCCTCGCGAATTCTTGTTTATTAACGTCTTTATAAAAAGGAATTGAAATCACTATTGTAATGGTAGTAGCGGTCTGTTAAAATTGAATGGTACTGTAGTTTTATCAATTCAGTTTGGAGACATGACGAGACATCCACTGGGTGCACCGAAAAGGGCATCATAAAAACTTTTTAGTGTAGGTTTAGTTATTTTATTACTTCAAAGCTATCTTCAATATTTTTATGCAGTGATCGTAACTCTTTCGTGTACTCCATGATGTGGGCATAATAAGTACTTAATTTAAAAGATTTTGAGAGGGAACATTTTCCAAATTTCCTTTTTGAAGCTGATTTTTTTAGAAAGGTGCAGTTTGGAACTTCCATTACAGTCACATACAGTACTAATTAATTTATTTTTATCCTGCAACGATTTATTTAAGTCATATAAAGAACCCGTCATGTCTTTCTTCAAAGCGAGGTCAGGGATACAAACGTCCAAAAGTGTGTAATACTACAGGATAAAACTTACAGAGAACATTAGCGAATTTATACTAAGGACAACATACACATGCATGCCCGATGGAGGATTCGAATCTTAGTCGAAGGGGCAGCATAATCCGTTGTTATTGTTGTTGTGGTCTTCAATCCGCAGACTGGTTTGATGCAGCTCTCCACGCTACTATCCCTTAACTTTCTGAATGATTTCTTTTATCTCCTCATTTACATTTTTTCGATATCCTCATCATTGGCCGTGCTAGTTGGCATATAAACTTACACTACTGTGGTCGGTGTTTGCTTCGTGTCTATCTTTACTACGATAATGCGTTCACTATGTTGTTAATAATAACTTACCCGCATTCCTATATTCTTATTCATCATCAGACCTACTCCTGCGTTACCACCAACAGATTTTGTATTGATAACCCTGCACTCACCAAAAATCCTGTTCATCCTGCCACCGAACTTCACTAATCCCTACCATATCTAACTTTAACCTATCCATTTCTCTTTTTAAAATTTCTAGCTTACCTACACGATTAAGAGTTATAACATTCTACGCTCCGACCGGTAGAATGCCTGTTTTGTTTTTCTTGATGACGACATCCTCCTGAATAGTCCCCGCCCGAAGATCCGAATGTGGGACTATTTTACCTCTAAAATACTTTACCCAAGAAGATGCCATCATCATATAGTCATACAGTAGAGCTGCATGTCCTCGGGAGAAGTAACGGCTGTAGTTTCCCCTTGCTTTCAGCCGTTCGCAGTAACTGCATAGCAAAGCCATGTTAGCTGATGTTACAAGGCCAGCTCAGTCAATCATCCAGACTGTTGCCCGTGTAACTACTGAAAAGGCTGCTGCCCTCAAACGTTTGTCTGGCCACTCCACAGATACCCCTCCACTGTGGTTGCACCTATGGGACGGCTATCTGCATCGTTGAGGCACGCAAGCCACCCCACCTCGGAAATGTCTGTGGTTCATGATCCGCACTAATTACAATTTAAAAGAAAAAGTCTATTTTCGATTTCCTTTAAGAATAAACAACACTTACCTCCTCAGATTGTGGCAAATGCACTTTTAATTTAGTAATCAGTTCCCTTATGTCTGGTCCGATAATCCCCTCGTGTGTAACGGAATGTTTATTTTCGTAGTGACGGCGCTGTGTCGGCGCTACTTACGTTGGAGTGGCATATTAAGAGTTGTACTTTCCCAAACAGCTAAAAGAATCTTGCCACCGAGCAATAAGAAATGTCACACATAAATCCGAACCTTTTGTGCTCATGCTAAACGTATTAACAGTGTCCTATTTTAATCTGAACGGATATTCAGCTCATCCAAGAAGACGCGAGAGCGAGCGCTGTCTCTGCTGCTTCGAGGTGAGGCAAGAGTGGTGGGGGAAAGCACCGGTATTGCACTGCGCGGCACCGGGGAGCGCAAGCACCGAGTGCTCGAGTTGGAGGGGCCTGCATGAGTGTAGAGACACACTTTACACAAACTGTTGTTGTTGTGGTCCTCAGTCCACAGACTGGTTTGATGTCCATCTGATACCCTCCTTTCAAAACACTGTCCATTCCATTCAATTGCACTTCCAGATCCTTTGCGGTCTCTGACAGAATTACTATGTCATCGGCAAACCGCTACCATGTCCTATGCAAGTCTCTTCATCCGAAAATACGTTCGGCAACTTATATCCTTTTGAATCTGCTTACTGTATTCGCTCCTCGGTCTCGCTCCACGATTTCTACCCCACACACTTCCTTCTAATGCTAAGTTGACAATTCCTTGATGTCTCAGAATGTGTCCCACCAACCTATCCCTTCTCTTAGTCAGGATATGCCAGAAACTCCTTTTCTCCCCGATTCGGTTAAGCACCTCCTCATTAGTTACGTGATCCACCCATCTAATTTTCATCATTTTCATCATAGCACCACATTTCAAACGCCTCTGTCATCTTTTTGTCTGAACTCCTTATCGTCCACGTTTCACTCCCATACAATGCTACACTCCAGACAAATGCTTTCAGAAAGGACTTTCTAACATTTAAGTTAATATTGGATGTCAACAAATTTCTCGTCTGCAGAAACGCCTTTCTGCCCATAGCCATTCTACATTTTATATCTTCTTTACTTCGGCTATCAGAAGTTATCTTGCTACCCAAATAACAAAACTCATCTACTACTTTTAATGTCTCATTACCTAATCCAATTCCTTCAGCATTCCTGACGCTACATTCCATTATCCTTTTTTACTCTTGTTGATGTCCATCTTATATCCTGTTTTGAAGACACTGTCCATTCCACTCAATAGCTCTCCAGATCCTTTGTGGTCTCTGACAGAATTACTATTCATCTGCAAACCGCAAAGTTTTTATTTCTACTCCTTGAACTTTAATTCCCTCTCCAAATTTCTCCTTGCATTCCTTCACTGCTTACTCAATGTGCAGATTGAACAACAATGGGGAAAGGCTACAACCCTGTCTAACTCCCTTCCCAACCTCTGCGTCCCTTTCATACCCTTCGACTCTAGTAACAGATGCCTGGTTTTGTGTAAGTTGAATATAACTCTTCGCTCCCTATATTTTACCCCTGTTACCTTCAGAATTTGAAAGAGTTTATTCCAGTCGTCATTGTCAAATTCTTTCTCCAAACATACATATGCTAAAAACGTAGCTCGCCTTTCTTTAGCCTATCTTTTAAGATAAGTCGTAATGTGTGTTTGCATCCCGTGTTCCTACATTTCTCCTAAATCCAAACTGATCTTCCCCAAGGTTGGATTCCCCAAGTTTTTCCATTCGTCTGTAAATAATTCGTGTTAGTTTTTTGCAACTATGACTTATTAAACTGATAATTCTGTATTTTTCTCATTTTTCTGCACTTGTTTTCTTCGGAATTTGAATTACAATATTCTTTTTGAAGTCGGAGGGTTTTTTCCTGTCTCATACATCTTGCATACCAGGTGGAATAATTTCTTAACTACTGGCTCTCCTAACGATATCAGCAGTTCAGTCGGAATATCATCTATTCCAGGGGCCTTGTTTCGACTCAAATCTTTCAGCGCTCTGTCAAATTCTTCTCGCAGTATCGTATCTCCTATCTCCTCTTCCTCCACTTCGTCTTCCATTTCTAGTATATTACCTTGAAGTTTATTTTCTTTCTACAGGCCCTCTATATATTCCTTCCACATTTCAGCTTTCCCCTGTTCGCTTAGTAGTGGTTTTCCGTCTGAGTTCCTGACATTCATGCAGCTGATTTTCTTGTCTCCAAATATCTCTTTTATTTTCCTGTAGGCGGTATCTATCCTTCCCCTGGTTCTGCATTTGTCCTCTAACCACTCCTGCTTAGCTAGTCTGCACTTCCTGTCAATTTCATGTTTCAGACGTTTGTTGTCACTTTGTCTCTTTTGCCTGCTTCAATTGCTGCATTTTTATATTTTCTCCTCTCATCAATTAAGCTCAGTATATCCTGTGTCCCTTCTGTCTATATGATCATCTGCTGCGTTCACTACTCTATCTCTCAGAGCTACCCATTCTTCTTCTACTGTATTTCTTTCCCCATTTTCAGCCTTGCCTAATGCTCAACCACCTCTGGTTCCTTTAGTTTGTCCAGGCTCCATCTCCTAACTTTTCTACCTTTCTGCAGCCTCTTAAGTTTTAATCTACCAATATGTTATGGTCAGAGTCTGCCTCTGGGTATGTCTTACAGTTTAAAACCTTGTTCCTAAATCTATTCCTTACCATTATAAAGTCAGTGTCTCCTGGTCTCTTCCACGTATACAGTCTTCTTTCATGATGTTTAAACCATGTATTGGTGATCATGAAATAGTGCTCTGCACAAAATTCTACCAATCGATCTCCTCTTTCATTCCTTTTTGCAGTCCATATTCACCTACAACATTTCCTTCTCTCCTTCCTCTCCGATCCGTAGATTATTGTATGTACTCAATATACAATTCTGTAAGCCATACGCTAAATAAAATAAATATGCCACAACATTTGTTTACAGTGATCTTTGCACCTTATGATGACGTAACCGCCGTAAACTAGGGGATACCCCACTGCTACTAACTCAACAACGTGAATTTTAAAATTTATTGCTATAATCTAAACTCTGAATAATGATGATTCAATCAACATTAAAATAAAACTTCCTGCCAGATTAAAATTCTGTGCCGGAACCGGGACTCGAACCTGGGACCTTTGCCTTCCGCTGGCAACCTCTCTACCGACTGAACTATCCCGACACGGCTCACAATGCCGCCTCACAGCTTTACTTCCGCCAGTACCTCGCCTCCTACTTTCCAAACTTCACAGAAGCTCTCCTTCGAACCATGCAGGACTAGCACTTCTGGAAGGAAGGAAATGGTGGAAACATGGCTTAGCCACAGCCTAAGGGATGTTTCCAGAATTCTGGAAAGCGTTAGAGTGCCGACCGCGGTGCCCGAGGTGACTAAGGCGCTCCAGTCACGGTCAGCACGGTCACTACGGTCGGGGGTTCGAATCCCCCCTCGGGCATGGATATTTGTGCCGTCCTAGTTCGTAAGTAGTTCATAAGTAGTTTGTAAGTTTAGGGACTGATGACCCCGTAGTTAAGTCCCATAAGCTTAACAAACATTTGAACATTTGAAGCGTTAGAGTGCTTGCCCGCGAAAGGCAAAGGTCCCAGGTTCGAGTCCCGGTTCCGGCACGCAATTTTAATCTGCCAGGAAGTTTCTGAATAATGATGATTCACTCAACATTAAAATAATATTTAAAAAATCCGATTGCAAAGTTTTGCCACCACAATTTTGCCGCCCTGTGCAGCTGCACATGTTCGCTTGGCTAAATACGGACCTGCCTGTAACAGACATCACATCATGTTTCCGCGTAATGTGACCAGTCCAGTTGGGAACTTCTTTCGTGTAGCATACGTCCACAGTTTCTCCAGGACAGTCTCCGTGCTGCGTCACTTCGGTATTACTGCTGGTTTTCCGCGCTTCCCCGCGGTACTCGGAGATGTTTGAAGCACCAGTCAGTGAGTCTAATTGCAGCTCCTACGTGTGCGGTTCTCGTCTACGCGTCTGCTTCAGGTGATGGGTGACGCATTTTCCGGAAGGTGGGTGCTGACCTACTCGCGAGGATCTCCCTGTTGGTGACGAGCGTTCCCGGTAGTGTGGGAGCCTATGCCGCACGTGGTGCGTGAACTTGTCCCGTCTGGCAGGCTGCCAGACTAGCAGCAGACGACCTCGGGCGCAATCTACGGCGTCTGCCGTGCTCTAGACGCGTTGCGCCACCGTCCTAATCAAAACGGCACGCAGCTGGCGCGACGTAAAAAACCGTTTTAGGAATTCTTATATGGCTGTCGTGCTAAACCTGAACCTGTTCCGCTAGCCCGATAAGCAACGGATTTTCGAAGCGTCGGTTATTTCATAACGGTGGTTCCCAACCTGTGACCTGAGGACCACAAGTGGTCTGTGTAAGATACCTGCCAGTACTATGCGTCACATAGGAACATTTGTTAATCACGTAATCTATATCTATATATAAAAGGCTTGTGTGTGTACGTGCTGACAGACTTTTCTCCATGACCACATACTGCCACCCACTGGTTGTGGTGATAGATAGCCCTTGGTCCAATGATGTTACTAAGGGAGTTTTGTCGCGGTGCGTGGCAGTGGGTGAGTGTGACGAGCAAAAATTCGCAAAATATGCAATAAACACTCTTACGAAAAGCTATATACTCTGTGACTTACGAACTTGGGGGGGGGGGGGGGGGGGGACTTAACTACGGGGTCATCAGTCCCTAAACTTACAAACTACTTACGAACTACCTTATACTAAGGACGGCACAAATATCCATGCCCGAGGGGGGATTCGAACCCCCGACCGTAGTGGCCGTGCAGACCGTGACTGGAGCGCCTCAGTCCCGGCGGCCACCGCGGCCGGCTCTGTTTATTCTTTCAATCGTCAGACAATGCGGTCCTTTCAGACTTTAATAACGACGAGGAATATCAAATACGCAATTTTTTTTTTTTAATAGATCACATGTTTCCGTCAACCACACATTACCGACTATGAACAGAGACACAAAACAAAGATAAAAATCCAGATAGACTCAAAGATAAAAATACTCGTGGAACATTGATCACTGTCGTGTAAGCGTGGTGGAAACACAGACATACATTAATGAATGTGTCTTAGGCCATAGATATTGATATGCCTGTGCCAGTAAGCTCACTGGTCTGTGCTAATCACTGATCTCTGGTACTTATAGCCGCGACAATCGCTGCTGTGAAAGCTGTTATCGTTTGACAGCTGGGTCAAGAAAAACTATGCGACGTAGTCCTACTCATATCCCAGCGGCCTCCTGTGATAATGTTGGCAACAGATGTTGAATAACGAGAATCATGTGACATTGTCATAAGCCAATCGCGTGACACGCAAATATTTTGTCGTGAAATCAAGCATTCAGCAGGAAAAGCAGTATTTATCTACACTCTATGTGGTTCGGTCATCTTTGCAACGATTTTATATCGTGTTATTGATGTTGCCAACTTAAAAACACGAGGCCGCCAGGATAGAAAGTAATATTTCACCGAATCAGATACATCCGTTGTTGTCACATCTCATTATGACCAGCACTTTCACGCGAAACTCTTTTGTATAGTGTCTCATGATTCACACAGTCTTACAATTCATTCCAACTTCCTATTCAAGAAGATATTTGTGAAAACTATTACAAATCAATATTCGCACTTATGCAATATCGTTTTCAGAAATGTAATTTGCCAGCCGCTTTCGGCGCTGCTGTTGCAATGTGTAACTTTATGAATACAACCTAACATTGAATTTACATTTTTCCGAAGCACGAACATAAATTAATTTCACTCTTAGTATGAAAAACTTTATGAACATACATCGTTTCGACCATGACTTCTACTTAAATTTGACATCTTGGTTAGAAGAACTGAGTTTATTGACAGAGAGATACAACAAGGATTGTGTTTTTGCATGCCCGGAACCCAAAGAACCATGATATACACAGGACCTTCTTTCGTTGCAAAGCACGGTCATATAAGCTAGTCTAATATATAAAGCAGAATGTCCGTATATTTGTACGTGTTGCATACAAATCTACATTTTTGTTCCAATCTTTATGAAATTCTGTACACGTAAGCTTCAATCCATGAGGACGGTCGCCGTAAGTGTAAGAATCACATACGATATATAATTCAAGAGATATGACGTCATAAACAATGAGATGCGCGAAAAACTGCTGCATTTTGCGAAAATGCTGCTCATTTTCTCCTAAACCATTGGACCGATTTCAACCAAATTTGGTACACACATTCCTTACCGTGAGGTAACAATTGCAGCGTGGTTAAGAATCACATACGGCACATGGTTCAAAAGATATTACGTCATAGCCCATAGAAATCGCAAAAAATGCCATATAATGCGGCGAGACTTTCGAAATACACTGTATGAGAATCACAGTACTTAGCGGCTTGCAACAAACTTTGAACATAATTTCAAACCTTTATTAAACTTTTTCTCGCTGACAACCAAAGTAAAATGATGAAAGGAAAAAAGTTTCTTGCTTACTACTTTTCCGCTGTTTATGGAATAAAACTACGACATTCGGTATGACGTTATAATTTATAATATCTATACTACAAATTGTAGCCGCAGCAAATTTTACAGGCAATATATACGCATATAGTTGAACGGACTTTCTAAAATTGTATCACAGTACGACACGTAATTCATGAGATATGAGCTCATAAACAGTAACGTTCAGTAACATGCAGCACATATACAAATGAATATATACCTGAAAAATGGCAGGAGTAAATAAATACCCGGGCAACGCCAGGATTTCAGCTAGTTATGAATAAAAGATTTTGTTATGTTGTGAACTAAATTCAAGACTAATTAGGAAGTTTGCAGTGTTCAATACGTATAAAAAAATCGCATTGACGTGTTTTACGGCCCTCTTGAGATTTGTAGTTTTGTAAGTTTTTGCAAACATTTTAGACCAAAATAATAATCTAAATAATAAAAAATTAATTAATAAGAGTATCTGAAACCCTTTTAGGAAAAAAAATTAGGTAGTTGCGTGATCCGATCCATTGACCTTCAGCGTCACTGTCCAACGCATTACCTACTACGCTACAGCTAACAGTTATGGAGTTGCATTATTTAATCTCATACTATTGATGACCGTTGTTAATTGATGCTAATATGGCATTTATAGACACTAGATTATCATTTATCGTACGAAGAACGACGTGTTTTTGTTAATTCTTCAGTGCGACATCCGTTTGAAATGACAACGTGTAAGTTACAATAAGAAAATCATCAAATACGCAAGAAGGCGTATGCCAGTTCTGGTCGAGGAATGTCACGTGATATTTGCGAACGACTGGACAGCAAAACGTCAGTGACTGCTACCGTGAAGGGTGAGAGGTATGCCGAAATGTTACAGAATCGCATCATTCCCAGCCTGACGGATAAACACCTGCTGGAACGTACGACTTTTGTGCAGGATGGCGCTCCACCCAATATTGCTAGAAAGGTCGCGTGAAAGGTCTCTTGCGCGCGTCGTTTGTTGATGATCGTGTGCTCAGCCGCCACTTTCGTCATGCTTGGCATCCCAGGTCCACAGACCTCAGTCCGTGCGATTATTGGCTTTGGGGTTACCTGAAGTCGCAAGTGTATCGTCATCGACCGACGTCTCTAGGGATGCTGAAGGACAACATAACTCCGGTCATGCTTTACAGTGGTGTTCACAACATTATTCCTCGACTACAGCTATTGTTGAGGGATGATGGTGAACATATTGAGAATTTCTGTAAAGAACATCGTTTTTGCTTTGTCTTAATTTGTTACCTTAATTATTGCTTTTCTGATCAGATGAAGCGCCATCTATCAGACTTTTTTGAACTTTTTTTGTTCTAATAAAACCCAATGTCATTCCAAGCATATGTGTCAACTTTTACCTCTCTATCTACATTATTCCGTGATTTAGTAAGTTTTCAAATTTATTCTGACCTTTTGATCACCCGGTATTTTTCAGAACATACAAAATCTCTATTTAATTACTAAGAAGAGAGAGTGGTTGTTCTTTGCTGGTGGAGGTTGTTGTATTCTAGTTATGGATTAGGATTGTCATATATTTTTATATGGAATTATTGGATGTATCACGAATACTCAATATGTACATGTTTCAACTCAAACAGTAAGCCGACCGCGGTGGCCGAGGGGACTGAGGCGCTTCAGTCACGGTCTACACGGCCACTACGGTCGGGGGTTCGAATCCCCCCGCGGGCATGGATATTTGTGCCGTCTTTAGTTGTAGCTAGTTCATAAGTAGTTTGTAAGTTTAGGGACTGAAGACCCCGTAGTTAAGTCCCATAGACTCTACAAACATTTGAACAAATTTCAAACAGTAAGGTCTGCATTCCTCTACAGTTATTTAATCAATTGTACATGCAATTTCTGTTAAGTACAAAGATAGCCTACGGGGCTACCTCATCTGGAATTAAGAAACTGCAGATTATACACACGGGATTTTATCTAAATTGATAGTAAACTTGATTGTTACATTAGACACATAACTGCTAGCAATTTCAGATTGGGTAGTGGATTATCCGTTCGGACAGAGACTCAATTCCGAGACTCTTTTATGTAAAAATTAAGTCAAGGTTTACAACTTCACACAACTGCGGATCATGAATCGAATATCTACGACCTGCATCGACGCCACAACATCTAGCCTGTGGTGGTAAGAAACAAATAAACTGTTCTCTTTCAGAATTTTTGCAGCATCTTATCAGAACCTGACCAGACACTTTTATATTTCATTGAGTCTAAAGAGAGAGTTAATGTCAACTGGTTTACTATCTCAAACATATTTATTTAATTATTTATTAATTTACATCTGCAAAAGCTAAACTATGGTCCTCCAAAAACATAAATTTCCAAAGTTATATTCATTTTAAATTATTATATCCTTGTTGGTTCTGCGTTATTTGGAAGTAAAACGTGCGCGATAAGGAGTTCATACGAAATGAGAAAAGCTTTTGAGTTATTGTGCTACAGACGAATGCTGAACATTAGATTGGTAGATCACGTGACCAATGCAGAAGTACCTAACAGAACTGGATAGAAGAGAAATTTAAGGCATTTCTCGACCAAAAGAATCTATTGGCGGGGCACATTCTGAGACATCAAGGAAGCATCTAGGAAAGCGTGTGGGGTAAAAATGTAGGAGGCCGAGAGAACCGCGCAGAATGCCCACTTCGTCTAAGGCGTCGGACTGGGTGGCCCCAGCGGAAGTTCGAGTCCTCCCTCGGATGTGTGTGTGTGTGTGTGTGTGTGTGTGTTGTCCTTAGTGTAAGTAGTTGATGATCAAATGTTTGTAGAGGTTATGGGACTTAACTATAGGTTCATCAGTCCCTAAACTTACAAACTACTTATGAACTAGCTTATACCAAGGACGGCACAAATATCCATGCCCGAGGGGGATTCGAACCCCCGACCGCAGTGGCCGTGCAGACGGTGACTGGCGCGCCGCAGACCGCTTGGCCACTGCGACCTGCTAAGTAGTTGATGACCATAGCAGTTTGATCCAATAGATTTACAAATATTTCAAAATTTGGAACCGAGAGACGAATACAGTAAGCAATGAAGAAGGGTAGTGTGGAGAGCTGAATCAAACAAGTCTTTGGACTGAAGACCACAAAAAACAACCATTGCTTGTTATTTAAAGATAAAGGTGAAGCAATGAATTAAAATTTCTGATGCGGCCGGGAATCGAACCCGGACCTTCATTCTAACTAGGCAGACATCTTAGTACTAGACCACCGTACCAGTGGTGCGGCGGTCTAGTGGTAAGACGTCTGCCTAGTAAGCATGAAGGTCCTGGTTCGTTTCCCCACCGCATCCCAAATTTTAATTCATTGCTACACCTTTATCTTTAATGTCTTTGAAATGATCGAGACGAAAAACAATCTCAGGCTTTGTGAATTTCTATTTACAATTGCTTGTTACTTGGTCATGGTATGCGTCTATATCTGTCTAGACCTACTTGGATACTCTGCAAGTCACGTTAAAGTGCATGGAAGAGGGTTCATCAAACCGCTATTATCATATTTCTCTACAGTTTCATCCCTCTAATAGCATGCGGGAAAAAGGAACACCTAAATCTTTCCGTTTTCGATATGATTTCTCTTATTATATTGCGATAATTTATCCCTACGTTGTTGAGTGCTAAACAAATATGTTTGCGTTCAGAAGAGAAAGTTGGTGAAAGAAATTTCTCAAATAGACCTGTCCGCAATAAAAACCGCCTTTGTTTTAATGATTCCCACCCCAACTCACCCCTCTATATCGCAATGATCGAGCCGCCCTTCTCTGTACTTTCTCTAAATCGTCTGTCAGTCCCACTTGATGGGGATCCCACAATGCGCAGCAATACTGCAAAATAGGACGCACAAGTGTAGTCTAGGCAGTTTATTTAGTAGAAGTGATTTCTAAGTGTACTGCCGATGAAACGTAGCCTTCGGTTCGCCTTCCCTATAATATTTTATACGTGTTCTTTCCACTTTAAGTTGTTCGTAACTGTCATTTCTAGGTATTTAGTTGAATTTGAGGCCTGAAGATTTGACCGATTTATGGTGGAAGAAGTTTAGCGGATTTCTTTTACTGCTCATATGGATGACCTCACACTTATCATTATTAAGGGTCATTTGCAATTGCTTTTGATCTTCAGGTGAGGAGAACAGAGAGAGACGGAGAGGAGGAGATAGCCAGAGAGGGACAGACCGAAAAGATAAGGAGAGATGGACGAACTGAAGACTGAAATAAATACACTACTGGTCATTAAATTTGCTACACCAAGAACAAATGTAAATGATAAAAGGGGAGTCATTGGACAAATATATTATACTATAAATGACATGTGTTTACATTTCAACGCAATTTGGGTGCGTAGAAATCAGTACCCAGAACCACCACCTCTGGCCGTAATAATGGACTTGATACGCCTGGGCATTTAGTCAAACAGAGCTTGGACGGCGTGTATAAGTACACATGCCCATATAGTTTCAACACGATAGCACAGTTCATCAAGAGTAGTGACTGGCGTATTGTGACGAGCCAGTTGCTCGGCCACCATTGACCGTACGTTTTCAGTTGGTGAGAGATCTGGAGAATGTGCTGGCCAGGGCAGCATTCGAACATTTTCCGTATCCAGGAAGGCCCGTACAGGACCTGCAACATGCTGTCGTGCATTATCCTGCTGAAATGTAGGGTTTTGCAGGGATCCAATGAAGGGTAGAGTCACGGGTCGTAACACATCTGAAATGTAACGGCAACTGTTCGAAGTGTCGTCGATGTGAACAAGAGTTGACCGAGACGTGTAACCAATGGCACCCCATACCATCACGTCGGGTGATACGCCAGTATGGCGATGACGAATACACGCTTCCAATGTGCGTTCACCGCGATGTCGCCAAACACGGATGCGACCATCATGATGCTGTAAACAGAACCTGGATTCATACGAAAAAATTGACGTTTTGACATTTGTGCAGCCAGGTTCGTCTTTGCGTACACCATCGAAGGCATTCCTGTCTGTGATGCAGCGTCAAGGGTAACCGCAGACATGGTCTCCGAGCTGACAGTCCTTGCTGCTCCAAACGTCGTCGAACTGTTCATGCGGATGGTTGTTGTCTTGCAAACGTCCCCATCTGTTGACTCAGGGATCCAGACGAGGCTGCACGATCCGTTACTGCCATGCGGATAAGATGCCTGACATCTCGACTGTTAGTGAGTGATACGAAGCTGTTGAGATCCAGCACGGCATCCGTATTGCCCTCCTGAACCCACCGTTTTCATATTCTGCTAACAGTCATTGGATCGCGACCAACGCGAGCAGCAATGTCGCGATACGGTAAACCGCAATCGCGATAGGCTACAATCCGACCTTTATCAAAGTCGGAAACGTGATGGTACGCATTTCTCCTCCTTACACAAGGCATCACAACAACGTTTCACCAGGCAACGCCGGTCAACTGCTGTTTGTGTATGAGAAATAGGTTGGAAATTTCCTCATGTCAGCACGTTGTAGGTGTCGCCACCGACGCCAAACTTGTGTAAATGCTCTGAAAAGCTAATCATTTGCATAACACAGAATCTTCTTCCTGTCGGTTAAATTTCACGTCTGTAGCACGTCATCATCGCGGTGTAGCAATTTTAATTGCCAGGAGTGTATGTATGTAGGAGACGTCGGGTTTTCAGTTAGTAAATAAAATTAATGTAATTTACATCTACATCTACATACGTACTCCGCAATTCACAGTAAGGTGCGTGGCGGAGGGTACACTGTACCACTACTAGGCATTTCCTTTCCTATTCCACTCCCAAATTGAACGAGGAAAGAAAGAATGCCTATATGCCTCCGTACGAGCCCTAATTCCTCTTGTCTCTGTGATCACTACGCGAAATGTAAGTCGGTGCCAGCAAGATCGTACCACACTCAGCTTCAAATTCCGGCCCACTAAATTTCCTCAACAGAAATTCACGAAAAGAACGTCGTCTTTCTTCCAGCGATCCCCAATTGAGTTGCCGGAGCATTTCCGTGACACTCGCGCATTGGTCGAACCTACCGGTAACAAACCTAGCTGCTCGCCTCTGAACCGCCTCTATGTCTTCCTTTAAACTGATTTGCTGCGGTTCCCAAACACTTGAGCAATACTCAAGACGTGGTCGTACGAGCGTTTTATACGCGGTCTCCTTTACAGGTGAAGTACATCTTCCCAAAATTCTCACAATAAACCGAAGTCGGCTGTCCGCCTTACTCACAACTGTCCTTACATGTTCGTTCCATTTCATATTGCTCTGCAATATTACGCCTAGATATTTGAACGAGGCGACAGCATCAAGACGATCACTACAAATGCTGTATTCGAACATTATGGGATTGCTTTTTCTACTCATGTGCATCACCTTACATTTTTCTACATTGAGAGCTAGCTGCCATTCTTCGCACCAACTAGAAATTTTGTCTAAGTCATCCTGTATGTTAATACAGTCAGTTACAGACGACACCCTCCCATACACCACAGCATCATCAGCAAACAGCCGCAAATTACAACTTACTCTGTCCATCAGATCATTTATATACATAGAAAATAATAGCGGTCCTATCACACTCCCCTGGGGCACGCCTGACGATACATTCGTCTCTGATGAACACTCGCCGACGAGAACAACGTACTGCGTTCTATTACTTAGGAAGTCTTCCAGCCAGTCACAAATCTGTGAACCTATTCCATAAACTCGTATCTTCGTTAGCAGTCTGCAGTGTGGCACCGCGTCGAACGCCTTTTTGAAGTCGAGAAAAACACAATCCGCCTGTTGCCCTTCATCCATGGCTCGCAAGATGTCATGTGAGAAAAGGGCAAGCTGAGTTTCACATGAACGATGTTTCCTAAACCCGTGCTGATTCACAGAAAGAAGCTTTTCCGTTTCAAGGAAATTTACTATATTCGAACTGAGAATATGCTCTAAAATTCTACATGAAACTGATGTCAACGATATTGGCCTGTAATTGTGTGGGTCAGTTCTCTTTCCTATCTTATAAACGGGAGTCACCTGCGTTTTTTTCCAATCACTAGGAACTTTGCGCTGAATTAAAGATTCGCTATAAATGCAAGCTAAGTAGGTGACCAATGCCGCAGAATAGCGTTTGTAAAACCGAACTGGTATTCCATCCGGACCAGCAGACGTTTGCGTATTTAGCTCTCTCAGCTGGTTCTCTACACCGGAAATACCTATTACTATGTTCTCCATTTCGGAATTAGTACGTTGATCAAATGATGGTACATTTGTGCGGTCCTCCTGCGTGAAAGATTTCTTAAATGTTAAATTTAGATCTTCAGCTTTCCGTTTGCTTTCTTCTATTACTGCCCCGGAATGATCAACGAGTGAATGGACAGTGGGCTTTGACCCGCTTATCGATTTTACATAGGACGAGATTTTTTTCGGGTTCTCGGAAAGATCTTTTGGTAAGGTATGGCCGTGGTAATTACTGTATGCTTCGCGCATCGATCTTTTTATAGACGCACGAATCTCTACTAACATTTGCGTGTTCTTTTTTGAATCGAAATGCAACAGTCTGCTTTCTCAACAGCTTTCTAACATTATTATTATACCACGGTGGATCTTTTCCATCCTTAATCGTCTTTACTGGCACATATTTCTCTAACCCTTTATTAACAATGCACTTAAATTTAGTCCACAATTCCTCTACATCCATAGTCCCGGAATTAAATGATGCCCATTCATTTTCTAAGTGTGATCGTAACATTTGCTTATCGGCTCTTCCCAACAAAAACACGCTCCTAGCCTTCTTGATTGGTTTATGAACTTTGGTCACCATCGACGCTATGACGATATCATGATCACTAATTCCTGTTTCTACACAGACATCGTTAATAAGGTCAGGCCTGTTTGTGGCTATAAGGTCTAGAATATTTCCATTGCGCGTGGGTTGCCGGTTTAACTGCTCAAGACAGTTTTCGGAGAATGTGTCCAAAAGTAGCTCGCAAGGCTGCTTGTCTGTACCGCCTGAAATGCAACTAGCGAGGTCCCAGTCTATACTCTTAACGTTGAAGTCTCCTCCGACTAATATTACATGGCCGGGATACCTATGCACTACCTGGTGTAGACTTCCTTTGAATGATTCTAAAACTGCTACAGCAGCACTGGGGGGCCGGTAAGACTTTATATAAGACCTCTTCAAAGGCAGCATGGCTAGTCCGCACAGCACATAAAAATTACATTCATTAATAACAACGGCGTACCGGAGACTCTGACTCGCAAGTTCCTTCCCCATTCTTAGAGCTAGCTCTGGCGCAGAACAAACTCAGTCGACATTCCAGGTGACGCATAGCTTCACGTCGCCTGACAGTGTCGTAAGTCCGGGAAGGACTACAGAAAGTATGAAGCCAAAGAAGGTGCCGGCCACATATTCGTCGAAACTGACTTCAGGGAAGCATGCATAACATAAATAGAGATCAGTCTCTCAGAAATGTAACGCTTTCAAGTCCCATCACTTCCTTTATCCGTTCAGTAGTCATAATGAATAACGTGTACTGCCACCAACAGCTTCTGCCATGACTCTGTTTAAAGATTTTGTAGAATCTTCTGCATTTAAATGCGATGAGTTTGAATTCTTAGGACAATGAAAGAGTCTTTTCCGTAGAAGTGGAAACTAGATAACGTTTACAGGTATCAGTAACAAACACCTGCTACTTAGAGCGACTTTTGTACCTTTTTAGTGTCAAATATTCTTACAGAAAATGTTGCTGTTCAAAGGAGAAAACTACCCATCAAGATACAAAGCTCCCAGAGACATGAATTATATCGCTCGGTTAATAACACCTGGAAATAAAAGAAAAACTTACGGTGCAGAAATGAAATTCTCAACGAGAATAATTCTCAATAGACTGCAAGGTATGGTAACGAATACAATAACCAGTTAAGTTCGAGAAGTAACAAGCATTTATAAACGGATCAAACAGGAGGAAGGAGGAAGCTTAGAGTTTAACGTTCCGTCGACAGCGTGGTCATTAGAAACGGAACTAACGCTTGGATCTTGGGGTAAGGATGTGGAAGGAAATCAACAATACCCTTAGAAAGGAACCATTCCGGCATTTGCCTGTAGTGATTTAGGGAAATCACGGAAAACGTAAATCTGGATGGCCGGAGGTGGATTTGAACCACCGTCCTTACGAATACGAGTCCAATGTCTTTCCACTGCGCCACCTCGCTCAGTAACAGATCAAGGAAAAAGAGAAATAAATATAGAGCGTTTGTCATAGAGGATGAATGAAAATAAAACACCAAAAATAATAATACCGGGTTATCAAAAAGTCAGTATAAATTTGAAAACTTAATAAATCACGGAATGATGTAGATAGAGAGATAAAAATTGACACACATGCTTGAAATGACATAGGGTTTTATTAGAACTAAAAAAAAATAAAAAAAATAAAAGTGTACGACAGATGGCGCTTCATCTGATCAGAAAAGCAATAATTAGCATAACAAATTAAGACAAAGCAAAGATGGTGTTCTTTACAGGAAATGCTCAATATGTACACAATCATTCCACAACAATAGCTGTAGTCGAGGAATAATGTGAACAG